>JASJET010000193.1:0-1222500 GCA_034092305.1 Diaprepes abbreviatus | reverse complement strand
CAAAATTAAGAAAAATGATATATATATATCATTTTTCTTAATTTTGTATTTTCTTGAGTTTAGGTTCTATAATTAATAAAACACAAAACGATTGACGTTTCGCCCTTTATTCAAGGCATTTTCAAAATTTATTCCTAAGAAAATATATAATTGAAATAAATCAATATAAAAAACATATTTTACATTTTGGAAAACAAACAAGACACTTAAAAACAGTAGTCAAAAACTTTAAAACATTTTAAAAATATTTAATTTCACCAGTACATACCTTGACATTTTGCTGTTCTGTTTCTATATATAATTTATCTTCTTTTTCTTCTTCTAGGTAGAACCAAGTTCTGTTATCTATACAATGCCTCGTCGATCCTCGTTTGAGGCCGAAATCCAGCTGTCCCTCCATCTTTTGGGGGGCCGTCCAGGCAGCTGTTTGGTGTTTGGTTTCTCTCTTATCACTGTTTTTGCTAGTCTGTCACCGTCCATTCGTTCCACGTGATCTCTCCACTGCCTATGACGGTTTCGAACCTACTTCACAACATCCCCCACTCCGCTGTCCTCGCGTATTTTTGCGTTTCTTATTCTATCTCTTAAACTTATTCCCGTGATCATTCTCAGCGTTTTCATTTCTCTGGTTCTTATAATTTGTTTTGTCTTTGTTGTTTCATTTCTTGTTTCTGCGCCGTAGATCAGTATCAGTCTTACACAGACCTTGTAAATTCTTGCTTTGCTCTCAACCGTAATATGTTTATTGTCCCAGATTATCTCTCTTAGTTGGCCTGATATCATGGCCGTTTTGTTGGCCTGTGTGCGTACTTTTTCCTTTACTGCCCTGTTACTTACCATTAGTTTGCATCTTACCGGTTCTTTTGCTATTACCATTGCTTTGGTTTTCTCCACAGATATCTTCATATTATACTATTTGGCTGTTCGATTGAGATGGAAAAGCATTCTTTGTAATTTGTCCTCGCTATCTGCTGTCAAGGCAACATCGTCTGCAAAGCATATAATCTGAACGGTGTTGTGTCCCATTGGGTACCCAATATTTGTACTTTTTACCTCATCCATGATTTCGTCCATGATTACATTGAAAAGTGTTGGACTTGGCTATCACCCTGTCTTATTCCTATGGATAGAGGGATTTCTTCTGTTAGAGTGTTATTTGTTTTAATTACCATGGTGTTTTTGGAATTCAGTTCGTATATTGTGCGTATGATAGTAGAGCGGTTATTCCGGAAGCCCTGCTGTTTTTCGCACGCCCTAACTTGTCTACGATCTGTTGTGACAGTATTTTGGCTGAACTATTCAGTAGGTTGATTCCCCTGTAGTTTTCGAGTTGTTTTTTTTGATCCTCTTTTGTGGATCGGAATTGTGATGCTTTTCCGTCATTCGTTGGGTACTGACGTTGTGCGGAGTATTTTTTGAAATAGAACAGTGAGCTCTGTGACAAGGCTGGGGCCTCCGTACTTTGGCATCTCATTCGTAATTTGGTCGGTACCAGGTGATTTTCTGTTTTTTAATTGCTTAATTGTCAGGTGTATCTCTGCTTCACTGATGTTAACATCTGTTTGTTCTGTGATTTCTTGTTAGTTTTCGTCTACGTTGTTTTCTGTAGCTGGTGCCTGGAGTAAGTCCTTAAAATGGCTGACTCATTGTTGGCTGTCGATTGGACTTAGTTGAACGTATTGATTGATTGTTTTTTTTTTGTTCCCCAGCATGTTCCATATTTTCTTTTGCCTCCATATAGGTTGTGTTCCATGTCTTTTGAACACTTTTCCCAGTATTTTTTCTCTAGTTGAGCTTTTTGACTGTTGATTTTGTTTCTCACCGTTTTGTACTCTTCGAAATGGTTTGTTGTTTTGTGCTGTCGGTATTTTGTAAATGCTTGTCGTTTTTCTTTTGCTAGTATTTTCACCTCTTCTGTGAACCATGGTTTTGTATTGCTTCGCTTGTTCGTGCTAACTGTTCGTATTCCGATAGCCTCCCTGGCGCTCTCTTGTATATTTCTTTTCAGTTTTTCTCAGGCTTTCTCCACTCTGTCATTTTCTAGGATTGTATTAGCTTTTATTTTCTCCGAGGGTCTCTGCTGATACAATACTTTTGTGCTATCGTTAGCGAATGATTCGGTATTGTATTTAATAAAGGTATGTTTCTGTTTGTGCGTTCTGTTTATACTTTGTTGGGACCGGTATTTACATAATACTAGTCGGTGGTCGTCTTTTCCCAGGTCTGACGAATTCAGAGTTCTGACATCGAGTATTTAGTGGGGTAACACTTTTTTGTTCATTATTATGTAGTCTATGGTTGATTCTTGTTCTCGGGTGTTTCCCCATGTCCGCTTATCTTTCCACTTATGTGGAAAGAAGGTGTTATTTATTCTCATCTCGTTTTAGGCGCACAGTTGTATGAGTTGTTCCCCGTTGTCATTTAGTGTTACCTCATTATATCTCTGCATTACTCCCGGAATGGGTTCGTTACCTATTCTTGAGTTGAAGTCTCCTAGCATAAATACTTTTTCTCTATCGGGTATGGTACTTAGTAGATCTTGCAGTTTATTGAAGAATGTTTCTCTGACCTCTTTGGGTTTGCTGATATCTGGTGCGTAGACGCTTATGATGTTCATCTTTTCTGGTTGTAAGTTTAGGATGACGTGAATGAGTCTTTCATTGACGTACTGTATGTTCTCTATGTAGTGTTCGTATTTTTTGTGGATGAGCAGGCCCACTCCTTCTTTGGCTCCTTCTTCCTTTTGTTTCCCACTGTATATAAATAGGTAGTTGTTGTACTTGTTGTTTCCTTTCCCTTTCTTTTTCATCTCTGAAAGGGCGCAAATATCTATGGAGTGCCTGTTCATTTCTGCGACAACTTCCTGATCGTGCTTATGCCATGAACTGACATTCCAGCATCCCAATCTAATGATGTTCTGTTTTTTCCTTGATCGTGTCCTAGTTCTCGCCAATGTCTGTTTCCGTGATCCGTCCAGTGTCCGAGGCATGAATGTTACTATGAGTTACATTGGTGTTTTACTGCGGGTAGGCTGCTAACCTGTCCCGTAAACCCTCCTCCTTTACCCGGGCTTGGGACCGGCACTGACAGTTGCTGAGCTACTCAATCCGCCCAGCCCTTGCCAGAGGCGGAGTTAAAGTAATAACATTTGTATAATTTATAATATAAATAAATCATACGATGTTTTTATTTAACAACCAATTAACAAACACAATAACTGACATACATAACGAAATACAACTTTTTACCTGTAATTAATGATAATAGATTTATCTTTATAATAAGTAACATATAAGTAATTCACATAATGAAGTTAAGAACTATAATTATGATTAATGATATTTATGTAGCTGTGACTTTCCACTGACAATTTTTTGCAGTTGTGAATCAAATTTTCTAGTAAAAACCATCAGAGACGACTTTAAATGCTCATCAGTTAATTTAGATCCACAAATTTATACAACTGATCAAATTGTGTGAGTGAAGGACTTAGCAATGATGAATTTCAATATTTGTCTTTAAAAATATTGCTACACTGCAAATCAATCATTTTGAAGTTCTGGGTAAGGGTTTCTATATTGAAGTTAAAACGAATTTGATAGAACCTTAAAACCCTTTGAAATCTGAAAGACGAGGCTCGAATTTTATTTTTAAAACACTTAAAGCTTCAGCTGCGAAATCAACTGAGAATGAAGTTTCAGTGCGCTGACTGAATGTTTAATGTTATTAAAATGCGTAAAACATTTTTGTTCAAATTAGATTGATTTAATATGAGTGTATTAATCTATAAATCAGGCAGAAGCTGATTTTTTCTTTGTAATTCTAAATTGAAGACATTCATATCTTTAGTTAAAACTGTACAAAATGATACCTTCCATAACCACTAACTCAGCTGTTTATATGTATTATCCCTTCAAGCAGAGAAAAAGGAAAGTATTTATACAAATCGTGTGTGTCCTTGAAATACAACTCTGGTCTTCTCTTCGATTCGCGTTTCGACCACTTCATGGTCTCGTCAGTGGAGCTCTATTGAACCGAGAGCAACATTCACAGGAAACAACTGCTATGTAAAATATAAATTCCAAAGTATGTCCGCAGGATATTAAAAACCTGCCGACTTTGATGCCAAACTGAAAAATATCGCCAGTCAAACGACATCTATACAATCACCGGGGTAGTGTGAAATTTTTAAAAATCAAAATTTCGGTAAGAAATGAAGAAATATATCTACCGTATTTAAATAGTTTTTTTTATATGTATTATCCTTTCAAGCAGAAGAAGGAAAAGAATATATATAAACAGTTTGTTTCCTGCAAATACAACTCTGGTCTTCTTTCCATACGCGTTTCGACCACCTTATGGGCTCGTCAGAAATACAGAAATGCATTCTGTGGCTGAATTAGTTTAATAAGCCATTGCTTGTTTCTTTTAGGCAGTTAAAAGAAAAATATATAGGCAGCACATTTCCCGCAAATACAACTCTAACGAACCAACAGCCACATTTACTTATAAAGGGTGTTTTTTTATAGAGGTATAGAACTTAAAGTTGGCAACACTTTTTTAACTGGCCGCCATTTTGTCAGTTGTCAAGTGATTTACGTTTAGTTTGGTTTGGCATTTCAACATGAATAGACTGACGCCTGAACAACGCTTCCAAATTGTGCAAATTTATTTTGAAAATCATGGTTTTGTTCGAAATACGTATCGCGCACAACGTCCATTTTACGGTCAACATAATCGTCCATCAGAGCAATTAATTCGATTAACGTTTTCGCACCACGTTTCCTCTAAATGATAATACGCATCCACAGAGACGTCGTACACTGCGTACAGAAGAAGTCATTGCTGCTGTAGAGCGTAGCGTAGAGGAAGACCCGAATCAGTCTATCCGCCATCGTGCACAAGAATTGGATATGTGTCCATTCACTTTATGGAAGATTTTGCGGAAAGATCTTGGTTTGCGTGCTTACAAAATCCAACTCCTGCAAGAATTGAAGCCACGCGATCACCTAGCAAGGCGTAGGTTCGGTGAATGGGCCCAAAACAAGATTGCCGTTGATCCCGATTTTCATAAGCGAATTTTGTTTAGCGATGAAGCTCACTTTTGTTTGAATGGATACGTCAATAAACAAAACTGCCGTATTTGGAGTGATGATAATCCTCCATTGCATGTTGAGACACCGTTGTATCCAGAAAAACTGACTGTTTGGTGTGCTTTATGGTCTGGTGGAATCATTGGTCCGTACTTCTTTAAAAACGATGCTGGTCAGAACGTTACAGTCAATGATGACCCCTATAGAGCCATGATTACTGACTTTTTCGTTCATCAATTGAACAACCGTGATGTGCAGGAGTTGTGGTTTCAACAAGACAGCGCAACATGTCACACAGCTCGTGTCACAATTGATTTATTGAAGGAAACGTTTGGTAGCCGCATAGTTTCACGTTTTGGACCCGTGAATTGGCCTCCAAAATCGTGCGGCTTAACGCCGCTAGACTATTTTCTGTGGGGATATGTGAAGTCGCTAGTCTACGTCGATAAGCCCGAAACGATTGATCACTTGGAGGACAACATTCGCCGCGTTATTGCCGATATACGGCCACAAATGTTGGAAAAAGTCATCGAAAATTGAACCTCCAGATTAGACTACGTCCGAGCCAGCCGTGACGGTCATATTCCAGAAGTCATATTTAAATTATAATGCCAGAAGGTTATCTTTCGAATAAAGTAAATTTCATGTCAATTTAAAAAATTCATCTTTGTTTTATTCCATTTAAAAGTTCTATACCTCTATAAAAAACACCCTTTGCATACAACTGTATATATAGAATATAATTTCTAAGACATGTTGGCAGGATTTTAAACCTAAAGACATTTTCGATGTCAGACTGTCACATATTAATAGTCTAACGATATCTACACACACATCGAAGTAGTCAGAAACTTAAAAAGTTATGACTTCGGTAGGAAATAAAGTAATCTTTACTACCGTAGAATTACTTTAACAAGTCTTTTTCCTTAATGCAGTTAAAGGAAAAATTTACAGACAGTTTATTTTCTGCAAATATAACCCTGGTGCTGTTTATATATGCGTTTCGACCATCCAATATCATTGCTTTATAGTGGCTATTCATAAATTACGTCACATGATTTTAGAGACTCCCCCCTCCCGTGCTTCTCACAAGTGGTCACATTTGTGTGACCCCCTTGCCTCATGTGGCGTCATATATTTTGCAATTTTAAATTTAGAAATTATTAAATGAATACAGCACTTGTAAAATTATTTTTATATTTCTATTTAAAATCTTTTTTTCATAAAATCAATAAGAAATCATACATTTTAGAAATTCTACAAAACATAACAAATAAAAGGAATGATAAAAAATTTAATCATCTTGTGTTCATGGATTTTGAATCCATTCTTTTATATTATTTATGACTGACATTTTAGTCACTTTGTTCTCGATATGGATAATATAGACGATGTGTTAACATCTTCATCCAATCTTATAGCATCATCATCATTTACCAAACAAAAAAAACTTCTCGGGCACGTCTAGGTGTATTTTTTGAGGGACAAATCTTCCTGATGGGCAAAACCTTTGTAATAAATTTAGTGTTCTATAGGTTCGATTAAAAAACTAAAAACATATTGCAATCTTAATAGTTAGTATATACTCTGCTTTTGATAGTCGTGTCTGTAACATCGTTTGCAATTTGTGTAGATGTTGAAATATTACAAACTATGCATAAACTAGGATCAATGAACTTATATTATTAATCAGCATTACAAAAATTCTACAGGGTATACCTGTACCACATTACACTTCTCCAGATTTTTTTTTTTGGAATTTTCATTTACTTTGAAAATGGAAATTCTGAATCCTTGGAAATGTAATAAGCCACAGTTTACAACCCGAAACATATTTTAATAAAATGAGTATAAAAATTATGTTGTATACCAATAAATATAACTACAAATAAATAACATAACCGTAATGAAAAAAAATCAATACAAATAGGAAATGTAATAGAAGAAAGTATGAAAAGGGGTAAGCAAAGAAAGACATAGGAAGTACACAATAACAGGAAAGTAGGGCCCTTTATATCTGATAACTATATAATAATATATTAATCTTATCTATACCTAAGAATAATATAACTTAGTTCTATTTTTGTGTACCAATATTTCCCTATTATTTTTAAGAATTTTAACATTAAAAGCTGAATCGTCTATTACTAAATATGGACCCAAAAAACACAGTCTAGAAGCTTGTCTATACGTTCATTTTTTAGTAAAATTTTATCTCTTTTTTTTTTGTAAGTTATAGGATTAATCTTTTTGTTATATGTTTATTTCTTTCGCTTTAGTTTGGAGTTTACTAAATTTATCTGTGTGTCATTTTGTGCTTTTTGCAGTCTTTACATTTATTCAAGAGGATAACGGTTAAAATTTAGTAATAATTCTATGGTGTTATTTAAATTGCTAAGAATTAAACATTTTCAACCAAAAACAAGTTCAATGGGAGTATATTTAGTCTCAGTGTGTACAGTAGTTATATTGTAGGTAAAACAACAATATGGAATCCATGTGCTCCACATTACATCATGATTTTAAGTTTGATTTCTAATCTATGCACCTAAAACTTTATAGGAATTTTCTAAATCATCTATACTCTCATGATTATATGCAGTTGATCCAAGCTAGTTAAATTTTAGAAAATTACAAACTTCTGACATGGTAGATGAAATGAATGCATATCCTCTATTCGTTGCAACTTCTTGAGGAATACCATATCGCAAAATAAAGTTTTCCACAAAACTTCTCGTGACGGATACAGCATCTTTAGATTTAAGAGGATAGGCTTTCACGAATTTAGTTATTTCACATTGAAGAGTAAAAATATTAGAAAAATCATTTACATCTGTCTTTAATGGTCCGACTATATCGAAATATACGTTTTGAAATGCAAAGTTAGATGTCGATGTAATTACCATAGGTTCTTTAGTATAACGATTTGAATTTCTTTGTTTTTGATAACTATCACACCTTTTAACACATTTTTGAATATCGTCATACATGTTAGACCAAAAATACTTTTTAATGTTATTTATCATTCGACTAACACCTGCATGACCACTAGGGGGAAGTAAATGAAAATTATTTAATATTATTCTTTTTGTATCATTATCCATTACTTTTTTAACTCCTTGTACTATACATATACGTGGGCCCGTCCATTTGGAGTTATTTTTTATTTCATTGCCTACCCATTTAATAATACTTTCAATATTTCTATTTTTTAAAATAACCATTTCACTTATATTTATTTTTCTACATATATAGATCAAATCTCTCAACATTTCGTCTCGCGCCAATGTTGATCGAGCATCTTGATTCACATATAATGTAGAGCGTAAAGGAACGTAATGAAAATTTCCCGAAATTTCAGTTATAATTTTTCTTAGTTGTTTTATTGTTTTGGATGAAGTAAGAACTAATTTAATACAATTTTTTGATAGCTTGAGAATTTCTACTATATTTGGTTGATCAAGCCAGACATTTGTAAGAATCTCGCACTTTAACTCACATTATTCTTCCATTCTTTTTTGTTGAGCTCTAGTCATAACAGCAATTATTTTTTTATTCATACTTTTTAACTCATTCGACATTATAATTATTTTCGATACAGCGTTTGCGGTTACATTTTCGCTTCTTTTTTATATTCAACATGAAAATCGTGCTCTTTCAACCCTAAGCGAAATTTAATTGAACGACTTGAGGGGTCAGTCAAATTAAATAAGTAAATTAAAGGATTATGGCCAGTTAATATTTTAAAATGTCGCCCATACGGCCTAAAATATTTTTGTGCTCAAAAAATTGCAAATAGTTCTTTTTCAATAGTAGGATAGTTAACTTCTGCTTTATTTAAACTTCTACTAGCCTCCGTCACTGGCTAATTATTTTTGTTTGATAAAACTGCCCCTATAAATACCTTAGAAGCATCTGTTTGTCATACAAATTCGTTTTGTTCTGAAAAATCTGGGTAAATTAATACAGGGTGTTGGGTAAGAGCCTATTTAAGGAATGAAAAAGATTTCTCACATTCCTCTGTCCATTCAAATTTTGCATTCTTCCTGCATTTAAGTTTTTTTTCCGCGAAATTTGGAATAAATTTACGATAATAAGTTGCGAATGCAACGAATTTTTTTTTTCATCGGCCTTTTTTGGTACTCTTTTAACGCTTTTGTTTTATCTGGGTCTGGAAAAACTCCATCAGAAGTAATAATATGTCCTAAGTAAAGTATTTCCTTTTTTAAAAATTCATATTTTGAAGGATTTAGCTTTAATTTTGTTTTGCGCAGTCTACTAAATAAATCGAGAATATTTTTATTGTGTTCACACAGATTTCTATCAAAAACTATTAAATCGTCAAGGTAAACAAAATTCTTTTCATAATTTAGTCCTGACATTGCCACTGTCAGTAGCCTTGAAAAAGCACTTGGACTTATTTTTTAGCTCACTGGTAGTCGTTTCATTTGCCACTGTCCTCGATCATTTGTAAGAGCTGTATATTTTCAACTTTCCTCGTTTAATTTCACATCCCTGACTAAGATCTAGATGTGAAAAGTATATTGCACCTGAAAAAAATCTAAAATATCCACAATACTTGGAATATGAAATTTGATCTGAAATTTTGAGGTTAAGAAGTCTGTAGTCCAAAACTAGTCTACTTTTTCTCTCTCCAGTAGAATTCGTCTTTTTTGGAACAAGTAACACGGGTGATGATCATTCACTCTGCGCCTTCTCAATTATATCACCGTCACACATTTTGGAAAATAACTTATTTATTTCCTATTTTTGAGAGTAAGGAAGCCTATATGGTTTAACATACACGGGAGAAGAATTTTCCTTCAATTAACTAGATCCCTTATAATGGTTTGTGATAGTTAACTTATCACCTGGCATATGAAAGATGTTTGCAAATTTGGTACAAATATTTTTTATTACTGTTTGTTCTTCCTCATTTAGATAAGTTAATTTTAACAAATTAAATACATTTTTGATTCTTTTTACTGAGACATTCTCTCTAGAAAATTGACAAAGTGCATACTCGCTTAGTTTTTCTGTTTTAGGAATACAATTTCTTAAATAAACCTCATTCTCTCGCCTATTTAAACTTTTTACTGGAATTTTATCCTTTTCTGGTTTAGTTAGGATACCTACCATAAACACACCTGGACATAATTCATTAGGTATCACTACACATTCCTCTGTCATGCCTGTTGTTAAATAATAAATAATTTCGTATCGCGGCAGACGGGGCGGGGGAGGGGGGGGGGGTAATTAGTACAGTGTTATTATTAGAAGAGTTTAAAGGAAGTTTTATTTCTTGTTCAAAATTAATTAATGGTAGAGTATTTTCTTCATAATTTGTTATTCCGTTGGATTTTCTTATTTTTTTTTTCAGCAATAATTCCAGCAGTAGGACAATTAAAAGAATTGAAAACATAGAATTTTTCATAAAATATTATTTTCGCTGTTTAGTTTTAAATAGACATACCTTTCAGAAATTAACATTCCACTTATTCCTTTAATTTCAATGGTCTCTTTGTATAAAATTATATCTGGATTTAGAATTTCTGATTTAATTGCACATAAAGAAGCACCCGTATCTACTAAAAAGTTAAGATTTTTGTTATATACGTAAAATTTTACTGAATTTGAGCAATTATTTAAGTATGTAAAATTATTATTGACAGGTTAACTTTAGGAGCGAAAAAATTTTTCCGAACGATTGTGTGTTTCATTTGAGACTTCACTGCTGGAGTATGGGTTACATTCTGAAATTTTGTTTGATTTCTATTATAGTGATCGTTACTATAGTTGTTTTGAAAAGAATTTCTATTCCTGGCAAATCTTCGCGTAAAATTTCCATTAAAATTTCGTCTACCTCTCGTAGACATAACCATTACTAGCGAAAAATTATTCGTAGAGGAAACTTCTTCGTCTTGCGCTGCTTGAATTGCATCTTTTAACAAAGAGAAATTTCGAGCAGATATTATACTACCTAATTTTGGATTTCTAAGACCATTAGCAAATCCGTTTACAGCCTCTTTTTCATTCTTCTTCTTCTTCGGGTGCCATGTGCTATGCCACACGTCGGCGATCATTCGTCCTGTCTAAATATGGTTGCGGCGTCTGATATACCACACCAGTTTCTTATATTACGGTGCCAAGAGTGTTGTTTTCGACCTGGTCCCGGTCTGCTTTCAATTTTTTCCTGTATGGAGTAGCGCGGTCTTCTTAGAATATGCCCTAGATATGACACTTTTCGTCATTTTACAATATCCATTAGTTGTCTTTCTACGCCAACTCCTCGTAGAACTTCATCATTCGTTATGTGAGCAGTCCAGGGGATAGGCAATAGTCGGCGGAGTGTCCACAATTCAAAAGCTCCGATCCGATTCAACATCCCAGCCTTAAGTGACCAAGTTTCAGCACCATATACCAGAACAGGCCATACATAACACTGAACTAAAAGTATTCAGGTATATAGTGGCATATTTCTGTAAAGAAGAAGATTCTTAAGTTAAAAAAAGTTAAAAGATAATATAGTAAAATTCGATTTTCACTTAAAATTCCTCTTATTGTTAAAGAAAGTTGTTTTTGCACGGCCAATTCTTCCCTTCACTTCTTCGTCACATTCCCACTTTTCATTCAGAGTAGCCCTAAGATACGTGAATCGCGCGACACGTTCAATATTCTCCCCGTTGATGTTAAGAGGAGTGATTTACTGATGCCTACTAATCACCATCATTTTTGTTTTGGCAGTATTAATATGCAGCCTGAATTGTTCACCACACTGAATTTTTTTAATATTAATTGGAAATCTTCAAAGTTGTTAGCTAAGACTGCAGTGTCATCTGCATAGCGAATATTGTTTATTGGGATGACATTCACTTTGATACCTCGCGTTTCATTTTCTAATGCTAACTGAAATATTTTCTCAACGTAAATATTAAACAAAACAGGCGACAGTACATATCCCTGCCGGACTCCCTTCAGTATATTAAAGGCCTCTGTTGACAGATCGCCATCAATACGGATCTCAGCTAACTGTTGCCAATAGAGTTCTCTTATTATTCTAATATCTTTATCATCTATACCGATCTCCTGTAATTTTTCCAACAGCGGCTTGTGCTTTACATTGTCAAAAGCTTTCTGATAGTCAATAAAACAGATGAAAACATCTTGCTTTTAGTCATAGCACTTTTGCACAAGTAATTCATTGAAAAGAGAGCTTCTCTAGCGCCAAGTCCCTTGATAAAGCCAAACTGTGTGTCGCCACTCATATCCTCCCACTTTCTGTATATTCTTGAATGGACTACTCAAAGGAACGTTTTAAGAACGTGGCTTATCAAGGTTATGAGTCCGTAGTCTTCGCAGTTCTTGGGGTTTGTTTTCTTTGAAATAGCAATAAACGTAGACTTTAACCCATCCACTGGAATTTGCCCAGAGACATATATCACGTTAAAGAGATATGTAAGTTGTTTAATATTGACTTGCTTTAAAACTTCTGCATATATATCGTCATGAACTGCACTTTTACCATTCTTCATACAGTTTTCATTAATGGGTCTTAATACATTATAAGAATTTGTGTCACCGTTGGCTTGCGAAATAGTCAAATTGACGAAAAGGTTTTCTATTTCTTTCCCGAAGTCCTCGATTTATTTTTCACCTTATTTAGTGCGAAATAATTTGGCTTGAAGCGCAGTGTGCGATTTTTCCGTAAGTAGAATTTATCGAGTCGTAAGTGTGGTTTAACCGTAATTTTGCGATATTTGATAGTCGAGTTTTTGGAACAAATTTTGTTAATAGAGATTTACTATCATTGTTCAACAGCATTCAAAAGTATGCCCAGATACTTTGCTTCATTAGAATATTTCTTATTTGTAAAATTTACATAAATCCACTTTATATTATTTAGCTTGATGCTCATTTTCTTTGTCCAATTGATGAAATTGTTAATATTTCTTTGAATAGCAAGCAGATCAGTATCATCGAAAAATGTTGCTGTAAATATTCCCTTGTTTTATGAAATGGTGATGGTATACAGCAGGTGCAAGTTCAAAAACACTCTCTTGTAGTAAACTGTCAGAGATTTTTGTTGACCCCGCATTTCATTCTAAAGTGGCGGTCTGTGTCTTATGTTGTAATAGATATACATCATGTCAAAATTAAGATAAAATAAAAAATTTTAACACTCTGAATTTCAGTAACACAGCTAGGTTAACCATTGTTTATAGAAACTTCTAGTGCTATTTTTAGCTGAAGTATCATCACTTAAAGTTACACATTTTTTAAATACCTGTTATATAAATCTATAAAATTATCATTCCTTATTTCCCTAGTGCATAAATTAACATTAGGGTCATGAATGTTGAAAAAATTATGTCTTGTTACAGGCAAGGGAAATTTTTCAACATAATAATCAATAGTGAGAAAAAAGCTTACCGTTAACCTTTTAGTTATAAAGGAGGAGCGTCTAGCGTGAATTATGTTCCCAGAACCAAATATTATTTATATTGTGTTTGTTCTCCTATTATGTTATAATAATTATAATAAATGCCTTCATTTCTAAATATTTATTTATATGAGTTTAGTAATGGATACATTCTATTTAGAACAAAGCGAAATTCAGATGAGGCATCCTTGAATAATTGTTTCTTCTTCTTCTTCAAGTGCCATCTCCGCTGCGAAGATTGGCTATCATCATGGCAATTCTAACCCTAGAAGCTGCCGCCCGGAACAGTTGAACAGAACTGCAAGAAAACCATTCTCTGAGGTTCCTCAGCCAAGACATCCTTCTCCTCCCGATGCTGCGCTTGCCCTGAATCTTCCCCTGCATAATCAATTGGAGCAATTGGTATTTATTGCCTCTTGTAATATGGCCCAAGTACTGAAGCTTTCTTATTTTAACAGTCAGTGTTACCTCTTTTTGTTTGTTCATCCTGTCAAGTACTTCTTGATTAGTTGTTCTATCCTTCCAGGAGATTTTCAAGATTCTACGATACGCCCACATCTCAAATGCTTCCAATTTATTCATACACTGTTTGTTCAGCGTCCACGCCTCCACACCATACAACAAGACCGAAAAAACATAACACTTAAGCAATCGCACTTTCAATTTTAAGCTTAGATTTCGGCTACAAAATATTTGCTTCATATTGTTAAACGCACTTCGGGGTTTCTCTATTCTTATTCTTATTTCCCGTGTATATTCATTTGACTCGTTAATATTTACTCCTAGATAGTTGTAGTTTCGTGCTCGTTCTATTCGCTCGTTGTTTCCATATAGGTTGATATTGTCGATATGGTTCTTCGTAATTATCATGAATTTAGTTTTCTTTGTATTCAGTGACAAACCAAATTTCTCGCTTGTTTCTATTACTTTATCTAATAGTCTCTGGAGATCTTCGATACTTTCTGCCATGAGTACCGTGTCATCAGCGTATCATATATTACAAATAGGATGACCGTTGATCTTTACACCGGCTGATTCGTTCTCCAGGGCTTTCTTAATTATTTCTTCCGAGTAGAGATTGAACAACGTTGGCGACAACACACAGCCCTGTCTTACACCTCTTTTTATCTTTATTTTTTCTGATTCGGAGCCATTAATGCGCACTGTAGCTTCTTGATTGTAGTATAGGTTGGTTATTATTCTAATGTCACTTGAGTCAATTCCTTTATTTCTGAGTAATTGTAACAATGTCTTATGTTGAACTGTATCAAACGCCTTGTTGTAGTCCAAGAAACAGACAAACACGTCTTGGTTTACATCCAGACATCGCTGTATTACGACATTAAAAGCAAATAGTGCTTCTCTAGTTCCTAGTCCGTTTCTAAATCCGAATTGTGTCTGTCCGATTTCTGTTTCTAATTTCTTGTATATTCTACTATGAATGATCTTTAAGAATATTTTCATCATATGACACATAAGACTGATGGTCCGATGTTCGGAGCATTGCTTCGCGTTTGGCTTTTTAGGTAAAGTTATTATTGTTGTTAGTAGCCATTCTTTCGGTATTATACCAGATTTATAAATGCTATTAAATAGTTCCACAATCATTTCTAAATTACGTCCCTCAATGAGTTTGATTATTTCTGTTGGTAACTCATCTGGACCTGTAGCTTTCCCAGTCTTCATTCTTTTTATCGTGTGTTCCACTTCTTCACTTGTTATTTCTGGTCCTGTGTCACTGCTGATATATTCGTTTTCTACCTCATTGCGTTGATCGTTATACAGATGCTCTATGTATTCTTTCCAGACTCTCAATTTTTCTTCTGTGTCCATAATTATGTTTCCTCTTTCGTCCATCAATACGTTGTGTCTACTGTCTTGCCTTTTTGTTAATTCTTTAATTTTCTTGTGTGTATTAAAGCTGTCGTGCTTATTTTGTAGTTGTTCAATTTCTTCACATTTTTCCCCGAACCATTTTTCCTTAGCTGAACGTATCTTCGAGCGAATTTCCTTCTGCAGTTCTTTATACTTCTGTTTGTCTTTGTTTTTATGTTTCCTTCTTTCGTTCATCAAGTTCAGTATTTCGTTTGTCATCCATTCCTTCTTATATACCTCACTTTTAAGTAGATGTTCTTCAGATGGCTTCTTTAACGCTGTTTTAAGTTTGACCCAGTTGTCGTTGATATTATCTGGTGTATATTGTATTGTGGTCTGTATCGTTCTCAGTGTTTCGTCAATTTCCTTTACGATCTGTTCTTTTACTTCTGAATCTCTTAGTTTATTGAGATCAACTGCTTTTTTGGATGTTATGTTGCTAATTCTTTTTAGTTTTATTCTCATGTTTGCAATTAGTGGATTATGATTAGACGATACGTCTGCTCCAGGGTATGTCTTAATTGATGTTATGCTATTTCTGTATCTCTCATTGATCAATAGATAGTCTATCTGGTTTCTGACTGTGTGATGTTCTGTATCCTGTGGAGACTTCCATGTGTATAAACGCCTATTAGGTAGTTCGAAAAAGGTGTTTGTCACCACGGTTTTATTTTCTTGGCAGAATTGTATCAGTCTCTCACCTCTTTCATTCATATCCCCCAATCCGAAGTTACCAACCAGATTATCTATCTTTCCTTTCCCAATTTTAGCATTGAAATCACCCATTATTATTGTGATGTCCCTTGTTATGGTTAGTTTTAATGCCTCGTCTATTTGTTCATAGAATGATTCCACTTCTTGTTCTTCTTTGTCCGATGTTGGTGCATACACCTGTATTATATTAATTTTTCTGATGTTAGTGCTTAGCTGTAACATCATAACACGATCAGACAAGGGGAGAAAGTTCAGGACATGTCGAGAGACAGACTTGTTTACCATTATAGCCACTCCGTTTCGGTGCTGAGTGTCCTGAGAGTCCTGGCTACCAGAATAGTATATTATATGATCTTTAATGTGGCAGTTTCCATTTCCTGGCCATCGGGTTTCGCTTATACCCAGAACGCCGATATTCATTCTTTGCATTTCTTGAACAATGTTGTGTGCTTTTCCTGGTTCGTACATGCTTGTAACATTCCATGTTCCGATTCTCAATATTTCGTTGTTAATATTTTGACAAGGATTTCGCTGGCTGACGACCCGAAAAGCCTTGCCACTTTTCTTGCCGGATCTTGGCCTCCGACAACCATGATCAGTAAGGTTATGATCGTAGTATTTCATGTCATGATGACTGTACTAGAGATATCCTATGGATCTTTAATGTAGTGGTTTCTCGTTGCCTGCTACATCCCACTGCCGTTGACTAATACATTAGTTCCTCCGCCTTTGAGATCGATTTCTCAATCTCAGGACAATGAGTTGCCCTATCACTTACCAATTCGTCCACCCGAAGCTGTTGATCGGTAAGTGGGGGACTACTTATTCCGGTAGTCACTCGGTCGCCATTGCCTCGTTAGTTAAATAACAGGGTGTACCATACAACTTTCGCTGTACTTCGTGAAGGTGAGGTTGGCATTTGTGTACGAGAGGCTATATATATATATATATATATATATATATATATATATATATATATATATATATATATATATATATATATATATATATATATATCGCGCGTCATACACCTTACACCCCTTGTTTAATCATACTCAACCTATAAGTTATTAAGATTTGGCTGCTTGACTATCCGACATGATAATAATTTCTTGTCCGCTATAGTTGTTCTCTTTGCTGAATTGAATGCATTTGCTGATGGCGTTTGTTTCTGCCTCCAGTTCACCCGTTGTTTTGGAGGCACATGTATACCATTTAATAGGAGTGCTTCTGCCCTATTAACGTTTGCCATTCAACGTTTTGTTGAAGTTTTTCACAAAGTTGAATTTCTTTTTCATTTCATCTTGAGGCATGTTACAGATTTGTCGATTGTTGTATGAGTTTGGTCCTTCGTTTTGTGATTTTATCTCTCATTATCCTATATATTGTCTTCGTCATGCTCCCCACAATTATATATAGAGAAGTAGGGTTTAGGACTACTTTCATGGCGGACATTGGGTAGGTTTTCTTTACCCCAGTTATCTACGCACAGGCCAGTTTTTGAACTTTTGAGTGGTTAAATTTTTTAATGGATTGTGTGAAAAGCTTCATCAAACAATGTAGTTGGATGATCCGGCGGTGTTATTGTACTCTTAAATTTTTGCTGAGGTTACTATCATATATTCTAATTACACGACGACACGTTCCTCGCCTTGCCTCGATTTCGTTCTTACTCAAATGAATAGATGCCTTAACGCTTACTCAGTGGCAAAAAAAAGTAAAAGTATGAGTAGGAATTTTAGCCAACACCATTATTGACTAATTTTTCATAGAAGGTGCACTTAACCTGCGAAAAATATTTGAAACTTCTACAAATGGGAGAGAGTCTAGCGCTTGTACAAAGAATAGATAAAAATCATAATTTAACACGATTTAGCTCCAGCCGTGGTTCAATAATTCTAAATTAGTATTTAAATAATAGATTTCCGGAACGCTAGCTTGGCCCTTTTGGACGAATTACCCACGCAAAGTCCAGATTTTTTGTTTTTTGATAATATAAAAGAAAGATTTGATGACAAAGAAGAGTTAAAATATAAAATAATTCAGACTTCGCAGGGCATCACGATGCAGCAGTGAAATAACACTTCTTTGACCGCTAGGAGCATTGTTTAGCTGTGAATAGGGAACACTTCAAGCAATTTTTATATATTGGTTTAGTTTTAAAAAGTCATTAAATAAAGCAAGGGACTGTGGCTCAAATACAAGAATAACAAACAAGCATATAGAAAGAACAGAATGATATACACAAAAATATAACAAATTGTAAAAGAAAAGAAAGATAGCTGGAAACCGTAGATAAGAATATAAGACTTAAAAGATTAAGAGAAAAAAGAAAAAATAGGAAAAACCCAAGAGGGAAATTGCGAAAGCGGAGCAGAAGTTATGGTAGAAATTTGGAGAGAAAATGGCTCAAAACTACAAATGATTAAGACAAAAGAAGGGATATAATATGAGTAACATAAAAAGTAAAAAAGGATACGTAATAACCGAGGAAGTGAAAATAATAGACAGATGGCTACAACGTTTTTTGGAATTGACAGATATAGATGTGAAGAAAGAGGAAGAACGAAATTAGAAAAGTGTGATACAGAGTACAATACTAAGACAGGAAGGAGAAATTATAGATTCTATTAGGAAATGTACTTGAAAAATAACATAATACCGGAAATAATAAGGTATATGGGAGGAAAAGGAATAATACAACTACACAAAAAAGATATAAAAATTCCGCAGAATGCATTTCCCAAATAATATTACTGAGGATAGTATTCTCCATATGAGTTCAGGAAGGAAATAAGTTCACAAGACTTAATATTAGCGATAACACAATAAGCGAAAAACTCAAACAAAAAAGAGATAAATACTTGTTTTGTAGACTTATAAAAGGAGAGAAGACATATGGAAAGCTAAAATAGATAAAAGAAAAATAGAAATAATAAAAGAGATTTACAGAAAGACCAAAAACATAAAAAAGAACCAATAGAAGAGTCTAAATAAATCAAAACAAAGATAAGAGTGAGATAGGGATGTGTGATAAGGTCATTACTACTTTCAACATTATTAGACGAATCCATAGAGGAAGGTAAGAAATCAATGAAAACACTAAAAATAAGATACTAGCAAATGAAACAGATGTATTTGAGTGGAATAATATTTAATATATATATATATATATATATATATATATATATATATATATATATATATATATATATATATATATATATATAAATATAAAAATGGTCAAAACCGCTATACATCACAAAGATAAATATGAAGATAAACATTAAAAAGATCAAAGTAATAATAATTGCAGAAAAATGGAAAGATATGGCATTAAAATACAGGTGGAAAATAATAAATATCTGTGAACAATAATATAAAGATATAGAACAACGGATCAAGAAATAAATGAGAGCACGAAGAAAACAGAAAAAATGTTCTATGTGAGGAGAATAAAATTCTTGTAAAAAAAATCCCATGACATATCAAAACGAAAATAGTAGACAAAGTGATAAGACCCCCAATGTTATGTATTAGTGACACATAAAGAGTGTTAAGCAAGACTAAAGCACGTGCAAATGCAATGGATATGAGATTTCTCACAAGAATAAGAAATAAGACCAAGAGAGATAAAATTAGAAATAAGACATACTAGAAGAACCTGGGCATCAAACTGAAAATGA
Source organism: Diaprepes abbreviatus (assembly GCA_034092305.1). Lineage (NCBI taxonomy): Eukaryota > Metazoa > Arthropoda > Insecta > Coleoptera > Curculionidae > Diaprepes > Diaprepes abbreviatus. The sequence goes on along the minus strand of JASJET010000193.1, from coordinate 1,202,692 downwards.
AAAAAATTGAAGAAGAACAGTTATGGTGATATGTGACGCAAAGAGATATAGAGTGGGATAAGAAGCGATGAAGAGAAGAATGAAGAAGAGTATAACTTTGACCTCTTTTGGGCCCTATAACGAAGGGTATAAAGGCAAAGAATGAGGTAAGTAAATACGTAAGTCCAGTTTTTAAAAAATATAGAGTTTTCGGTGTTCGCTTTTAATATTTAAAATACTATTATATTGATGATTCTTACTGACAGCGGTGTTAAAATATTCATCTTTCTCAAAAGCGTATAATAACAATAAAAATGAGATTAAAGCGTTTTTTTTTTTAATTTTAAAGTGCTCTTTTTGAATAACTCCCGAACATTTTTGTGCTCGAATTTCTATTGTAGTGCATTTTCAGATTATATCTGTTCTAAAAATCACCAAGATTGATTAAATAAAAACGTGAATATAGTTACATTCCCGTGAGAACGGTTTATGTCGCAATATTACGCAACCTTGCATAAGCAATTCTCAGATTCTTAAAGCGTCTGTTCCCATGCAAGTTCAGCATATTTAAACTTATAAATATAACCAATATGCATAATGTTAGTTAGTCTTATACAGCTTGTATCCAATTCTTGCAATAAAGTTGTTTTTTAAAAAAATTACATCAACCCCGAGTTGAAAAGTATATTAGGGTTTTAAATATTTACCACGTAAAACCCAATTTTTTGCATTGAAAATGCACCGTTTGTGTTATTATCGAAGTGTAATGTTATGTAATTCTAGAATATTAAATTGGTTTCTGGTTTCTTATGCTCCTACTTTTATTACAAACTGATGTAACAACAGCGATAACCTTCAGTAAATGTATCGGATGAAGTAGTATCTGTTAAGAAGACTTTAGTAAAGATCAATGAACTGCGTCCTTAACTTTTTAAGTAAAATTCGTAATTTTTTAAATGTAAAATTGTATAATAGTGATTCGATATGATTTGTAAGTATACCTGAGGATTTTAAAATATTTAGTCTTCCGCATATATTGTTTTTCTTAAATAAAAAGAAAATAAATTTATAGGGATTACCAATTTTCTAAATATTTAAAGAAATCAGAAAAATAATGTTTGAAAAATCTTCCGATTTAAGTGCACTTTTGGTTTACCTAGTATGATATACAAAATTTTGTAAATGTAAATCGCAGATGCCTGCTTAATATAAAACTTTTTTTTGCTTCTACTAACAAAGTGTTTTGCTACTTGGGTGTAGATCTGTTAACAAGGAACTTAACTTTCTTATTTTTTTATTTGGCTATAGTTTTCAGGCGAAGAACTTCAAAATTGTTTCAATTATATCTGTAGCTAAGTAAAGAGTGGCAAAATAAATAAACACTTATAAATAGCATTCCTTGTATATTTTGATATTTTTTATTTATATTTTAAATTTTTGACATATTTCGCCAAATATCAATTTATTTTCTCCATTTTTCTAAAAACTAAATATTAGTTAATATATATACAGAGTTTTTTTTTTATATTTAGCTCCATATCTAGAGTCTATAAGAGATGGAAAATAATTAAATGCGAAGGTTGTAGGATTTATTCCATATTATCTCTTAGATTTATAAAAAAAAAACAGTGACGTATCGTAAAGTTGAGAAACAAAAAAATTTTAATTTTTAAAATGGAACACCTGGTATATTCTCTGTTAGAATGAAAGTTCTTTTCCTCCTGAATAAAGTTATTATTCGAACTAGTTGTTATTTAAATACTTTTAAGTTTGAATTATTAATAAACTGATATAAAAAAAAAAGACAGAGCCTGGAAAACAAAGCTTTATTTTAATTTTCATTGTGACGTTTTAATATGGTTTCGAATATTTATTATACTGACTAATATATGTTTTAAACTGGCATAAAAACATTCAATAAAAAAATTAAACCGACTTTTAAAAGTGCGATAAAAAGTGAAAAATAAATATAAATTTTTATATGAACTTGAACTTTTTGAAATTGGCGCCAAACTAAAACCTGAGAAAATGTAATTTGCATAAACAGATTAAAAATACTTTATTTGTAATTGCTTTCTTACCATAATTTGTATATATTAGTAGTTATTTATTTCATTTACAAAAAATTTGGCGACGACTTCAAAAAGTTTAATTTCATATAAAAATTTATAGTTATTTTTCACTTTTTAGCGCACTTTTAGAAGTCGGTTCATATTAACTCCTGAAAAAATACTTTTAAATTCATAATTTACACCTTCAAGAACTCCCTATATCAGTTTGGGAGAAAATCGAAAAATGTAAAATTTTTAGGACCCCATATTGAATCTGCCAGATTGAGTTTTTCAAAAAATATTTTAAATTCACACTAACAAAAATACCCCAATACTGATTTTGGACAAAATCGAGAGATGTAGAATTTTTAAACCGCCATCTTAGATCGGTCATATTGAATTTTTTAAAAGTAATTTCAGATTCGTTATGTGTGACCGCGAAAACTCCCCCGTAACAATTTTGAAGAAAATCGGACAAAATTGATTTTTTTCGTCCGCCATATTGAATTTTTTAAAAACAATTTTAGATTAGTTATGTACGACCCTGAAACCCCCTCGTACCAATTTTGGAGAAAATCGGACAAAATTGATTTTTTTCTCCGCCATATTAGATCCGCCATATTGAATTTTGTAAAAATATTTTGGATCCATTATGTGCGACCCCGAAAACTCCCCCTCACCAATTCTGGAGAAAATCAAACAAAATTTTTTTTTGGCCGCCATATTGTCAGCGCCATCTTGGATATTACTGCACCAATTTCGTCCAAAAAAATATGGGACCACCGCAGCAACTTCCTGAACATAACGTTAAAAATTTCATTTAAATCGGTGCCGCCGTTCCGGAGTAATCGGTGTACATACATAAAAAAAATGCATACTCGACTAATAGAGAACCTCCTTCAATATGGCGGATCCAAGATGGCGGATTAAAGATTCTACATCTTCTGATTTTGTCTAAAATCAGAATTCGGGTATATTTGTTAATTATGGATTAAAAATATTTTTTTAAAAACTCAGATTCAATAGGGTGTCCTAAAAATTTTACATATTTCGATTTTCTCCCAAACTGATATAGGGGGTTCTTGGGGGTTTAAATTATGAATTTAAAAGTATTTTTTCAGGATTCAATATGGCAAATCCAAGATAGCGGACTAAAAGTTTTACAATTTTCGACTTTATGCAAAGGTAGAACTGAATCGTTTTTGAGAATTTAAATAGCGAATATAAGTCTAGAAATTTTAAATTTCCTGATTTCAGCCAAAATTGGTACTAGGGGCTTTGAAGGGTTTAGATTTAGATTAGATTAAGGCTTAAAATATATTCTTTTTTAAATTCAATATAGCGAATGGTGGTTTGAAAATTTTACCTTTTTCGCATTTTTTCAGATTTGGTATTAGAGGGTTTTGGGGTAATTTATTACGAATATGAAGTTAATTATTTATAACTGTTAAGTTGATAAGATACAATATGAGGGACAGAAAATTTTACATATTCCTATTTTGTCTAAAATTGATATTGTGGGGTTCTTGAGGCGTATACCAACTCAGTATGCAGTATAAAATATATCGAGCTAAGAAATTTACATCTCAAGTTCTTTAAACATCGATATTGGAAAGTTTTGGGGCCTATATAACCAATCTAAAATTAATTTGAAATTAAGGATAGTGGATTTACTATGACTGACTAAATATTTGTTTGACACAATTTTACTGCTATTTGGAAAACTCTAAGGACCAAAGAATTTTTAGTGGTTAATTTTTGGGTGATTTATAACTTTGAATAAAATGGGTACTGTTTTGCTTGCTTGAAGTCATTGCGAGGTACACTAATCTTGATTAGTATTTAGTTCAAATAATTTATGGATATCATAATGAATTTTAAAACTAAAAATAGAAAAATAAAATTTTTATAAAAAAATTGAACCGACTTCTAAAAGTGCACTAAAAAGCCAAAAAAAAAACTATAAAATTTTATATGAAATTGGACTTTCTGAAGTCGGCGCCAAATTATTTGTAAATGACATAAATAACTATTAATATATACAAATTATGGTAAGAAAGCAATTACAAATAAAGAATTTTGAATCTGTTTATGCAAATCACATTTTATCAGTAGTTTGGCGCCGATTTTAAAAAGTTCAATTTCATATACAAATTTATAGTTATTTTTCACTTTTTAACGCACTTTTAGAAGTCGGTTCAATTTTTTTATATAAAATTTTATTATTATTTGAATAAAAAAAATAAATTATCTGATCTTTTTCTTCTTCCGAATAGCCCGTGTCAAAACGTATATTAGTCAATATAAAATGTCAATATAGTAAGTATTCGAAACCATATTAAAACATCAACATGAAAATTAAAATAAAACATTTGTTTTTGCGGCTTTCACTTTTTTTATTAATAATTTGAACTTAAAACTCTATACTCAAGTACTATTACATTTTTAACCGACTTCTAAAAGATGGAGGTTCTCAATTCGTCGACTATGTATTTTTTTTATGTATGTACACCGATTACTCCGGAACGGCAGCACCGATTTGAATGAAATTTTTTATGTTATATTCAGGAAATTGCTGCGGTGGTTTTGTTATTCTCTGGATAAAATTGGTGCAGTAAATTCCAAGATGGCGCTGACAATATGGCTGACAAAAAAATCAATTTTGTCCGATTTTCTTTAAAAGTGGTGTAGTGGAGTTTTCAGGGTTGCACATAACGAATCTGAAATTGTTTTTGAAAAATTCAATATGGCGTATCTAATATGACGAATAAAAAATTAATTTTGTCCGTTTTTTTTTCAAAATTGTTTAAAAAAAAATTAAATAGGCGAATTCAAGATGGCGGATTAAAAATTCTACACCTCTCGATTTTGTCTAAAATAAAGTTCAATATTTCGTCCTGAAAATTTTACATTTTTCGATTTTCTCCGAAACTGATATAGGGGTTTTTGAGGATGTAAATTATGAATTTAAAAGTATTTTTTCAGGATTCAATATGACGAAGCCAATATAGTGGACTAAAAGTTTTACATTTTCCGATTTTGTTGAAAGGTGGGACTGAATCATTTTAGGGGGTTTTTGGGGCATTTTATTACGAATATGAAGTTAATTTTTTACAACTATTAAGTTGATAAGATACAATATGAGAGACTTAAAATTTTACATTTTTCGATATTGTCTAAAATTGATATTGCGGGATTCTTGGGGTGTATACAAACTCAACATGCAGTATAAAATATACCGGGCTAGGAAATTTGCGTCTTAAGTACTTTAAATATCGATATTGGAAGGTTTTGGGGTCTATATTACCAATCTAAAATTAATTCGAAATTTAAGATAGTGGACTTACTATGACAGACTAATTGTTTGACACAATTTCACTGGTATTTGGAGAATTCTAAGAATCAAAGAATTTTCAGTGGTTCATTTTAGGGTGATTTACACCTTTGGATAAAATGCGTAATTTTTTTGCCATTTTGGAGTCATTGAGAGGTGAACTAATCTCAATTAGTACTTGGTTCAAATAATTTATGGATATCATAATGAACTCAAAACTAAATATCGCAAAATAAAATTTTTTTAAAAAAATTGAACCGACTTCTAAAAGTGCGCTAAAAAGTGAAAAATGATTATAAATTTTTATATGAAATTGAAATTTTTGAAGTCGGCGCCAAATTATTTATAAATGAAATAAAAAACTACTAATATATACAAATTATGGTAAGAAAGTTCACATTTTGTTAAGTATTAGTTTGGCGCTGACTTCAAAAATTTCAATTTCATATAAAAATATATAGTTATTTTTCACTTTTTGGGACACTTTTAAAATTGGGTTCAATTTTTTTTTTATAAAAATTTTACTATCACTTGTTTTTATAAAGCGTCTATGGAAAGATGTGTGCAAATGTTTATTTTTAATTCATTAATTAACTTAATATTTGAAGGTGCAGTAAATCCTTTGATATTAGATTTATTTCTCAGAAATATGTAAAATTTTGTGAATAAATGAATTTTGAAACAGAAAAGCTCGTTTGTTTATCTTTGGTCAGATTCTTTGGCTTGAGAAAAGTTGGCTCCTAATATCTTGTAAATCCACATATAATGTTATTCTGTAATTCCTTTTAACTCTTCCAATGCACTTAAATACTACACACACAATATCCTAAAATGCTTCGCTATACTCAGAAATACTTTGCAATCCCCTGCAATACTCCCGACTTCCTCGAATTTATTAATTTTTTGTCTGTATATTATGTATCATATTCAAACTACAACTTTTCAGTGCTTTTTACGTACATAGATGGGAAACTAGAGGACGGGTCACTGAAACACATATTTTTGAATTTTAAAGCCAATATTTTGAAATTTTAAATTTTAATTACTTAAATATTTGAAATTCAAATGAATTATCATTATCACATTGCTTGTTGACGTTTTGTGGTTACTCTAGTCTTTCCAATTAATGTAATTATTTTTAGGTTTATTCCCTAGACACTTAAGTATTCGAACAAGGTCGTCATTAGAACTTTTTCTGTTGTGAGCAAAAAAAAATAATTTTGGAAACTTTTTTCAATTTTTATAATTGATTCCATTGATTAACTAATATTTTTTAATATCAAATAGGTTTGGAAAAATGCAGAAACGTTTCTCAGGAATTAATTTTTTGAGGAATAATACAAATTTATATTTATGTTCCACGGTTTTTGGGATAGACTGTATGTAGGTATTATGGACCATATTAAAAAGAGTTGGTAATGTATGAATTGTGTGAAATTGGGGATTCGATCACTGCGACATAGTAGATCTATTGCTCTTTCCTCCTGCTGCAAAGTCGTTAGGTGTACCTAGCCGACTACAGCAGGTCCTCTGGTCCTATTTCCTCCAGGAACCTCAGATTGTTGGACGGCTTTAAAGTGGATATTTTACCTTCTTCTATTTAGTGTACTTCCAAGAACCGCATTGTAGTTTTTTTTTAAAGCGCTGCACTCTGAAAGGATGTGAATAGAAGTTTCGTCCTCGTCATCACAAAATCTACCCTTTTTTGTTTTTGTCAATTCTAGTTTTTTGAGGTATCTTTTCAGGTGGCAATGTCCTGTCAGGATTCCTATCACTCTAAGTTGGTTTTTACTTAGACTTATGCATTCCTTGACTCTCTTCTGATCGTAATTCCCAAGAAATAACTTCGCTTGTCTTATTCCTTGCTGATCTATTCAGTATTTGGACCTCCTGCATTCTTTTTAGTTATTCGAGCATTAAACTGCTACTAATTCCACAGAAAGGTTCGGGTTCCAGACATGGTATCCCAGCCCCTCTTCTCTCGAGTCTGTTTACTTTTTCGTTGGCCTCTACACCAGTGTGTTCCGGTACCTAAAGGAGGATGACCTTATTATTCTAACCTCATTCATTTAGTTCCTCTAGGCATTCCCAGACCATTTTGGAGTCGATTACTTAATAACTCAGTACACTGATACCTTCTTGACTATCCAACATGATACAAATCTCCTGTCCGCGATAGTTTTTTTTTGCTTAATTGAGTGCATTTCCTGATGGCGTGTATTTCCACCTCGAAGATGTTTGGTGACTTGCCCAAGCTTTCGTCGTGTCTGGTGCTGAGTCCATATACTCCTATCCCAGTTCCGTTCGTTGGTTTGGAGTCATCTGTATACCACAGGATGAAATTATTTGTGAGTTTTTCAATGATATTTCTATTGCATTCACTTTTGTGGTTCAATTTGTTGAAGTCCTTCACAAACTTGTACTTCTTTTTCATTTCATCTTAGGGCATGTCCCAGATTTGTTGATTTCTGGATAAGAGATTGGGCCTTCATTAAATAAGTTCATCTCTCATCATTTTATGTAATGTCATGTTCGCTATATTCTTCACAAGTACATGCAGAAGTGAAAGGTTTAGGATTATCTTGATTCAATTGTGCACGCATAGGCCAGATTGGTTCTTTTACTTCATATCACTGTCCCATATGTTATTATTGGTCCCACTTTTTCAGTGTAGATCCACTGCAAGGATTTTGGGTTTATGGCCCAGCTTTATCCCGCGAAATTTCTACAGATCATCAAGGCTTTAGTAGTCTTATTGATTACTTCTTTTTCGTGCTTATTCCAGAAAAGTTTACCATCTAGGGTCAGGTCCAGATATTTAACCTCTAACTTCCACTCAATAAAGTTTCCATCTCTTTAAATGGTTTTCAGGTTGAGGTTTCTTTTACTCGTGAAGACTACTAAGGTGGTTTTAGTGCGGTTGATATTTAGGCCCATCATCTGGCACCATTTTTTTATTGCGTTCTAGTCCTCTCTGGTCAATGTTGCAAAGGGTACTTTCAAATTTGCTCCTTGGCATAGCCTTGACAAGATATACCGCGGTTAGGGGATTCTCTGTTGGTACAGAGGGCGATAGTATCCTGTTCTTTCTTCGTGTCTGCTATTCTAGTGGAGAGAATTAGCGCCATCTATTTGGACGTCGCACACTGGGGCAGGAGATGCTCATAACTGCCATCAAATAAACCAAAGCTATTAGACCTTCTAAAGTGAATCGAATGTTTTTATAGACTTATCTACTACTAAAAACAGGTTTGGTAAAGAACATTATTTTTATTATTAAAAAAAAGCATATCAAAGTATTTTTTTACAAAAAAAAAGCAGTTGGAAAACGGTAGGGTTTTCACTAAACATCAAGATAAAGTATTGAATGGTGATGAATAAAAATATTTGAATATTTAGGAATTTTAGAAAAATTAAAAACAAATCTAAATACATATTTATTGATAAGTTCAAATAATTTATAAGTGTTCCAAAATTACTTCATTATTAATAATATATTATAATACTTAATTATTTTAAAAGCATCATTATCTCCATCATTATCATCGACATCTACTCTCGCGTTAACATCTGACTTATTTAGGGATGGGGCTTTCAACATAAACAGTGCTTCTTTAGGAATAGTTCTAACTTTGTTTTTGACGTTTTTGCTTACTGGTGATTACCGGATCAGAGCTCAGTAAAAGAAATTAAAAATATCCCTTAGATTTTTCTCTGCTACATTTTCTCGAATTATGCCCTTTATAGCGCTTAAAGTCCTTATTTCTTGCCTCCTGTGATTCTTCTGGTAATTGTTCGATAGGGAGGAGTGCAAAGGATATTATTTCTGATCCATGAATCATACCTATGCAGAGTAGGTGGCATATTGTACTATGAGTATAAAGAAATGAAATATCTAGCAGTATCAAGTGTAAATACCCTGTACTTTTCAGCATCTGTGTCAAATCCACTTGACATGGTGATCAAAATAATGTGAAACTTTTTCATTAAATCAAAGTGATGTCTCAAGCCAGTCTTCAGTATATTTATTAAATTTTCCTTCTATTCTACTCACTTTCGCCTATCTTGACTTATATTCAAACTTAAAACTACTCAATTTCTTTTTTAGATCCTCGGCATGACAACTTCTCCTTTTTTCTAACTCTTTTTTAAATACATAAATTGTTGCTTGAAACTATTTTCTCCAGAACTATACATTATATTTAAAAGTTCTCGTCTTGTTATAAATAATGTATTAGATATTCCTAAAACGAAATAAATAATTTTGAATGACAATGACTAATTCGGACAAAATTATTTTCTGAAAGTCAAATACTAAATAAAAATTGATCTATATCGTAAAGTAGCAAAATGTAGCAAAAAAGAAAAATTGTTTATAAGGGTCTATACAATAAAAATTATTTTCAGATAACAACTATAGCTTAATATTGCTTAGAACCTAAACAAAATATATCTTATTTAGTAATTTTCCTTTTATTTGACTAAATACCTAAATTTGTCTTGGCTATCTAAAACTATTTATATACTGAAGAAAAAAAAACATTACTAAACATAGTTACATACCTGAGGATGAAGGTTCCATGTCTAAATAATACCAAAAAACAATTTACTTTAGCGCAAAGCTACTCTAAAATTGCACGTAAATGACTAATACTGAATATGTCAGCCCGAAAGACATAGGTTCACTTCACTGTAATAACGAACTGGATTTATTATGGGGCATTTAAATACTGTCAAATAGTATCTAAGTTAGTATTATAATTAAGTAATATACTGAGGGTATTCTGAAATCACATTTTTTAAAAATTTTTGGCAGTTTTTGAGGGTATCTGCTCCAATGTGCGTCGTTCCCTGTGCTCCCCTGTCAACAAGTGCTTTTCTGACTGCCTCTTGTAAAGTGTCGTCTAAATTCTATTTTGTATCCACCAAGGCACATACTACGGTTTTCTTGCTGTTTAGTGCATCTTGAATATCATCTTTTAATTGTATTAGTAAAGTTAATAACACATTTTAAAAAGTAGGCTTAAAAGCCTAAGGATATTACTGAGTATAAATTTTGATATGTAAAAAAATCCATTTATAATTTTTTTACTTAAGCACATTAAACGTGATTTAAAAAAATAAATCTTTATTATTATTTAAATTAGTATAGATATAATAATGTATTAAAATCAGCATATAGTAAAAATGATAAGATAACAATTGTCTACATATAATATTAATTACATAATGATTATACATATATTCATTTGTTTTAGCTATTTCATTTATCAGTATTATTTTTGTGCTGGTCGAGACAACATTGGCGGCATCTACAAACATGAGTCGTTGGAGAGTTTTAATAGCAAATCCTTCAATACCTAAAATTGCTCACGATCTTTTAAAAGAAAAGTAAGTACTACTAATACTACTGCGTAATAAATAAATTATATTTTCATTCATAGGTTTGTGTATAAGACAAGTATGCCTGTGGTTTATTATCTCAGTTTTATAGCCAAACAAATTAATATATTTTAAATCGGGATTGTAGCGAGAAATATTAAACTAACTCAAATAACCAAAAAAAAGCTATTTGAAATGAAAGTTTTAAAAAATTGTATGTAAAATTTTATTTTATTCTAAATTTGAAGTGAAAATTACAGCAAACTACAAGTAAAATTAACAATCTATTGTCCTAAGATAAAATTTTACTGTTTTAGTGTTTTACTGTTAAGTTCAAAGTTATTTTCATATTGCTTGAATATATATTAAGCATAAAATTTATATTTTTGAAAATATTTCTACTAAAAATATTTTATGCTTTAATATAATTCGCTATCGTCCAGTTACCGTATTTTTCTATTCTTTATAATTATTCAGTATAATTCGTTTATCCCAAGGAAAAATTACGAAAACAATTTTACCAAGCTATATTTTTATGTAAACCATTAATTTTAAGTTTTAAACTTAAATATCAAAAAATATTAGCCTGATAAACATTTTTATAGAAATTGGATGGGGTAAAATGCAGTTCTTCGTAATTATTTCATAAACTACTAAAAAGTTGACTATCAAAGTTGAAGTAAAATTAGTTATAAAATTCCTTTTTTGTTTTCGATTAAAGCCTGCAACAAATTTACATCTGCAGAAAAAAAAAATGTATTCATATCAACACCACTTCAGGGGTAGAATCCAAAGCATATTTTTTATGTGTGGACGTAATTCGCATTAAATAATTTGTTCGCGATATTTTTGATAATGCTGATATTATTTATTAATGATATTTTTCTTCATCCAGAAATGATTTTGGAAAAATCAGTTTACTGTTGCTCAATTTCTAAAATTTCCTCTATGTCCTCTGCAGACTCATAAATTACCTCCGGAGGTTTCTTATGTATGCGTATGTACGTGCGTAAAATTGGGGATCTGTACATTGCGATCTAATAGGTTTATTGTGCCTCCTTATTGCTGCCAAGTCGTAAGGGATACCTTACCGGCTAAAGCAGGTGCTCTAGTCCTATTTTCTTCAAGAAACAGGGTTTTCTAAAGCGCTACAGTCTGAAAGGATGTGAATAAAGGTTTGTCCCACTCCTCGCAGAATCTGCACTCTTCTCCTTCTTCCAATCCGAGTTTCTTGAGCTGAGATGGTTTTTACTTAGGCTTATGCATTCCTTGTATGTCTCTGGTCGTAGTTCCCAAGAAGTATCTTCGCTTGTGTCAGTCCTTGCAGCTTCGTCCAATAATTGTTTTTTTAACATGTTCTTCTATGTTGCAATTACAGCTCACATTGCATCTTTAAAAACAATTGGTGGTATCGAATAATAAATTGGAAGTAGGTTGCAAAAATGTTGAAAATGGGCTCCAAATTCTTGCTCTCATGTCCGCCATTCTTGTAGATTCAGGTAATTAAATCAATATTTCTAGACTTGCAATGCTTTGATAGACAGGGGCAACTTATTTCTTTAGGGAGGAGGGTAGCGATATCATAGGAGTACAGTAAGAAAAGTGAAAGCGTGTTGTCGATGTGGGGGTTTCCTAATGAAGTAGGCAGGGGCAAGTCTATTTTCCTGAATTCAAAGTTTTGAAAGGAAGAGATTGCCCCCAACCCCCCTCCCCTCCTCTGCTCCTGCGCCTGGTATAACATGAAACGTAGATGGTAAATTTGTTAATTCACTGTCTAATTGAGTTTGGTCACCTTAAAATAAAACATGAGGTACAGAAATAAATAGATTTTTTTACGCGGCCTGTTGTACATGACGAGAAGGATTTCATGTTCGGTAAGTATTTTTTCGAATTTCTTTATACTCCAAAAATATCAGCGCTTAAATTTTTGCAATTCTATAGCAGCTTTTTTACAATTTGAAATAGAACTCTGAAAGCATGGAGAAATAAAACATTATGTGTACTCTTCGGAAGTGTCAAAACGTGTGGATGCGTATGTTTCCCTCTTCTGGCTTTAAACAATATATTTATTAGTCACGTAGAGTTTTTGCAATTAAAAGTACCAGTACAAAATCAAAAATCCTTATCCACTACTAGTATTTTAATACTGATATGACATGCTTGAAAAAGGTGTTTTTAATCGAAATCAAAATTCCTATTCTAACTTTGTTCTCATCGATTAGTATTTTGATTTTATGTCTAACAGGTCCGTGCAGTTCAATCGTGTCTTGTATGATGAATTTCTGTTAAATGTCTGTTAGGAAAGATATCAAGTGAACTCTGTGTACACCAACTTCTCGAAGGCATTTGACAGAGTAAATCATAAATTCATCTTTTCTAAATTGGGAGCCTTGACTGTGTGAGAAGTTTTACTTCATTCCCTTAGAGCTATTTGGTAGATTATACTCAGATTCTTCGCCTGGGTACCTTCAAGTCCCCGGGGATTTTACCTGAGATCAATGCTTTTTAATGTATTTATAAAAGACATTCTTACAGGTTTCTATTACTCCCGTTCTTTATTGTTTGAGGATGACTTGAAATTTTTTATGAATGTTTCTGATGGGCAGGTGGTCTGAGGCTTCAAGTAAACAAGCTTATTGAGTAGTCTGACCACAACGACATGCAGCTGGATGCATCGAAATGTCATATAGTGATGTTCTTGAGATGAATCAGTTACTGACTACATTTACTATATTAAGAGCAGTCCTCTTGTGGTTGTTTTTGGTTTCAAAGATTTGGATGTGATGATGAAAATGTCATTAAGCTTTTTTTTCTTATAAATTTGCGATTGCTTTGAAGACTTTACAAAAAACTTCCATGATATTCTATCAGGGAGACTCCTTACTATATTATAACATTCACAAAACAAAAGATCGGATAAGTGAGGTATCCCTATCTCGGTTAGAAAATGAATATCTCAACTTAAATTATGAACAATTAGAATACTAATTGCACGCTGAATCTCTGTAAGATAGACGAGGGTTCAACGAGCTAACTACGGCTTGAATTTTTGTATATCTCGTTTCTGTCTAGTCTCGGTTTATACTGTTACATATCATTAAACTAACATTGTTATCGCTGTCTCGAATATCAAGTATTTATGTTTATTCTGTTGTTACTTTTTTATAACCTATACTTCAAAATAAAGAGCTAGAGCCTGTAGATAAATTAATAATTGAAGTTAAGAATTAGAGGAAATTTCAGAAGTTAAGGAAGAAAATATTTTGAAATTATTAGTATTAAATATTAATATTAATTCTAACAGAATTAATCTACTACTGAATGTAGATTGGGCCTACTGGGGACACCTGATCAAAAAAAGGCACTTAATACTCTACTCCCGAGATGGGATGAAAGGAAGTCCATTTTTTTCCACATGGATTGTAAATTTATCGCACGTCTTACTCGAAAACGATTATTATATAGAAAAAAGTTTTTATAACAATTATTAAAACTACAATTTTTAAATAACCTCACAATATTTTTTAGCTTTACATATACAGTCACAAGATGAATTATTTTCTTACTAATATTGCTAGTAAATAATTTAAATATTTCGAAAAGTATAACGCCTACATGACCGTGCTTAGGCAAAAGGCAGCAAACTTCATTTATTCCATTTTACTAATTTTGATGCTGGTAAACTTTTTCGATGATTTTTTGCACAAAAATGGCAATGAAATTAAAAACTGAGTTGCAATTTTCAAGAACAAGTTTTTTTTTATTTTATTTTCAATAAAATAATAAAAAATACATACTTTCACACTTGTAGAGACACTAAATATCCTGTCTTTTTGATTTTCTTTTGTGAATTGTTTCTGGAGCATCTCTAGTAATAGTCCAATAGTAGTCGGCAAACATGGAAGCATTCCACTTTCCCTGATACCTTTTCTGCATTATTCATATGACCTGATGGAAGCGTCCGCCGTGCTCATCACTTACAGCTTCACAGTTGTCAGGAAAAAAAAGTCCAGATGTGAGTGTAGGAAATGAATGTTTAGAGATATATTGCAACCGATTTTTTGATAAGATGATAGCATATTTTCAACAATAGTAACATAATTATCAGCTTTTTATTTCCGAAGAAATTAGTGACCACGAGGCGAAAGTCATTCCAGAATTTTTTTCAATATCTGATAGAGTGCCCAACAAAAATACCTTTTTTAATTTTTTCTTCATTTAGCCTTGGGAATTTCTAACCAAGGTACTGAAAAGCTGGCCTATCTGTATTCAGTGCCTTAACAAAGTTTTTCACTAGGCCCAATTTGACATGCTGTACATTCTTTTCACCTGGATCTAATGATTGTTGATCGGATCAGTCTTTTGTCTTGCAATGAAGTGCCTTTGCCCGACTCTCCCATTCACACAAAAAACTGAAAAAATAGGTGTAGCCTAGCTACTACCCAAGTAAAAGTGCAATCACCTTTAAGTCACCACAGATCTGCCATTGGTGCTCATCGTATTTTATACCTGTCAATAACTACTTCATATTTTCGTATGATTCTTTCATGTAAACTGCATATCCAACAAAAATAGACGGAAATATATTTCCTATATGTAATAGTACTGCTTTTAAACTCAATGTTGATCTTTCTATAAACAATCTCAATTCCTCTGACTTGTAGTTTATATTTAAAACCGCCAATAAACCGCTAGTGTTATATCAGAAAACCAAGTTCTTTTCCATGTAAAAAAACCGTGCTAGGTCTTTATGGTGTTTAAGAAAAACACATACTTCTAATAAGTTCTATTGCTGCAATTTTGATTCTAGTAACTCTGCTTAACTTTTTGGAAGATTTAAGTCTCTCACCAGATCGTTTAATTCAGGTTGAGTTGTTTTGTACGGTTGGCAGTATAACGTCTTCTTCATCCAGCCTTTTGCGTCCACTGCTGGACATAGGCCTCCCTCATTCTTGTCCATTGTGTTCTATCTTGAGCGATTTGCATCCAATTTGCTGCAATTCTCTTGAGATCGTCAGTCCAACGAGTAGGGGGTCTTCCCCTACTTATTTTTTCTAATTTCGGCCTCCACTCACGTAATCTCTTCGTTTACCTTCCATCACTGATTCGGGCGACATGTCCAGCCCAGATCCATTTGAGTGTGGTAATTCGGGAAATTACGTCGGTAACTCCTGTCTTTCGTCTCAGGTCTTCATTTCTAACTCGGTCACGCAGCGATATACCTAGCATTGACCTTTCCATCTTTCTCTGAGCTATTTGAAGCATTTTAGAAGTTGCTGTTGTCAATGTCAAAGTTTCGGCACCATAGGTTATAACCAGTAACACACATTGGTCAAATGCTTTACGTTTTAAAGAAATTAGTTTATCGCTTTTAATGATGTCTTTAAGTTTTCCATAGGCTGCCCATGCGAGATTTACTCTTCCACAAGCTCCACTTCGTTGTCTCCAATATTGTTATTTCCACTAGGTACCAGATTGGTCATAAATTTGGTTTTTGATATGTTTATTTTAAGACCCACATTGGCGCATACTTGCTGAAGTTCATGTAACATTGTACATATCTCCTTAAGATTATCGCAAAACAAAACTATGTCGTCCGCGAACCTCAAATTTGTTAATCTTTGGCCGTCTACATTCAGGCCTCTTTTTCCCAATTAAGTTTTTTACAGGCGTATTCTAGTACTGCAGTAAACAGTTTAGGCGAAATCACCCTGTCGGGCTCCTCTGCCAATTGGGATATGATCCGTGTTTCTGTGTAGTTTCACCGACATAGTTGCATTCCTGTATATATTGTAAATTAACTTTGCATATCGATAGTCAATACGGCATGCTTGTAATTCTTCCATAATTTTGTCAAGCTCTACCGTAACAAAGGCCTTATGGAAATCCACAAAAGCCAGAACGAATGGTCGATTGTATCCGATAGTTTTTTCTATTACCGTTTTGATGCTCTGTAGGTGATCGTTTATTCCAAACCCAGCACGAAACCCCGCTTGCTCTATTTGTTAGTAGAAATCAAGTTTTTTGTCAAGTCGATTCGTTACTATTCTTGTTAGGAGTTTACATAGGTGATTAAGAAGGCTTATTGGTCTGTAGTTTTCCAAATCATGAGGATCTCTTTTTTGTTAATCAAAATTACCTCAGTATTGTGCCACTTGTCCGGTATTGTACTGTTCAAAAGTCACATATTAGAAAGATCTTTTATTTTTTTAAGTAGACAAACACCTCCGATTTTGATTGCATCAGTAACTACACCATCTTCGCCTGGAGATTTGTAATTCTTAGTTTTTTTTCGGTCTAGTTTTATTTCGTCTATTGTGATTTCCGGCATTTGTTCTGATCCTTGGTTGACAATGCCCTTTTTCCTTGTTAATATTTCTGGTACTTGATCTTTGCTATTCTCTTTATTTTGGCTTCTGTATGGTAATTTGTAAAAATCTTCTACTACTTTAAGGATTTCCTCTCTGTCTGTTGAAAACTGACCATTCTTATCTTTCACTTTGATTATTTGTCTTGTTCCCGTTCTTAGTTTTCTTCTCAATACTTTCATACTTTTATTGTTCTCAATGACATGTTCGATCTGTTCTTGATTGTATTTTCGAGTATCTTGTTTAACAGCTTTGGATATTTCTTTATTTTTTTTTTGTAGTTCGTCAGCTTTAGTGTCCGTTTCGCTTCTCATTCCTCTTCTTTTATGCATTAGTTGTTTATTATTTTGACTGAGCTTCTCTTCTTTTTGGGTTTTAGGACAACAATTTATTATTTAGGTCGTTAGCGTCAGTTTCTGCTTCAAGGCTACTAATTTCATCCATGGTCTCCCTTTCTTCTTCTTCTTGATCATCCTATACCTCTCCTCTTTTAAATATATTTCTATTTTACCTCTTACCATTCTATGATCGCTATTGATAGCATTGGCAGTATAACGTACTGGATGTGAAATCAGGATCCTTTGATGTTGATGGCATAACATCTTCTTGAGAAATCGTCGTATCATTATTATTTGATTCGTAAGTGAATGTTTCTGGGGGTTCTGGAATAGGAAGTTCGTCACTATGATATTTTTGAATATATCTGTGACTCTCCCAACACGAGGTATGATGTAGAAATAACAATCATTAACATGATTTGAAGGCTCTTTCCAGATCATTGGGACAGCAAACCGCATAGATCGTTTTTTACTACTTAACCAGTTTCTGAGACTTGAAGCACATGCATTATAGCAGGTATGTGGCGCCCACTGTTTGTCTTGATCTCCCATTATTACAGCTGAAATAAAGCTGATATGCTTTTTTTATCAATAGGGTAGTAGACCGCTTCTAAGACGCAAAAGTCACCTCACCACGAACATAACACAAATAATCCGGATTGTTTATACACTTTCGAGACATCTAACAATCTCAGCTATTCGATTTGACTCATTAACTTTCACTGATTAACATTTCCCCTTTGTAGCGCTGATATATCCAAATACTGCTTCTACATTTTTAGACAATATTCGAGAATTTTCTTTTCATTTCCATAATATTCGCAATAGTGGTGTTTGTCAGTTGTTTGCATATAGGGGCTGTTCATCTCCCTTATTTTAAGCCCTGGGAGGTTGGGACTTCACATATGGGGGAGTCATTCCTGAAGATCCCTATGAGGTGTTGTCAAGTTGCGCAAAATTCCGTTAACTTGGAGGAAACTTATATTTGACAACGTCGCACCCCTCTATACAAACAATACAAATATACCAGGTACATGCTTGCGGTTAATATATAGGGAGACATGACATTATGAATCTCTAAAACTTGAACTAATATTAAATAATAAAAATAAGTTTAGGTTCGGCTTCAGCATATTAAAAATGGTAAGATTTAATCGATTTTATTTTAGATACATTTTGGCTGTTGTTTAGTGTAATCTGCTATGAATATTTTTCATATTACCTCTATCTTCTTTAGGATTGTTAATTTTATGATTTTGTGATGCGATACTTTTTAAACAAAAATTGCTGCATTTATATTACAGAAACTATCTTAGTTCGCAACCAACTGAAAAATCTTATTCTACAAGGGCAAGACGTTCTCTGTTTTAACATGGCTCACCTAAACATAAGAAAAGTGAATCTTTTAAGCAACTTATATTAAACAAAACACGAAGTCTAATACAAGCGGTACATGCTACCGGCATTCTATCCAATTGCAAGTATATTATATTCATCGTTGGTATACAGTATGAAGACCTCTATGATATTAAATATTCAGATTACGTGAAATAGTGGGAGACTATTGAGGGGATTCGCTTTTCTTACACTTAGATGTATTTGCCGACCGTGTATCGACAAGAAGCAATGAATTAAAAACCGGTATATAGGTAGCGGACCACTGCCATCAGTGAGGCTTCCATCCTCATCTTTTTGAGATGAGTAATCAGCTCTAAGATGATCTGGGAATGCCTCGAGGAATTGAATGAATTGAGTAAGAATAATAAGGTCATCCATCATTTGGGTACCGGGATACATCGCGATGGAGAGGAATGAAATAATAGAGAGACTTGCAAAAATAAAAAGACTGAAACCCCATTTCTGGGACCGCAGCCTTTCTGTGGAATCAGAAACAGCTGGAAGATCTAAAAATAGAGGAAGAAAGCAGGAAATCCAATTATTGTGAGGTGCTGCAAGGAATGAGACAAGCGAAGATACTTCTTGGGAACTACGACCAGAATAGATTTAAGGAATGCATAGCCTTGAGTAAAAACCAACTCAGAGCTCTGACAGGGATTCTGATGGGGAATTGCCACCTGAAAGGATACCTTAAGAAACTTGAACTGACAGGAGGAGAAGAATGCAAATTCTGCGAGGTGGAGAACGAACCCTCAATTCACATCCTTTCAGAGTCCAGCGCTCTAGAAAACCCTAGAATGCGGTTCTTGGGAACATACCAAATAGAAGAAGGGAACCTACCACTTGCCATCCAAGATCCTAAGGTTCCTGAGGGAAATCGGACTAGAGGATCTGCTTAGCCGATAATGTATCCCTTACGAATTGGCAGCAGTAGAGGGGCCCATACATACATCTCTTTGCAATTTGAGATAGAGTTTTGTCTCTAACCGTATTAGAGTAGAGTACGTTTATTTTTAGATTATAATTTTCAGTTGGTTTAGAACTAAAAAAGTTTTTACAACATAAATTTATTTATAAACTCAACTGCAAGTATAATATATACAACATTGGTATAAAAATTATTGTTGCCGTTTTAATATCCAATAAAATATATTACCTGTAACAAAATAAAACATATGGATAATAAAAACAATAAAAAGAAACAGTAATTGTGTTTTAAAGATTATTAAGGCACTAAATCATATATTATTGCTTTTAGATTTATAAAAATTAAAAAGATTAATTCACTTATTTTAGGTTTCTGAATAATTTTAATTTTCAATTACACTTATATGATAATTTCATTAGTCGCTAAATAATTATAATGAAAAAATAAAATTGTTAATTCAGTTTAAAAATATCAAAAACTTCCAGTTTTCTCTATTTTTAATTTTTATAATAAAATCGACTCTATAGTTTTCCTGTATATTTTAAATGAACTGCCAGTAGCTTTTATTTACTTGGAAATTTCAGCTTAACAATTTTCAGAAATAGGGGGGGGGGGGAGTTGATTTCGAAAGATTTGTTCGGCGATATCTGTAAAATTAAAGTTTAAAAATGTTTTTTAATTGTTGTAAATAGACTTTTCAAACTATATCCTAAAGAATAGATTATGAACGAAAAATCATAAAAATATATTTCTTAAGTTCTCCCTAAGCGGATTTGTTCGGCGATATCTGTAAAATTAAAGTTTAAAAATGTTTTTTAATTGTTGTAAATAGACTTTTCAAACTATATCCTAAAGAATAGATTATAAACGAAAAATCATAAAAATATATTTCTTAAGTTCTCCCTAAGCGGATATAATCACTGAATTTATACATTTTGTTCTTATTTCAACTAAATTAGGTGGAATTTGTTGGTTTTTGTATTAGAAGTAAAAGACTCTGAAGCCAGATTATGGACAGAAAGTCAAAATAGACGGTTTGTAAAGGGTGTTTTTTATAGAGGTATAGAACTTTTAAATGGAATAAAACAAAGATGAATTTTTTATATTGACATGAAATTTATTTTATTTGAAAGATAAATTTATTTTATTTGAAAGATAACCTTCTGGCATTATAATTTAAATATGACTTCTGGCATATGACCGCCACGGCTGGCTCGGACGTAGTCTAATCTGGTGGTCCAATTTTCGATGACTTTTTCCAATATTTGTGGCCGTATATCGGCAATAACGCGGCGAATGTTGTCCTCCAAGTGATCAATCGTTTCGGGCTTGTCGGCGTAGACTAGCGACTTCACATATCCCCACAGACAATAGTCTAGCGGCGTTAAGTCGCACGATCTTAGAGGCCAATTCACGGGTCCGAAACGTGAAACTATGCGGTTACCAAACGTTTTCTTCAATAAATCAATTGTGGCACGAGCTGTGTGACATGTTGCGCCGTCCTGTTGAAACCACAGCTCCTGCAGATTATGGTTGTTCAATTGATGAACGAAAAAGTCAGTAATCATGGCTCTATAGCGGTCACCATTGACTTCTGACCAGCATCGTTTTTAAAGAAGTACGGACCAATGATTCCACCAGCCCATAAAGCACACCAAACAGTCAGTTTTTCTGGATGTAACGGTGTCTCAACATACACTTGAGGATTATCATCACTTCAAATACGGCAGTTTTGTTTATTGACGTATCCATTCAAACAAAAGTGAGCTTCATCGCTAAACAAAATTCGCTTATGAAAATCGGGATCAACGGCAATCTTGTTTTGGGCCCATTCACCGAATCTACGCCTTGCTAGGTGATCGTGTGGCTTCAATTCTTGCACGAGTTGGATTTTCTAAGCACGAAAACCAAGATCTTTCCGCAAAATCTTCCATAAAGTGAATGGACACATATCCAATTCCTGTGCACGATGGCGGATAGACTGATTCGGGTCTTCCTCTACGCTACGCTCTACAGCAGGAATGACTTCTTCTGTACGCACTGTACGACGTCTCTGTGAATGCGTATTATCTTTTAGAGTAAACATGGTGCGAAAACGTTCCATAGTTAATCGAATTAATTGCTCTGATGGACGATTATGTTGACCGTAAAATGGACGTAGTGCGCGATACGTATTTCGAACAGAACCATGATTTTCAAAATAAATTTTCACAATTTGGAAGCGTTGTTCAGGCGTCAGTCTATTCATGTTGAAATGCCAAACCAAACTAAACATAAATCACTTGACAACTGACAAAATGGCCGCCAGTTAAAAAAGTATTGCCAACTTAAAATTTTATACCTCTATAAAAAACACCCTTTATAAATATTCTTCAAAAAATGTATTTTTTTTGGAATTTTGGAAATCTCGAAAAAATCTGGTAATCACCGAGTTACTCTAGCTGGGAAAAAACTTACGATTTTGAGAAAGTTATTCTACATTCGAAATATAATTCAAAATTAAAACTTTCAGCGGTTTTCGTCGTTGTGCTGTCGATATATAATAGAAATTTTAACGATAAAGCCCAAATAATCATAGAATTTCGATATTTATTTCATATTTTGACTTTATTTAACCTATACTTTTCGGTTTTTGTAGGAGAAAAACCAGATTATGAAATTAGATTATAAACAGAATATTAAAAATGGGCCATTTGTGTAAATTTACTTCTCGAAACCTATTTTTCAGGGAAATAAGACAAGATTTCTAAGATTATTGGTATTATTTTGGTAAAAATTTTGAATTTAGAATAATTTTCCAAAGCCGTAAGTTTTTTCCCATCTAAAGTGATTCATTACCCACTAGGTTTTTTCGAGATTTCCAAAATTCACAAAAAAAATGCATTTCTTTAAGTATGTCAATACAAACCGTAGATTTTGGACTTTCTGTCTATAATCCAATTCCAAAATCTTGAACTTCTTCTAAAAAAATCAAGATATGCAAGAAAAATTGAGTCGAAATAAGAACAACATGTGTATAATTTAATAATTATTTCGTATTTGGTGCTATAATTTCCTTGTTTTCCTAAAGAAGTTATAACAAATGTATCTAAAATATAGGATTTTTAAATTATCACTCTGAAAAAAACTAATAATCTTAGGGAATTTTCGTATATCCCTTAGAAATGGATATCGGATAAGAAAAACGGCCAATTTTTGATTTTGTCTATAAGCTAAGCTCAGAATCATATACTTGTCCTACAAAAACCAAAAATTATAGTTTAAACAAAGGCAAAACATGAACAAAATGTCGAAATTTTATGATTTTTTGGATTTTAGAGCTATAATTTCTAATAAATTTTGACTGGAGAATGACAAAAACCCCTGAAAGTTTAAATTTTCAATTATATTTCGAGCATCGAATAACTTTCCCAATGTCATAAGTTTTTCCCCACCAGGGTGCCCCATTATCTACTAGTTCTAAGCATTAATTACTACTCTAAGTTTCAAATTCCTATATCAAAAGTTTCTAAAAAAGCGCCGTGATTTATAGACATCCAGATAGATGTTTGGCAAGATTAGTCTTAAGAGTTAATTGCCTATTTAAAATTGTGTTTTTGACTTTAAAAAATATCACTTCAGAATGTTTTAGCTAAGTTCTTTGGCAGTATGTTTTTCAAAAGTGATTCTACAGGGTATAAAGGAAATAACTTTTGTTAACTTAACTAACACTTCTACACATTGTTTTGACCAAAAAATTTCCTAAAACACATATCTAAAGGCAATCATTTCCGCGAAAAACATTGGCAACATCGCATTTATTTCGATAACCACTCAGCGCGGCGCGTGTTAAAGGGAATCTATTTTTTATTCCATTAATTTGTTAAGGGGTCAGTTCCCCATTTCATTTATTTTTTTTTCGATAGTTTTTTTTTTCATGGTTAAATTTTTAAAAGAAAGAGGAAATTTCAAAGTTATAGAATTTTTTTTTGTTTTTCATGAGAATTCTTGCTGATATGGTCGCCTGAAGTTACCCCTTTTAAAATTTGGTTGACATGATATTTCCACTTAGAAGCATTTAAAATAAAAAAAAAAAAATAAAGAGATTATTAAAAAGTACACGCGTCACAATCAATGGAAGCAGAATTATGCAAATTCGAAAAAAAAAAAACAGAATGGCGGACTTTTTCAATTTTCGGCCATTTTTTCAAATTGAATTGTTTAAAAAATAGATTAAATATTAATAAATAATTGCGATCATGCCTTATGCGATAGCTATAAATGTGCAGAATAAGCCATAAAAATTTCGGTTTAGCATCCAGAATAAAAAAAAAAAATAAAGAGATTATTAAAAAGTACACGCGTCGCAATCAATGGAAGCAGAATTATGCAAATTCGAAAAAAAAAAAACAGAATGGCGGACTTTTTCAATTTTCGGTCATTTTTTAAAATTAAATTGCTTAAAAAATAGATTAAATATTCATAAATACTTACGATCATGCCTTATGCGATCGCTATAAATGTGCAGAATAAGCCATAAAAATTTCGGTTTGACATGTGCATAAGTTTTTTTTGTCTTATTTCAACCAGATGAAAAAACGTTTCAAAAAATAAACGTGATTTACTTTTTTATTTTTATTGACAAGTAAAATATATTTTAATTTTCACAGTTTTTGTAGATATTTATTTTATATTCTATAATTTAAAATATATATGGTTTTGTAAAAAAATAAGGTAAAATTATTGACTATTATCGTTTATTGTCATAACAAAAATTACTAACACCAATTTTTCCCATCATAACGCCTTTTAAACGACTCAGGTCCCATAAAGAAACACATGATTATTGTTTTAATTAAACTAAATGCCCAAAATGTCCACCATTTAAGTCTCTGCATGCTTGACACTGTCTTAATTAATTTTTTCGAATACTTTAACAAGCTCCTTGTATATTTTTAATGTGGTCGATAGCTGTGGAAATATGTTGCCGCAAATGAGTTCCTTCCTGTGTTTTAGAGGCATGAATCAAATTTTTTAACTAAACACTAAATACAGGCGCTGACCGAGGCTATATTTGTTTATAGAATAATAATTCCCTAAAACACATAATACTTCTCTGAAAGTAAAAAATCAGAAACTAATTTAGCTAAATGGTCTAAGTTTACATTGTCAAATATCTGTCAATTTGTTGCACAAATCACGAATTTGATTTGTGTTGTCCTTTTCATCTACCAGCAAGCCGCTTTTACATTGTATTTGACTAATAGACTTTTAGTATTCAAAATATTCGCTACTTTATCACATTCTTTTTCATCGATGTAGGGAGGATTTTCATCAAAAAGAAACCTTTTTAATAATATTAATTATTTAAATAGTTTGTTCTTCTTCTTCTTCTTCCTCTTGTTATAGGCTTACAGCCTGTTTTTTCCAACTTAATCATTCATCTCATTTGATGTTGAAATCCAGGACTCTCTCCATCTTTTAGGTGGTCTACCTATTAGTCTTCTGGTTTCCGGTGTTCCATCTCGGGCGATTATCGCTATTCTATTTTGCGCCATTCTTCCTACGTGCTCATTCCAGGCTCTTCTGCGCTTCCGTCCCCATCTTACTATATCCTGCATTCCATGTTCCTCGCGTATTGTTGAATTGCGTATGTGATCTCTTAATGTGTATTCCGATATTCTTCTTAGTACTTTCATTTCGGCAGTTCTTAGAATTGATTTTGTTTTTGTGTTGTCAGCTCTCGTCTCTATTGCGTACGTCATTATCGGTCGAATACAGGTCTTGTAGATTTTTGTTTTTGCGTCCTTGCTCATGTATGTGTTGTGCCATATTATATCCCCCAGGCTTCTTGAGATTCTATTTGCCTTGTTTACTTGGTTTCTTACTTCTCTTGTTCTGTCTTGATTTGCGGATATCTCAACTCCTAAGTAATTAAAGGTCATGAGTTGTTCTATTGGT
Organism: Diaprepes abbreviatus; assembly: GCA_034092305.1. Lineage (NCBI taxonomy): Eukaryota > Metazoa > Arthropoda > Insecta > Coleoptera > Curculionidae > Diaprepes > Diaprepes abbreviatus. The sequence goes on along the minus strand of JASJET010000193.1, from coordinate 1,176,974 downwards.
TTGTCATCTACTACTAGTTTGCATCTTAAGGGAACTTTGCTTATTACAATTGACTTAGTTTTATCGATGGATATTTTCATGTTGAATTGCTTTCTTATGGCGTGGAATGCAAATAGAAGTCTTTGGAGGTTGTCTTCATTTTCCGAGACTATGACAGCGTCATCAGCGTAACATATTATTGTTATTTCCCCGGTATTCATTCTGTACCCTGGTGTCGCTCTTTTGACGTTCTCAATTATTTGGACCATTACTATGTTAAACAGTAATGGACTCAGAGAGTCCCCCTGTCGTATGCCCGACACTATCGGTACATCTTTAGTAAGGTTGCCGCTTACTGAGATTTGTGTTGTGGTGTTGGAGTTTAGCTGTTCAACTATGTTAATTAATTTGTTTGAGATGCCTTTAATTCGCATTATTTGCAGAATATCATCCAGTCTCACCCTATCAAAGGCTTTAGTGAGATCTATAAAGCACATAAAAGCTGGCTTAGTAAATTCAATAGATTTCTCTGCTATCTGTCTTACGATGAATATGGCATCTACTGTAGATCTGTTTTTGCGGAAACCTTGCTGTTCTTCTGATATTCTGCAATAGTCAGTTATTATACCTTCAAGGATTTTGGTGAATAATTTCATTATTGAATTTAATAAAGTTATTCCTCTCTAGTTTTCCGTGATCTTCCTATCACCCTTCTTGAAAATAGGTACTGTTATACTTTTCTTCCAATCTCGGAGTATCTCTTGGTCTTAAATTATTTTGTTAAAGAGTTTTGTTAGTTTTTCGTGTAATGCATTTCCACCATATTTAATTAGTTCGTTGGGAATATTGTCGGGTCCTGGGGCTTTTCTCGTTTTTAATTTGGTTATCGTGTCTTTCGTCGTTTGGAGGCTTACTTCCTTGGTGTATTCGTCATATTCAGATGCATTTTCGGGTGGGTAGTTGTTCTGTTGTGATTGATCTGTATTTCTATATAATTTTTTAAAGTGTTCTTCCCATTCGTGCTCAGAAATTTTTTGGGATTGTGTATATTCGTTTATATCCTGTTTCCTTCTTCTGATCATGTTCCATACCTTCTTTTGTGCCCCGTACAAGTCATGTTCCATATCTACTGTGAACCTTCGCCAATATTCGTTTTTGATTTGTCTTATGTCGGCGTTTATTCTGTTTCTTATTTCTTTGTATCGATTGTGTTCTGTTTCTGACTTGTTATTTTTGTATCGGAGGTAAGCCTGTCGTTTCTCTGCTGCCAATGATTTCACCTCAGGAGTATACCAGTGCTTAGCTGACGGCTTAGAATTTGTGTTGACTTCTCTGTATCTCAATGCTTCCTCGGCCGATTTATCTACATTTCCTCTGATTTTTCCCTAGCTTTCTTCAACATCATCTGAATCTTTAATAGAGTTGTCTTTGATCTTTTCTGCAAGTCTCTTTTGATACAAGTCTTTGGTTGATTCATCACTTACCGATTCAATGTTTAATTTATTTTTAATATTCGGTGACCTATTCTTTTTGTGTTGTATTTTAAGTCTTAATTTGCATAGTACCAATCTATTATCGGATCCTATTTCTGCAGATGTTAAGCTACGGACGTCTAATACTTGTGTTGGATATAAAACTTTATTTGATATCACATAAATAGTTTGTTATATATATAAATTCTCCTTTCAGGTAGAGAATATGAAAAATATATATACAAACAGTTTACTTCCTGCAAACATCACTTTGGTCCTCTCTCCATACGCGTTTCGATCACCTTATAAAACTGTTTGTATATATATTTTTCATACTCTCTACCTGAAAGGAGAATATACATATATAACAAACTATTTAAATACGGCAGAAATATTTCTTTATTTCTTACTGAAATTTTGATTTTTTAAAAATTAATTATTTAAGTTGTAGTTTATTCATTAAATAATAGTTACCTTTTATTTTTCAAATATATTTTTATACATGGTAGCTTAAAATTTTAGTTCTTATTATAGTTTCTCAGTTGGTTAATTCATATTTTAAATATGGCTTTTTAATATTGAAGAATACAAGAATTTTAGCACAAAATCTATTGAACACTTTCCTAATTTTTTTAAAAATATTTGCATATTTTGGCTCAAAATTTTTTTCTTGATATTTGCCAGTAAGAAACTAATTATTGTTTATTTGTTATAACATTGTTTTTAGATGTGATGTCATTGTCAGCTCTGGTTTTGATAGGGCGTCAATTTTAAAAACTATTGCCGGTGTGGATGCTCTATTCTGGGCAGGAAACCTCTTAGATAAGGAACTACTTGATGCAGCAGGTAAATTAGTTTTAGTATTATTTACGTTTATAACAAACATATTCAGCCAGATTCGCTAAAAACCAGATATAGTTGCCACTGAAGTTACATATTGTAATGGACCAGTTTTATTTTACTTTTAATATTAATATAATATACATTGTATAGCTCAACAAACAGATCATTATAAAGGAAAATCTTAGAATCGGCAAAAGGGCATAATTTGCTTTGACAAACTTTCCAGTGTTGCTCGTTTGACTTATTGGCTGACTTATTGGTAAATGTTATTGTTAGTTTTAAATATTAACAAATATTGGTTAAAGTTTTGGCAACTCTGCCTTACGTTTGTAATACAATAAAGTAAAGTGAAATGGCCCTTTTACTTTTTTTTTGGCACGGATACGAATTTCATCATTTTAAGCCAAAAACCTTGTAAATTAATACACTGTTAGACAAACATTTTACAAGTAATTTATATAAAGCATGAACTGCTAAATCTGTTTAAACTAGGAAGAGCAAAATATCATAATGGCATGATTTTTTTTTTGAATCAATAATTTTGAAGTCGTCTTTAAACGAATAACTTTACAAGTGTACTGTTCTTCTTCTTTTGGTTCTCCTTCTTTAATCAGCGTTCATCCACTCTTAGAGGTAGATCCTTTTCAATTTTTTCCACCTATTTCTGTCTTGCATCATTCGTGTCTACTGCTCTCCTGCTATAGCTTTGATATTATCAATTCGCCTTTTCTTGGGTTATCTTATACGTCTTTTCTTTTTTCTGGATTTCCACTCGGTAACGTTCAACGTCCATCTTACATCTTTTATCTGATCACGTGTTCAGCTCACTGTCATTGACTGCTATGTTCTCCAAATTTTAGTTATTATAGGTACGCCAGAATGTGTTTAAATTTACCAAAACCTGTTCATTCAAGTCGAACTCGTCTGATCATTTTTGTCAGTTGATATTCGTTATCGATATAATGACAAGACCAAGATATACATACTCGCTAAGATTTTCGATATTGTGATACTCTATAGATATATGGACATTTTAATGTCTCACAGTTTTGATCTTACTGTAATTTATCTGTGGTTCTACTGCTGAATTATTATTTTATATTTCAAACTTTTTATTTGAGTGAAAAATTAGCTACTAAATTTTCACGCCTCCAGTAAGTGAAAATTACACTTATCCTTAAGCTTATAACACCCACTTAACTAACAAAAGTAGTTTTATTACTTAGAAGATTATAAAAGTAATGCTGTCATAATATTGCGAAAACTTGCGGTTAATTATTTTGCATAAATACATGTGTAGTTCTCGTGCACCTAATTATATTTAAGAGGAATTAAGGATATTTTAGTGTTGGGAACCTTGATTATAATAAACTTAATCTCACTCTATCTTGGATAGTTTTTGTTTTAATATTATATAATTTATTTGCTATGCATTCACTTTTTTAATATTTAATTTTATAAATAAATCAACATCAGGGAATATGTAAACCTATGCATATCCTTTAAAAAATTATTTCAATTTTTTCAGGTAAAGTCTTACTTATAAATTCCTAAAATTGCAATTTTGAAATTTCGTGATTATAAAAAAAGACAATGAAGTAAACTCAAAAACAGAAGACTAAGTATCAAACGCCAACATAAAAAAGCACTATTTTTTTTTAATTTAACGGAATCAATCATTACTTGGTGAAAATTCATTTTAACATAAAACAGGAGAAAAACACTGTTTTGATTTTCACTTATTTTATTTTTATTTACAGACAAATTTCGTTGTACTACAACCTTATCAGTGTTATATGTTTGAAGTTCAGGCGAACCCATTTAAATAAATCAAACAAATTTGATACAATAATCTACCTGTCCTTAAAGGAAAAAGGTGTGGCGACAGTTATTAGATTTGATAAATCTTTATTATTTTTATTGTTCGGAATTTCAAAATAAGTTTAACAATAGTGTGTTGTTAGTCTCTAATTGATCATTTAGAATATATTCTGTATTTTTTAAAGTGAATTCAATGTTTGGATGTATGAAAACGAAAAAGATAATTCAATAGACTTTTTAGACTTCACGATAAAACAAGCAAATAATAAGTATTCGTTCTCCATCTCGTGTAAACCGTCTCACACAGACACTACAGTTCACAATAGTTTTACGCATCCCATAAAATGGCAGCATATTACAGTATGTTCCATCGACTAATTAACATTCCCATGAGTAAAGAGGATTACAACAAAGAACTCAACATCATCAAACAGATAGCATATAATAACGTTTGTTACGGTTTTAATTTTCCTATCTAATTTTCTATCTAAAATATAATAATTTTTACGCTTACTTCCTTCATCATTTATGTGTTTTGTTTTTTTTTTTTGTTTTGGGAACATAGTTACAAATGAAAGAAAATATTGGCAACATATCTTGTTTATTAGAATTTGATTCACAATTATGCTATTATAATCCATAGTAACTGTTCGATAAGGCTTCTCTCCTTTGTACCTGAAATATAGAAAGGTATTAGTCTTGTAAAGAGTGGCTCGGTATAGAATATTTAGTTAGAAATTCTTAATTTAAATTGTATTTTGCGGTTATTCTTATTACCTTCATCGAGAGACCTCGAGTGAGCAGATAATCATTTGGCTGCAGGATCGACAGATTTCTGAGTGGAAGCTCTCTGGATACTATTGGATCTTCTATGTCTTCTAGGCACTTTAATTTTCCCATTGTATCAGTTATCGTGCGACTATGAGAGATTATATTGAGCTAAAATCGGAAAAACTACCTTAGTGTCAAATATAAATAAAGTTTTATTGCTATAAATTTTTGAACACACCACAATTTTCCTGGTTACTTGCTAATAAAATTTCATGTCATAATTTTAAAATTTCATATTTCTATTTTTTTTAATTGTTTTGAAGCTTGTCAGTTGTCAGTCGATATACAGATTCCTGTATCTTTTCCCGCCATTTCCGTGGGCGTTTTTCTGGGGACATGAAAAAATCTTGGAATGATAAGGACACTTTCCTTGCAGAGTTGCACCGGAAAGGTCACTTGGCAATTTTGCTAGTTTTGAATTGAAAGTTTCAGGTCCCTGACCAAATTTATAGTAACTGTGTTGTTAACAGCTGTATGTTGATTTGGTTTGGTCAGTTCGGGAGACAAACCCGACATCAAATTTTGCTATTTTTTCTGTTCCACCACAAAAAGGCCACATAACATCACTGGTAAGTCTTTGTTTTAATTTTTGTTTTAATGCTCAAGTGTTAATAATTGTGGGTATGTTTAAGAAGAAAAGGAATGAGTAACCTACCTCACTCGTAACATAAAAGGTTGAGTTCTTTCCATCTTTTGTTTTAGGCTTTTTTTCCCTTTTTCTTTTTCCTTTCGTTGCCCTCTGGCTGACTTCTCAACGGTACTTGCCTTGGCTGCTGTACATACCAGACCATCGGGGTCTCCTTGCGGATGTCTCTACGGCATCTGCCTTGCATGCTACATACCACCACACCGAGTGATCCAGAGCCTCAACATCAGCACATCAAGAAGCCGCCGTTAATCAGGTTTTATGTGTCTGTGTCGTTTTCAGGGTATCATAGACTTTAATGCCTTCAGCATCACCTGTAAAATTTAAAGCCGTTGTATGTTTCTTTTCATTTTGAATATAAAATTAATGAATCATCAGTGTACTTACCTTGGTAAGATCTATTGTGTTTCCTCATATGGTACAATTAATCAAATCTTGCAACCGTATGCAGTTGATATCTTTCACATATATAAAAGGGCACATTTGTTAACTCAGGTAAACAGGCCTATTTACGCGGGTAGAGTGCACTTATAGTTGTCATTTATATTAAATCGCTTTTGTATATTTAGTAATATAGCCAAAACACACTGATTAAAGTAAAATTGCTCATTTTGTTAGATTAATTTAGTTTTGAATTGTCAAAAACCAGCTGACTGTCCGAAGTTTATTCCTTCAAACAGAGAAGTGCTGGGCCACTCTCGGTGGTTGCATTTACACCATAATACATAAATATAGATACTTGTTTTTTTTTAAATCTTTTTGGGTGTTTTTCTTGTAATTAAATTAGATTTCCTGCTTTTTTTTGTTAGATCGGTCTCTACCTTAACCTTTAGGGCACCAAAATAGGTGGCGCACTTTACTTCGACCACTCTCCGTTCCCTTGGAAGCTAGCCGGAGGAGCCCTAAAAGGTAGAGACTACTCAAGAGCCACCTGACAAGAATAGACAAACATTTCTTTCATTCATACAACTATCCATCTTTAAAAAAAATTTTTTCTTTAATAACATTTTTTTTCTAACACGTTACTCCAGGAAAACAATAGATGACATTTTATATATATATATATATATATATATATATATATATATATATATATATATATATATATATAAACTAAAAAATGTATTTCTCTAATTTACCCGAGAACCACCAATGAAAACAGAATTATTTTCAAAACTACTTCATATTTTGCTATCGTATCTGAAAAAACTTGCTCTTATCTAAGAAAATCAAACATAAATATATTTTACAAAACAACAAACTCATTAAGTAAATGCTTAAAAAATAATAACGACAGTACTAAAAATGAGGACAAATGCGGCGTTTACCACTTAAGTTGCGGCTCTTACCCTAAGAAATATATTGGTCAAACAGGACGAAATTTCAAAACAAGAATACAAGAACATAAAAAGACTATATATTTCTAGCCCTGCTTACTCCATGCGCATACAAGAAAACCACCACAATTTGAATGACGATTTTCTAATCATACATACAGCTAATAAAGGTAAAAAACTGGCGTCGGAATTCATAGAAATAAGTAGAATATAGCATACAGGATATATCTAAATAAACAATTAGGGACTAATAACTCTCTATTGTTAAACTTGTTTGGAAATTTCGAGCAATAAAGTAATAGACATTTATCAAATCTAGGAATTGTCGCTACACTCTTTTCCTTTAAGAACAGATAGATTTTTGTGTCAAATTTGTTTGATTTATTTAAATAGATTAGTATGAACTTAAGCTATTAACCTTGATAAAGCCGTAGTATAACGAAATATGTTTGTAAATTAAAAATAAAATAAGTGAAAAGTTTTTTCTCCTGTTTTACATTATTTTAATTTATGTTTTTTTTCTTACTTTATCATTCTTACAAGATTTATAACAATTTTCTAAACGCTGTTTCGACTTTTCGATGAAATTTATTATCCTTTATTTCACAATTCTTTGATGACCGGATCCTTAACTCTATAAATTTTTTGTAAACCACTTCTTATATTACGTTGAGAAGAGTCAAAGCCAAGTTATGGTAGTGATATTAATTGGTATTATCGATATTGTAGATCCCAAATCCTGCAAATACAATTGTAAACCCCGGGAAAGGGCCTAGGCATATAATCTGGATGTACAATGTGTCCATGGGTGGGGTACCGCACTCTAGTAAACTTCAATATTTTCGATTTTTCGAGAAAAATTCATTCCTGATAAAAAGTTTTGCTTGCCTTTGGATTCAACAACAGCGATCAAAGCCGTGATAAATTATACAGGGTGTTTAAAATATTCTAAAAACTTGAAGTATAAATAAATTAAAAGACACATTATTTTTATCAATTACTTAGAAATTTTTATTGACATATACATTAAAAATGAAATAAAAAAGTCATTCAAAAAGTAACCTCTACTACGTTGACAGGTACGAGTATGTAAGATTTCTATGAAATTTCAGAACATGTAAACACCGCTAGATTTTACGAATTTGGAGTTCAATTTTTTTTTTGTTTAAGGATCATCTCAGGATGGTCCTTATTTTTTTAAAAACTCATAGAAAGAATTCTAAACCAGTTTTGTTCTCCGAAACGAAAGATGACACGATCTGGTAATTTCGTTGGGAACATTGTCATAGTTTCACGTGCAGTGTGACAATGGCACTATACATCAATCTACATGATTCTCGTGGTAAAAAGTGCGGAGCACTCCAAAATATGGAAAAACTTCTGGTCTGACAGATGGCGACAGCGCTGTTTCGTCCTAATATGGGACTCGTCAGGCCACCGTATTCGGTACAAACCATCATCTTGCCTTTGCATCGTATAAAGCTGAATTTAAAATCAAAAAACAACAAACATGACGACAAAGGCGATATCTCGATGGTCCACTTGATAATACAAGAACCACACAGATTAACAAAGTTTGTAAAAGAACCGTCGTATGGTGGTGAATTAAAACAGAAATATGTAAACTCGAGTACACGAAACGCACTGCCCAAAAGATAGGGGTCGCATTTTTCGGTACTGGCAAGCAAGCCTACCGCTCATTTTAGCAGCCAAAGCCACGTGCCACACCAAACGATCCCACCATGAGAGCATCGTTTAGCGTGTTTCAAAGCCAAACAAGTAAATAAATAAGTAGATAAGTTTTTGTCCGTGTAATTTAATTGGCTGCTAAAATGAGCGGTAGGCTTGTTTGCCAGTACCGAAAAATGCGACCCCTATCCTTTGGGGAGCGCGTTTCGTATACTCGATTTTACATATTTCTGTTTTAATTCTTTTACAAACTTTGTTAATCTGTGTGGTTCTTGTATTATCAAGTGGACCATCGAGATGTCGCATTTGTCGTCTTGTTTGCTGTTTTTTGATTTTAAATTCAGTTTTATACGATGCAAAGGCGAGATGATGGTATATAACGAATGCGGTGGCCTGACGAGTCCCATATTAGGACGAAACAGCGCTGTCGCCATCTGTCGGACCCGGAGTTTTTCCATATTTTGGAGTGCTCCGCACTTTTTAACACGAGAATCATGTAGATTGATAAATTTTCACATCCGCTTCGCCAATATTTTATTCTATTTTATTTTAAATTACACGGACAAAAACTTATCTACTTCTTCCATCATATCCTTTCTGTGTTAGAGGTTGCACAGTTAGAATAAATTGTTATAAAGCGCAATTTATCCTATTTCATCACCATCGAGATGATGGCCTACCTGTTCCACCATACCGAGAAGAAAGTCAAAACTTACCCTCCCCGTCACAGTGGCATAATGTGGATATATCCACTGCTATTGCATCTCAAACGGAGGAATCCGTGAAAGCCGCATAAACATATATATATATATATATATATATATATATATATATATATATATATATATATATATATATATATATATATATATATATATGTTCATTTCATTTAATTTTTGTCAAAATAAGTTTGTTCGAAAATCTAGTCGGCAAAGGTATTGCCCTATTTATGGTCAGTAGCCTGCAGTCCTTGACTCAGTTGAATCTTGTAAGTATGATGGCACAAATCTTTTATAAAAATTCTTTGGAGAGTACTGTGATGGAGATGTTTGGTTATTTCCAAACTTTTTTACAATTTTATTAATTTAAACGTGTTTTTGACAGTTGAAGCCTTAGTCTGGTAATTGAATGCGTAACACGATGAATTGGGAATAATATGAAAAAGGTTATAGTATAAAGAAGGAATGGCTTAAGAAATTTACAAGGGTCTCAGACTGATTGTCATTGCACCCCCTTTTGCACTGGATAGACTAATACTCAACAGACTTATCTACAAAGCAAATCTAAGTATTCTTAAAAGTGTTAGTAACAACATACATAAATTAATCTTTCTTACAATGGATAATTTTACAGATATTGTCGATAAGAATTGATACGCGAAGGCTGGTTATTGTGTTAAATCCAAGTTAGTGGCACTCCTTAGTGGAGAAATTATTAGGTGGTAAAAACAAATTTGCGGTCTATCTTCTTTCAGTGTTTAGGAATCATCCGAGCAAGTCATCTCTAATTCGGAAAATTTTCTACTAGTTCTGAACGCTTAAGGGTCTCCATAAGCAACAATAGACAACAATAAAAAAATAAATTTTCAGAAGTGAAAACCTTTTATTATCAGAATGTACGGAGCCTCAGGACCAAGACTGGGGAGATATTCGCAGACATTTTTGCTAGTAATTATGATTTTCTTGTTTTGACCGAGTCTTGGCTATGTGAGGAAATCAGCAGCAGTGAAATATTACCTTCGCATTATCAAGTTTTTCGTCGGGATAAGGATTATGCAAAAACTGGTAGCAAGAGAAGCGGAGGAGTGGTAATTGCCCCTTTAAATGAATTTATGTCTGAAAGTGTAAGGGACGGGTGAAATTAGTATTTTGAAGAGCTTTGGATTTTTGCGAGAGGGGACTCAACACTATTAGGCTCGAAGTCGTTTACTTTTTACCCAAATTCACCACCAGAGGCTTACGCACCTTTTATCGAGTCCATAGAATATATTCGTAATACTTATTCTACGGCTAAAATGCTTATTTTTAGCGATTCCAATTTACTTGTGCTTCAGTGGTCAGGGAAGATGGCGTGATGGTTCCTGTTGAGATTTTAATCCAGCAACAGAGGTCCTGGTGAAGCATGTGTTTTATTTGGAGCTGCAGCAGATAAATACAATCAAAAACCGTTTCAACAGAACTCTGGATCTCATTCTTTCGGATGAGATTGATGGTCTGACAGTCAGTCGAACATCGCCACTCTAAATTGAACGAATATCATCCGGCCCTTGAAATCGTTTTATTCTAAGCATACCTTCGTTCATACCCTCAAAAGCAAATGTGGACGTTTTTTTTTATTTGATAGAGCTGACTACTGTAAAATTATTAACATTTCTTTGGATGCGGATTGGACATTTATTGATGATATAGAGGACGTAGATGTAATGGCTGACAAATTCTACGAAACAATATATTGTAGTAACATACATGCCTCGGACACTGGACGGACCTCACGGAAACGGACTTTGGCGAGAACTAGGACACGATCATGGAAAAAATAGAACATCATTAAATTGGGATTCTGGAATGTCACTTCATAGCATAAACGCGATCAGGAAGTTGTCGCAGAAATGAACAGGCACTCTATAGACATTGGCGCCCTTTCAGAGACGAAAAAGAAAGGGAAAGGAAACAACAAGTACAACAACTACCTATTTATATACAGTGGGAAACAAAAGGAAGAAAGAGCCCAAGAAGGAGTGGGCCTGCTCATCCATGAAAAATAAGAACACTACATAGAGGAAATACAGTACGTCGATGAAAGACTCATTCACGTCATCCTAAATTTATAACCAGAAAAGATGAACATCATAAGCGTCTACGCACCAGACATCAGCAAACCCAGAGAGGTCAGAGAAACATTTTTCAATAAACTGCAAGATCTACTAAGTACCATACCCGATAGAGAAAAAGTGTTTATGCTAGGAGACTTCAACTCAAGAATAGGTAACGAACCCATTCCGGGAGTAATGCAGAGATATAATGAGGTAGCATTAAATGACAACTGGGAACAACTCATACAACTGTGCGCCCAAAACGAGATGAGAATAAATAACTCCTTCTTTTCATATAAGTGGCAATATAAACGGACATGGGGAAACACCCGAGAACAAGAATCAACCATAGACTACATAATAACGAACAGAAAAGTGTTACTCCACCAAATACTCGATGTCAGAACTCTGAATTCGTCAGACCTGGGAAAAGACGACCACCTACTAGTATTATGTAAGTACCGGTCCCAACAAAGTATAAACAGAACGCACAAACAGAAACATACCTTTATTAAATACAATACCGAATCATTCGCTAACGATAGTACAAAAGTATTGTATCAGCAGAGACTCTCGGAAAAAATAAAAGCTAATACAATCCTACAAAATGACGGAGTGGAGAAAGCCTGGGAAAAACTGAAAATAAATATACAAGAGAGCGCCAGGGAGGCGATCGGAACCCGAACAGTTAGCACGAACAAGCGAATCAATACAAAACCATGGTTCACAAAAGAGGTGAAAATACTAGCAAAAGAAAAACGACAAGCATTTACAAAATACCGACAGCACAAAACAACAAACCATTTCGAAGAGTACAAAACGGTGAGAAACAGTATCAACAGTCAAATAGCTCAACTGAAAAAAGAATACTAGGAAAAGTATTCAAAAGACATGGAATACGACCTATATGGTGGACAAAAGAAAATATGGAACATGCTGAGGAACAGAAAAAAAATCAATCAATGAATACGTTCAACTAAGTCCAATCGACAGCCAACAATGGGTCAGCCATTTTAAGGACCTACTCCAGGCACCAGCTACAGAAAACAACGTAGACGAAAACCAACAAGAAAGCGCAGAACTAACAGATGTTAACATCAGTGAAGCAGAGATGCACTTGACAATTAAGAAATTAAAAAACAGAAAATCACCTGGTACCGATCAAATTACGAATGAGATGCTAAAGTACGGAGCCCCCAGCCTTGTCACAGAGCTTACTGTTCTATTTCAAAAAATACTCCGCACAACGTCAGTACCCAACGAATGGCGAAAAAGCATCACAAGTCCGATCCACAAAAGAGGATCAAAGAAACAACCCGAAAACTACAGGGGAATCAGCCTACTAAACAGTTCAGCCAAATTATTAACCAAAATACTGTCACAACGGATCATAGACAAGTTAGGGACAAGCGAACAACAGCAGGGCTTCCGGAATAACCGCTCTATTATCGACGGTATATTTATTATTAGACAGCTGGTTAAAAAATCTATCGAATACGATAAACCGCTGTTCATTTGTATTGTGGACTTTACACAAGCATTCGACCGAGTCAAACTGGAACACATAACAGAACTACGGCGAAGAAAACAAGTAGACGAAGCAATCATACGCACAATATACGAACTGAATTCCAAAAACACCATGGTAATTAAAACAAATAACACTCTAACAGAGGAAATCCCCCTATCCATAGGAATAAGGCAGGGTGATAGCCTAAGTCCAACACTTTTCAATGTAATCATGGACGAAATCATTGATGAGATAAAAAGCACAAATATTGGGTACCCAATGGGACACAACATCGTTCAGATTATAGGCTTTGCAGACGATGTTGCCTTGACAGCAGATAGCGAGGACCACTTACAAAGAATGCTTTTTCATCAAACAGCCAAATAGTATAATATGAAAATATCTGTGGAGAAAACCAAAGTAATGGTAATAGCAAAAGAACCAGTAAGATGCAAACTAATGGTTGATGACAAACATATCGAACAGGTTGGGAAGTTTAAATACCTGGGAGCACATATAACAAGTAACAGGGCAGTAACGGAAGAAGTACGCACACAAGCCATCAAAGCGGCCATGATATCAGGCCAATTAAGATACATAATCCGGAACAATAAACATATGACGGTTGAGAGCAAAGCAAGAATTTACAAGGTCTGTGTAAGACCGATACTGACCTACGGCGCCGAAACATGAAATTAAACAACAAAGACAAAACAAATTATGAGAACCACAGAAATGAAAACGCTGAGAATGATCACGGGAACAAGTTTAAGAGATAGAATAAGAAATGCAAAAATGCGCGAGGACAGCGGAGTGGGGGATGTTGTGAAGTGGGTTTGAAACCATCGTGGGCAGTGGAGAGATCACCTGGAACGAATGGACGATGACAGATTAGCCAAAACCGTGATGAGAGAGAAACCAAACACCAAACGGCCGCCTGGACGGCCCCCCAAAAGATGGAGAGACAGCTGGATTTCGACCTCAAACGAGGATCGATGAGGCATTGTGTAGATAACAGAACTTGGTTCTACCTAGAAGAAGGAGAAGAAGAAAAAGAATATATTGGATCTTCTTTGTGTTCTGCTATAACTATGGACTTTAATCAGTATGGGTCTGCGAACTTATCATGGGCTTTTAAGCCATTTAATTTTGAAAAAAAAAAACAGCTTAATGGTCAAGTAGCCAATCTTTGCCGTAGCGATGTCGTTGCCGTGGTGTCCTAGTGATGTTGTGTGACTGTGTAATGAGCCGGTCTATGTATTTGGTTACGGTTTCACGAAAAAAAGTAGTTAAGTATCACATTCGAGATCCCTATGTATTTTTGTGTCATCAATATTTTTATAGGATGGTATAGCCAGAACTTAAAAGGCCGATTAATAAGAAGAACAGATTATATCATAAGTTTAAACAATCTGGGCTTCAGTTAGATTATGAATTTTTTTTTGGTGTGCATCGTGAGGCTAAGGTTCAAACTGACATTTGCTATTTGAAATTTGTTTCTAATGCTGAAATAATGATTCCAAATAACATAAAACGTTTCTGGTCTTACGTTAGCAACTTACGTAAAGATAATGGCATTTCACGAATAATGAAATATGATCACAAGCGGCTAAATACTCCACATGATATCGTTGCAACCTTTGCTCAGAATTTTCAGTCGTGCTATTCTGATCACAGTAACGTTAATTCTTTTGAAGTAATCTCAGTAAATGAGGTTGTACATTTGCAATTCCATTTATTTACTTTGGGCGAAGTTCAGAACAAGATTGACTCATTAGACTATAACAAGAGTGCAGGAACCGATGAAATATCGCTCTATTTTATTAAGAAGTGCACCTTGCACCTCATCTGTGTCGCATTTACCAAAAATCTTTTAATGAAGGAAGCTTTCCTTCGAGATGGAAACAGGCTACCTTGTTCTCTATTTTCAAATCGGGTGACCGTAATTGTGTTAAAAACTATCGGGTATATCATTGGTGTGTATTATGGGAAATATATTCGAGTCGATACTATCTGATGAATTTTTTTGAAACTTACATCGGCCCAGAACAACGTGGTTTTTCCAAGGAAGGTCAAAGGTTACCAATCTGGCCATTTATCAAGATTTTTTGGTTCGAGGAGTGGAGGCAGGTTATCAAGTGGACTCTATATACACGGATTTGGCTAAAGCCTTCGGTAGTGTTTATCACAAGTTACTGGTATACAAGCTCGAGTGTCTCGACTTGTGTAGTCTATATTTAAAATGGGTAGCCTCATATCTTTCTTTGCATACGCAGTATGTTAAATTATGTGGTGAAATATCAAGAGAGATCCTCATGTTCTTTGGAGTCCCTCAGGAGCCCAATTTTATTTTTAGTGTTTATTAATCATGTTATAAATGTTTTTAAATTTTGTCGTTACCTTTTGTATGCTGATGATTTGAAACTTTATGCAATTGTTTCCCCGCTAGTGTGTTTATATTCAACGAGAGCCAGATATACTAGTCAGATGGTGTGATAATAGTTTGTTAACTCTTAATATAAACAAATGTAAAGTTATGAGATTTTTTACATATTTCTCGCTTGTGATAAATTCTTATCATAGAAACGATTTGGAGTGTGTGTCATTTTTTAATGGTCTCGGGGTTATCTTCGCGAAAGAATTAAATTTTAATATACATATTGATAATATTGCACTAAAGAGCTTTAATACGTTGGGTTTTATAAAGAGAAACTGTAGACTTATCGAAGACGCAGGGGCTATCCAAACACTTTGTAATAGTTTGGTGTGTAGTTTTTTGGACTATGCTTGTACCATTTTGGCATCTGTATATTAGTGTTATATAGATAGACTTGATAGAGTACAGCTAAAATTTGTTTAATTCTTGCTACATGAACATCGATATTTATTCCTATCAGTTTTCTTTGTAATATGATATGACGTGGTCAAAACATCCGCAAATCTGGTTTTAAAGTCTGCGTAAAGGGCATTTAAATGTGGAACGCAGACCAAAACGTCATTATTCTGACAGCTTATCTGAGATGAGTTGGAAAACTAGGAAACTTCTTGTCGTCAAATATTAATTCTGCCAAGAAAAATTGTAATAATAGACTTCAGTTTTATTAAATTCACCTTGCAAGAGGGAGAGTATGTTGAAAAGAAAGGAGATTTTTAGCAGAGAATATTGAAAATCTGAGATATAAAAAATTTTCTAGCGTCCGTAGTTGAATGTGATATATGATCAAAATTGCTTTAGGTGTGTTGAATTAATTCTAGACTTATTTAAATTTACCTATCAAGTTACTTCCGTAATAAAGTTTCGCATAAACTACGTCTCCTTAAGATCTAACCATTTTTCACTATTACCATTTAAATAAAGTATTAAGCTTAGTAGTGGGAATAGGGGGCTTCTAGTTGACCCCCCCCACCACTTTTTTGATTGGTCAGCCAAGAATGACCTTGTTTCTGATTGGCTGCCCAAGTTCGCCCCCTATTCCGATTGGTTTCATAAAATCCGCCTCTTTTTGCTCCACCTCCTACCTCCTTCCTAACCACCACAGTAGTTGGAGGGGAGCTGGTAGCAGTTGGAGGGGAGCTGGTATTTTAAACGATCGAATCTGAGCGAACTTCAGTCATTCGTGCGCGATGTCAAATAGCGACCAACAACAACAACAACAGCAACTTATTGAACGTGTAGGCCAAGTAATAATTTCCTACCAAAATAACGGAAAAAATCTTACCGATTTTGAAGATCAAGACTTGGCCTTCTTTCCCATCAACTACTTGAAAACATTCGTCGATTCACTTAGTTTACAACAAATTTGGAACAGGTTGCCGGAAAATTATAGAAGTGACGAAGAATTGAAGCTAAATTTGCCGTGTTTTAAACACTATCCACTATATCAACACCACATAGACGGCCCACCATTATCAATAAAAAAGTGTTGTAAAATTAAAAAATAGTGTGAACAAGTGAATCGAGTTTCATCGGACAGTCTTCGAAATGGATCAGACACATGTATATTTAGATTCTGCTTGCGATGAAACGATCCAGTCAATGTACAAAGATGAAACAACTCATTTTAACTTGGCTGGAAGAGGAAAGTTTCACGCAAGACAGGATTCTCTGATCACTATTGATCGAAATAATTTCGAAGACGACGATGAAGATGAAGAAGATGATGGGATAGAGGATAATGGCGTTCCAAACGGGTGTGGAGAAGAGGGGCTCGTGAAAGTGGCAAAAATAAATGCAAGTGATACATTGACACCAAATTACCTTACGCGAGAAGTGTGCGTTTTTCAATCTTATGTCGTAATTATTTCATCTTCTGGCGGTGCATATAATTTATGTTGTGAATGTTACTATATACATGCTCTAAATTGCCCAAATGGGAAAAATAATTTTGTTAATAGCCACTATAAACGATCCTTTATATGTTGCGAAAAAGATCTGCAATGCAACACGTGTGAAAACGATTTATTCATAACAACTCCTTCACAAGCATGTATAATATGTAACAAACCAGAACTAAAGAATATGCAAAACCATCTAATCGAAAAATCAAATTTTAAATAAATTTATTTCACTTGCACTTATTCATGCACTATGGACTATATTAAGTTTAAGTTTAAGTTTAAGTTTAAGTTTAAAATATTTTATAAGAATTTAGATTTTGTTCTGCTAAGTTAAATAAATGTAAAAAACTATGTAAATAAATATAAGGGAATGATGTGAATAGATAAGAATTTGTATTTATTCCCATTGAAAGAATTTATAATTTTGTACTTTCAGTATAGAATAATTCTTTTCAAATAATATGCATAAATTCAAATAAATGAATTTGATACTCCACTTGAATTTATTCCTAGTAGTTTTTATATTAAGTTTAAAATGCCAACTAATTTAAATAAAATTTTATATAAAATATAAGTTGTAAGATATAAGTTATAAGATATAAGGTATAAGTTATAAGATATATATTAAGTTTAAGTTAAATAAATATAAGGGTACCATGTAAATAAATAGAAATTTGTCTATATTTAGATTCCAAGAATTAATGATTTTGTTCTTTCAGTGTAGAATAATTTTTTCTACATAATATGCACCATCAATCCTATTGATAAATTGAATTTTAAATAAATAAATTTGATACTTCACTTGAATTTATTCATGCACCCTAGTAGTTTGTAATATTAAGTTTAAAATGTCAACTAAGATATTTAAATAAGAATTAATATATAAGATAAAGAACAATTAGGTTTGATTAAATAAGATTCTCTGAAAATCGAGCTTATGATTTATTCTTCCATGTAGAATAATTCTGCCAAGTTAAAAAAAAAACTAGTTTTCGTTACTATGCTTGTAAAAAAATAAAAATATATATTATCATCCTATTAATAATAATTCTTTAAAGTTGAAGAAACTTGGTTATTAGGTGTGAAATAGAAAAAAATTTTTCCTCAACGATTTTGTTTTTTATTATTCCTAAATTAAAATACAAATATACATATATATATAAATAGATAAATACATATATACATATATAAATCATAATACCAAGTACCATTTTGGGATGGATCTCTGTTCCAGCTCTGCCATAGGTTGCTGCTGCTGCTCTGCCATAGGTTGCTGCTGCTGCTCTGCCATAGGTTGCTGCTGCTTTACCATCTGTTGCTGCTGACCACTAGAAGCTGCTGCTGCTGCTGCTGCTCTGCCATAGGTTGCTGCGGCTCTGCCATAGGTTGCTGCTGTCCGCCATAGGTTGCTGCTGCTGCTGCTTTGCCATAGGTTGCTACTGCTTTGCCATCGGTTGCTGCTGATGCACCAGAGATTGTGGCTGCCCACCAGAGATGTTGTTGCCCACCAGAGATGTTGTTGCCCACCAGAGATTGCCGTAAATTATAAATTATAATTTATAATTTATCGGCCTCTTGCATTTTCGATCGTATCTCTGTCTTTTCATTGCCAAAGGTTGCTCCGGCTCTGCCATAGCTTGCTGCTGCTCTGGTATCGGCCTCTTGCATTTTCGATCGTATCTCTGTCTTTTCGTTGCCAAAGGTTGCTCCGGCTCTGCCATAGCTTGCTGCTGCTCTGGTATCGGCCTCTTGCATTTTCGATCGTATCTCTGTCTTCTCTCCGGTATCGGCCTCTTGCATTTTCGATCATATCTCTGTTTTGGGGTTGCCAGAGGTTGCTCCGGCTCTGCCATAGCTTGCTGCTGCTCCGGCTCTGCCATAGCTTGCTGCTGCTCCGGCTCTGCCATAGCTTGCTGCTGCTCCGGCTCTGCCATAGCTTGCTGTTGCACCGGCTCTGCCATAGCTTGCTGCTGCTGCTCTGCCATAGGTTGTGGCCGATCTTCTTCCATAGGCTGTTGTTGCTCCATCATCAAAGGTTGAAGATCCATTGCTCGGTCTGGATCCCACTCAAAGGCGATAGGCTCGGGATCCAGGTCTGGCTCAAACATGTTGATAAATTCTTCATCTAAATAGTCAGCCTCTGATGGTGGCGGCCACATCACCGTGTTCTCGGAATTTGGACTCTGACGATCCATCAGATTAATCTGATTTTCCAAGAATCCCAGAAAGTCTTGTAGTGTTATAATTATGAACGTACTCATTTTGAGACTTTAAACTTAATGAATGCTAAGTCAAGACGCTGTAAATCCTTATATACAATACTGAAATACCACTTTTCCTACCTCCAGCGGCAAAACCAGTCCGAAGAATGAGAAGAAGAAGAAGGCAAAGATAGCGTGAACTCGAGAGAGGTCGTTCAACGGTCGTAAGTTGTTTTGTTCTTAAGAAAAAGACGAGTAAAAAGGAGAAGAAGAAAAAAAAAAAAAGTTGTTTTTTGGAATAATATAAAAAACGAAAAAAAAAAAAAAAAAAAAAAAATAAAAAAAAATAAAAAAATGTTTTTTATATTATTCCAAAAAACAACTTTTTTTTTTTCTTCTTCTCCTCTTAACTCGTCATTTTCTTAAGAACAAAACAACTTACGACCGTTGAACGACCTCTCTCGAGTTCACGGTCTCACGGTTCCCGTCGTACCATGCAGTGCCACGCCGTACCAGCCGGTACCAGGCTCTTGGCTGCTTTAAAAGGCGGCTGGGTACGAAGCGTCTCTTCAGTTTACATCTCGCTATTAGCGTACGCTTGTAAAATTATCGAATCGATTTTAATATATCTTTATAGTCGGATTTATTTCGTGTGACGTAGTGACATATTATTAATTTTCATTTGGTTTGTATTGTTGATTTCATATTTTTGATTTAATATTTTTGACTTAATACTTTGGATTTTTAATTCATTTTTATTTCATCTTTTAAAAGCCAATTTTTGATTGATTTTTTCATTTTTGTGGATTTTTTTTATTGATTTTTTACTGATTTTTTTATTGATTCATAATTTTTTTATTTTTTAATTTATAATTTAAAATGTCATTTTTAAATGTAAAAATTGAAAACATCGACTTAACAGCCTTCGATTTAAACGACGCTTGCCTTGTGCATGATTTGATTGATTGTTCATTTTGTGGGCTAAGCGACGAGGAGCTAGATATTAAATTTAGGGAAATTGATATTAATACATTTAACAATTCATCTGAATCTGGCGATTCTTCCGAAATTGGTGAAAGCGATATTTTGACACAGCTCTTAAAAGTTTTGGATGAATCTATTATCCCTGATATTCCTCAAGAACCTCTTGAAACAATTAATTTCGATGATTTAAATAATGATATATTAAGGAAAAATTTAATTAACAATTCTGAAATAAATGAGGGATATAATTTGGAACAACTTTTAGATATATTAGAAGGGGATGAAATTTGTGAAAATAGCTCAGGGCAAAATTTAATTAAGGGTGATGTGGAATATCAGGAGACTTTTGAGAGCTGTGAGGAACAAAATAATAAGGGGGTTTTAAACAATAATAATAATGGGGTTGGTAACGAGGGAGCTTTAAATAATGATAAGAGGATTGGCATTGGGGGTTTTTCGAAAAATAATATGGAAGAGGTTTATCGCCCCCACTATTCGCCAATTTCAGATGCATCGTCAGATTCATCAGAGGATTCCAACGACAGCGTTGAGACTGTTATAAACGTCTCAGCCAAAGCTCAGCATAATTTTATTAAAGTGTTGGATCAAAATTTAATTGAAGGGTTGGATCAAAATTTTATTCAGGGGTTTGAACAACCATCCAAATTTGGCTATACCAGAAATTCAGTAAATTCGGTAGATGTTTTTGATTTGAGTTGTGGCGAAATTGTGGGGGACATTGAGGTATATACTTATACTGAAAATTTTGAAGATGAGCAGCCTCAATGTCCCTTAATTTCTTCCTGTAATCAAAATCAATTTTTGAAAAATCCTTCTGGCCTAAATTTAGAACAAAGTTCTGAAAATTTAATTGAAAAAAATTTACCCAAAAAACGTTCTTTATCAGAAACAAATGATTGTTCAGATTTAAAAAAGTCAAAATTGGACGGTGATATTTCTAGTTCCCAAACTTTAGGGGCACAAATTTCAAAAAATTCTTTACCAGTCGCTGTAACAACAGCTCCGAAAATCAATCCAACAAATAAAGTCGCTATTGGAGAATTAGATAAGTTTCTACATAAGAAAACTAAGCCGAGCTTAAATAGGAATGAAACAAGGTGTGCCACATCTAGATTTAAGTCAATGGTTTATTCCTATTTAAACTTAGATAATATATGTAATAATTTATCTAATTCGACTTTAAAAGACGTTAAAAATTGTATTCAACGACAAGGCGATCTTCTTTTAAATTTGGGAAATATATTTTTTAAAAAAAATCCATGTTTTTCTTCAAATTAAAAAGTGAATCCAAAAGTTAATTCAAAAGTAAATCCAAAAGTTTTCTAAATTGCGCGAGCTGAAAAAATTGCTAATTATTCTATGTCATTGGGTCTTGATAGATCGAAATTGTATTTATTTAAAAGCGACACGGCCCTAACTGATTCCATTTTAAAATGACTCTCCTTTGCACACACTGCTTAAGAGAATTTAAAAGAAAATCACATATTGTACGCCACCTTCGAGAAAATGTTGTTAATAACGAAAACACCTTTAACTTGGAAGATTATATAATTAATCGTAAGTATTTTTTTATAACATATTTAGCTATAATTTTCCTTTTAATTTTTCTTTTTATTATTAATAAAGGTTTACAGAGGAATTAAAAAATAATAATTGTTTCAGTTGATGAACTACTTTCAAGACCTCCAATGCGATTTTGCCAAGATTGTGAAGTAAATGTCAAATCTAATTCCTGGAGCACACACTTGAGGACAAATATTCATAAAAACAGGAGCTGCATAAAATATGGAAATGGAATTGACATTATCAGGAGTGCATTTAAATGTCGAATAGCTTCCTACAGAATATATTCGCAGAATTATCACATCGACATCAAAAAGTTTCAGCAAGATGTTGGTAATAAAGTGCAAACATTAATACGCCAGCGTCAACAAGAATTTACATGTGCTAAAGTAAATTTGGAATTATTTGGAATATATTATTCTCCAACTTTAACCTCTACTTCAATTAAGTCATTTAATACACCGTTCTTCATTGTAACCCATACAACTGATCTACAACAGCTTTACGATGATTTATTCAAGATTATTGAAACCAAAGCAGATGAATTGCCGGAAAGAGACTCAGGTAATTATTATTTAATCTCAAGAGCTAAGTTTTCTTAATCTCAAGAGCTAAGTTTTCTTAATATCACTTGTACATCTCTAACAAATATTATTCAGAACTAATTTTTTAATTCCTGTTGCAGGGTGGGCTCTACAAAGAATTCTGCATTTGGAAGTCAACATCAATAAGTACAACCCATTGAATGCCTCCTCCCACATTAAGATGCATCACTTTTCTAAATCAATAGTGAATGTGATGAATGAGGACAATTGCTGTTTCGCCTGGGCAGTGGTTTCAGCAGCATACCAGCCAACCGGTAATCCTCGAAAGACCTCATCATATCCAGACTTCAGAGACGCTTTCGATTTTACAGGTATTGAATTTCCAGTAAAATTATTAGATATAAAAAAGTTTGAGGAAAAAAATAATTTGTCCATAAATGTATATGGAGTTGAAAAATTTTTAAGGGATAATAAAAAGGTATATGAGATTGTCGGTCCTTTACATTATAATAATGAAAAGAAAAAAATACATATTAATTTGCTTTTAATAAGTTCTGATGATGGAAATAACCACTACTGTTGGATAAAGGATTTAGGTTGCTTGGTATCCAAACAATTATCAAAAAAGAAAATAAAAAAATACTTATGTGATGGATGCCTTCAATATTTTGGAACATATGAAAAACTTAACACACATTTAGAACGTGATTGTAGTTTTGTTCGAATTGAGCTTCCTTCAGATAATTTGATTTTGGATAAATTTGGCAATTATATTCCTGCAAATATATTAAAGTTTCAAAATATTCAGAAACAGTATAAAGCTCCTTTTGTTATTTATGCCGATTTTGAATGTTATTTGAAAAACATTGAGTGCCAACAATCTACACCTGATTCGACAACCTCATATACTATTAAAACTGCTGAACATATACCCTATTCATTTGCTTATTATATTAAATCATCATTTGATGAGAATGTTGTGTGTCTTAAACTTTATAGAGGTACAGATTGTGCTATAAAATTTATTGAATACATTGAAAATGATGTAAAAGAAATTTATAAAAAATATTTAAAATATCAAGTACCATTGAAAGATTTATCATCTGTGGAACAGATTGAATATGAAAATTCTAGCATTTGTTATGTATGTGAAAAACCTTTTTCTAAAGGAAATTTCATAAAGTGTAGGGATCATTGTCATATTACAGGTAAATATCGAGGAGCCGCCCACTCAATATGTAATTTGCATTTTAAACCTCCAAAATATATACCAATAGTATTGCATAATTTAAAAAACTATGATTCTCACCTATTTATTAAATCGCTTTGCTATAATAAAGAAAATATTAGTGTTATAGCTCAAAATAAAGAAAAGTATATTTCTTTTAGTAAGGAAATTTTCGTTGATGTGTCAGAAAAGCGGAAACCAGTTGCTTTGCGACTACGCTTTATAGATTCTTTTCAATTTCTCCCAGAGTCTTTAGAGTCACTATCACAAACTCTACAAGATTCACAATGTTTTGAAATTAAAAAGTTTTTCTCAAATGCTGATGAATTTCGATACATTAGACAAAAATGGGTATTTCCATACTCTTACATAGATTCCAACGAAAAATTAAATGAGAAATCTCTACCATTGATTGATAAATTTTATAATAACTTAACCGATGAAAATATCTCTCCTCAAGACTACAATCGCGCTGTAGAAGTGTGGAATCTATTTAAGTGTTCTACAATAGGGGCTTATTCCGATATTTACTTAAAATCAGATGTTTTACTTTTGGCTGATGTTTTTGAAAATTATAGATCCACATGTATTAAAACCTATAAGTTAGATCCTGTTAATTATGTCACTAGCCCTTCTATGTGCTGTGATGCAATGATGAAATTAACTAATGTAGAATTAGAATTATTAACGGAACCAGATATGCTTCATTTTTTCAAAAAAGGTGTTCGTGGTGGGGTTAGCACTTGTTCCAAACGCAAATCTGAAGCAAATAATCCATTCTTAGAAAATTTTAATCCTGAAAGACCTACAACATATATCGCTTACTTAGACGCCACAAATTTGTATGGTTATGCTATGAAACAATATTTGCCTGAAAAAAATTTTGCTTGGGTACCTAAGCTCGAAATAGAAACTTTAAATATATCCGAACTTTCAGATACATCATCTATAGGATACATATTTGAAGTTGATTTAGAATATCCAAATTATTTACATGATAGTCATAATGATTTCCCATTTTGTCCTGAACAATATACACCACCAATTTCAAACCACTCAAAATTAATTCCAAACTTACATAATAAATATAACTATATCATTCACTACCGATATCTGAAACAATGTCTACAATTTGGACTCAAAATCATAAAAATACACAGAGCAGTTAAGTTTACACAATCACCATGGTTAGCGGAATATATAGATTTAAATACAAATTTACGAAATTTATCTAAAAATAAATTTGATAAAAATTGTTATAAATTGGCAAATAATTCAATTTTCGGTAAAACCATGGAAAATGTTGATAGGCGAGCAGATATTAAATTAGTATCTCAATGGGAAAGACAGGGTAATAAATTTAGTGCCGAAAAACTTATTTCTAAACCTCAATTAAAGGATTTTAAAATTTTCTCTGAAAATCTAGTTGCTCTTCAACTTCAACAGGTTTGCATTGAATACAATAAACCAATTTATGTTGGGATGAGTATTCTGGATATTGCAAAAACTGTAATGTATAATTTTTATTATGGGTATTTAAAAGTAAAATATGGTAATAATTTAAATTTATTATATACGGATACTGATTCCTTAATTCTTGAAGTTCAGACCCAAAACTTTTATGAAGATATGAAGCTAAATCTGGATAAATTTGATACTTCTAATTTTTCTGAACAAAATATTCATTGCATGCCTATTACAACATCAGTTGTTGGTAAATTTAAAGATGAGTACAAAGGGATTCCCATTGAAAGTTTTTATGGAACTGGTGCTAAAGCATATTGTATAAAATCCAAAAATAGTGTAGATAAAAAAGCAAAAGGCGTTAGTAGATCATGTATAAAAAATCAATTAACATTATCAGATTATAAAGATGTTGTTGAGAAAGGTGACAAAATATTCTGCACCATGTATGTATTCAAGTCAGATATGCATAATATATACACTAATTTGTTAAATAAATTGGCATTAACAACTCATGATGATAAAAGATATTGTATACCAAATTCCACAAAAACTCTTGCATGGGGACATAAGGATATTTTGGAAACAGATTTTTTTGATAAAGATATGAAAATGATGTATGATACTCTAACTTTTTTAAGTTCTGGAAACGAAAATGGATCTAAAAATAAAAAACCGCGATTAGAATTAACTACTCCTAGTAATTTTTCATCTTTATAAAGACATCATTTTATATGATGATAAATTATGTAAGTCGTTTTTGAAGCTTTAAAAGTTGGAGGGGGAACTGAATCCAAAAACATATATATTGTATAGAAATACCATTATTTGTTAGTAATATTACAACAATGACTGCTGCATCTTTAATAGTTTTAGTTTCCCTTGTTGGAAATGTGATATATGTAAATTACATTCCTAATACAGTTAGGGCTGATATATGTATAAATGCCCTCAAAAATGAAACCGACTGCTACAAACAGATGAAAATGACATATCTTGTTGGAAATTCACACTTTTTTACCTATAATGTAACTGATTCTGCTTTGTGTGAAAATACATACATAAAAATTAAATATTCCATGACAAACAAACCATTACAATATTCAGATTGGATTCCTTTCAATAATAAAAAAGAAGAATCTTGTCATTGTGTCTGTTGTTATATATTTGTTATTATATTTACAGCAGCAATATTTATTTGTACATGTTTAATTTTATTGTATTTCATGAAAAAATATCTATAAAAATATTTAATAAATGTTAAAAAAATAATATAAATTTTGTTTTTTATTGATTCTCGTTAGTATAAAGACATTTAAAGTTTATCCCCTCCTCTTAAATGGAGAGGGAAAATAAGTTTACCCCTCCACTTGAGAGGAGAGGGAAAATGTATAAAATTTAGGAGCAAACGGATTGATAGTTAGTTTTTTGAGAGCAAGCAGATAGCCAGTTAGTTTTTGAAATACATCATTTAAAATGTTCAGTAATCAGAGTAAAAATATATTTGAAAATTCACCATTAAAAAAGAAAATAAAAAAAACAATTATAAATTCTACAAAATATAATTTAAATAATTCTAACTCTAAATATGCTGTGATTGGTTTGTGGGTGGAAAGTGATTTTCTACCATGCATTGAACTTGGTGGTAAAAATGGTCAGTCTGTGATATTAAATGAAGATGATTGGAAGAACTTATTGCAATATCAAGGAGTTATAACAAATTATATGTTTTCACCAAATGTTTTCAATGAACCGATATATTTGCAAAATTTATCTATTCATTTTGAAAAGATTGGTGAATTACCAATAGTGAAGATTGTGAAAAGCTGTGATTTTATTTACTATGGAAATGAAACTGTGTGCAGACTATGGGAACAAATTCCACTTATAGAATATAGACTAAATGTTTTACAAAAACAAAACTTTCGACGTTATTTCAACGTTTTTAGAAATAACAATTTTTACGACGGAGATTCTTTTGACAAAATATATAATGTCCTTTCTCCAAAACAAAATCTAATTAGTGAAAATGTGTGCTCCATGCTGGAACTGCTGTTGAATCATCCCGAAGAACTAGAACAAAAATTAAAGTCTAAGCACTATTATGAAGAAGACAGTATCTATTGATGAATCAAGAAACCAAATTCATCTGATGGTTGCTTGGAACTTCGCCTACAGAAAAGCTCGTATGACTTCTGAAGAGTTTATAAATCAAAAACATTTTAGAAGAAGGATTAAATTGACTGAAGAAATTTTAAATCCCATATTAGACTCTAATTATAGGAATATTGTATTTAAAAAAATGTTTATGTAATAAGCTTATTTTTAAATAAAACAAATATATATAAAAAATCATTTTTTTTTTATTACAAACATCAATTATTATTACAGCATTAATTACTATTACATCACATCTCTCTTGAAGATGCAAGAGTTATAAGATTTATCTAATCCTAACCATTTTACAAATACTTTGTTTCCTTTCTTTCTTAACACTTTTTCCACCAGATATACATTTGGGTGTCTTACTTTTTGAAGTTCTTCTTCATAGAAACCTCCTTGAATATCTATCCCATTTCCATCTTGAATCAAATACGTTGTTGGATTAGTAAGCTGGATTTTTTTTATTTGAAAAATTTCGTTTGACCAGTTGGGCGTGTAACCTTTAGAAAATTGTTCGCGAATCTTGCTTATTCGTACTCTATCACTGACACGAAATTTTGGTGATCTGGGATCCACAGTTTTCCTATGAGTATAAGCTGATTTCAAGATTTCCATTTCATTCTTTTTGTTAACTTCGTTTGGTTTTTTTCCGATTGTTGAATGCTTAGTATTATTGTATTCTGTAATTATTTCTTTAAGAAAGCTGATCCATTTATAATTACCTAGTAAACTAAACTTTTTCCACATTTTGTTTTTTATCATTCTATTTACTCTCTCTACAATACTAGCTTTCATATTAGAAAATGTGTTGTAATGATTAATTTTGAACTGCTCCATAAGTTTCTGAAAGTCTTGATTAAAGAATTCTTTACCCTGATCAGTATTCAGATTTGTTGGGGGAGTTTTTAAAGTTAATAGAATTTTTTTCATTGCAGCTGCTACATCTTTACCAGTTTTGGATTTTACAGGTTCTGCCCATACAAATTTAGAAAACACATTTATTACCATTAAAATATATCTTAAACCCCTATTAAATTTCGCATATGGCTGCATTTCTATCAGATCAGCTTGAAATAGATCATTAAGCCCTTTTACAATTGTTCGTCTCCTTCTATATCGCCTTCTCGCCGGTTTATGTAATTCATTTACAACGTCTTGCTTAATTTTACTCATTATTAATTTATACCTTACTCTCGAAAATAAATCCCACAAATAACTTTACCTCCTTCTAAACCGTTTATAAAAGCCCTTTATCGCTGATGTAAAATATAAAAAAATCATCTCAGTTTTTTTTTAGTAAGTTCTTTAATTTTATTTTCCATTGCTTCAAATGATTTTTTATTTTCATTTATAATTTCTTTTATTGACGAATTTATTTGGGTGATGTTGTTAGTAAGATCAGAAATTTTTACATTAAATTTATTTTCCATTGTTTCAAATGATTTGTTATTTTCATTTCTAATTTCTTTTATTGACGAATTTATTTGGGTGATGTTGTTATTAAGATCAGACATTTTTACATTAAATTTAGTTTCCAAAAGAACATTTGATAACGTATAATCTTTTTTGAAACCACCTAATGTTGAATTCATTTCTTCTCTTGCATAATTCATTGTATCATTAAATTCTTTTCTAGAAACTTCAGCAGCTCTTTGAACTAATTCGTTTAAAGATTTTATTTCTTTTGTTAATTTATCTTCTAGATTTTTTATATCTTTTCCTAATTGAAATTCTGCATTTGTAATATCTAATGTCATTTTCACAATTTTTTTTTCTATATTTTTTTAGGTCTGACGCTGTCTTTTCAGCTTTGTGTAGTATATCTGTATAAGATGTTTCAAGTTCTTTTATGAGTAAAGAAGTCTCCTCGATTTTTGAACTATTATTTTTAATTTTAATTAATACATCCTTTTTAGAAACTTCTATTATAGCTTGCACTACTTCTAGTAAGGATTCTAATTCTTTTTGTAATTTCTCATCGATTGCCTTTGTAAAATTTCCCTCGTCAAAAGACGTTTCAGATTTGGTTTTCAGATTGTTTAATTGCTTTAGTATATCCTCGATTTTTTCATTATCTTTTGTAATTTGATCTTTGAATTTTGTTTCAATTTTTTCATTTTCGTTTTGAAAATCCTCCTTCAATTTGTCTTCTAAATATTGTAAATTTGATTTATATGCATTGATTTTAATTTCAAATTCTTTAATTTGTTCTTTAAATTCATTAACTTTGTCGGTATCTTTTTTGTGAATTAGGAAATGAGTGTTCATTGATTTTTCAAGATTTTGTGTATTTTTATCCATAACGTCATGTATTTTCTTAAAATTCCTTACTTCTTCTGCTACTCTATCATTAAGCAAATTAGTAAAATTTTGAAACTTTGATGTAATTTCCTTGGAAATACTGTTCTTGACATTGTCAATTGCTGAAGTATCCTTAATTATTGATTTAATTGATGTAATTTCATTTTTTATTTCATTTTCAAAATCATCAACTTTATCATATTTTAACTTCACTACGTCAAAGTCATTTGCATATTTAGAAACTTTCTGAGAAAATTTTTCTACTACCTCATCATTTCCATCAACAGTGTTTTTCAAATTAATTATCTTGTCATTATATTCAGGAATAACTTTATCCTCAAATAACTTAATCTTTTTTGCAATATTTTGTATATTGTTATCATATTCATTTATTCTCTTATTTAAATTATTAACATCGCTTTTCAACCTGGGATCTAAATTTTGAATTAATTTGTTTTCAATATATTTGACATCGCTTTTAAAAATTTTTATTATTTTCTCTTCAACATTTGATAATATTTTATTTTCTAGTGATAATAATGTGTTTAGAGCAGATTTTTTTGAAATATGACGACCAAATTTATCGATGGTCATTTTAGAAATGTTTAAAAGTATCTATTATGTCCTTTTATATAATAATATTCGCTTCTCTTAGTTCTTCAATAATGGAAATAATTTCATTGTTATGACCAGTGTGTCCCGCAAGCATGGATGCTACCAATAGTCGAAGTCTCTCAACAAGTTCGTTTACATTATCCCAATATATGTAATCTGTATTAGGTTTATTAACTTTTAAAGTTATACCAAATCCGGTTTTTTTTGAAGACACTCGACTTTCTCTATATGGAGCTTTGCGTCTTTCAAAAAATCCCTGGACTGCTTGTTGAGATTCGGGATTTAGAGTTTTAGTTTTTGTAATTCCTTTGCTTTGCAAATAAAGTCCTATTATAGAAATATATTTATGTGATCCATTCCCCTGTACCTGCTCATTTGGATCATTATTTCTACGGTATGCATTGGTTCTTTTTAAAATATCCATATAATTTTCCAAATCTTGTTTTTTATACCCTATTGGTTCTTTTTTAAATAATAACTCATATAAACCTGGTGTACCTGTATAGGTTATTCTTTCAATTTTGATGTTTTTACCAATAATTTCGACAGGTTTTTGAGTTAAACCCAAAAAGAATTTCTCGGTTTCCAAATCATGAACTATTCCATATTGGTGATCAAACTCATGTTCAACATCTTTTACACCGCTATCAATATATTGGCGAGGTAATTCATCAAATCCTAATAAATATTCTTTATATAAATCTGTATCAACAAATGTTCTAACTGTTTGCCGTGTTTGTTCCAGTATATCTGAAAGATTTCCTATTGTGGAGTGTGAACCTGAAGAAGGGTTTGTTTCTGCAATAATACTTGTTTGTTGTATAGATGGCATTTGACTTGCTGAAGCTAAACTCGCGTCCCAGTCAATAATCGATGGTATTTCTGTAGGAAGGAGTGGAGTTTTTCCCGTCTTTCTTTTTTCTGGTGTTGATGTTCCATATTGTAATTTTCTCTTTGGTGTTAGTGTTTGAATTGATCTTTTCTGTGGTGTTTCATAAATTTTTTTAATTGGTGTGTGTAGCTCTTCCTTTATTTCAACAGGTTCAATTTTACCAATCGTTGAAATTAATTCTTGTAAGGGTTGAGTTATCGGTTTATATGTTTCCTCCAATTTAGTTTGCGCCTCAAATTCCGCATTTTTTAAACTCTGATATTTTTGTTTAACAGCTTTTCTTGATTTAACTAGCTCTCTTGCTAAACGTTCATCCATGATTGGTATAATTTACCATCAAACGTTTATTTTTATAAGTAAATATATGAATCAAATCCTTTTCGATATCGGCCAGATTTCACATTAGAGTCTTTGTCTATTACTAAAAATCCAAATTTATCTTTCCAACATATTAAGCACAACTCATTAAATTGGTTTAATGACATATCAACATTAACATGATCATCATAAATATGTTTTAAGTTTGTTCGATCTTGTTGAAATATAACAATTAAATTTGCATTGTCACGAATTAATTGTTTCGGAATAGAAGAATATGTTTGACATAAATAAAAACAATCAGTATTTTTGTGTCTTCCGAAACAAAAATAGTCCTTTACAACATTCTGATTACAACACACTATATCATCAAATATTATTATAGAGTTTGGTTTAACTTGTTTTGGTGAAACAATTGTTTCTTCATTTTCAGATTCATAGTATCCAATTTTTTTCAAAGGTTTAAAAAGTGTTTTCAAATATTTATACTTTGGTTGATATAAGGATTTTGAATAAACATACAGATTTTCAAATCGCAAACCATTCGGATCTTCAATCAAACTAATAATAACATTGGTTTTGCCACAGCCTGACGGGCCAATAATTAACCCTCTTTTACTATTTCCCTCAAACAGTTTTCCATGTTTTCTAAAACCATTCACTGAACTTTCATGATCCTTAATTGTTATAGAGTATGGTTGTTTCTCAACTCTCATTTTATATATAAAACAAACTATTAATATTCAGTATTGTGATGTAACTGGTTAGTTATCACTAGGATTGCAACTATATATAATGTTTCCATCACATAATAAACGAATCATTTACAAGACAAACAGCAAAAGGAAAGGAAGTGGTTTAGTAAACTCATTAATAAATAAATTACCCTTTGAATTGCATATTCCTGGTTATAATTTTTGTGGACCTGGAACAAAATTGGAAAAACGATTGTCAAGAGGTGATAAAGGTATAAATTTATTGGATGAGGCTTGTAAAGAACACGATGTTGCTTACTCACAATCAAATGATATAAAAAGAAGGCATTTAGCTGATAAAGTATTAGCTGACAAAGCTTTATCAAGGTTCAAAGCTAAAGATTCTAGTTTTGGGGAAAAAACTGCTGCACTAGGAATTACTGGTGCTATGAAAATTAAAAGAAAATTAGGTATGGGACTTCGAACGAGAAGAAAGTTCAAGCGAAAAACTCGAAAAGGACGAGGACTATCATTATCTCAGGTAATTTCAAAAGCTAGAAAAGGAATTAAGGGGAAACGTTTTAAAGACCTAAATGAAAGTATTCAAACTGCTTTAAAAGCTATTAAAAAAACTGGTAAAGTGTTACCTCCAAAGAAAAGGGTAATTCCAATCCCAAAGACTGGCGGATTTCTTCCACTTATACCTTTATTTGCTGGTTTGTCTGCTCTTGGTGCTCTTGGAGGAGGGGCTGCAGGTATTGCTAAAGCAGTAAATGATGCAAAAGCAGCCAAAGCGACACAATCAAATGATGGAGTCCATTGCGGTAGGAAAAAAAGGAAGTGGACTTTATTTAAAACCCTATAAAACAGGATGTGGATTATACTTGAAACCTTATTCAAAAAACTGCTAAAACATATACCTCGAAAAGCACTTACAAATTACGATTTACTTAAATACGCTAAATATTTACAAATTCCCAACTTTCGTGGTATTTTTATGAGGGATAAATTACCAAAAAAGATAAAGTTAATTGAAAGTGCAATTGTCAATCTAGATAATCACAGTGGTGTTGGTACTCACTGGATAGCATATACAAAAAAAGGAAAAAACATAATATATTTTGATAGTTATGGTAATTTGCGACCCCCTTCTGAATTAATTAAATATTTTTATAGCGACCAAAATAATAATATTGTTAATTATAATTATAACAGTTATCAAAACTTTAACAAAACAAATTGTGGTCAATTGTGTCTAAAATTTCTTTATAACCATATGTAACACCTAATTTTAGTTTATTATTAAACATATTTTTAAAGTAAAATGTCATATAGTTTTGTTCTTAGCGGCAATTCCGCTATTTTAACATCAGAGTTACATCCTCCAATATATTTAGATGAAGATGTTGAATATGTTATCGGTCTTGTAAATTTCGAAACATTTAATGCAATTCCCAATATTGATGTTGGGAATAATGTATTAATTCATGATGAAAATTTAGAAATAGCCATACCCCCAGGTAGCTACGAATTAGAAGACATAACAGATTTTTTAAAAAAACACTTGGATGAGGATAAAATTAGTTTTAGTCTTTATGCAAATAATAATACTTTACGTACACATCTTAAATGTTCAGCCCCCATAACTTTTCGTGAAGGAACTATTGGTAAATTATTAGGGTTTAAAAATGGGCGATTGGAAGCCAACATTGAACATATATCAGATTTCCCCGCGGAAATAATTAAAGTAAATTCAATAAATATAGACTGCAGTATTGCAGAGGGATCATATTTAAACGGGAAACCTGTTCATATAATACACCAATTTTTCCCGAGCGTTGCTCCAGGGTTCAAAATAATTGAGTCACCTCAAAACGTCATATATTTCCCAGTCACCGTTAAAGTAATTGATAAAATAGCCATTAAAATAATAGATCAGGAAGGTGATTTGGTTAATTTTAGAGAAGAAACCATAACCATCAGACTACATCTTAAAAAAGTAGATTAAAGATGGTAATATTATATAACAATAAATCTGCAAACTTTACTAGAAAATTTAATAATAAAAACATTAATAAGACAAGAAAGAAACCAACTTCCCTTAGTAGGAAATCAAACTTCCAAAGGTTAACACCTTCTAATAGAAAATTTCTTCAAAGTTTGGGTTTTAAACTTAAATAAAAATGGATTATTTAAATGTAAGAGAAAATGTATTGGTTGATGAATCAATATTAAGCTGGGAAATTCTTTCTTTCGATCCTTTTAATCCTACAAAACTCGGACCAAATGATGAAATCAGAATTGCTTTGCAACAAACAGGAAAATATCCTTTACCTTGCAAAAGTGAAATTTATGTGGAATTGCAAGTAACTAAAGAAGATGATTCCCCTTTAGCTAATACTGTTTTAATTAATAATGCTCCGGCATTTTTATTTAAAGAATTACGCTATATTTTAAATGGTGTTACTATTGACTCCGTTCGGGATATTGGTATAACTTACACTCTTAAGGGATATATTTCATTTAATCAAAATGAAAGTGCTAAATTGGAAAATGCCGGTTGGCATCCGAAAACAAAATCCAAAGAAAAAATTATGACTGATGACAAAGGTAATGTTTCATTATGTATACCATTAAAGATGTATTCAGGATTTTTTGAAGATTATAATAAGATTATTCTTAATTCACAACAAGAACTTATTCTAATAAGAAGTAATGATGATACAAATGCATTATTATCCAGTAATGAAGATGAAAAACCCAAAGTTAAAATTACCAAGTTGTGTTGGAGAGTTCCTCATCTTACTGTAGCGATTCCGCAAGAATTAGCACTTACCAAAATTATTGACAAAAATAGTGATATACTAATAACCTTCCGAAGCTGGGAATTAGTTGAGTATCCAGAGTTATTGGAAACTACGAGGCACAACTGGCCCGTAAAACATCTACAAAAGTCGAAACGCCACGTCATGTTCTAATTGCTTTTCAGAAAAATAGACGTGGTAATCTAAAAATGGATATGAGTAAATTTGATCATTGTAATTTAAGAAATATGAATGTCTTTTTAAATTCAGAAAGATATCCTTACAATGATCTTCAACTTGACTTTGAAAATAATAAATTTGCTACTCTGTATGAAATGTTTACAGACTTTCGTCAAGGGTATTATAACTCTCCAGTGGAACCAATTTTTAATCCGAAAGAATTTAAAGAAAATGCTCCTATAGTTTACATTAATTGTTCACATCAAAGAGATTTACTACAAACAGGTCCAGTAACCATGAGAATTGAATTTGAAACCAAGGAAAAAATTCCCCCTAAAACAGCGGCATATTGTGTTATAATTCATGATAAAGTTTTCAGTTACAATCCATTAACAAAAATTGTGAAACAGTTGTAATACAATTTCCTTAAGATAAAATACTCTTTTTAAACAAACCGCTACTTACGCTTAAGAGCGCACGCGTCAATTTTGATATTTATTAACGTAGCCAAACCAGAATTCTTCATTTATATAATGTCTTACGAGATTTCAGTTCGAGTATTAGATTTTCAACTTCAGTTGCAGAAATTAAAAAAACAAATAAGTGAATATCAATTAAAAGTAGAAATGATCAAGAAATTCAAATATTTGAAAATATGAAACTTATTCTAGATCTTCAAGGATTCAAAATTGAAAATAATAAATTTATTGTAAAGGAATTAGCAGCGTACGATGGGCAAAAGACAAGTCATTTTATTTTCAAAGCTCCATTTCCGATGGGTCATTTACCATCCTATTTACACAAACAAGCTCTGTGGTTAATAAAAAATTACCATTGCATTGAATGGTGTGAAGGATTTACACCATTACACAAATGTGGAGATATCATAAGAGATTTAAGCGCTAAGGTGGACTATGTTTATGTAAAAGGGGAAGAAAAGGCAGATTTCGTAAAGAAGTATTCCATGAAACCAGTTATCGAGATTGATGAACAACCCACCCTAAAGAAAATGGATCCTTGCTGCTTTTATCATCAAAAAATACCATGTGTATGTGCATTATCAAATGTTTATTACCTTTACAACAATTTTTTTATGTAATAAAAGACTTGATTACAAATTATGTGTTTTATTTTCTAACATTGTTTTAATACATGAAATATTATTATTTAATCCTAGTTCTTGAAGTTTACATATTAAAATATCTATATTTTTATTTTTTAAATATTCGCTACAACATTTAGCTGCTAGTAAACATAATTCCGCATGTTCCATATAATTTAAAAACAATATAATATTCTGCGCTTCACTTTCTTGACCTTCATATGCATAAAACTCGGAACAGGCTGCGGACATCAAAAACTCTTCATACATTTCTCTTATTAATAATTCCATAATAAATCCTACACTAAAACCTCCCTGTTTCTCAATATCTCTTTATCTCTCTCTTCCTCTTCCACGATTTCTTTTAATATATCAGAATCTTTTATATAATCCTTCAATATCCTTAAAAAGTAACTGAATCCTATTTTCTTTATTTCATGAAAGAACTTCGGCAAATTTTGGGTTTTTCTATAATTTAAACAGGCTTCTGCAGCTAATTGGTATTGGAAGGCAGTCTCATAATATACCTGTGCCCACTCGGGGTGTGTTTTTCTTAGCATTGCATTCTTTAATTCGGAATTTTGAAGTTTAGTAAACTGTTTACCTAATTTGATTATTTCATTTTGCAAATCACTGTTCATAACTACCACTTATTTTTAATTTAACACTGTTCTTTATTAGTGGTGAATCTTCTATATAAGCTTAAGACTAGTTGTAAATGAATGTAGCTCGCTCAGATTCAGTCCTTTAAAATACCAGCTCCCCTCCAACTGCTACCAGCTCCCCTCCAACTACTGTGGTGGTTAGGAAGGAGGTAGGAGGTGGAGCAAAAAGGGGCGGAGTTTATGAAACCAATCGGAATAGGGGGCGAACTTGGGCAGCCAATCAGAAACAAGGTCATTCTTGGCTGACCAATCAAAAAAGTGGTGGGGGGGTCAACTAGAAGCCCCCTATTCCCACTACTAAGCTTCTTTACATGGTGAAATATATTATTCCCTTAAGTGTTTACCGATACATTACTCGTTGGTTTGTAGGGCCACAATTGAAAATAGTTGCCACCATGTCAGCAGGATATAATCACATAGACCTCAATGAACTTAAAGCACGTGGTCTAAAACTTGCGAATACACCAAAAGTATTAGACAATGCAGTGGCTGATGTAGCTATGCTTCTAGCGATGTCAGCTTCCAGACGGTTCACGGAAGGAAGGTGGCATATTGAGAAGTAAGTAAAATATACAAAAAAGGTTCGCGATTTTGGTAATTTTATGGGACAATTGTTCATATAAGATTTACCAAATAGTGTGAAAAATCATAGTCCTGTCAAAATAAGAAATATAATTTGCCAATAGCATTTTAATTAAAAATCATTTTTTCATGAGTATTTATCGTAAGTTGCACTTCACGTATCACAAATTCCTAAGAGTTGAATATATATTTAGAGCATAATATTTTGTATCTAAAAATTTCTGTGAAAATAACGTTTCGAGAACTCAGTATCAAAAGTAAAGTATTTTAAAATGTTTATAGAAACCTTTTCGTGCTTTTACTGAGATCTAATATTTTTTTAGATATATTTGATTTTTTTTTGTACCAATTAAAGGTTCCTACTATTGTACTACTTCAATATACTGAGAATAAGTCTCATCAACGTATTGGATATTTCTTAAAACCCACTAATACCAGCGCTTCGAAACCTTTCATTGTGTGCTATCCGAGTCTCAATGCTAATTTTTCCCCCTTTTAAAGTTTATTTGGAGTTCTAGTTAAATTTATGTTAATAATTTCTTTTTTTCGATACACCAACATGAGCTCAATATCTACCTACAAGTAACGCTCTCCCTTATATGACACGACGGCGCCTCTTTATGGGATGCGCTCCACAGATTGAAAATCGCTGTAATTTTTGTCACGGTCTGATTAGCAAAATCCTTTAATATATTTTGATGTAGAGAGTACTCATGAAAATTAGATGAGACTTCTATATTCACGGTCTCAAAATAAGTATTGTTTTCGAGAAAGGTGGATTCAATTCATTAATGTTTCGGGCTGTTAAGAGCCATCAATTTTCTTGTTACAATGAGCCAATGAGCCATGTAAGTAGCAACTTGCATTGAAAAAAATTCTTCCGGAAAATTTTCTTTACTCATTCACTAATACATCATGGATTGCATAAATCAAATTAGTTTCAACCCCCAAAACAAAATAACTTTAGAGTTCATTTTTAATATATATATATATATATATATATATATATATATATATATATATATATATATATGTAAATATATATATATATATATATATATATATATATATATATATATATATATATATATATATATATATATATATATATGAAGTAAAATGCGAACAGTAAAACTTCGTTCCAACCATATCCTTTCCGTGTTAGAGATTGCACAGTTGGAACAAATTGCTAAAGAACACAATTTATCCTATTCCACCACCATCGAGATGATGGCCTTACCTGTACCACCATACCGAGAAGAAAGTCAAAACTTACCCTCCCCGCCACAGTGATACAGCAGAGGTACATGTTTCGTCTCTGCTAGACTCATCAGGGTACCGACATGCACCTGGCTGTGCAAAGGACAGATCGGGAGGAAGCATGTAAATACTGAACGCTGCTTCGCCGACCTCCCGTCGGATGGCGTATACATGTTCATGCGGCTTTCACGGATTCCTCCGGGTGAGATGCAATAGCAGTGGATATATCCACATTATGCCGTTGTAGTGCTGAAATCACATTCAGCAAACGTACAACTATATGCAGCTCCGTATATGAATGAAGTAAAATACGAACAGTAAATGCGCCTAGTAGAGACGAAACATGTACCTCTGCCGTATCACTGTGGCGGGGAGGGTAAGTTTTGACTTTCTTCTCGGAATGGTGGTACAGGTAGGCCATCATCTCGATGATGGTGGAATAGGATAAATTGTGTTCTTTAGCAATTTGTTCCAACTGTGCAATCTCTAACACGGAAAGGATATGGTTGGAACGAAGTTTGCATTTACTGTTCGCATTTTACTTCATTTATCTACGTTTGCTGAATGTGATTTCAGCACTACAACGGCATAATGTGGATATATCTACTGCTATTTCGTCTCACTCGGAGGAATCCGTGAAAGCCGCATGAACATATATATATATATATATATATATATATATATATATATATATATATATATATATGTATATATATATATATA
The DNA here is from genome assembly GCA_034092305.1 of Diaprepes abbreviatus. Taxonomy (NCBI): domain Eukaryota; kingdom Metazoa; phylum Arthropoda; class Insecta; order Coleoptera; family Curculionidae; genus Diaprepes; species Diaprepes abbreviatus. The sequence continues at coordinate 1,137,390 of JASJET010000193.1, read as the reverse complement.
TATATATATATATATATATATATATATACATATATATATATATATATATATATATATATATATATATATATATATATATATATATATATATATATATATATATATCAGCGTCTACTAATAAAAATAGAAAGACACATAAAGTAGAAATTACTAACATTTACTGTTTCTTATATATATATATTTTGAATTGATGTTAGAAATTTAAATTTCTACTATGAACGAAAACAAGTCCATTAATGAATGGTCTCATTTCTATTTAGGGATACGTGGTTAAAACATTTCGACACACAATGGATGCTTGGACAAGATATTTCTGGCTCTACCGTTGGTATTATTGGATTGGGTGGTATTGGACAAGCTATTGCCAAAAGATTAAAAGGATTTGATGTATCAAAAATATTATACACAGGACACAGAGAGAAACCCGAGGGTAAGTTATATAGTATGTACAAAATATTACAAGAAATAAATTTTCGCCAACCTTTAATCATCCGAAGTTCATTAGTACCATCTGCGAGAAATTTAACCGATCAGTATCATTTTATAACTGCGTCAATTCAATTGATCACATATATTCATTTAATTGAATTTGATGATGAGCTTGAACAATTTAGAATTTTAATCTTTACTTCTGAACAGAAACTGCAACATAATAGGGTACACTAATATAAGATTCCATACGATAAGAGAACGCGCTGAAGCTAGAAAACGAACCATTTATGTAGCTAACTTCAGCTATGTTTTGACCTACATACAGAACAATTGTTTATGAAAATAGATTATTCAATCATCTATTACAACGCTGAAGTTAAATAAGTCCAATTAATAGCATTTTTACTTATTTTTATTGTTTCAGACTTGGATCTCATCAAATATTTCGTAAAAATTACAAATTAATTATGACTGGCAACGCAAATTTGATTATTTTTCTCGGCATGGCAGTAACTTTTATTGTTTGAAAATGATGTGCCATTTAAGTGTGTGTATAATTTTAACATTTAAATCCATGCATACTCTTATACAAGCGCAAGAGCTCAAAGAACTAGCGCCATTACCATCAAGCGACCTATCAGAATAAAAAATAGAACAAGAGTCCTCTGACGGGAAAGTAGTAAAATTACACATATCGCCACAACCAAGAAATACTTCAAAAAAAAAATAAAACAAAATTAAGATTGTCAAGAAATCTATGAAGAGCCGATCAGTGAGGGCTGTATCGATTGTTCTTGATGCAAGTCATGGTAGCATAACAAATATACCAATTATCCAAATATTGGCTGGTATATTTGCGATTTATATATTGATTAAATTACTTAAATTACTTGCATATTTCGTAAACCACTATGCTTTAAGAATTCACAAATATTATTTTGTAATTGGTTATTGACCTTATTACAAGGAATTTTTATTATTAATCATTTTTCTTCTTCTTCCTAACTGTTCTCTATCCTTTCGATATATACTTCTCTTATGTTTTCCAGTATCCCAGTTCTGCGTCACCCGACACCATTTCTGTCCCGTTTTCCTTTTGATAACGGGCTATCAGTTGTTTCTGTTCCTGGCAACATGTCCAGTCCAGTTCCGTTTTAAAGTGCACATTCGTCTTGCAATATCTTCGAATTTAGTTTTGTTTCTTATCCATTATTTAGTTGAATCATTTTTAAGTATTATTTCTAGCATTCTTCATTCGATTGATCTTTGGTGCACTCTCAATTTGTTTATTATTTTTTTGACAAAACCCCGGCTTTGCTGCCAGATATTGTTACTGAGAGAATACATTCCATGTATCCCTTGGTTTTTAATTTTAGGGGAACTTTGGAGTTGAGGTCTTGTTTCATTTTATTGCATGCATCTTATCCTAAGCTTATTCTTTGCTGGACTTCGAGCTCTTGGTTGTTTTTTCCTATTGTTATTTCTTGACCTAGATAAACATATGAATTAACCTCTTTTACTTGATGTCAATCTATATTGATCATTTCTATGCTTGTTTGTTGGATTGTTATAAATTTTGTTTTGGCGACGCTCATTTTTAGGTCAAATTTTTTTTGCTTCCAGTTGTATTTCTTTAAGCATTTTATTTAGGTCCGCACAATTTGTGGCCAAGACGATTATATCGAAAGCGAAGGTTGCTAAGTCTCCTGCTCTATTCATTCTTTTGTTGTCCCAGTCCAGATCTTTGAATATATCCTTGAGGATCAAACTAAACAATTTAAATGATATAATATTCCCTTATCTAACGCCTTTGTGGATTTGTATCTCTTTAATGTATTCATGTAGCCTAACCTTTACTTCGGATTATTCGTTTAATCCCTGAATAATGCTGCTCGATTCTTGCACTTTTCATAGGTCTTACAATTGCCCAAAATTCTAACTTGTTAAAGACCTTTCTGAAGTCTTAAAATGCCATCCATATTTGGGTATTTTACTCTGTTACCTTTTTACTAAAATACTCTGATGATGTAAACGTGTTCTATAGTTTTATAGCTTTTTCTGAAGCCTGCCTGTTCATTAAATTGGTGTAATTTCATTTCATCAAAATTTCGCTTCTAGGCGGTTGATTATTATTCTCGTAAAGAGTTTATAAATTTGTAATAATAAGCTCGTTGATATGTAATTTTCGAGGTTTCACTGATCGTCTTTTTTATTTATTAATTTATTGTCGCAGTGTTACAGTCTTGTAGTATTGTTTCCTTGTGAAGTCATGAAATAAATAGACATTTTAGTTTCTTTATTAGGTTGCATATATTTTTGTACTTGTTTTATTGATATTGGCGTTATCCACCTTTGACTAATACAAGTCTGAATAGAATATCTCTGTTTTTTGTAATATTTCTCTTCTATCTTCTTTTATATTTCCCAGTGAATCTTTCAGCCTATTAGCTTCTTTTTTGTTTCTGTTTTCTTTTTTAAGGACATTCAAATCTGTATTTTGCTCTACTAATTCCTTGATTTGTTTCTTTTGATAATTTGTTATATACTACTTTGCAATTTTTCTGACTGTTTTATTAGGTTTGGCATATTTTATGACATTTATTTTATTATTTCTGATTAGTTCTTTTCTCATTTCCGATAGCTTCTTAGTATGTGTCGTTAGATATTCTCTTCTTCGAGTTTATTTATATCAGTCTTTTGTTAGCATCTTCTATGTTTTGGTTTGATGGTATCGTTAGATTCGCTGCCAATTCTGATATTTTTTGCTGTATTCTGTTTTGTTGTATTTCATTGTATGTGGATTCACTTGTCTTGGAGTGTTTTTCAACTTTTTTGCTCTCTCTAGTTTGGCATTTACTACCATCGGACGATAATTGCTGCCCGTGACAAAGCTCTTCAGAACGTCAACATACTGAACAACATATTTATAAGATGTTCATACATAACCTATTTTGTTTCTTTTGCCTCCATCTGGGTCGATCCTTGTTCACTACTTATTAGGTTTCCTTTTGGAAAACGTTTTCATCATGTAAAGTTATTCTCTTTCTAAATTATTTGCGAGCATAGCCGCCCTTTTATTTCCTGTTCCCTGTCCGAATGGGCGAACGTATTGTAAGTTGTTTGACTGGTCTCCCATTTTGGCGTTAAAATTTTCTTTTATTAGAGTATGTATTGTTTTGTTCTCTGCTAGACTTTGCGATATTTCTTCGTACAGTGTTTCGACTTCATCTTCATGATGCGTAGATTTGGATGACTTTTATTTTTATGCTGGAATTAATTTTTATTGATTTAGATAATACTCTGATATAGCTGCAAATGTTTTCAGATTTGTAATCAGTTATTTATTAATTACCCATACCATGGCCCTCACTTTTGCCATGGAGTAAAACATAACCCTATCTCAGTTTCAGACATTCTTCGCCTTTTGTTCTCGTTTTCGCTATTTCCAAGATATCACAATTTATTCTGTTTACTTCGTATTGCAGTTCAGTTCACCTTTCCTTATTTCCTACTAACCTAGCGTTATAAGTTGCGATAAAGAACTAATTTTACTCAGAGATTTTGAGCACCCCTTGCTAGATAGCTGGTTTGGCTGCTATCTTAACTAGGGGTGATCGAGGCACTGGGAGCTAGGGGTGTTTAACTCCTGTGTGCTATTATATGAGAGAAGTTTAACTTTAAAACACCCCAGTGGTCAGACGTCTTGACGTGGATGGAGTTTAGCTGCCTCAAACAGTCATTATTTGCTGTCTCCTATTCTGGATCAGACGCTGCTGATTTTATCTGTTGGTTATTACCTCAGTTCAATTATCTAAACAAATGCAATTAGGAATAAAACTACTTGTGCTTTAGGGTAAATTATAGCCAACAAACCTTTAGTGCATACTTCTATGACCATTGTACCCCAAATTGATTTAAAAATATAACTTCACTACATTAGCTGTATCACATCTCTTTATTCTATTAGAAATCCCGTGGTAGAGTAGAAAATATAGCTCCTCAGTTATTATATAGCATTACCTTTAGAACCAGAACAGAACGTGTATCTGTCCATGTCTTATATCATAAGTTTTGTATAGATTTTGATGTAATTTTCACTATTATGTAGAGAATCTTTTAAGAAAGATTTTTACATATAAAGCATTAAGTCAAAAAACTAATAGTGAATGACAGATAAATGAAGACAGAAAATTAAAATGTATATTTTTTTACAGGAAAAGAGTTAGGAGCTCAGTTTGTTAACTTAGATACTTTGACAAAGGAGAGTGACTTCATATTTTTATCAGCTCCACTGACAAATGAGACACACCATATGTGTAATGCCGACTTTTTTGCCAAAATGAAAAATACGGGTATAATAATTAATGTTAGCCGAGGACCACTGGTAAGAAATACTTTTATAAGTATAAGAAATAAAACATCACTTAGACAAATTATTGTTGTTTTTATTTTTTTATAACGATAACATGATTTGTTAAAGGAATAGAGTCTAATAAAACATATGCTTAATGAAAAAAAATAAGGTTTATGTAATGTCGATGGTTACAGGCGCATGCAAATTTTCTTTCATTTTATAATATATTCGTTATTTTGGTTTGACGTTTTTATACATCTTTTAGAAAGCCGCAAAAATGTTAATATTGACATTTTACATAGAACGCTGGATTATTTTATAGTTGGATATTTTTTTATGAAATATATCGTACATATGAGTTGATCAGTGTTCGAGATATTGACAATTAGAAAATTACTTGCACTTTAACAAACTAACATTCAAAAAATGTAAAATAGGGAAGCCACTAAAATCATTTTTTTCACTGGCTACTTAAAAGGTCAGCTTTTGGTTCCAATAAAATTAAGATACTTTATTATTAGACCATTTAGACAACAGAGTTTTAAAATTAAAAACTCGATATTTCCAAAGAGGTCGAACGTTATCGTATACATTTACGTATTGCATGAAAATAGCAACGTGTTATCAGCTATGCCTGTTCACCATTTCTGTTTGTGGTCATTTTTTGTTCATCTTCCTACAACCCATTTTTGGTTGTTAAAACAACTTACACCCTTTTCAATCCCTTCTGTAAATTTCGAAAAATACGGCAGCACGTGCTTCTTTATTTTTATCGAGGGTTAGCCGTTAGTTTTGTTTTTGTTAAATGAGTTGAGTGTTTTCCTCATTTAAAGGCTGTTTCTATATTATAACTGCCGAAAGTTCCTCTTATATTTTCCCCAACAAGTGCACTGGCGAAGTTTCCTTTAAAAACCATACAACCTTTCAAAGATAAGACGACCTCATACGTTAAAAATTCCACACATTTCGTGAACACTATTAGTAGCATTAATCTAGTGCCAAACGACAGGCTAATAAGTTTTTATGTGGAAAGTCTATACACTAATGTGCCAGTAGGGATATATATATATATATATATATATATATATATATATATATATATATATATATATATATATATATAGAATGGTTTGAAACGTATGCTAATAGTGTAACCCAAAGTCTGGTTGAGATATGTCGATGATACCGTCACCGTATGCAAAGGCAATGATCAAAAATGCAATTATTTCTTGAAACATCTAAACACCATACTACCGTCAATTAAGTTTACATGGCAAAAGAGGTAAATGATCAGTTTCCTTCCTAGATCTCATGGTGAACCGATCAAACGAAACGATTAAAACTTCAGTATACAGGAAGCCAACACATACTGGATAATTTCTTAACGATAATTCTAATCATACTTTTGTAACAAAACGCTGAATTAAACTCAACCTATAAGAATGAATATGTTTACACAGTTCCATGTGAGTGTGATGAAATGTTTACTGAAGAAACCAAACGACCACTAGAAGTTAGGATTAAGGAAAATAAAACTTATATACAAAAAGGGGAGACGTCGAGATCAGATATTTTAGAACGCGCTTGAGATGAACAACGCCATATAAAATGGTCTGAAGCTGCGGCAATATATATGGAACCCAACATGGAAAAAAGGAAATATATAGAAGCAGCTTACATTAAAAATAATAATGGAGTCTTCAGTAAACCCATTGTTGAAATACTTAATGTTTGTCCACTACTTCGTAACATCAAATTATTGAGGTGAAGTGAAACTTTGTACTTCAATGGACTCAATCCCTATAAAAGCTCGTAGCGTTATGACAAAACATTCAGTTTATACTCGATAATGATTAGAGATACAACCTAATCGAAACATCGTAAAAATAAACAAAAATAAAGAGAACGCAATTCCGACAACACCACATTTTAGTTAATTTTTTTCTGTTATGGTTGGCTTTCGACTTTGTGCGTGTGAAAAACGAGTCTTAGTATACAATAAAACATTTAAATTTGATTATTTCGAAAGCGGCAGCTCGAAGCTACATCTTCTGAGAATAACTCAGGTCAACGAATAATAATTTTTATTTACAAATTTAATATATCGGGGCGCAAAACAGTTATGAAATTTTCGATGTAGACAAAGTGCTGCTGATGCAATATACATCATAATTATAGTCAGACGTTTATTTATAATTCTAAAAAATATTAAAGTACCACATTTAGTGCAAATCAAGCTATTATAAGATTAATATTTCCGAAAAATTTTAAAAATTTATAACTTTTACACCCTATCCTTTCAGAAAATGTCAGGAATTTGTGCTAGCTTTTTCTACAAACCTTTTCGCATAGGATGCAAAATTAAAATGTAATAATTAATTCAATTTTTATGGTATTCACAATTTATAATTAATTTAATACATGTACATACCATTTTTGTAAATAATGTCGAAAAATTCTTTATTAGAATCATGTTGTTTCTATTTCAGTAACAGGGCAAGATTTTAACTATAACACATTTTTGTTCCACCCGCATTTAGTGAATAATGTACGTTAATCCAATTAATTAATAACTGATTTTTAATTTTTTTTTCTTTATATAGATTGACCAGGATGCACTAATTAAGGTGTTAAAAGAGGGACAAATTTTTGCAGCTGGTCTTGATGTTATGACTCCTGAACCTTTAAATACGGATAGCGAATTATTGAAATTACGAAATGTTGGTAAGTATAAGTTTAGAAGTAAATATGATTATAATTTTAATTTTTTATTCAATAATCATAGTCTTTAAACTGATATCCATGCGGCGTATTTATCTGACTGATCAAATATGCCCAACTGAAATTTGGCAAGGTAATAACATTTTAAATTTATACAGGGTGTTCGGAAAAATGTGGGAAATCTCCCGGATATGAAAAAAAAAAAAACACGAGAAAGAAATTTTACAAGTTCTTATCAACTTTTTTCGTATTTTTCTCCTCTTCGGAGATATGGGCTCCCAAAGATCAGTTTTTAACACATAAGTATTGACTTATCAGGTATATTTCAGACTCTTCAAATTGTTATCCAAGAAAGTGTTACTTACAGCTGTAGGAACGGACTAGGTGCGAAGTAGTAGATAACTGTTGGACTTCCATTGTCTTTATTTTTTGTTGAATATCACGACGTTTCGGCTAGTAGTTATCTTTAGCTGTTTTCAAGTGAAACTAAATAAATCCCTTAGCTACATTACTATTTATACTAAAAGTAAATGCAGTGGAGTGTGGCTGAGATGGGTGCAGTCATGCCTGCTATGGCAAAATCCCATTTTTTATGCTGCATTTAGTTTTAGTTTACAATTGTTAAGAAGTGGTTTCCACACTTCTCTTATATCTAAAGATGGCTTATTAAAACAACTCGGGTTCTGATGTATAACCGCGGCTTCTTTGAATTTCCGTTTTCTCCAATGTTGTTCTCGGTGTAGTATTTTAGCTTCAGACCATTTTATGTGGTGTCCCTGAGTCCAGGCATGGTTGGCGGTACCAGATTTCTGTGTTTCTCCTCGAGATGTACATTTTTGGTGTTTTTTGCTCTTTACGTCAAGGGGTCTCTTTGTTTCGCCAACGTAGGAATTGTCATATTCACATGGTATCTGATATACACAGTTCTTCATGTCTCTTTGTGTTGTTGGTTTGACCCTAGTGAGCCGACTTCTCAAAGAGTTATTTGCATTGAAAACAACGTTGATTATATATCGTTTTCCTATCCTTCTAACTTTTTCTGAAATGCCTTTAACATAGGGGATGTTCAAAACTGGTTTTCGTTCTTTATGGTTGTCGATATTGTCTTATTTCTGCGTTGTTCTAGAAATTTATCCACTAGATATACTGGGTATCCGTTGCCTGTCAGATCATTTTTAATGTAATCTATCTTTTTCATCAAGTTCTCGTTGGAGTTGCAGAAAGTTAAGGCTCTATCTACGAGATTTCTTATAATTCCTTGTTTGGTGTTGTTTGAGTGATTAGATGAATAATTAAGATATTGTCCTGGGTGTTATACTCATGATACCAATTTTTTTTTTGTCCTGTATTGCAAGAATTTTGGACAATGTTTTTTTACATGCCTTTAACTATTGACTAAAAATTAAGTACTTTTCCTTCATGTCGCTAATCCTAACCGTTCTCGAAAAAGCGTCATTTTATTTTCATTGTTAGTCCTCTAACTTCTGTCGGGTTGAATATGAAAAAGAGGAATTTTCCCTTGTCACGACAGTTTCAATAAAAAGTTAAACTAACTGTTTAGTTAAAAACTTCATAAGAAAGTTCAACATGGGCTCCGTGAATTCTGATACACTCACGGGCACGACGAATTGAAGACCTCTTTGACCGTCACATTAACTCAGCATTGTTCCTTATTTAATCACAATGAAACGTCCTTCTACGTAGAAGTTCCTCCCAACTATTCACCATAGTGGAATACACCAAATGTTTTGAAGTATTCCCACAGGTAAAAATCCAATGGCTTTAGGTCGAGAGATCGAGGAGGTTAGTCAATAGGTCCTCCTCTACCTAAACAACTGTTTGGATAGACCTTATTAAAGTGCTCCCGCACAGCAACGCTGAAATGAGGGTGTGCCCCATCGTGTATGTAGTACATGTTTCGGCGGATTTCAAGTAGTAATTGCTCTACTCAATCGTGAAAGTGTTCTGGAGGAACTCCAAATAAAGTTTTCCATTCAGTCGTACCGGCAGTATGAATGTTCCAATCAAAAAATTGCCATTGATTCCCGCTCAGACATTAATTGATTGGAACTGATGTTGATCATGCGAAACAATAGTTGCATGAGGATTTTCATCAGCCCATACATGTGAGTCGTGTAAATTTATAATACCTTATAACAGTTGCTCTTGAAAAACTATTGTTTTCAACGTATTAAGCTGCGCTGATAATTTTCGAGTATTCGTTGATGGCATGTCATCTACAGCATTTAAAATATTTTCTTCTAATTGCGTCGTACATACTGTTCTTTCTCGACCAGCATCAATACTTCTTTTCTCAAAATTTCCTAAAATTATGAAGAAATTTAAGAATATCACCTTATTAAATGGAATCGCTTACCATTCTCCCCAAACATTTTTAACTCGTTGAAATGTTTTCTGATCTGGAAGAGTACAATTAGGATATCTATCCTGGCTTCCAAAACATTGCAAGATGCAAAACCATGCATATCTGCATACTTAACAAATGTGTATTCCATATTTCGAATTATTTCACAATTAATTTTACCACGAAATCCAAAAATCAGTGTATTATATTAATATGTCACCGATGTGAAAGTTGACAAGTTCTCGGAGGCAGAATATTTATTTCTTTCGTACGTAGTACCGTTTGTAATAATAATACTTTGTTTTTGGTGCCGATAAAATAAAACGTGCGTTTTTTGCAAACCTAGGTTGAACTGCAATTAACTGAAATAGACGTTTTTAACTAAAGAGGTAAACTGTTTTTTTGGATCGAATTTTTTTATCATAAGGTTGATGATGGAACATTTGATAGGAACAAATGTGTATCTTTTATCGAAATATGCCAAATACATGATGTAAATAAAATGGTGTTTTTTTCGAAAACGGTTAGGAATAGCGACATGAATGAAAATTACTTAATTTTTAGTCAATAGATAATGGTATGTAAAAAACATTGTTCAAAGCTCTTATCATACAGGGCGTCAAAAAAATTTGGGTTATGAGTTTCACAGTCCGCTTCGGCAGCTGTGAGTAATTCACAACACTCTCTTGGATAACAATTTGAAGAGTCTTACCTAGTATGCACCATATAAAAAAAATGAAATATACCTGGTGGTTCAATAGTTATGTAAAAAAAAACTGAATTCCATTATAGCTCTTTGGGAGCCCATATCTCCGAAGAGGAGGCCTATACGAAAAACGTCTATATGAACTTAAAGTATTTCTTTCACGTCTTTTTTTCACATCCAGGAGATTTACCGCATTATCTCGGACACCCTGTCTCTTGAAAAGTGTTTTCATTTGATGATTTTAAAAATTGTTGAAAATATATCTGGCAGACTAATTCCCCTTTTTAGTTTCTAAACCAGTAAAACTAAAATTTCGTGGCATTAGAAGTATATTATAATTTGCAGAAAAATTATAGCGTTACCTCTGGCTTTTTAAATTTTCAAGATATTTACTTGATGTGGTTAGCGAAAGTGCTTCTAGTGACCCATGACTACTTACTGTTAAAGTAGAACTTTACTGTCACAAATTAGAAATAATTATATTTTTTTGTATAAGTACTAAATGCTAAATTGGGGTCAAAGGATGCACGATCCATACTCACGTTTTTCTTTTAAGTCACAGAAGTGTTGCGCATGTGACGCATTATCTACGTTGTATTATTGATTTGTATTAAAACTTATAATCTGTTGTATTAATTTATTTCTAGAAATTCGATTCTTTAAATAAAATTTTTTTAAAAAAATTGAACTGACTTCTAAAAGTGCGCTAAAAAGTGAAAATAACTATAAATTTTTATATAAAATTGAAATTTTTGAAGTCGGCGCCAAATTAATATCTGATTCGCATAAACAGATCAAAAATACTTTATTTGTAATTGGTTTCTTAACATAATTTGTGTATATTAGAAGTTATTTATTTCATTTAGAAATAATTTTGGCGGCGACCTCATTTTTTTCACTTTTTAACGCACTTTTAGAAGTCGGTTCAATTCTTTTATAAAAATTTTACTTTTCGATTTTTAGTTTTGAATTTATTATGATATTCATAAATTATTTGAACTAAGTGTTAATCGAGATTAGTGTACCTGGCAATGACTCCAAGGTGGCAAAGAAGTACCCATTTTATCCAGAATTGTAAATCACCCTAAAATGAATCACTAAAACTTCTTTGATTCTTAGAGTTTTCTAAATACCAATGAAATTATGTCAAACAAATATTTAGTCTGTCATAGTAAATCCACTATCTTAAATTTCAAATTAATTTGAGTTTGGGAATATAGGCCCCAAAACCTTCCAATAATTGATTTGTAAAGAATTTGAGATATAGATTTCTTAACCCGATATATTTTATATTATATATTGAGTTTGTATACGTCCCAAGAACCCAGCAATATCAATTTTATGTAAAACTGGAAAATGAAAAAATTTTTAGTCTCTCATATTGTATCTTATTAACCTAATAGTTGTAAAAAATTAACTTCATATTCGTAATACAACTCTTCTCAACCGCCTAATACCAAATTTGAAAAAATGCGAATAAGGTGAAATTTTCTTCCTACCAAAATGGATTCGCCACATTGAATTTCAAAAAAATAATTTTAACGTCTTAATCTTATCTAAATCTAAACCCTTCAACGCCCCCCTAGTACCAATTTTAGATGAAATCCAGAAATTTAAAATTTCTAAACGGTCATATTGCATCTGATATATGAGATTTTCTTAAAATAATTTTATATTCGCTATATACATCCTCAAAAACGATTCAGTTCCACATTTGAATAAAATCGAAAAAACAAAATCTTTAGTCAGCAATATTGCATTTGCCATATTGAATCCTGACAAATACTATCAAATTCATAATTTACATCCTCTAAAACTCTCTATATCAGTTTTGGAGAAAGTCGAAAAATGTAAAATTTTTAGGACACCATATTGATTCCGGCAGATTGAGTTTTTCAAAAATTATTTTATTTCGTAATTAACACTAACAAAAATCCCCCACTACTGACTTTAGAAAAAATCGAGAGATGTACAATCTTTAATCCGCTATCTAAGATCCGCCATATTTAATTTTTTTTTTTAAATAATATCAGATTCGTAATAGGCTGTCCCAAAAACTCCCCACATCAATTTGAAAAAATCGGACAAAATTAATTTTTTATCCACTATATTGGATACGCCATAATGAATTTTTTAAAAATAATTTTAGATTCGTCATGTGCGACCCTGAAAACTCTCCCGTACCAATTTTGGAGAAAATCGGTAAAAATTGATTTTTTGTTCCCCATATTGGATCCGCAATATTGAATTTTTTAAAAATAATTTAAGATTTGTTATGTGAGACCTCGAAAATTCCCCCATACCAATTTTGGAGAGAATCGGACAAAATTGATTTTTTCATCCGCCATATTGAATTTTTTAAATATAATTTTGGATTTGTCATGTGTGACCCCAAAAACTCTCCCGTACCAATTTTGAAGAAAATTGGACAAAATTAAAATGTTTTGTCCACCATATTGGATCCGCCATTTTGATTTTTTTTTAAATAATTTCAGATTCGTTGGGTACAACCCAGAAAATTCCTCAGTATCAATTTTGGAGAAAATTGGACAAAATAATTATTTTTTAGCCGCCATATTGTAAGCGCCATCTTGGATTTCACTGCAACAATTTCATCTAATAAAAGTGGGACCACCGCAACAACTCCCTGAACGTAACGTAAAAAATTTCATTCAAATCGGTGCAGCCATTCCGGAGTAATCGGTGTACATACATAAAAAAAAATACATACTCGACGAATTGAGAACCTCCTTCTTTTAGAAGGCGGTTAAAAACTAGCGTACTCTAATATATAAATCTGATGATAATTTGGTAGTACAGCACTGCCATAAATTTAGGACAATTATCCTACTTCACCTCTTATGATCTACCGATTTCATAATTATGAAAATTTAAGTAAATTCATTTAGGACTCCATTTATTGCTTTTAAGGACTTTCTATTTCAAATGATTGATTTCCAGTATTTTTTCTAGCATTCTTTAATTCTTTTTGTCTCTTTCTAGCGATATAGTAAAACTAAGAAAATATCTATATTTCAAGAGAATTAGAGCTGTTACAGATGACTTACAATCAACAGAACGTAACCCCTATTTTAACATGATTATCCCTCGTCTAAAACTTTGTGAGTGGCTTTAATTTGACGAGTCCAACAACTTTTTTATTTGCGATAATTCTCGTAAACCCCGCTTTTTTTAACGCGGAAAATTGACAGTTTGTGAGCGACGGATTGTAAAAATGGCGCAAAATATTTTTCGGACAATATGACCACTCGATTCTACAAACATTAATTAAACAACTGTGAAAACATCAGTTGGTTGGTAATAAATAAGCATGTACCCAAGATAATGTGTACATGTTTTTTTATGATCAACCAGCTGATTTTTTTTCACAGTTTTTCAATTAGTGTTTGTAAAATCGAGTGGTCGTATTGTCTGATAAATGTCATTCGCCATTTTTCTAGTCTGACGTTTGGAAATTGTGAATTTCTTGTGTTCGAAAACAAAGCGTACAGGAGAATTTTCGCCAAGAAAAAAGATTAGCGAAAAATAAGCTACTCACGAAGTGTCAGAAGATTGGTAATCATGCTGAAATAGTGGTTATATCCTGTATTATAGGATATATAAAATCATTTTTAACCGACTTCTAAAGGAGGTTCTCAATTCGTCGCTTATATATATATATATATATATATATATATATATATATATATATATATATATATATATATATATATATATATATATATATTTAAATATATATGTATGTACACCGATTACTCCGGAACGGCTGCACCGATTTGAATAAAATTTTTTACGCTATATTCAGAAAGTTGCTGCGGTGGTATCACATTTTTTTGGACGAAATTGATGCAGTATTATCCAAGATGGCAGTTAGAACAGTTTCCGGACGATCTATAAGAACAGATTTCCTATCTGGTTTTTCCCTGCAAAAAATAAGTTCTCTGAGCAATTTCCCGAGCTCAGTTCTTTTAATTTCAGGTAAATCCCGATCTTCACTGATTTTAGCTAGAATTTTGTCGACGGTTGGGATCTGCTTCTCATAATAAAATGTATGTACAACTCCTTTTATTGCGATTATCATCTCTTCGTCCAACGAGGTTTTTCGACTGCCTGTGATCGAATATGGCTTGGGAGTACTAACAATTCCAGTAGTTTTTTTCTTCTTCAGTATTCGGTATATAGTAGATTTTCCAACTCTTGTCATGTTGGTATACATCTCAATAGAGCTTTTAACATTATTATCTAGATATTGATATCTTAAGTCATTATAAACATTCATCGTAATAAGTTTTTCGTTGAAGAAAAAATGCCCTGGTTTAACGATTTTGGAATAAATATAGAGATGGAAGCCATATCTTTGGGTATCTCACTAATCTCAGATAATATAAAAAACCAGGAAAAAAAAGATAAGTCACTAAGGACACACTGTCAGGTGTACTTTGCTCACTGACAGAAATTAAATTGAACTATCAGAAATGTTATTGTTGCAGTAATTTTATTAAAACTTATAATATTTAAATATAATTAAATAACAGATTTACGGCAGTCCTCAGTTACCTGCGGCACTGGAGCAGGTACGTTGGCGGTTTCGGTCACAGTTTTATTACTCTCTCTAGTTCTTGAAGAAAGTATAGGAATGTGTATGCTTGCGATCGCCCCCCCTCACCCAAAAGCTCTTAGTTCAGGAAAATAGAACCGATTCTGCCTTTAGTATTAGGAATGTGTATGTTGCTGGCACTCCCCCCCTCTCGGCAACTTGTTTTTTCTTGTTACCCTCAGAAAAATAGACTCGACCCTGCCTTTTACACTAGAAATGGGAATATTGCTGGTGTCTCCCCCCCTCCCGTCGAAAACTTGCTTTCGCTTGCCATACTTTACTTTGGTGATATCACCGCTCCCCCCCCCCCAAAGAGAGAGGCTGGATCTGCCCCTGATTGCAACACCATGTAGAAAATTTGGTAATCGTCTAAGGTTTTTACAAACTACCTAGAAGAATGAGAACTGGACATCACAAGAAATGATTGTTAAAATTATTACAGCATCTCTTGAAACAAAGACAGGGAGAAGACATTTTTTTAAATTGACAGATTTTTCTAAATTAATTTTTTTAGACTAAAACTCCAATTTTTAAATTTTTCAAAAAACAAAATGTTTACTAAATTACCACTTTTACATGTGCTTAAGATATATTTTTTCATTAAGCTTAAGAATATTTTTTTCTTTAAAACGAATTTACTTGTTCCAACTAACCAGTCGTTCATTTCTAATTGATATAATGCTATATTTATAATAATATCCCGGCGTTTAAAAAATAAAATACCAACCCTCAATGGGGGGCACTACCTAATTAATATGGAAATTTTTATTACTTCTCGTAATCTTTTCAAAAATCTGACAACAATAGAGAAGAAAGTACTGCTATTACTTTTACCAGCAAAAAAGTTAACGAATTTTGATATAGGATATTAAATTTTTATAAGAATTGAAATATTTTAAAAATATCAAATAAGAAAATTGATAACATTTATATTAAAGAAAGTATTTTAGTTCTCAACCAGTACAGGGTAGTCAAGGCAAACATTAGAAAAGTTAGTTCTTAAAGCAACTTATTTTATATCAGAAAAAATATAAAGTCTAATTTAAGCAGCGCCATCTCACAGTATTCCATGCAATCTGAATATTTAATTTCGTAGAGATCTATATTTATTGGGGGTATAAACTTAATAAGAGCCTAAGACAAATTAAACTGTTTCAATAAGAATATTAATAAAATTTTTATAAAAAAATTGAACCGCCTTCGAAAAGTGAGCTAAAAAGTGAAAAATAACTAGAAATTTTTATATGAAATTGAAATTTTTGAAGTCGGCGCCAAACTAATACCTGACAAAATGTGATTCGCATAAACAGATTAAAAATGTTTTATTTGTAATTGCTTTCTTACCATAATTTATATATTAGTAGTTATTTATTTCATTTAAAAATAATTTAGCACCGACTCCAAAAATTTCAATTTCATATAAAAATTTCTAGTTATTTTTCACTTTTTAGCTCACTTTTAGAAGGCGGTTCAATTTTTTTATAAAAATTTTATTTTTCGATTTTTAGTTTTGAATTCATTATGATATTCATAAATTATTTGAACTAAGCGCTAATCGAGATTAGTGTACTTCGCAATGACTCCAAGGTGGCAAAAAAGTACCCATTTTATCCATAATTGTAAATCACCCTAAAATAAACCATTAAAAATTCTTTAATTATTAGAGTTTTCCAAATACCAATGAAATTATGTCAAACAAATATATAGTCTGTCATAGTAAATCCATTATCTTAAATTTTAAATTAATTTTAATCTTCAATATCGATATTTAAAGAATTTGAGACGTAAATTTCTTAGCCCGATATATTTTATTTTGCATATTGAGTTTGTATACGCCCAAAGAACCCCGCAATATCAATTTTAGATAAAACCGGAAAATGTAAAATTTTTAGTTTCTCATATTGTATCTTATCAACCTAATAACTGTAAAAAATTAACTTCATATTCGTCATACACCACCCCCAACCCCTAATACCAAATCTGAAAAAATGCGAATAAGGTAAAATTTTCAACCCACCATATTGGATCCGCCATACTGAATTTCACAAAAATAATTTTAACATCTTAATCTAATCTAAACCCTTCAAAGCCCCCCAGTACAAATTTTAGATGAAATCCAGAAATTTTAAATTTCTAAATGGTCATATTGCATCGGACATATTAGATTTTCTTAAAATAATTTTATATTCGCTATTTACTTACTCAAAAACGATTCAGTTCCACATTTGCAAAATCGAAAAATGTAAAATTTTTGGTCAGCTATATTGCATTCGCCATATTGAATCCAGAAAAAAAAATTATTAAATTCATAATTTACACCCTCAAGAACCCTCTATATCAGTTTTAGAGAAAGTGAAAAAGTGTAAAATTTTTAAGACACCATGTTGAATCCCCCAGATTGAGTTTTTCAAAAAATATTTTAATTTCGTATTTAACACTAATAAAAATCCCACGATACTGACTTTAGACATAATCGAGAGATGTAGAATCTTTAATCCTCCGTCTTAGATCCGCCATATTCATTTTTTTTTTAATATCAAATTCGTAATGTGCTATTATATCAGTTTTGAACAAATCAGACAAAATTAATTTTTTATCCACCCGATTGGATACTCCATATTAAATTTTTAAAAAATAATTTTAGATTCGTCATGTATGACCCCGAAAACTCTCCCGTACCAATTTTAGCGAAAATCGGACAAAATTGATTTTTTTGTCCACCATATTAGATCTGCCATATTGAATTTTTTAAAAATTATTTTAGATTCGTCATGTGCGACCCCAAAAACTACCTCGTACCAATTTTTGAGAAAATCGGACAATATCGATTTTTTTGTCTGCCATATTGGATTCGCCATATTGAATTTTTTAATAATATTTTGAATTCGTTATGTGCCATCTCGAAATCTCTCCCGTACTAATTTTGGAGAAAATCGGACAAAATTAAATTTTTTTGTCCGCCATATTGGATCCACCATTTTTAATTTTTTAAAAATAACTTCAGATTCGTTGGGTACAACCCCGAAAAATTCTCCATACCGATTTTGGAGAAAATCGAACAAAATTAATTTTTTTGGCCGCCATATTGTAAGCGCCATCTTGGATTTTACTGCACCAATTTTAATTAAAAAAATATTGGACCACCGCAGTAACTTCCTGAATATGCGTAAAAAATTTCATTCAAATCGGTGCAACCGTTCCGGAATAATCGGTGTACATACATAAAAAAAAAACATACATAGTCGACGAATTGAGAACCACCTTTTAGAAGTCGGTTAAAAACTAATTCTTTTTAAATAAATATTTATGTTTTAAATACTTTTTCAAAACTTCTACAATTTCTAATGAAAGGATCTTTTTAAATGTCCTATCCTGCACAAGTATTTTTAGAAGGAAACGGTAAAAATTAATCTAAAATTGCATTTATCATAATCAGCTCTTACGTACTTTTTATTTTATTTCAAAAGTAATAAAGTTCTTTATAAGTTAAACCCAAATTACTGAAATAGCCTGTATAAAAAAAAGTGGAAGTAAATTATTATGAAATATTAAAAAGGAAAAATGATGAAAGATAATGCTACAACTTTTTCAAACTGCTGCCTCTTATCTTATTTCTCTTAAAGTGCTTCTAAATCGCATTATTTATTGTAATGTTATGACCTTATAACCATAACTTTTATTGCAATGGGGCAGTAAAAAAATATGATTCTTTTTCTTATATACTTGGAAAAATAGACTATGGTAAATGACGCAAATTTAAATAAAAAATTATTAAGCAAATAAAAATTTGACTTTGGTAGGGAAAAATTTTATTGCAAGAAAATTTTACGATGCAGAGTCCAAAACATTATATTATTTTTTATATTTTGATATTTTAAATAAATATAAGATTTGCCTATGTCGTACTATGTTACAATTATTATTTATTATTATAGATAGGTTATAATTTTATTAGTCAGCGACAATATAAGGTTTATACCATTTCATATTTTCGTATTATAATGCTAAAGTTTTTGGATGTTTTATGTAATCAGGAGGAAGTATGTTATGCATTTTATATTTTCTTATTCTCTTCCACATTATTTGCATATTTTTATAGTCACTAGTAAACCGGTTATTGTACTACGTTATAAAATTCCGTTTTCACGTTTTGCGAAGACTTTTTAATCTGAATGCAACTTCATAAAAAATAACAGGCAAGTGCATTACACTATTAGTGTACCTACAAGGACCACATCACTTGTCATAGTTGCAAGGAGGGTTAGTAAAAATTACGACTTTCCGCTGCCTGCCCTAATTGTTTTTTTTTTAGGACCTATCCAAGCTTCTTTCAGCAAATCCAGGCTCTTTTCGACGTGAGTTATTTCACATTTGGAGGAAAGTGAATATTGCCCATGCAATTTTTTTTATTTGTTTCGGGGCTTTCGGAACTTTTAACGCTTTGTTATTTCTGATTATGAGCTTTGATGGTTTTGTGTTATTATGGTACTCTCATCGTTTTTCTTGTTTCTTTTTTCCTGCCAATTTTTCTTTTATTTAAGTCTCTGTGTATTTTTGAAGTGACCGGGCTACTCCTTTCACATATATAGTGGAACTGATATAAGAGTCCTACTATAAATAACTTTAAATAGTCCAAGAGCCCATAACGAATTTCGAGCAGGGATTAGGGCTTTAGAGATATTGAACAGTAGCATCTGGCAGATCAAATTATCTTTCGTAAATCAACGGATAAAATAACAAACAAGTTATTATTTTATATTATACAAATATATAAAATAAAAATATTTATGACTTAGAGATTATTAAAAATCATATATAAATAAATAGAAATATGGATAACCTTTATTCAACAGCATCTGTGTTTTGCAAATGCAAGAGTGCGGATAAAACTATTGTTTTTTTTTAGTGAAACTGTTTTAAGAAGTGTAAAACAAATATTAGACATACGAAAAACTCATAATTTAAAATTTAAGGACAACGTTTGGGGATACAGAATTTCGTAATTTTTTTCCTAAAAAATACTTAAGTAACTAGCAAAAATTAAATTTTTAAAAGAACTTTACCAATATTTATATATTCATTTGATAAAATAATTTAATAGTTGAGTATTTATTTCAAACCGGCTCTTACAGTGAATCTCTTTACAGTAGTAGAATGTCCAGCAAAGCAGTCAAATCAAGAAAAAACCCCTTTAACGTATCGTAGTCTTGAGGATATAAATGTCAATAACACGCTAGGAAAAACTATAGCCTGAAAAACTAACTTAAATATTTTTTTTAACCTTAACATTTTTTATTTCTGGAGAATAGTTAACAATTCTATCGAATATATCATTTCAATACCTATAGTTTCAATTTTATTTAGAAAGATTAATATTTTTATGCGCAGATTTATGACAGATAAATGAATTTATGATTAAATTAGTAAAAAAACAAATTTTACTCCAAAATTTTTCATCGATTAATACACGTCAGCAACTTATTTACAAAGTGATGACATTTCTCTAGTAGCCAATCATGGTAGAGCACACAAAGCATGGTAGAGTGCCCACCAACTGACGATAAACGATCTCACTCGCTTTTACATCTACCGTTAACGTTTGTCACTCGCACTCATAAGCACTTTTTTCACGTCTGGCGGCTACTAAAAACTATTTTTTTTCTGGTTTTTTATCGGTATTTTCAAATATGTTCAATAAATATATCATATAAATTTCGGCAACCCTAAAATATTTTTTTGGGAAATTTTTTAAATACAAGATAGGAGTAAACTGGTCATAATTTCAAACAAAATAAAATGTCCTGGAGTTTTATTTTTATGTTTAATAATATGTCTACTTTATATTTATTTAAGTGTCATTAAAACTGAAATATTTTTTCTGGCTGAAATATTTCGCAACAATGGCATCATGCGTAGTTTCAACGAGTCCCGATTTGATTTGCCAGATGCTCCATTCCTTACTTCCATAGTATTCAAGAACAGTAAGTTCAAAATTTCTAACACCCTAAAATATCTGCCAGAAATTCTTTATGAGCGCTCGCTTAATGTTGAGCTCCAGGCTGTATAATTATTTTTCATGAAACAGCATAAGTAAAAATCAACATTATGTGCATTTTTTGTAATTTAATTTATGAATAGATATGAGGCTATTTCGACGCAGGATATGTAGCTTCTTGTATACGGGGAAGTTCAATTAGAGTTTTTTAACACTAAATTTTCTATATTTTTTTAAATCACTTCTTTTTAAAATTAAAGTCAGAATAAGCAAATGTAATAGTAATTTAATATTTAATATATTTAACCAATTTAGTTATTAGTTGCTGAAACCAACACAATCATCAAATAGTAATAGTGGAATCAGATTTTTGAAGTTATATTCATAGAGTACACAGAATGATTTTAAAATAGCATTTGACGTACTCTTAAATGTATATTTGCATAATTGATCAAAGGAAGATACACAAAATATCACTGCATTTTAAAAAGCAAAATGTAGGGCATGTACTGAATGATAAAAATTTGATGCTGTCAACTCATTCTCTCAAAACAACGTGTTTAGTAATGATGTATTAAGCGCTACTTCATAGATACTAATATTGGCGTAAATAAAAGACGTATGACATGACTTAAATGGTTATCGGACTTGCATTGTCTTAATTTTTGATAGTTTGTACGACATTTCTCTTATATTGTATCTCTAATTATTATTAAGTATACACTAAATATTTTGTTTTAAGGCTACGAGCTTGTATATGAACTCTCTTCATCATATCATGAAGATTCACTTCGTTGTACAGACCTCTATGATTTGATGTCATCAGAGATTAGATATTTACACACTGGGTTTACTGAAGATTTCATTATTGTATTTAATATAAATGACTTCTATAAATTTTCTTTTTTTCATGTTTGGTTCCATATATCTTCAATATTGTTTATCACCTTTAAACATACTACTGTATATGTTTTGAATGCATTTTAATTTATAATTTAACACGTTGCTATGAAAAGCTTTGCTTTACCAGACAGAATCGAGTAACTCATTGATAATAATTAGTTATTTTAGAAATGGTCAAATTCGTGTAACCGGAAATATATTGTGTTACTTATATTTGATCTAAAAGTGTTTTTAACTATTGGAATATAAGTTACTGTCTTATTTCAAATAGAAACAAACATATATATTTCTTGTTTTTCGATTTGTTAATATTTTCGCCTCCCCCTCCTTTTTCTTACATGGCACACCCCAAATTGGGAACATTCCACAGGTTTAGAATTGCTGGTTTTGAATATTATAATACTGGGCTTTGTACATTTTCGCAAGTGTTTCCTTCCTTTTCATTTCCTACTGTGGATATCATTTTTTCTAAATTTTATCATTACTACTGAACTTTTCTCAGATTTTACCAGCTTTTCTTAGTAATTTTTTTGTCTTAATCTTTCAAAGCTGAAGTTGTTCAAACACATATATTTGACAATCTATAAGACATATACTAAATGAAAAAAACTTTCTTACATTGTCCGTATGACTTTTTTCTAACAATAAAAACTTTCATTACATTATACAACTTAGGATGAGCTTTGTGATAGAAATCAGTGATTACAGTTGTAAAATCGTTTAACTTATTTTAATTTATTCCCTATTAATTTTATTGAAACTATAATTGGTATTCTCACAATATTTTCAACTCTTTTTAAAATGCATTCATCTACATGTAAACGCAAACAAAATTGTGCACTAAAATATAGCATATTCGAAACTTTATTTTTTTGAACTAATATATTTTTTGCTTATTTTCAGTTTTAACACCTCACATTGGGAGCGCTACGAACAATACTAGAAATGCAATGGCTGAACTAACCGCAAAGAATATTTTACGAGGTTTAGCTGGTGAAGATTTGCTAACGCCAGTTCAGTTATAAAATAATTCCTGCTACAATTTTTTAGATAAAAATCACTTATTACTAATTTATCACTAAAACCTGTTTGCCTGAAATATATTCGTTAATAAAGAATTTTTTGATTTTTACTCTGCATCTAGTAATAATTTAGCAGTTGTTATCATTTTCGGTAAGCCTACTTTAGCTACCAAAAGTGTCTTCCAAGAAAGCCGTGGGGGATAATTAAACGCTTACAAAATGACGTTATTTATAATCTGAATTCAGTGCATTAAGAAATTTAGAAATAATTTTGTATGGAGGTTGGCAACATAGTAAGAAAAAAGTAAATTTTTCGAATGTATATATATATATATATATATATATATATATATATATATATATATATATATATATATATATTCGAAGGTTTTCTGGTATCAAGTGTGTGCTGCATCCTTCTCAGGGCTGTAGAGTAGCCGTCGTTTCGGTGAAACCTCATCACCATTTTCAAAACTCACTGTGAGGCGTCTGCGACTGGGGTGCGGTCGATTTTGTTTGTTGGTAGAGCGTGCTGATTTGCTGAGTGGTTCTGACCAATCAGGTGAGTTTTGCTGCGTGTTATTGATCCTGCTGCATTTTTTTTTACATAGGTCAAACCAACCACAAAATAAGTGACAAAAGAGACGAACATAAAAACACTGTCAAGAAAAAAACAATTTCTTTCGCACTGGCTCAATACCAGTTAAACATAGGACATATAATTACCTTCTTATGCACAAAAATGCTATCAAGATGTGAAAACTTGTCCACAGGAGCAAAACGCACCTGATTAATCAAAACCATCCAGCCAATGAGCACGCCCCACCAACACATCGACCCATCTACCAATAATTTTGGGTACATACATGACAAAATTTCAATTTCGAATATGTGTGAAGGCCAGTGGTGGATCTGAAACTCACTATTGAAGGAAACAGCACTCTATCAATAGCTACAAACCCAAGCTCCTCAACCTGCATATCCAAGAGACCCCGTGAGTCCAATCTAACCAAGACAATTGAAGGTGGACGATTAGTTCACGAGATGCTACACTGTTACATGGGAGAAGAATAGGTCAAAAAATACCCGATCTTTCGGTTAGAGACGCTTTTTGGTTACAATATCGTCTTGAGCACTGTAGCCATTTTAAAATAAAATATTTTGGAAGAACAAATGACGTTGTATGTATTCTTAGGAATATTTTGAGCTTCGGAGCATATATATATATATATATATATATATATATATATATATATATATATATATATATATATATAATAGCATGCAACACTGAACGCGGCTTCGTCGACCTCTCGTCGGATGGCTTATATATGTTTATACGGCTTCCTTCCGATCTGTCCTTTGCACAGCCAGGTGCTTGTCGGTACCCTGATGAGTCTAGTGAGAGACGAAACATGTATCTCTGCCGTATCACTGTGGCGGGGAGGGTAAGCTTTAACTTTCTTCTTGGTATAGTGGTACAGGTAGGACACCATCCCAATGTTGGTGGAATAGGATGAATTGTGTTTTATTACAATTTATTCTAACTGTGCAACCTCTAACACAGAAAGGATATGATGGAGCGAAGTTTGAATTTACTGTTTCGCATTTTACTTTCACTTACATATGGAGTTGCATTATAGTTGTACGTTTGCTGAATGTGATTTCAGCACTACAATAGCATAATGTGGATATAACCACTGCTAATGCATCTCACACGGAGGAATCCGTGAAAGCCGTATAAACATATATAAGCCATCAGACGAGAGGTCGGCGAAGCCGCATTCAGTGTTGCATGCTTTCCTTCCGATCTGCCCTTTGCACAGCCAAGTGCATGTCGGCACCCTAGTGAGAGACGAAACATGTATCTTTGCCGTATCACTGTGGCGGGGAGGGTAAGCTTGGACTTTCTTCTTGGTATGGTGGTACAGGTAGGCCACCATCTCAATGGTGGTGGAATAGGATGAATTGTGTTTTATTACAGTTTATTCTAACTGTGCAACCTCTAACACAGAAAGGATATGATGAAGCGAAGTTTGCATTCACTGTTTCGCATTTTACTTTCATATATATATATATATATATATATATATATATATATATATATATATATATATATATATATATATATATATATATATATATTCTTTTTCTGAGCCCTAAATTAGGAATATTTTTTTTTAAAATCAATCTAACGGCATCATTTCTAAGTTCATTAGCTGAAAGTTTTTATGGTAATAACCTAATAGTAGAGATCATTAACAAAGAAGTGAAATTAGAACGTATAAATCCGCGTCTCATACAGATTATAACTAAAAATCCTATTTTTAATTTTCTGTTTATTTGTAGAGTCAATTTATCTTACTAGAAATTTTATGTGAGAATATTAACTACTAGAACAAAAAAAATCTTCTGTTTTCAATAATTAACATTAGTGTCAATTATTATATTTTTTTTATAAAGATATTTACAATTCCTTTTAAGTACAAATCTGATCTGTTTAGACTGAGTTATATCCTATATAAATATAGAGAACATAGCTTCAATTTATTTAGTAATTGACGTTTCTAATGTGTAGTGTCAATTACTGATGTTAATTGATGTGCATTTCTGATGACGATTTGAAAAATCACTCAAAAAGAAAAGAAAAAATTGTAAAATGAAGAAGAGAGTCACCTAATATGTGTCATTATATTCCCTGAGATTTCAGGTCAAAAGAATATTATGTCATATATTTTTTTGCCAGTTTGTTTGAATATTTTTTTTGGAAAATAAAGTATCTGCTTGGTAAATATTTTCTACATTGTAAATATGTAAAGGGATTCCTGTCGGTCTTATTTTATTTTATTTATTATGTTTTTAGCCATTTATGTCTGCAAGGTCTTGATCTGTGATCAGGTAAAAACTTTCTCGTAATTGAGTTTGGTTTATATAATTTTATTTTCGTACAAGTTATTACCAAGTATTCCTTGGTTCGGCGAATATTCTTTGTAACAATACTGGATCGGACTTTTGAAGAACCATTTTCTTTGTGACATCAAATTTAATAAGTTTTGATTATTTGTAGTTTAGAGAAATATTCTTAACTTTACAAACAACTTCTTATCTACTATTTTTAGTAGAAAAAAGTTCAAGAGTACAAAGTTGTTAATGTACGAACCAGATCCGCAATTTTTCAGTTCGTCGCTCATGTCACCAATAAACTATCCAGTTGATATACCGATTTTTTGTAGTATAAATAATTGAGTCGGTATTGTAATACAGTACACGGTTATCAGGTAATTTAAGTCTTGCATGTGCTGTGATATACACATATCGAACTGTTGCTGCATTAACCGTTGGTAAAGGGTCAAAAGCTTTTCCCCTATATTAGTAATTGATAATAAGGGAATTTTCATTAACAGTAAAGACACCATTAACGTACACAGCTGCATTTTCAAATATTGAATAAAACATCATTGATAATCTTCGTTTTTGGTTGATTCCCTCTTTCTAATTTTTACCCAGAAGCTATTAAGCATTAATTTTGCCAGTGATATGAGACACCAAGATTGTCTAAGACTTTACTATAGCTTAACTGAACATCTTGTTTCTCGAAAAGTTCTTAAATATATTTCGTTTTTTTGTCACTCTTTTTACAATTTTTAGATCAATCGGAAAATTCTTGTTTTATTTTAATAAATTTATAGTGAATAATCCCTCGTGCGCAAGTTGTTTATTAAAATACTCTATCTTATATTGCCAAATTTTTCAATTGCCCAGCATTTAATTAATCACTCAAGTCCCGGAAAGTGTTTGATTTTCATCGTTATAGGTAGAGTCTTGCAGATAGATGAAATTGTGTGGTGGAACTCACTAGAAAGAAGAATCTTATATTTTATGATGCTGTCTGTATCGTTTAGATTAAAATTTTTACAATCTTCTCCTACCAAAACTTTCCAAGAACTAATTGGAAATATACAATATTTATATTGATGTGTGTTCCTAATACAAAGTATTAGGAACACATATCAGCATAATTAATTTTTCCTCCATATTTGGCTTCATAATATCTCCAGGCATTCTCAGTTCGACTCTCATAAAGAGAATATCTAAGACTTAAAAGAATTGAAGGAATTAGAGGATATATTTTGGTGTAACTTTCAATATCGGTTTTGTCTTGTAGCTGTTTTGTAAATTTGCATTCCCAAATTTCATTTACTCATACCCGAATCTTCTTAAGCGTCCAGTTTTTGCCATGGTTGATTCATTTCTTAAATTTAAAATATATGTTGGATCTTCGAACAGGGGATCATTCCTATCATTTGAATGGCATTGCAGGCATCCATGATAGTAGTATCGGAAACTCGAATATGTCCTTTTTTTGACATTTAGCAGCTCGTGCAATAGTACTTTATTTGCTTTTGTTTTACTATACAGATCATCTACTGAACTGCAATTTTGTTTTGATTATCTTTCCACTTATAACCATTTTTAGGAGTTATTCCTGTTGTGTTGGGTTTCCGAAAATTTCTTCGACAAAAGGACACACATTCGTGGTTGCCAATGATTCTTGTCTAAACTTTAAGCAATCTCTGGCTATAATTTCACCGTCTAAAACGCAGTAGTCAATTAAATCTCTCTGAATATCGGATTGATCATTTTTGTGCTCTTTTGACCATTTTATAAACTTTTCTGTTTTCAGTCTTCATATTGTCTGGAATATAGTTCTTGATTAGTGATAAAGATTCAACATAATTTTCATTCAATAAGTGTGGAAAATATCCGTTCCTAAAATTAGCCCCTAGCCCGAAAGATTTTGGAAACTTACTAAGAAGCATCGAAAAATAATGTACGATGTAAAGAAAATTTCTAATTTTTTTGGCGTGAGTACGTTTACCGGGGAGTGTCTTATTTAACAAACATGAAAAAAATGTAATTCTTGGTAGAAGATAATGTTTTACCGCGCCATTTCGGAAAATAGGATTTTATGATATTTTCGGAGCATCCGTTTAGAATGATACTGAGCTATTATTATCGTTTTGTACGCGCAAGTTCCTACGCTTTGCACACTGTTACCTCCAGAAGAACTATACGTTCCTCATCCTGACCTGTAAATTATCGTATTGTGTAGGAAAATTTAAAGAACATCAATAACATGTTTTGATTGATTGCAAAGCAGGTATAAAGATGTACCAAATCGATATATAAGTTGTTTTAACCTCCTGTAGTGCGATATTGCCTATCTACGTTTTCTCTAAGTTTAGGGAAATTGTACACAATCTAGCAACACCATATGGAGAGTTTTCTGAGGATGATCCCCATCTACAAAGTCTTAACCCTCTAGGGCTTAAAATAACGGAGATACCCATCAAGCCCCATATTATAGTAGTAGTAGTAGTAGTTGAAGATTCATCCACTTATCAAGAGCCCCTGTATACAGGAATAATGTTGTCGCTTTTGGTACTCTCGATATCCAATATTTCTAGAAAACATCAGACGTACGAAACGGGTATGTAAGCAGCCGTCGTAGGATCAGTATTGGATATATGAGTGATGTGCGAATTACTAGCAAATAGTGATAGCATTGTAGTAGTGCTCCTATTTTCGTCGTGTGTAAACTATGTCGTCGCGATCCTGTGTGAACGAACCGGACAGTGTCTGTTACATACGTGGTGAAGTGACACTGAAAGCTCAACGAAAAACCACATGTAAGAAAAGCCTATGAGTTATACTTTGGGTGCAAAGTTGGCGATCAAAATAAAACTTTAATTCCCATAATTTGTTGCCACACTTGCTTAAGATCATTAATAGGATGGCTGCTGGATATTCATAAGTGTATGAAGTTTGAAGTGCCAATGATAGGCAGGAACCTTAGAATTATGTTCATGACTGCTACTTTTGCTTATCAATAATCCTGAGGTTTTCTAGTAAAAGCAAACATAATATTAAATATTCTAATATTCTCTCAGCTATGAGATTTGTACTTCATGACTTCTAGCATGCCCTGTCCCACCAGGAAAGGAAGAAATCGAAGCGAAATCAGAACTAGAGGATTTTAGACCAAAAGCCGGTCCAGGTTTTCAAGGAAAATACGATTACGAATATAGTAGCAGTAAACTACCCCATTTTATATCTTGTGAGGAGCTTAACAATCTTATTCGTTTCCATAACAAAGTCAGCTGCTGGAATCTCGTTTACAGTAGTGAAATATCTTTCAAAAAGGAGTGAAAATTTTTACGTTTCGAAAAAGGCAGTCTTTGCTGGCAGAATTTTTCTCAATGGCATAAACCTACTGAGTAACGACTGCTTATTGACACTTCGAAGAAAAGTCTAAAGGCAGTTTTATTGTTTAATGGAAATGAACTACCATCTGTTCTCATGCGTCACGCTGTAGATATGAAAGACACTTACGAGAACATAATGTTGTTTTTAATGCGAATAGGACAGCAAAGCTAGAAACCAACATTATGTCGTTAAAGAATGACCGTTACATGAAAACATTGTGCCCGGTCTAAATAACGTCCTTAATAAACACTTAGATGAGCAGCACATGAAACTACGGTCTACAAAAATTTTTATTAAAGCCTTAAATAGAAGAGGAAATGCTTTTCTTTACTTGAGATGGAAATTCCCTCAACTACGAGAACTTTTGAAGACGAAAATTTTAAATCTACACTTTTGCAAAAAGAGAATGGAGCTTCAATTGTCTTCAAGAAAGTATATAGCAACGTCCTAGTTAACAAGAAATTAGAGAACTACCAAGATTTATTTGAAGAACTAATCCAATCTATCAAGACTTTAAGTTGCAACATGTCACTTAAGCTACATTTTTTTTATTTCCATTTGGAATTATTCTCTGACAATTTGGGTGCACTTTGAAATGAACACGACGAAATATTTTATTAGCAAATTGCTCAGATAGAGAAGCGATAGAAGTGGAAAATGTACCCCAAACTTGTTAGCGGACTACTGTTGGACCCTCAAACGTGAAACGGATCCCAATTTTTTTCAACACAAAATGCGGTATATTTTGTAAAAAAGTAACCTTATTTTTGTTTAAATTTTTGAAAATTCATTAGATTACTTACGGTCTAGGTTTTTTATATTTTATATTCTTCTTTCCTTTATAGTTGTAGGTTTGCTGAATGTGATTTCAGCACTACAACAGCATAGTATGGATATAACCACTGCTAATGCATCTCACACGGAGGAATCCGTGAAAGCCTTATAAACATATATAACCCATCCGACGAGAGGTCGGCGAAGCCGCGTTCAGTGTTGCGTGCTTCCTTCCGATCTGTCCTTTGCACAGCCAGGTGCATGTCGGTACCCTGATGAGTCTAGTGAAAGACGAAACATGTATCTCTGCCGTATCACTGTGGCGGGGAGGGTATGCTATGATTTTCTTCTCGGTATGGTGGTACAGGTAGGCCATCTCGATGGTGGTGGAATAGGATGAATTGTGTTTCATTACAATTTATTCTAACTGTGCAACCTCTAACACAGAAAGGATATGATGGAGCGAAGTTTGCATTCACTGTTTCGCATTTTACTTCACATATATATATATATATATATATATATATATATATATATATATATATATATATATATATATATATATATATTATATATATATATATATATATATATATATATATATATACCGGGTGTCAACGAATCTATTAGACAAGTCATAATTTCTAGAGTATTATGTGTATCAAAATGAGAATTGGTACAGGTAAATATTATGTGAAGAGGAGAGTTTTTGCATATTTTCCACTTTCCGGTCACTTCCGGTTTCACCGGAAATGGCCCCGGTTTTGAATTCTTAAATAGAACACCCTGTATATTTTAACATCTTTGGATTTCTGAGACAATTCTAGATCAGAATGTGACATTTTAAAAACTTTTTACGTCTACTTTATTTTTTTAGAGCCACTTTTAAAATTGCATCTAGGTGGCCATGATCGGACGCAAACTAATCTAACGGGCTTAGGTGATGTCAAAAAAATACAATCGCAAAGTTTTAGTGACTAGTATGAAAGACAGGAATTGGATTAAAAATTTAACAAAATTAACAAAAAACTAACAAAATAAACTAATAACTTAGACGACGCACTTAAAATATTTGAAAGTACAGTAGCTGAATTTGTTAAAAAGTTTAGTGTAGTAAATGTTCAAAGTGCATTCCTTCTTTTTCACGACACATTTCAGCTCGTTCAATTGTTTTTCTCAACACGTTTTGTAGCATTTGGGGCGTTATACTTCTAAATGCCCGTAAAATTCTTTCTTCTAATATTTCAAGAGAAGCTGGGGCTGCTCCATAGTAAACCCTTTCTTTAACATATCCCCAGACAAAGAAATCGAGCACAGTAAGATCCAGTGAGCGGGCTGGCCACCGTATCGGATCATTGGTTGCAATAATTCGATTATTAAAATGCTCTATTAAATAATTAAGAACTTCTCTAGTGTTGTGAGGCGGTGCTCCATCTTGTTGAAAGTAAATTCGCCGTAAAACTGCTAAAGGTATATCATTGAGATGATTTTCGATTTCATTTTGAACAAAACCTAAGTATCTAACCCCTGTTAATTGACCTTGAAACAATATTGTCCCAATTATTCTGTTTCCAACGATACCAGCCCAGACATTACCGCCAAATCTTTCTTGAAAATTGCCCTCTCTCATTTCATGTTGACTTTGTTGGGCCCAGTACCGAGTATTTTTCTTATTGAACATACCATTATTTGTAAATCGGGATTCGTCGAAAAATAGAATAAAATCGACAAAATTTGGGTTAACTCTATGATTTTGAAGCAGCCAATCACAAAACACTACCCGTCTATCGCCATCCTCAGTATACAAATGTTGGTGTAACTGATATTTAAATGCTCGATATCCATGCTATTTCAGTATTTTTCTTGCTGATTCATAACTTATCTGCAGTTCTTGACTA
The DNA here is from genome assembly GCA_034092305.1 of Diaprepes abbreviatus. Taxonomy (NCBI): domain Eukaryota; kingdom Metazoa; phylum Arthropoda; class Insecta; order Coleoptera; family Curculionidae; genus Diaprepes; species Diaprepes abbreviatus. The sequence goes on along the minus strand of JASJET010000193.1, from coordinate 1,105,335 downwards.
ATTTTTCTTAACGAAACTGTTTTATCAACCTCAACCATAGCAAGTACGTTAATCTCAGTCTCTTCATTTATGATAAACCTCTGTTCCGCCTCTTGATTTCCTATTTGCCTAAAACGAGTCTCGACATACGGAAAATACTGATGGGCTGGATGTTGCCGTTTCGGATATCTATGAGCATACAACTTGGCAGCATTCCTTGAATTTCTATGACACTCTCCAAATATTAATAACATATCCACTTTTTCACTTTGAATATACATTATTTTAACGAAAATTTAAACTAAACTTAACGAAAATTAAGAAACTTTTACGTCTGTTCTTAGAGCGTATGTCATTGTCATTATCTACTTAAGAGAGTGCTTTGTTTTCCAAAGAAGACTTGATAAAAACAGTTGCAAATTATTATGCATCATGGCTGTCCATGGCGCACTTGTCATAAGTAAATAAATTATCCAGTATTTTGCTTAATAATATTTAATTTCTGTTCTTATGTCTAATTCAATCGCAAATAAAGTAGTACCGTTAGATTCGTCAAAGAATGCTTTTTTCGAAAAGTAGTTGTCAAAAAGGGGTCGCCATTTGAAAATTAATAGTTAGAAATGAAAACGTAATTGTGTCAACTTATTCCTGTCTTTCATACTAGTAACTAAAACTCTGCGATTGTATTTTTTTGACTTCACCTAAGATTAGTTTGCGTCCGATCATGGCCACCTAGATGTAATTTTAAAAGTGGCTCTAAAAAATGAAGTAGACGTAAAAAGTTTTTAAAATGTCACATTCTGATCTAGAATTGTCTCAGAAATCCAAAAATGTTAAAATATACAGGGTGTTCCATTTAAAAATTGAAAACCGGGGCCATTTCCGGTGAAACCGGAAGTGGTCGGAAAGTGGAAAATATGCGAAAACTCTCCCCTTCACATACCATTTACCTGTACCAATTCTCATTTTGATACACATAATACTCTAGAAATTATGACTTGTCTAATAGATTCGTTGACACCCGGTATATATATATATATATATATATATATATATATATATATATATATATATATATATATATATATATATTTATGTGTAAATTAGACGCAACCAAAAAAATCGACCCACGGTTTACTTTGTAAATTGGAAGCAACCAAAAAATCGACCAAGCTCTCATATCTATATATATATATATATATATATATATATATATATATATATATATATATATATATATATACATATATATATATATATATATATATATATATATATATATATATATTATATATATATATATATATATATATATATATATATATATATATAAATATGTATATGAAGTAAAATAAGAACTATAAATGTAAACTTCACTCCATCATATCCTTCCTGTGTTAAAAGGTTGCACAATTTAAATAAATTGCGACAAAACATAATTTATTCTATTCCACCACCATCGAGTTGATGACCTACCTGTATCACCATATCGAGAAGAAAGTAAAAACTTACCCTCCCCGCCATAATGGCCGGTAGGAGTACGTGATTCGTCTCTCACTAGACTCATCAGGGTACCGACATGCACTTAATTGTGCAAAGGATAGATCGGACCGAAGTATACAACACTGAACGCAGCTTTTCCGACCTCCCGACGGATATAGGTTTATGCGGCTTTTACGGATTCCTCCGTATGAGATGCAATAGCAGTGGTTATTTCCACATTATGCCGTTGTAGTGCTGAAATCACATTCAGCAAAAGGTACAACTATATGCAACTCCGTGTGAAAATGAAGTAAAATGCGAACAGGAAATGTAAACTTCGCTCCGTAATATCCTTCCCGTGATAGAGGTTGCAGAGTTTAAATAAATTGCAACAAAACACAATTTATTCTATTCCACCACCATCGAGATGATGGCCTACCTGTATCACCATATCGAGAAAGTCAAAACTTACTCTCCCCGCCACAGTGATCTGCAGGGGTATATGTTCCGTCTCTTACTAGAGTCATCAGGGTACCGACACCTATTTGTGTATGTGATGGTGGTGGAATAGAATAAATTGTGTTTTGTCCCAATTTATTTAAACTGTGCAAGGGGGTCAGACTAATTAAACAGTACATTTCTTAAAACACAGAAAGTAGGGTTTTATGAGATAAATATTCAATTTACTTCATTCATTACTAAGTGTATTTTTACTAAAGCAATCGTTGTAATTCTTAGAGAAGATGTAATCTAAACTATGAAAAATTTATTGCAATTATAATAATTTTTTTGTAAAAACTATCCAGGAGCTGCGATTTAAATAAAATAAAATCACTTTTTAACTCTCTTGTGTTTGTTAAAGATGAAGATTTAAGGAAGATGAATATTTAGACACCGCTGAAAGTAAGACAGTTTCGCTTTTGCAATATTTATTTCAGAATTTTAGAATTACATATATCTCACACCTCAAATAGTTAAAATTCAAATTAGTTATGATATAACGTTGCTTATTGACCTTCGTGGTCACTTAATTGTTCCAATTGATCTAAAATTTTTTTAGTTTATCTTCTAGACAAATAAAAAACTAATTTAAACACGACACGTAAATGTTCGAGCAGGGTCGGGACTACAATTTTAATTTTAATCGATTTAATAGATTTTCATCATTGATTATATTGGCCAAGTAACATTTTGTTATATTAAGTACTAGCGACCCGCCCCGGCTTCGCACGGGTGCAATGCTGATACTAAATACACTACAGAAAAACTGTGACTATTTATTTTATTTTTACAACAATTATTACATCGGCCTTCGACGCGCTTTTTAGAGGCACGCTGCCGCCGCCCCGGTCGGCCAGTACCGCCGCAAGCGCTACTTCCCGCAATTTTAAATCTGTAATATCTTCGAAAATATTCATTTAAATCTTGTGCTGTAAAGGCCCATATAGATCTATATTAAATCAACAATGTATTTAAGCTATTTAATTGGATAAGGATTAATGCTGTATTGGTTAAAATCGCTTCAAAATTTGCCATTATTTGTCGTAAAAAGTAAATGACAAAAAAATGTTATTGTGGGATATCCATGAGAGATAGACATATACCATCGCGGAGTTTTCTGTAGACCTTTTCAATGTGTACAAATAATTAGTACATTATTTTGATAAATCTCGTAGGGTTCAGCCTGCGTTTGCAATGTAAGCGGAAAAAAATATGATAATTAACGACATTACATTAGAAACCTCAAAAATAACAGTATTTCTCCACTATTTAATGGATGTTATTATACATATAAACCTTCCTCTTGAATCACTCTATCTATTGAAAAAAACCGCATCAAAATCCGGTGCGTAGTTTTAAAGATTTAAGCATACAAAGGGACATAGGGACAGAGAAAGCGACTTTGTTTTATACTATGTAGTGATGTATGACAAAATACAGAAACGTTTATTAGGGATTAATTTTTCGAGAAATAATACAAAGTTATCTTGTTCCACAGTTTTTGGGACAGACTACATACAGTCAAATGACAGTTCTATGACCGCTAGGGGCATTGTTTGGCTGTGAGTGAGGAACATTTCAAACAATTCTTATAAATTAGTTTGGTTTTTAGTAAATGTATAGATCCTTTTCTGTTGAATTTTAATATTATTGTATAGTTAGACATGATATTGTTACTGACAGTTTTGCCAAATATTTATCTTCCGCAAAAGTGTGGAATAAAACTGAATACAAAATAGGTAAAATGTACTTTTTTTAATTTATAGTACTATTTTTGGATACTTTCTACTTTTTTAGTTTTCAAATTATATCTGTTCTAAGAAATATCAAGTTTATTTCATTAAAAACATGCATAGTAGGGGTAAAAATATTTACAACATAAAACGCAATGTTTCGCGTTAAAAACTGCACCGTATGTATCATATAATATTAATATTACCGAATTATAAAGTAATATACAATATTTAATGCGCTTCTGATTTCTTATTCTTCTACTTATTAAAATATAACCACTGTTTCAATAGCGATAACCTTCAGTGAATGTATCGGATGATATAGTATCTATAATATTAAGAAGACTTTAGTAAAGATAAATGAACTACATTATTAACTTTTTAAAATCAAGTTCATTATTTTTTTAAAAGTGAAATTGAATACAAGTGGTTCGACATGATTTGTAAGTACACATGACATTTCTAAACTATTTATCTTTACGCGTATATCACTTTTCTAAATTAAAACTAGAATAATAAATTGAAGGTGGCCGAGATAAAGGAGTTAATGGCCCGTTTTCCAAGTATTTAGAGAGATTCGTAAAATGTTTCAGAAAAATTTTTCTTTGGAAGTCAATTTTTGGTTCCTTATGTATAAAATACTATAACTAGAATCTGTGAATGCAGATACCAGTCTAATAGGGGGTAACTCTACAAGGGTCCAGACCAATTTATCTGACAACGAAGGTACCTGAGGTGTCCGGCTCCGATTTTAATAAACTTCAATATGTTGTAGAGGATACAAAAATAAATGACACGTACTTTTTTATCTGCGGAGATTTATTATAACAGGGTGAAAACAACCCCTAAAGTTCACCCCTAAAAAAAGTATTTTTGTAATATCTCAGATTCTAAGTGAAATATTTTTTCAAAAAAAATATAAGTTATTTGTTATTCAAAATGATGTTAAACTATTCTATTTTCACCTCTAAAAATAGCATCCCTTATTTTTTATTAGGGTAAACCATTTATTTACGCACGTAATTTAATTCTAAAAATTAGAATTAAATTTAATGGAGTTGTTAGAAAATATTTTTTTCACGAATACCATAAGTAACATAAATTGAGGGGTTTCGGGATTTCTAAAAATAAACTAGTAAAAGAGGGTGAGCCACCCCCAAATACGTTTTTTTTTTCTTTTTCAAGTTCTAATTGATACAAAACAATTTACAAATGACTTGTTATTTGAAATGATGTTGAATTATGATATTTTTACCCCCAAAGATATCATCCCTTATTTCTTATAATCTTATAACTGTAAACCATCCATTATCGCACGTAATTTAAATCTAAAAACTACGAAATTTAATGAAATTATTTCACAGTATTTTGTTCTCGAATACGATAATCAACTCAAGTTGACATGTTTTGGGGTTTCCAAAAATGAAGTAGTAAAAGTGGGTGAGTCACCCCCAAATATGTTTTTTTCAAATCTCAAATTAGTAGTGAACATAACCAGATTCGCTCGATCCCCCCACTCCTCGACCTTGACCTTGACCTTGCTTCACCCCTCTTTGGCCCCGCCCCCATGTCCTTGCCATTGACCTTGAAAGTGCACGTGTGCTTTGGCCTTGGCCTTGTGTTCAAGGTTGTGTGTGTGACCTTGACCTTGACCTTGGTCGAGACGACCTTGACTTTGTTGAAGGTCATCTTGGGTGTGTGACCTTGAAGATATGTTACGTGGTTGGGGGTGACCTTGAATGGTTTTATATAAGGTATGGGGCAGTTTCATTCATCAGTTGGCTCTGACTTGTATAGGTAGTACATGTGTTAATATTTGACAAATCATGGCATATGTTTGTGAAAATTGCGGTTCTAAGTTTACTAATATTTATAATATGAGACGTCATCAAAGAGAATCGTGTGCGGCGAGATTTAATGAAGTGCCTGGAGGAAAACGGCTCCGAATTGAAGAGTATACATCGACGATTCCGCTAATTAATTGCGCTACATGTAATGTAGATGTTCCAATAAATCATATGTCGGTGCATAAACGAACACAACAACATAAAAATAATTCATGTTTGCCGGTATGTCATGGTGTGCAACTCGTTGAATGTGCCTTCAAAAGGAGAATTGCAACCTATCGGGTTAGCAGTGATATGGAGCATTCCGATTACGTAATGTTCTTTGCAGACATTAAATCCAAGGTGGTGGAACTTGTTAATAATTTATTGCGTGTGCATCATGCTTTAAAAGTTAACATGACAGCTGTTGGCGAGTACATGCTTCCATCACAAGAAATATTCAGTCAAAAATCCTTCAACACTGCTAATCAAATAATTAGTGTAGAAAGTGATTTGGATGCCGTTTACCATTCTTTCACCGAATTAATAAAAACGCAGGCGACAGAGTTCCAGGAGAAAGATTCAGGTATGGAAAAATCAAAACCCGATATATTAAACTGATTTTTATATATTATTTTTCTTGTTATAGGATGGGCTCTTGTGCGAATTTTATACTTGGAAGTTGGTATCAACAAGTATATGCCTATGGGTGGCTCATCATACATCAAGTTGCCGTGTTCTATTGAAAAGAAAGGAGCTGTCGTCAATGTGATTAACCAGGACGAATTTTGCTTTGCGTGGGCTGTAACATCAGCATTGTTTCCTCCAACAGCAGAGCCTTCACAGAAGACATCCTACCCCCATTTTTCTAGAGTGCTAAATGTAACAGGTATGGATTTTCCAGTAAAATTACGTGACATTAAAAAATTTGAGGAAATGAACAACATATCAATTAACGTATACGGTCTGGAATCTAAATATGAAAATAATGAAGTAATACATGAAGTTATTGGTCCACTGAGGTATGCGTCAAAAAAGTTGGATAGGCATGTAAATTTATTGTTAATTACAAAAGACTGTAGTAGTAAAGATGGCGGTGAACATTTTTGTGATACGACTTGTTCAAAGAGTCATTATTGTTGGATTCGGGATTTATCACGTTTAGTTTCAAGTCAAATTAGTTGTCAACAACGTAAAATATATTTCTGTGATGGTTGCCTCATTTATTTTAGTACACCGTCAGCTTTAACTTTACATCAAAGCTACGATTGTAACCACATTTTCACGCAAACACCCTCAGTGGATTTAAAAATCGATAAATTTGGAAAGAGTGTGCCGGAAAATATTTTAAAATTCGAGGGTATAGAAAAGCAAATGCGCGTTCCATTCGTGGTTTATGCAGATTTCGAATCTGTTTTAAAACCCGTTGAAACGGTACAACCAAACCCACAAAATTCTTACACTGTAAAAAGTTTTAAACATGAACCATATTCTTTTGCTTATTTAATTAAATGCTCTTTTGACGACTCACTTTCGAAATTTGAGCTATTTCGGGGGAATAATGCAGCTCAAGTCTTTGTGGATCGTATCGAGTGTGATTTAAGGGCTCTATACAACACATATTTAAAAGACATTAAGCCTATGAAACCGTTAACGCCTGAAGAAAAAAGGGAGTTTAATGATGCTAAAATATGTGGTATATGTGAAGACCCTTTTGAAGAGGGTGAGATTAAAGTACGAGACCACTGTCACATAACTGGTGCAAAAAGATTTGGTGCTGCACATTCCGTTTGTAATTTAAATTATAAATTACCCTCTTTTATCCCTATCATATTTCATAACTTAAGCGGCTACGACAGCCATTTATTTATAAAAGAGTTATGTAAATATGGGGATAAAATTGGTGTTTTGGCTCAAAGTAAGGAAAAGTACATATCATTTACCAAAAGCATTTATGTGCACGATTATTTTGATAGTAAATGTGGAAAAGTCAAGAGGAAATATTTAAAGTTGCGATTTATTGATAGTTTTAAATTTCTGTCAACGTCTTTGGAAAATTTAGGCAGCGGTTTAAACGACGACGATTTTATTGAAACGCGGAAACATTTTTCAAATATCAACCAATTTAATTTGATGCGTCAAAAGGGTGTTTTTCCCTATAGCTTTATTGACTCTATAGAAAAAAATGGAAAATACATGTCTTCCAAGTAAAGATGAATTTTATGATAATTTACGGGAAGAACATATTAGCGATGAAAGCTATAGAAGAGCAAAAGAAGTATGGCGCTTGTTTGGGTGTAAAACTTTGGGGGACTATTCGGACGTGTATTTAAAATCAGATGTGTTGCTATTGTGTGATGTTTTTGAGCAATTTCGGAATAATTGTTTAAAATTCGATAAACTTGATCCAGCACATTACTATACCCTTCCAAGTTTATCATTTGATTGTATGCTACGTATGGCTAAGGTAGAGTTAGAGCTCTTAACTGATATAGACATGATACATTTTTTTAAGAAAGGTATACGCGGCGGCATAAGCCAGTGTACAGAAAGGAAGCACATCGCTAATAATATTTTTTTACCAGACTATGACCCAACAAAACCTTCTTCATTTATAACATACCTTGATGCTACAAATCTATATGGCCATAGTATGTCACAAGCATTACCATATGGTGGTTTTCGATGGTTAAGCGAGCGCGAAATTCTGGATTTAAATATTATGACTGTTGGTGATGATAGTTTACATGGCTACGTTTTGGAAGTGGATGTGCATTATCCGACTGAGTTGCATGATGCACATTCTGATCTTCCATTTCTAGTAGAAAATATCATACCGCCAACAGAAAACGCTAAATTACCGAAATTAATTCCTAATTTACAAGATAAAAAAAAATACATTGTACACTATAGAACTTTAAAACAAGCCATCGCCAACGGCTTAGTGGTAATGCAAACCCATCGAGTATTACAGTTTAAGCAATCAAAATGGCTAAAATCGTATATTGATTTTAATACCAATTTACGTAACAAGGCCACCACAAAATTTGCGAAGGACACTTTTAAATTAAAAAATAACGCGATATTTGGTAAAACTATGGAAAATGTGGAAAATCGAAAGGATATAAAATTAGTAACACATTGGGAGAACAGTGTAGGCAGAAATGGAGCTAGAGCACTAATATCCCGCCCCAATTTCAATAGTAGCTCGATATTTACCGAGAACTTTGTTGCTATACATATGAATAAAGTTAAAATATTGTACAATAAACCAATTTATATCGGTTTTTCCATATTAGATATATCAAAGACTGTAATATACGATTTTTATTATAATTTTATTAAATCCAAGTTTGGCGATGATGCTTCGTTACTTTACACCGATACTGACTCGCTTATATTAAAAGTGTATACGGAAAACTTTTATCAAACTATATCAGAAAACCCCGAAAAATTCGATACATCAAATTACCCCGAAATTAATAATTTCAACATAATTAAAAGTAATTCTGTAGTTGGTAGAATGAAAGATGAGTTTCCTGGTGATCCGATAATAAGTTTTTATGGTACCGGCGCGAAGGCTTATTATGTAAAGTCCATTAATAATGAATTAAAAAAAGCCAAAGGTATCAAAAAATGTGTTATCGAGAAAGACCTTCATCAGGAAGACTACCAAAGAATTGTTGAACGGGGTGGTTTGATATTAAGAAAGATGAAGACATTTAGAAGTGAATTACATAACATTTATACCAACATAATAAATAAAGTAGCATTGTCACATAGCGATGATAAACGTTATGTAATTCCCAGTTCAACCAAAACTCTACCTTGGGGGCATGCAGACATAGATTTTTACAAAACAGACCCGGAAGAAAACTTAGCAAATTTAGTCACCGTGTTGGAATCATTTCTAAGTCAGGACAGCACGTAATCTGGAAAATCCATATTTCATTATTTGTATTGTTTTTATTATTTCTATTAAACATACAACATTAATATGTAACGATAGTATTTTAATTTTTTTTTTTTTTTTTTTTTTTTTTTTAAGTAGAAAACATGTATTCATTACTTGATTGCTTTTTTATTGAACCTTTATTTTAAAATTATAAATATAATGAAGTGTCGACAAATAACAAACTGTAAAAGTTATTGTTGAAAAATTTGTCTAATAGTAAATTAAACGCACAGGTCTACGAGTAAATGTTTAATGTGAAACAGGTTTGCTGACAAGATCCTCCATAGTCTTTTCAATTTTCAACATTCTAGAGTTAAGTTCATCACGCAGTTCGTCTTGCCTAAGTTCATATATTGCAATAACAGTATCATCAATGTATTCTCTAAGTTCTTGACCGGTTTCAATTAATTTCTTGCGTACGTAACCTTCAAGTTGGTTTCTGAATATATCTTTAATAACAATTGTTGAGTCATGTAAAGCTTTCTGCGTATCTTGCACACACTGAGCAAGGTTATTATCAACATAATTTCGTGTGGTCGCATCGTCTCCTTCAAGAGGTTCTGCTAAATAGCACAATCTTTTGCTTCCCATGTCGTAATCTCCATTAGGTGTAAGTTTAAAACCTATTCCTGAAGGACCTCGCATAAAGTTAAAATCCTTAAATTTTCTTTTGCGACCGAACTTATCAATAGTGTTTACTTCTGACATTGTTATGTGAGACTGATTTGAAACCATTAGATTTCACCCTAATATATGGTTCTATTTCATTAATAAACGGACTCTGCAGAAAAATATGGATTGCAAAACGTATTTTAGGTGATGTTTAATAAATACACATACAGATTCATTTTACTATTGTTTTATTGAAAAAAAAATTAAAATATAACAAAAGATTTAGTTTACTTTTTATTATTAAAAAAAATAAAAAAAATAACAAACAAAAAAATTAAAAATTAAGAAATAAAATACATGTTAATTTCTTCTGTACAGGTAAGCTTCTTCTATGACCCAATTTCTTCTCTGGATGGCACGTTCATTAATGTCCTTGAACTGGTAGTAAACTAGTCCACAAAAGCCGCATTGTACAAATTTAACCCTGAAAAGGTCAATGTAGTTGAAGTCGTACGTAAGATCATTTCGCCAGCAGATACCTAGTCTTTTACAATGATGACAAGTTAAATAAAAAGCTTTTGGTATATGACTGTATGTTTTGGCTGCTTCACTAGGTTGTTCATCAGTTGGCAACATGATGTTTGAATATGTTGTACTTTTCAATCGCGGTACTCTAATTATGTATTACTTTTTAAAATAACCTTGACAGGACCAAAAAAAATCCTTGAAAATTACAACCTCGACAACGACCCTGACATTGACGGGTACTTTGACCTTGGCCTTGGCCTCGCATCTAACAAGTTTAGTACTATATTTATATGCTTCTTTAAAATAACCTTGACAGGGGCAAAAAAAAAATCCATGAAAATTACAACCTTGAAAACGACCCTGGTATTGCCGGTTACGTCGGCCTTGGCCTTGGCCTTGCATCTGACAAGTTTAAATATTATACTTAATGCATCGAACAAAAGGAATAAAGGTGGTGTAGTGGGGGAAATGGGCATAAAAGCAGACTTGCTGGCTCGAGCTCTTCACAGTTCGTCAGAACAGCAAACAGTACAGTGCTAAGAAAAAGTTAATTGTGTGAGTTTGAATATCGAAAATGTCTAGTGTACGGTCTCTTTTAGATGCTCTTGACGTGAGCTGCGGTTCACAGCAAGGCATGCTGGATAACATGAGTGGTTTAGAAGTGTTAAGTCCGGGGGTGTTCGAGAACTGGAATGGCGTGGAGCATGAAGATGCCGAAGACCGAGCCCTCAACGATGGTCGCGACGAGGAGTTAGTTCAGTCGGCAGCGCAATTCCTGGAATGCTGGACGGAGGAGAAGGAGCCAAAGATAAATGTGATTAGTGATGTGGTTGTGCGAAAAGCATCGCGGCCTAGGGAATCTTCTCCGAAAGCTTCAAAACTGAAAAAGCTCTTGACTATGCGGAAGTCGGAAATCGCCGATAAAAAAACATTTTATTCGGCGATTAAAGGTGTGGGACAAGGGAAGAAGAAAAAGTTTAACTTTAAGCGTCCCTCCACCCCTGTTCCATTACCCGACTTCCTAAAAACAGCACCGCAAGAGCCATTGTCAGTAGAAGTGGAAGTCATAGAAGGCCCCGATGGACCAACACCACCAACGCCACCAACACCGGCCAGCGTAGAGAATGAAATAGTGTCGGAGGTGAAGTCTTCCCCAGCGCCAGCGCCACTGTCGCCGATATTGGGGTGCCGGAAACCCATGAAGAAGCGGTTTAAGCGGTGTTTTGAAGGCGATGAAGTTTCCGCTGCTTCGTCGTCGTCGTCGTCGTCATCGTCTTCACCAAATAAAACCGCGTCTTCTTCCGAGCCATCACAACCGGAGTGGGTCGAAGACTTCACCAACTCTCAGAAGACCAAATTGACAGACATTTACGCCATGAAAAAACGCTTAGTGAATGAAGTGAACGAGTGTGCCAGTGACATTATAGAACTTGAAAGACAATTAGAGATAAAAAAGGTGAAATCTGCGCGGTTAAAAAGACAATTAGAGGACTTTAATAAATTATGTAGTAGGTGTTAGGTAGTTGTAGAGATTAGCTTTTAATTTATAGTATTAAGTTTGTAAATATATTAATATATATATATATATATATATATATATATATATATATATATATATATATATATATATATATATATATATATATATATTTAATGTAGTTAATAAAGAAGTGTTTGATCAAATTTTTTATATTTTATAATGAGAATAAAAATGACTTGAAAATTTATTTTTGTGTGTTATTTCATATAGGCCCTGTCCCACATAATATTAGGTAATAAAAAAAAGAGTGAATAATCCACTAAAACTACGCAATAGCAATAGTTGTAAATATTTTCTGATAATATTTACAAGTATGCTAAAATATGATTCGGTTTATGAAGTTAAGGTTCTGTCGCCAGAACTTCTAATACTTTGTATCTCAATATTGTATGTTTTTATGAAAAAACATAAAATATTGGTTACAAAGTATTATAACCAACTAAAACTACGATCAAATTATTTTGTGGTCCTGAAAAGGACCGTTTGGTTGTAAAACATGCGACTCTTTTATTGAGTTGTGGAGTCGCACGGCCCGTCATCATCAGCGGGGGTGGCGGTGCTGTCCTCTGTGTATTCGATGATGAACCGCCAAAGTTCATCCCATCTAGGATCGTTCGGCTCCCACTCCAAACAATTCTCTGTGGTAGAATCTACCACAGGGCATTGGATGGGTTGTTGTTGTTGTTGTTGAGTCGCTGACATGTTGAACTAAAATGATTGTAATAAGTCTTGGTGGTCGTATATATAGAGACAAATTAATGGTGGGGGTGAAAACAAATGTCGTATTACGTATTGAGACCAAAAGTTGTTTGTGGTCTCAAATACGAACGAACGATTTAGCTGGGTTCCACCAGCACTTAAAGTTTTAATACTTTGTATCTAATATTGTATATTCTATACATACAATATTAGTAACAAAGTACTAATATGTACTAAAACTACGATCAAAGTATTTTGTGGTCCTGAAAAGGACCGTTGCTGTGTGCCCTTAAAAAGGGCCAGGGAGAGTGTGAGCTTATGGTGCCCCATCCTCGCTGGTCGACCACCAGCTTGACGAATCGCAGGGGCCTTGTGGGTCGTCGGGTGTTGGTGATGCTGGAATTTCCAGCACCGCATCTTCCGTCGAGTCCGGCTCTGGCTGCGGCGACGGAGTTTCGAGTCTTTGTCGTCTAATTCCACTAGACCCGGATCATGGTCATATACTAGCGGAATCGGCTCATCCAAGTCGTCCCAACGTAGGACGTCAATTTCAAAATCCACCTCGTCGTCGTCGTCGAAGACTTGCAGGTCTCCAACGTTGTCGGCTACGGTGTCATCACTAAAGATGGATGAGCCTCGGCTGGCGGGTCTTTCTTCCTCCATGTTCATCGTATGAGGGTTGATGAATATATGACTGTGTAACTGACCCAGTCTCATATATATAGAACTACCCCCACCCCACCAACGGATTCTAAATGTTATGTATTGGTGAAAGCTTGTAGAATTATTGATTTTTTCAAAAACTTTAAATAAGGAATTAGATTTGTTTAGACAATAAGACTTATTCTTAATATTTTGTGAAGAATACATTACAAAAAAAAAAAAATAATAGAAACCTTGTTTGAACTGTTAACATTTTCATAGGTTCTCAAGCATATAACTTGGCACTTAAGCTACGAGACAAATCGTCGTTAAACGAATATCTCGCCCCATAAGTGACGATTACTAAACTACGATCAAAATATAATGTGGTCCTGAAAAGGATCGTTTTTGTGGCCCTAAAAGGGCCTGGGGGGAGGGTGGGGTGCCTACCGTGGAGTAATACCCAACGATATTAACACCGACCTAGGTGCAGCCCTTGGTCTTCTCATTGGCGGCACCGTCGTCGTCGCTGGTGGTGTCGGCGTTGCAGGCGGTGCCGAAGGTGCCGCTCCTGGTGCGGTACCCCCGCACTCCTCACACTTGCATATTTTGCCGGGCACGAATGGCCTGACAATGCCAATGATCCTTTTTGGTATATCTTCCATCTTGCCGATCGAATGTGTAATGATGAAATAATTCTAATACCGGCCTCTATATACATTCAAAAAGTTGGAGGGGGTAAGGTGGAGTGCATATATGCATTATATAAGTTTGAGAATAATATGATTTTATAACTCACCGTATCTCTGTTATGGACACAAACTACCCCCCTCCACTTTTCTAGCATATAGTACTAGACTTTCTCTACATTTTTTTCAAATAAATTTTTTTGATATTTCTAACCATTACTTTGCTACATATTTACAAAAAATGCAAATTATGCATATATTTTAATTATTTTCAGGCAAGGTAAGGAAAATTTTGAAAATGTTTTGACGGAATCGTAATAAGGAAGAGTTGAAGTATATAACACTATTTTTCCCGAAAAAAAAAAAACCCTCCCCTACAACTTCCACATACTCCCGTTCGGCGGCCCTAGCCTCCTAACTCGAGAATTTCAATTTTTTCATCTAAATTTTTTGTCATTTTTAAGATTTTCCAAATTTTTTTTTCACCATTGTATTCTACTCAAAATTCTAGGTAATTAAAGTGCTTTTATTTTTTCTCTATCTTGAACGGTTCCCGAGCTACAGCGCTTTAAAGAATTCAAATTACTAACTTTCTATAACCCTTTTTTTCAAATTTCATTTTTTCGAATTTTCAAAAATACTACAATATGTAGAAAAAAATTCTCTCTTTAATTTCCCAATACCGTTTTTCTCTAAATCTTCAACTTTAGCGCGTATTCAGCATTTTCAAAAAAAAAAAAATTATAATTTTTTTTTACACCATCGCATTCTCCTCAAAATTTTGGGCTATCAAAGTGCTTTTATTTTTTTTCTATCTTGAACGGTTCCCGAGCTACAGTGCTTTAAAAAATCCAAATTACTAACTTACTATAACCCTTTTCTTAAAATTTCATCTTTCCGAATTTTGAAAAGTACTACCATATGTAGAAAAAAATTCTCTTTCTAATTTCCTAATATCATTTTGCTCCAAAACTTCAACTTTGGCGCGCATTCACCATTTGTCAATTTTTTTTTGAAAAAAATTTTTTTTACGTTTTTACTATCGAGAAAAATGCTTGCTTATAGTACTCGATTTCCTCTATAATTTTTTCTTATAACTTTTTTCCCTATTCCTAACCGTTACTTTCCTACAAATTTTCTAAATCGTTGTTTTCATATTTTGCCTTAAAAATTTTTTCTTGTGTTATTTAAGCTCTTTTTTCCACTTAATAAACCACCATTTTCTAAATTCCCGTACTCTTTTCTTAAAGAGCGGGCTTTTCCGCCAGCTTTTTTTTTGGTTGGGTTTCAAATAAATATAAAACTACTACTTCACTCATTACAAATTTATTGATTCAAGAACATTATTTTGTGTTACATATAATAGATACATTAAAATATAGATTTATTGGTTACCGAACCGTTTAATACATTATAACTAAAAAATGAGTCGTGAATAACTAATGCGTACACTTTAGTGTCTTTGGGGAATTTATTCTTTCTCGTTTGGAACTCCAATTTTACATCCACTGTCGATGAGTTAATCGCCTCTGGTTGATGACTGCAATTGATAATAAAAACGGGGTTTTTCATATATTCCGCGAACGTTATCATCGGATCGTTTATTTCGCGCCCGTAGTAGCTGCTTTGGAAGTTTTCGTAATTGTAATAGGCTGCTGCGTACAGTTTCTTGGCGAAATCTAAATTCCATCTTTCGTATGGATAAACGGTTGAATTCAGATACAGTCTAATGTCGCATACGTCGGCGTGGGTAAACTGGGTTGCGTTTTTTTCTTTCTTGTCGCAATTATTGCTGTCTTGAAACCCGACGATTATATAGCGCGGTCTTTCCAGACTTGTACTCGTTCTCAAGGCCCACACGTCGGAAGATGTTTGCCTTAAAGCTGGTAATTCGTACAGATCCCATTTACGATATGCCATTTGAATACTGGCATTGTTTCCTCCTTTATTAATGCGAGACAGTATTTTCAATTTTTGCTTATCGTCTGGAATGATGTGACGAATTTTCCATTCGATTTTGTCGATACTAATTTCTGCCTCTACTTCGCCGACGTAACAATTGGTAAAAGTGCGAGCTATAATCATAATAAGCTCTTGTTTTACGTTGAAAACACCTTTTGCGTAATCTTCGGCGAATCCCATAAGATATTTTAAGGGTAATTTCCCGGAGAATACGTTACTTGCCGTGTCTACGATATCTTGGTTTGCTTCGTCGAGACCCCATCCGCACGTCATGAGAGATCTTTGTTGCAAACTTCCGAATGAAACCATGGTTTTTAATGTCGTCGTAACTCCAGGTTTACGAACCACGGCGACCTGTTCACCTCCCATCTCGTAGCGAATTTCATCGAACAAAAATGCGAGGGCATTATTTGATAAAAAACATCTTTTCGTTGCGTCTATGGGTTTAAATTTTCCTTCGATATATATATGTAACTTTCGGCGATATCCAGTATAATATCTTGAAAATTAATGGGGATACGGACTTCATCCGAATTGTTGAATGATGGAGATCCGTATGGTTTATACGTATGCTCTTCTAGACTAATAATGGAATTGTCCAAGATGGGCTCGGAGAAAACCTCTATTTTATCGCTGGTGGTGGAAATCATTTTCACACTTTAAGACCGATTGATTTTAAAAATTTATAGTCTTCGGCAGATAACTGTTGAGATGTTTGTGATCTAACGTCTGGACGACGACTAACCTTGACGTTAACTCTTCTTTTACTTTTATTATGTTTCGGCGGTTCCCCCATCTTAGTCGACAGCACACACAATTGACGATTGAAGCAAAAACCCATTTCTATGAAAGTTTCTTCAGTTCCAATTTCACGATTATTTTCTCGCCTTGAAAATTGATTAGATCACCGCTATCGTTCAAGATGCGAAGAGTAATGTTGTCGATAAACTGACGTCCTGCCGGCATTAACGGCATATAAATATTATTTTGTGGTTCTTTACTGATTTTGTAACCGGGCTCCACGTCGATATCGAATTCGAACAAGGTATGACCTTCCACCGAATTCATATATGCTCCGGAAATTATATTACAATCTACGCGTATGATGCGTACTTTCATTATTTCCACCATCTCGGTTGATTCGTGCTTTTTGTCTCTTTTTAACACTGTATGATTAAATCCTAACATTTTACCGATACTCGCCTCTCCCCGGAAATCTATAGTATATTGGGATTTCAGTTCACATTTCAGCGTATTATTATTAGCAACCAAGTAAAAGATTCCATCGTTCTTTTCTTCAGTTGAAATCCTCAAAGCCTCCAACATAGCTTTACCTATCTCATCTATTTCATAGGCCCCAGGTGGAATCTGCAATTGTATCGGCTCGGTGGTGTAACCCTCCTTCATGTAGGCAAACTTATTGTTGCTTTCGTCCACATTAAAAATTGAATTGTATGTGTAAAATCCCAGCAATGCCAGACCATATTTGTTTTCTCTATTTAATTCGACTGGTGGATAAAAATCGGCGCTTAAGACGCTCGAGTGTCCTGTTAGTGTGAACGTATAAGACATGACTAACCATTAAAACATCACACATCTCGGTTTTATTCTTAGCGGCAACATTTAAAAAGATTCATCGTCACACCTTTTCTCACTGCATTAGATAGTGATGTTTTTATGCTATTTTCTGCTTTTATGCGCACATCGCTGATTTTGCAATAACAACAAAATATTTTTCTAGCCGTAAGATCCTCATCAGTCATAACCTCGTTTAAATTGCTGCTGCTGCTGCTGAAATAATGTTTGCAACCGCACTGATATTTTAATATATCGATATCGCTTTTAAGGTGCTCCGGCAACTTTTCCCAAACGAATGGAATTTCATTTGGGGCTAATGCAATCATTACTTCCTTGGGCATGTTTTCTAACTGTTTCACGGTCATTTTCCTTAATCCACCGGCTAGATGAAATGCTTTCAGTGATTGCAACATTTTAGTATAGTTATTGCGATCCATTTGCGGTGTTAATGGTGACGATGATGATGATGACATCTTTTACGCTGATGATTCGACAAGAAACTTTAAGCACAAATGTCCACACCAGACTGTTCCAAAATCCTGCTGACGATCGTATGTATAGTAAATAATTTTTGATGGTTCCGATCCCGTTTGTAGATATCGTACCAATTCGATCGGGTAAATCGCCGAAGCTGTCATAATATGTTACTTTAGAATTATTTTTTCTATAAGCTACCCAATGAGTCCCTGCACCACGCGTACTATCCAAATTCACTATTGCTGCTTCGTAACGTCGAGGACCTTGTCTAGGTAATAAATCCCTCATATAAACGCCTCGAAAGTGTCCTATTCTTTTCTTTTTGGCATATTTTTCTATATCGATGTTAGATAGTGGTCTTCGAGGTAGGGATTCAATTAGTTTTTTGATCTACGATTTAAAAATAATCCCATACCTTTACGATATGGCTTTAGAAACAAACCATTTCCTTTCGATTTTAAATACAGGCCGGCACCGGTTTTATCTTCGCTGCTTTTTTTTACTGCTTTTATGGCGCGCACAATTCCCGCTGCCCCACCGGCTAATGAACCCAAAGCTGATAACCCGGCAAAAATTGGTATTAATGGTAATATTCCACCAGTTTTAGGAATCGGTATTATTCTCGGTGTACGAACCTTCCTTTTGCCACCTGCCGCTTTTACCGATCTACGTGCTGCCGACAGAGCTATTTTAGATGCATTCATGACATTTTTTTCCAACACATTTTTACTTCCGGCTTTTAATAATTCCCTTCGAACTGCTTGTCGAATAGCTGTTCCGAAACTGGCTTTCCGAACATGTCGATTTTTATTAACACCTTTCCTTTTTGTATGACGCGTGCCTTTACTAGATTTTTTTTTGTTGATAATGATGATGGTACACCCATACCAAAACGTTGTTTTCCTTTCATAATGTTTGTAACTAACCAAGCTGCTGTTTTTTCACCTAAACTGGAATCTTTCGATTTTACTCTATTCCAAGCACTTTGTTCGAGCTCGTAATCCGCTCGATGTCTCGCACTTATGTTGTCTTTATTATGTAAATAGGCTAAATCGTGTTTTTTGCATGCGGCATCCAAAGGATTAATGCCTGGATCACCTCTTGTTACACGTTTTATTACTTTTGTTCCGGGTCCGCAATATTGATAACCAGGAATGTGTACCTCGAATGGTAATTTATTTATTAACGAATTCACAATACCGTATCCAGTTTTGTTGGAAACGTGAGACCGTCCACTTCGTTTGACGCTCGGGATCTGAATGACAGTTTTTGTGAAAAATTGCCTATAAAATATCAAATTTTCCTAAGATGCGCGTTATCGATCTTAAACAAAAACTTCCTATTGACAATCTCGATGAAAAAGTCGGACTTGGATTTGAAAAGAAGATAATGAAGAGACACGGTCCTTTACTTCCTTCCTCTATTCGCGGCCTGTTAATTGGTCCATCCAATTGTGGAAAAACTAATGTCATGATTTCGCTGCTTACACACCCCCTTGGGCTACGTTTCGAAAATGTCTATATTTACTCGAAATCTCTGTATCAACCGAAATATGAGTATTTAAGGAAAATTTTAGCGCCCATCAAAGGTTTAGGCTACTATGCCTTTAGTGATTCCAGTAATATTGTGGAACCGTCCGATGCAAAACCAAACTCTATATTTATCTTTGATGATGTTATATGTGAAAAACAAGATGTTATAAGATCGTACTTTAGCATGGGACGTCATAAAAATATCGACTCCTTTTACCTAGCGCAAACATATTCGCGAGTGCCTAAACAGCTTGTGCGAGACAACGCCAATTTTATTATTATGTTTAAACAAGATGAGTTGAATATGAAACACATATTTTCCGACCACGTTTCACCGGATCTAACTTTTACTCAATTTCAAGAAATGTGCTCAAAATGTTGGGATAATAAGTATGGATTTTTAGTAATTGATAAAGACAGTGATGTGAAATCGGGAAGATACCGCAAAGGATTTGATAGCTATATATTACTGTAATAATAAGAGAAAACGCTCATTTGATTGTTGAAACGTCCTTTGTTAACATCATGAATAACGCGATCGACTTAAAACGTAAACTAGTGGAAGCTACCAATGCCGTCAGAAAAAAATTTAAACAAATTAAAGCGGCTAAAGAGTTTAATGTTGTGGAATTGGAAAAGTTTTACGAACCCATTTCTAAGCCGTTGACAACTATATCTGATGTGGTTAAGCAACGTCAGCAGCAGCAGCAGCAGCAACAACAACAGCAACAACATTATCCAGCTACAAAGTCACATAGTCTCAGTACATCAGTGCAGTCGACTCAAATATCAGGTTTTCCCCAACCTACACATTCCTTTCAAACCTCCACACCTATTCAGCAGCAGCAGCAGCATCGCATTTCAAAAGAAGATATTAGCCAATCGGTGTTTGATACACCCTCGACATCAACTAATACATCTCTCGCATCCGCTGACACCACAACTTCCGATACTTTAAACGCACACCTGAAAGGATTACGTTCGAAACCATCTCTATACGATACTGTATATGGTGTACGTTTTGGTTCAAAAACAGATCATAACAAAAATTTTATTGGTAATTTAGGGGTGTGTTTTCGAAATGGAAATATTGTCTTATACAAAAAAGGGAAAAATATTGCAGAATATGGTGGATCACCGGCACTTTATGATTTGTTATTTCTTAAAACACCCCCAAGTGTAGGCAAGGAACAACAACAATTAAGTGATAATGTACTTTCAACGTACAAGGAAATTTTGGAATCAACGAATGCTGTCTACAACAATTTTAAAAAAAGTGATGGTTTACGGGAGACCAGATGGAACAAATATTTACGAAATATTAAACCTCTGATAATGGGCACAAAATTAGGTGGTACTATTACAAGAAAAAATCTCTCGGAAAAACTACAGTTACCCACAAAAAAGAAATTATCTTCGAAAAAATTTCAATATGTCTACTGGAACAAAGCTAAAGAGTTGGTGGATCGTTTAAGTTTGTTGTGGAGTTCCAAAATGGCCGGTCACACTGGTCACGAAAATGAAATTATGTCAATCATAGAGGAATTACGAGAAGAAGATATAATATATTAAGCTCAATATTTAATGATATTATTCAGTTCTTCCTTCGATCTGAAACCTTTAGTATTACTAATAATATGGAGCCCAGTCTAGAAAAAATCAAGATTGTGAATGAACTACATAGAACGGCTAGAAAAAATTTTGTAAGACGGCGCACGATAATAAAAGGATACAGAGATTTGTGGCAAATTGATTTGGCTGAAATGCAACAGTATGCTGATGAAAACGATGGTTATCGTTATATTTTGGTCTGTATAAATTGTTACTCGAAATTTGTCTATACCAAAGCCATAAAAAACAAGACTGGTATAGAAGTTACTAATGCGATGAAAAGCATCATTGAAGAGGCATCATATACACCAACAAATCTGCAAAGTGATCAAGGAAAGGAGTTCTATAATACAAACTTTCAAGCCCTGATGAAAAAATATAATATAAATCATTATTCCACTTACAGCACAAAGAAAGCTGCAATTGTTGAGCGAGTCATAAGGACTTTAAAAAATAATTTATATAAACAATTCTCGACAAGAGGATCTTACAAATGGATACATATATTATCGGCAGTAACAAAAACCTATAACCATTCGAAACATCGCACCATTGGAATGAAGCCTGCAGACGTGCAAGAAAAAACACATATTAAAGCATATGATTATTTAAAAATTGTACCTAAAAAATTTAAGTTTTCCATGGGTGACATTGTGCGTATTAGCAAGTACAAAAGCTTATTCGAGAAAGGATATACGCCCTCTTGGTCAACCGAATTGTTTAAAGTTGTAAAAGTTAACGTTACAAATCCACCTACTTACTTGTTGGAATCGTTAGAAGGTCAGCCTATAAGAGGGTGTTTTTACGAATCAGAACTACAAAAAACAAGCAGTCCTGACGTTTATCTAGTAGAAAAGGTCCTTAGACAACGCAAGAAAAATCACATCGAACAATTATTTGTCAAATGGCTAGGATTTCCCAACCACTTCAACTCTTGGATAGATAAAGCTAATATTGTTTAAATAACATATTGTATGACTATATTTTTTATTTAAAATGTAAAATAAATAAACAATATATTGTAAAATAAAGTTTTTTATTTCAATCTTCATTATTAAAAACAATGACAATAAAACATCATACACATAAATAACATTTCAATATTCTTGGAGGGAAGGTCCAATTCACCGACGACTACGACGTTATCTTCAAGGCTATGCCACTCGGAGTGCGTTCTCCTATTCTTTAACCTGCTTTTTTTAGATTTTTTTTGAAGTCAAGTCGTACGACAGTGCGCTTAATGAGTCATTTAAAGGCTGATGATAGAGTATTTTCTGCATAACTTCAATTTTTGTTTTAAGCTCACTATTATTTTTGTATATCATGGGGAGGACATCCTTGTTAAATATGTCACATATTACAACTGCAAAATTGTAAAACTTTCTATTAACAAAGTGTTTTGTCACAGCATCGTCATCATCTTTAGGTTCGCCTAAGTTGGTTATGATTTTTCCACCCATATCATACTGCCCATCCGCTGTAAGTTTAAAACCAATCCCTTGTGGCCCAGATAATATATGATATTTTTCATTATATTTCTGACGACCAAATTTATCAATTGTGTTGTTTCCTCGACTCATTTTCAATCTTTACTAAACTATTTTATTTTTATTTGCCCTACTTATATTAAATATTTCAGCTGAGAAAAAGAAACACTGACTATGATCTACTGGGTTGGTATGTTTATAAAAGAAATAAAATAAAACTGTGATTGTAACAGATATTTATTTACAGTTATTTAATTGCACAAATACAAAAATTATAAAAAATTAGTTTTCCATGTCTTCGTTTTCGTTGCTCAAAATTCTATCCCATCCGACACTATTTCGATCGTCAACGTCTTGGGCTGTTGCTGTTGCAGAAACCAATTCATATTTTGCAGCAAGCTCACCTGGTAAATGTGGAATATTGACGAGGTATTCTTTTAATTCTTCTTCAACCATTTCAGCACAAAATGTATCCATGTCTATGGAACCATATAAAAATTTGTCGCACAAGTGTGCCCCAGCCATAAAATTGATTGTATCCCTGATCTGGTTCTTATATTGATCTTTGGTTACATCAATATGCGACCAATCATTTACGCTATCTAACATATCGTGAGCCCTATTTCTTAATTCTCTCCCCAACCAAAATATGTATCTATCTACACATTCGTTGGCGGTCGTCGTCGTCGTCGTCGCATCAGCAGACATCTTTAACAGAAATAATGAACACTCGTAAGTATTCTGACATGTGCAACTATATTTTAAATTTAATTACATCCTTTTTTTCAAACAATTTACATACAATTTACTCCAATGAGCCAAAACGTAATAATGTTCGAGTATTGTTTCCAAAAACTCTAGTGCCCTGCCCCAAATAAGTTAGAGTGTATTTATCTTTAGTTTTACTCATAATATCTACAATATCGTCAGATAGTGTTTCGGCCACACGTTTTGGTAAAAAAGTCTCAAATGTGCTATTATCACCGTCATCGTGTAAAGCCACTAAAAGAGTTTTACCAAATCGTGTAGTCATTGAAACCATCTTTACAATTTTATACACTTTGCCTACAATCATTTCGGTAACCTTTTTTTTTCTCTAAAACCTCGAAATCTTTGCTAAACATTTCATTAATTTCATCTAGAGTTTCTTTTGCAATACTCATTATTGAAAAAAATGGTATATAAATCCAAAAATTACCGTGAATATAAAAGCACTTTCAGAACACTACACGAACACAATATTTGATGTTTATGCCACTGATATCTGCGACTGTTTGAAGTCACTTCTTCTCCCACGAACCTTTATAGCGGGGTTTCAAGGTCGAATTGTAACAATGGTGGGGGTAGCTTAACGATAGAAATAGTGGGAGGAGTATTGAAGGTCAAATGACGTCACACATTTAAATTGGTATAAGGATAACTTCAAGGACAAAATATAATGAAACAAATAACTACATTTTATGTACTTTATTCATTGATTTTTTTCTGCCATTCTTCTATGCGTTTAACATTATCACCTAAACCTAATTTCCTTAATTTGTTCAATAATAATTGTTTGTTTTTATATCTAAGAAAATTCTTACAAACTATACTAGCTAAAAGACACACTTCGGCATGGTCCATATACTAAAAAAATACACTAAAGTCCTGAGCCTCCGAATCTTGCATTTCATATGCGTAAAATTCCGAACAGGCTGCAGAAATTAGAAATTCCTCGTACATTTCTCGCACTAAACTTTCCATATTAACTACTACTACGTTAAACTTAAGTCCTACACTCTAATTTCATCTAACACAACCGGATCTGCAATGAACCTAATCAGTTTTTCCAAACAGTCACTAAACCCCAACTTTTTTATCTCACGAACAAAGTCTTGTAAATTTATTGTTTTGCTGCAATATTTACGACATGCATTCGCAGCCTTTTCATATTCATAAGCCAAATCACAATAGCGCGACGCCCATTCTGCTCGACTTTTCATTGCATCATTGAAATAATTATTAGCCGTTTCAGTGAACTCATCGCCCAATTTTTTTACTGTCTCTTGCAAAGCACTATTCATATTATTCACTCATTTTTACATTCACGACACTTTTTTATTGCTGGTGGTGGCCCATCTATATGATGACGATATATTTGTTCATAGTGAATGTAACAGGGTAAGCTTAACTGTAGTTCCTTGTTACACCGATATGACGCTGGCAGCTTATCCCAAATTTGCCGTAAACTCAGCGTATCAACACAAGTTTTTAAATATTCGAGAGGAAAAAATGCTAGATCCTTCTCTTCAAAATCACACAAACTTTTTAAATTACTCTGATATAAACAAATTACTCTGCCGACTTGCTCTATAATTTTTTCTTTAGATAGTTCCGTATCTGACATTTCACACTGAATGAATGCAAGTAGACTCACACAATTTATAGAACAATTTGCAAGGTCATAATCATTTCAAGATCATCCCACACTATTACAATGCACAAATAACTACTTCAAGGTCACACACCCAAGATGACCTTCAACAAAGTCAAGGTCGTCTCGACCAAGGTCAAGGTCAAGGTCACACACACAACCTTGAACACAAGGCCAAGGCCAAAGCACACGTGCACTTTCAAGGTCAATGACAAGGACATGTGGGCGGGGCCAAAGAGGGGTGAAGCAAGGTCAAGGTCAAGGTCGAGGAGTGGGGGGATCGGGCGAATCGGGTTATGTTCACTACTCAAATTCTAAGTGAGATATATATATATATATATATATATATATATATATATATATATATATATATATATATATATATATATATATATATATACAAAACACAGTGGAAATCACTTGTTAGTTGAAGCGAGATTATACCACGTTGTTTTCACCCCATAGACCGCTTACTTTTTATGAGGGTTAATCTTGTAATTCATTTACATGTTTAATTCTGGAAATTACGAAATTAAACCAAATTTGTTGATAACATTTTTTTACGAATTCAATAAGTAACTTAAGTTGACGTGTTTCAGGGTTTCCAAAAATATACTAGTAAAAGAGGCTCAGCCAGCCCAAAATATTTTTTTTTAGTATCTCCAGTTCTAATTAAGATACCTCTATGAAACAAAATTAAAATTACTTGTTATTCGAAATGATTTTAAACTATGGTATTTTCAGTCTCCAGGGCATTATCCTTATTTTTTATAATAGTAAACCTTCATTTCATGCATATATTATTATTCTTAAAACTGTCAATTTTAATTTAAATGAATGTTACAGAATCAGAAATTACTATATATTTGTCATAAACTATAATAATTTACAGACATAAATACTTAACCAATGAAATAAGTTTATATTTTCTTATTAATTAAAAGGAAGAATTTCAGTACGCTCTGTAACGTTTATATCAACTGGAATTTCGCAATTTTAAGAATAATTATATATGTGTGAAATGACATCCTCCGAATGATATCCTTGAGGGTGAAAATACTATAGTTTAACTTAATTTTAAATGAATTTGTTTCGTAAAGCTATTTCAAATAGAACTTGAAATGTAAAAAAAAGTATTTGAGGGTGGTTTACCCTCTTCTACTAGTGTATTTTTAGAAACCCCGAAACACGATAACTTATGACTTTTGAATAAACTCGTGAAAAAAATTATTTTCAAATTATTCCATTAAATTTCGTAATTTTTACAATTAAATTACGTATGCAAATGTATGGTTTAACTTAATAAAAAATAGGGGATGAAATCTTTAGGAGTGAAAAAATCATAGTTTAATATCATTTCGAATAACAAATAATTTTCATTTTGTTTTGTACAGTTATCTTAATTAGAACTTAGAAAAATACATTTGGGGGTGACTCAACGTCTTTTAGTAGTTTATTTGTGGAAACCCCGAACGATATCCACTTGAATTAATTATAGTCTTCGTAAAAAAATACTTTCAAAAATTTTTATTAAATTTTGTAATTTTTGGAATTAAACTACGTATATATATATATATATATATATATATATATATATATATATATATATATATATATATATATATATATATATATATATAAAGAATAACGGATGATATTCTTGGGGATGAAAATAGCTTGGTTCAACATCATTTCAAATAACTGGAAATTTCCATTTTGTTTTATAAAGATATCTAAATTAGAACTTCAGATTTAAGAAAAATATTATTTCGGAGTGGCTCACCTCCTTTTACTAGTTATTTTTAGTAACCTTGAAACCCGTCAACTTAAGTTACTTATGGTGTTCGTGAAAAAATATATTCAAACATTTATATTAAATTTTCTAAATTTTTGATTAAAATTACGTGCGCGAATTGATAGTTTAGCCTTATAAAAAATAAAGGACGATATCCTTGGCGGTGAAAAAACCATAGTTTAACATCATTTCGAACAACAAGTAATTTTCATTTTGTTTTGTAAATACATCTTACTTAGAACCTGAGATATTTCAAAAATTCTGTCTTTATGGGTGAACTTAAAGGACGGTTTTTACCCCGTTAAAATAAATCTCCGCAGATAAAAAATACACACTACAACATATTGAAGTTTCATTAAAATTAGAGCTGGATCCTTCATTTACCTTCCAAAAATCGATAGTTTCCGAAATACAGGGTGTCAAAATTATGAGTTTTGCTAAATGTTTATTTTAAAAATAGCTTAACTTGCACTAAATTTAATATTTTGGGATTTTCAAGGATGAGAAAATAAGAGTTGATTACAGTTTCGATGTACATTGTAGAGAGCGCAGCTAGCAGTACTTCTCGTTCATCTAAAGGTTCATAACTTTATGCTTTGTAATTTTAAATTTCTAATTAATAATTCTTATTCATTGATATATGTTATCCAAAAAAAGCTATACCATGTAGGTTTCGCTTCGAGGAGCCGTTTCTGACATAATTAAATTTATGCGTAGTAATACTCGTCATAGCAGCCTTTACACTTTCGCCAGGGTTAGGAGAGGTCCATAAAATTTGGAGTATGTAAAGAGACAATAGGCCAACAACAATAAAAATTTACATAGCAACGAATTAGCGATGATAATAATGTAAGAAAGAACTGGCACACATGGTGCCTTAACAGGGAAAATGACGACAAAAACTGAATTAACTTAACCACTCGTCGCCACAAAATGTACGAACATTCACTTATAAAAACATGCATATAGCAAAATTTCTTAAATGCCGTCAAAAAACGTGTTTTTCCCTTTTAGAACCATTGAAAATGGCAGGGTGAGCTATTACTCAAACTTCAACTAGCTCTAGAATGGCAAGTTTTCAAGCTTTTTGGACATTTAAAGAAACATATTTTATGGGTCTAAAAGATGCTTCTTTTGGTTTTTTATGTTGCAATAGCTTGGAAACTCACAAATTTACAAACAATTGAAAAATCCACATTTCAAATGCTTACAAAATTCAGAGTTTATAAACTTTTGAATATTTAAAACACCAAAATAAACATCTTTTGAAATTGCATACTTTTGTTTTATAGGCATCTACAAAGCTTGAAAACTGGTGATTCTACAGGCAGTAGAATTTGAAAAATGCTGTGAAAAATTACGTTATTTTCAACTTTAAATGCTTGTCCAACCGTGAGTTTTCAAGCCTTTTAGACACGTAAAGACGCTTATCTATAACCTCAAAAACTTGGTATTTCTGAAACGATTGTAGCAATTTGGGTGTTTTTCTTTTTAATTTGGGATAACTGGAAAAATTATGAATATTGATACAATTAGTTTTTATGAATAAGCTATATATAATGTGTTATTAACATATTTGCCGTTTTCTATACTAAGAATATATTTTACTTTATTTCTTTTGTCCTTTGTCTAAATATAAATGTTAATTCATTTTTTAATTTTAGATTACAATAAATAACGGCAGTTCTTACATAATATTAATACGTCTGTAAGTACGTTGAAGTATCAGTGTACCAAAAACATCGAGAGAGCTGAGATAGCATGAAAAGAATATGAGAGAAGGGGAGAAAATGAAAGTATGCGTAGAGAACAGATGTAGATGAAAAAGTTGAGAGACACGTGCATAAGAGAATGAAATAACGAGTAAGGATGGGCGGCTTGAATCTTACATGGATTTTGCAAATATAACTCTCCAAGTATCAAACACCGTTGGATTTGTTTCTTAATTGTTATGAAAAAAAGGACTGCAATATTTTAAAAAAAAATCCTTACTTGGGTCTTACTGGCAAAAAAATTTTTTTTCAAAATGTTCGTCTCGAAGGGGGAGGCTTCAGCTCTATTTATTATAGAAAAAAAACACCTCCTTTTTACAGGGATATCTGAGGGGCTGAAAATTAATTTTTTCATTTGCCCTTAACAAGATATAAAAATTTAGGCTTTCACGAAGAGCTTGAGCTTTTGTGGAGGTCAAAACGTTCACCCAAAAAAAAATTGTAGCAATCGACATTTTGCGTCTTGACATAAACAAATAGGAATCTCAGCAACAAATTATCCGATCTATTATCATAAAATATCATTTTGCTATTGGCAAATGGGAATTAAAATCGTTGCTAGAAAGCAAATTTACTGAATCGTGGAGGGAAACTCCTGGAATGAGATGTGCTAAGAAACATATAACTTGATCTAGCGTACGGCGTACTAAGGAGCTTCTCTCCTTAGGAAGGAAAGAGCTGCGAATTGTGGTTTGATTTTTGACAGGACATTGTTACCTGAAGGGCCACCTTCATTGAATCGGTGACGAAGACGACCCGACGTGCAGATGGTTTTTGGAGGAGGCTGAAACTGTTGACCATGTCCTCAGAGATCGCCCAGCACTCAACGAATTGAGACAGAGATATTTTAGAGATACAATTATGTCACCGGAAGCAGTTAGGCAAGTTCAACTAACGAGGCTGCTTAGATTCGCAAAGGCGATCGGCCTCGAATGACCTGCAGCTATGGTGGAATATAAAGGGTTTAATAGAGGTCTAGGCATCGATGATTCAGCATCACCACCCCTTTTTCATTTATTTATTCATATTTTATTCAGAAATACGAGGGCTTCCCTATAAAAGCAAAAGGGTATAAAAAGTGTTAATTTTGCAAAAAAAAATTGATATGCAAAAAATGGCCGATTTTGAGTTTTTTTTTGTCCTTTTTACAATAACAAATTGATGGAAATAATCACATAAAGCTGAAATTATAGGTTTTTAAAATCTCTACAACTTTTAGTTGAAACTTTCCTTTCCAAAATATATTCCTTGGCTTGTAGATTCAAAAAACTTGTTTTGGCCAACTAAGGTCGCCCCCTCTTGGGCGCAGCTTATTTTTTGCTGTTGCATTATATTGTATTGTATCATTATGTAAGATTTGTTCTTAAATTGCCCTAAACACCTCTGGGTAGGTTTTATTAATCTCGGAATTTACGTCACTATATTTACCTGAATACTGAAACCCATAAACAAACGAATTGTTTAGTTTTATTTTGATATGCATATAATTTAAAGTTTAAAAAAATTTAGTTCGGGTTGTTTTTGGTCAGATTCCTTTGATTGAGGAAAGTTGGCCAGATGACCAGATCTTTCCTATTATTTTGTGAGCTCAAAAAGAATATTATTCATATCTTGCAATCCCAAGCAATTCGCAATTTTATATAATGCCTTAGTATACTGAGTATTACTTTGCAATTCTGCAATACATTTGACTCGAATTTAATTTTTCTTATAATTACTTTCGTACTAAAACTTTTCAATAGTTTTTAAATTTATGATAAAATATTTAATTTTAATTACTATATATTTAAAATTTAAATTAGTTCAGGTTAGTTAATATCACTTGCTGACCTATTCTGGCCACTTTAGTTGTTTCAAATGATGTAATAATTTTTAGGTTTATTTCCTATACAAAGAAAATGAAATCAATTTTATTAGGATTGCATATTTAAATCTCCGAGCAGGGTCGGCATTAAAATTTTTTCTACCGTACCATTTATGGGTGATGAAAACTAAATATGTACGCTCCAACTTTAAATAAAACAATACTGAGCTTTTCCAAGAGATTAAATATCCGGGAATAATAATAGATCAGAAAGTAATCTAGAATAGCGACATTGAAAGCATTCTCCAAAAAGTAATAGCGACAAGCTGGACATGCCGGAGAATCTTTGAAAAAACCTCGAGTTTAAGACCGATAATGATCTTGGGGTCACATGAAACGATTATCGAAATCATGGTCACATATACCTCTTCAGTAGGATTACCAAAGACACAGCATGCAGCAGTTCAAAAAATAATGCAAAAAATATAGAAGTTAGTTTTTGTAGGAATTACGGGGGCTATGCTATAGTGCCCTAAAATGACAATAGAGAACGTTGAAGATGCCCTCATTGCATCTAGCTGTGACGACAGTTGCAGAGTAAATGCTCAAACCGAAAATGATTTTGAAGTGAACTATGAATTAGTAACTCACTGATACCAAGAGAACAGAAAGGGATTGCCTCAATTCTAAAAGGGTTCAATAATATAGTTTACCGATAGATCCAGAATAAAAGGGGGTAAAGCGCGAGTATTAGGCCTAGATTTCAGGTCTGCTAAATCCCTTCTAAATACCCTAACTATCTTCCAAGTAGAAATTAATGCATTTCAAGCAGCACTAAAAGCTTTCAGGTCAAACACCTACTAGTCTTAGTTGACTTAAAACTGTAGGCAAGCTCCAATGCAATTGGCAAAGAACAACAGGGTATCTCTGATGTGAGTGCCAGGGCTCAAGAAAATTAAGAAAAATGTGAAAGGACTCAGTCTCGCAGGAGATGGAGTAAACATTCCTTTTTCCAGCCTAGAACCATTCTGTTAATATGCAAAAAAATAACTTATCTAATATATTTGAAAAAAGTGAATCTTTACTATAGTGAGAGCATTGTGTAAAAATGAAAATGTAACTTATTATAAAATAATAAATTGACAATTCTTTATAAATGACAATAATTACCTAATGATTATTTGAGTATTGATTTTGTTTTAGTTATTTCATACATCAGTATTATTTTTGCATTTGTCGAGATTACATTAGGAGCATCTACAAACACCAGTAGCTGCAGAGTTTTAATAGCAAATCCATTAGTACCTAAAATTGCACATGATCTTTTAAAAGAAAAGTAAGTAGTTTGAAATACTAAATAAATAAAATATTATAAGAAGGACTATCGGAATACGGCCCAGTTCTGTATAGAAAAACCATCTCGAAACTTTTGCTAGTCACGTTTCTAGTGAGATTCCAGACTTTTATTCTAGTATATTCTATCAGTGTATATAAGTAGGTAGAGTTTAAGCTATGATGTCAAGGTTCAATTTTTCGCTTAAGTTCAGTATTGCTAATTAACTTAATTTAACCTTATTTTTCAAATACTATCGTTATGGGCAATACAGAATCATTTTCCTTAAGTATTTTCCAGGGATTCTTTGAAGAAAAGGATTTCGTTAAGTACAGTTTCGATTAATTTTATTTAACATTATTTTGTCCGGCTTTGGTATTTCACTACACTGTGCTGAGGTATTTTCTTATCAACTTACTGCTACCTTTCTTATTTCAGATAGCTCTTGTTTTTTCCTTTTACATTTGAATGAAATTGTATGTATACTGGGTTGCAGGAAATCAGAAAATTTCTATTGATGTATTAATATATATTTCTTGAATTTAAAAAGAATTACTGGGATACTTATTACATTTATTTTTGTTTTGAGTGGAAAATGCTAATGATTAACGAATTGGCATAACTAACAAATGCATTTCAGCCGACTGTTGTTGCTTAGTGTCATTCTTTTTAAGCTGTCATTTCTTTCACACGTGGCTATTGAACACACCTAACGGAAGTCGATTAATGCGCAAGCTAGCCCATGGTTATAAATGGTGGCCATTTTGCCTTAATTTTTGCTTTTTCCTTATTTGATTCGGCTGAAGCAGCTGCAGACTTCTATCTCAATTTTTATCTGTCAAATTTTTGGGATTCTGAGATGGAAAGTCTAAAATTATCCTGGTAATTTTGTGAGTTTTGGAGTATGGTATCTCCGGCCTGTTTGGCATTTTTGGTTGATTATCGATGTACTACCTGGAAACAGGGATTTTATCGGTCTCACGCAAGTTTTACCAGAAAAAAAAAATTAAGGCAAAATGGCCTCCATTTATAACCATGCCCCAGCTTGCGCATTAGCCGACTTCCGTTAGGCGCGTTCAATTACCACGTGTGAAAGAAATGACATCTTAAAAAGAATATCACTGGACAACAACAGTTGGCTGAAATGCATTTGTTAGTTAACCCAATTCGTTAATCAATAGACTTTGCCACTCAAAATAAAAAAAAAATCTAATAAGCATCCCAGTAGTTATTTTTAAATTCAAGAAATATATAGTATTACATTAATAGGAATCTCCTGCAACCCAATATACATACAATTCCATTCAAATGTAAATATAAATAGCAGAGAAAAAAGAAACAAATTCTATCTGAAATAAAAGAGGTAGCAGGAAGTTCAACATTGATAAGAAAATACCTAAGCATAGTGTAGTAAGATACTAAAACAGGACAAAATAATGGTCAACTTGAAAAATAAAATTAATTGAAACTGTACCTGATTAAATGCTTTTCTTCAACGAATCCCTGGGAAATACTTAAGGAAAATGATACTGTGTTACCCATAAAGACATTATTTGCATAATAAGGTTAAATTAACTGAATAAGCCGTAGTGAACTTAAGCGAAAAATTAAATCATGACAATGAGTTAGTTGTAAACTAACGATGAAAGTGTTAACAAGTGGTTAATAAAAAATGGAAAGTAATTGGTGAAAAATTATGTTATTATTCGAACTCGGTGAGTAAATTTAACGAGAAGAAATCATAAAAACTGGTGTCAGAAGTGAAGATTTTCACTAGATCTCAAGATAATTCTATATGTAAACTTGAAGATATAGAGAAACACGATCTTCGGTGTTGGATTTGCCACCAAGTAAGAAAATAACATTAATTTTCGATGAAGTTCTGGAACGTTCTATGTTGAAACACAAAAAAACGGAAAACAGACTTTACCAAAAAATTTGTCATCAAAAAAAAAAAAAAAAATTTAGAATGGTATGCTCGACTAAATTCTGCAACATTGTATTTGGAAACTCGACAAGATAGCGAAAAACTAATTTCGAATTCGGCATCAAGAAAGAAGCTTAGAACCGAATTTTCGACAAGGCTCTAAAATATTCTATTTGGAAAATAGGAGAGATAGCGAAAAATAGAGAGCAGATTAGAACAAAGTTCTCAATAACAGTCTAGAAGTTTGTATGGTAAATTCTAGATAACGAACAGCCGAAATGAAGCAAATAATAAAGCATAGGCTGATTTTAGCCAAAGTAAATAAAAAAGTCGTCTTAAAGATAAACATAAATAAAAATAACGTTGTCAAAAAGAAGAAGAACGTCACAAAAAGAAGAACAACGTTATTTGCAAGAAAAACACGAAGAAGAAGAACGTTGCCAAAAAGATGAAATACGTCGTCTGAAAAAAAAAGACAAAGAAGAGGAAGAAGACAAATATCACCAAGAGGAGAAGAACGTCGTTTTAAAGACAAATAAAAAGAAGAAGGATGTCGCCCAAAAGAAAAGGAACGTCACATTAAAAATCGAAATAAACTATGCAATGAAAGGTCATTGTAGAGGAACAGCAAAATGCGATCAAATTATACAGGGACAAAAGTTTTAGAAAGAGATAGGCGAAATGCAATAAGACTTAGAAAAGGGCAACAATAAGTGAAAGAAGTCATATATGGGATAGAATCAAGGCTTTAGGTCTAGCACGTCTGCGGAGTTCCATCTCGTCGATTATAGTGAATTTTTGTCAAATGAGAGATGTTAAAGGCACTCCTTAAATAAGTTTTAGTAAATCATAAATTATTTCTTCCTAAATGAGAGCCTTGGGCATGATAGTGACTGGCGTGAGATAAGAGCGACCCTTGGAGTCCCGAAGGATCACACCTGGGACCTCGGCTTTTTAATATATATAAATATTAATTATTCATGTTTCAATTATTCTCATTGTTTATTATTCGCGCACAACTTGAAGCTGTTGATGAGGGTTTGTTGCAGAGTTGAATATTTAATGCTGCAGGCGAACCTTGACAACTTTATTGGTAGGTAAACGGTCCATATATGCAAGATCTGCAAATTTTTCATATACTTATGCACAGAACTATGGCTTGAATTCTTTTATATCTGGTTCCTGTAAATTTGCCCATTGTTTTTATTTATTTTCAAAATTAAAAAACACCAATTATTGTTTTTATTAAATTAGATATACAAATTGTCCATCATTTCATTCTCTGTAAGCTTGGTAGCATCTTAATCAACTGTCCCGTTGGAAAACGTATATTTCTAACATGATGGATAGCCGCAAAAATACATTGTCGCAATTTAGAAGCATAAACCAGATTTTTCTAACTAAACACAAAATACAGGAACTGACTTACTTCTTATTATAGTTTTTCAATTGATTTTTTGATATCTTATATATGGCTTCGTAATATTAAAGAAAATAAAAATTTTAATACAAAATCTACAGAACACTTTCTTAATTTTTGTAAAATTATTTCCGTCCGATTTTCTTTTTGAAATATTTGAAAGTAAATAGTGAGTTATTGTTTATTTATCAAACAATTTTTTTAGATGTGATGTCATTGTTAACTCTGGCTATGACAGAGCGTCAATTTTAAATACCATTGCTGGTGTCGATGCTTTATTTTGGTCTGCAAGCCTCTTAGATAAAGAGGTACTTGATGCAGCAGGTAAGTATATTTTTGTATCAATTACGATTATTTTAAACATATTCTGCCAGATCCATTAAAAAACGGATACAATAATCATTGAAGTTACATCTTTTAATCGACAAATTTTATTTTGCTTATGATATTAGTACAATTTACATTGTATGTCTCAAGATAAACTTTGAAATCTGCCAAAGAAATATTTAACTTTGGCAAGGTTTCCGGTGCTGCCCGTTTGGTAACAAACAATGTGGTATTTTTAAGTTTAAAATTTTGATTGACTTATTTGTGAGAGTTATTTTCAGCTTAGTTTTAAATCTATGCTATTAGGAGGTAAAATTTTGGCAACCCTGTAGCTTACGTTTGTAATGCGATTAAATAAAATTACATAACCTTTTTAATTTTTTTTATTACGGGCAAAACTTCATACTTTTTTTGTGAAAAATATTGTATAATATTGCACTCTTAGACAATGGTTAAAATATTACTCGTAATTTATATAAAGTACGTCTAATAAATTTGTTTTATCAAGGAAGAGCAAATGGATATTAGTGGGACAAAAATTATCAATTTTTTAGTCAGCTTTAAAAGAATATAAATAAAAATCTTACTACACTTCTTCTTTTGTTTCTTTTTCTTTAATATATATGTGTCTACTCTTGGACGTAATTAATCTCTCCCACCTGTCTCTGCCCTGTGTGTCTACTGCAATGACTCTAATGTCGTGAAGTCACCTATTCTGGGGATATCCTACACTTTTCTTATTTTGTCGATTTCTACTCGGTGTCCTTTTGTATCCATCTTCCATCTTTTTGCCTCGCTAAATGATTAGCCAATGTCATCTGTTTTTCGATAATTTCTTCATTTCTTTTTGACTCCTGAATAATATAGCAAGTAGGACTAATTCGCACTGACCTTTGTAATTGCTAAATCGTAATTATTGACAGGTGATAAACATATCTTTAAGAATCTGTTTTATTTTACAAAAACCTGTCATGCAAATAAGACTAATCTGATAATTTCTGCCTGTCAATATTCATTAAATATATAATATAATGATAGGGTCAATATACATATAACTGCTAAGATTTTCGATATTGTCGTGCTCTATAAATATATGGACATTTCCATGTTTCATAGTTTTCATCTTACTGTAATATATCTGTAGTTCTACTCCTGCATAATCATCTTAAATTTCCAATTTTATTTCAGTAAAAAAAATAGCTAATACATTTTTACTTCTTGACTATGTGAAAATTATACTTATTCTTAAGTCTATATGACCTACATTAATAAGAAAAGCAGTATTTTTATTTCGAAGATTATAAAAGTAATTATGTCTTTCAAGTTTGCCGTTAATTATTTTGCATACTACATGTGTAATTCTGTTCACCTAAGCATACAGAATTGATAGTATTTTAGTGTTGGTACTACTGTAATAAACTTACACCATTTTAACTTCAATTATTTTAGTTTCCATATTTTTTAATTTCTCCGTTTTGCGTGTATCAAGTTTTTTAAAATATAATAGTTTTACAAATAAACATTAGAGATTTATAACCCTATGCACAAACCCAAAAATCTTGCAGTGGATGTACACTACAATAGTGAGACCAATCATCACATATGGGGCAGTGATCTCGAACAAAAGAACCAGTCTGGCTAATACGAGAGCTAACCTCTAAAAGGTTCAAAGACTGTCCTGTGCATGTATAACCGGGGCAATGAAGACCTGCCCAACGGCCACCATGGCAGTAATCCTAAACCACACACCTCCACATATATTGCCAGAGAATATGGCGAAGAGAACGATTTATAGGATGATGAGAGATGAGATCATAAAAGAAAGGCCCAGTCTCTTATCCAGATATCAACAAATCTGGGACATACTCCAAGATGAAATGAAAAAGAAATTCAATTTTGTAAAAAATTTCAGCACAAAGTTGAATCGCAAGAACGAATGCGACAGAAACACCATTGAAAACTCAGCAAAAAATCCATTATAAGGTATACATATGACTCTACCAAAGTTTTGGTAAATCATCAAGCATTTTCCAGGCAGAAATGCATGCCATTAGGATATGTATTCAATTCAACCAGGAAAGAAACTATCAAGGCCAAGAGATTTTCAGCTTGTCGGTTAGTCAAGCAGCTACCAATGTGCTGAGCTCTCAAGTTATCAGTTCCAAGATAGTCTGGAAGTACCTAGAAGAACTAAAATGTTTGAGTAAGAATAATAAAGTTACCTTTATGTGGGTATCGGGATATACTAGAGTAGAGGGGAATGAAATAGTAGACAGGTTCGCGAAGAAAGGGGGCTGAGATACCATGTCTGGGACCAGAGCCTTTCTGTGGAATCAGTAGCAGCGTAATGCTGGAACAACTAAGGATAGAAAAAGAAAGCAGGAGATCCACTTATTGAGAGGAGCTGCAAGGATTGAGACAAGTTATGATACTTCTGGGGAATTACAACCAGAAGACATTTAAAGAATGCATAAGCTTAAGTAAAAATCAACTCAGAGTTTTGACAGAGGTCCTGACGAAGCATTGCCATCTGAAAGGACACATCAAGAAACTCGGACTGGTAGAAGGAAAAGACTGCAGATTTTGTGAGAAGGAGGAGGAAACCTCTGTCATATTCTTTCAGAGTGCAGCGCTCTAGAAAATCCTAGGAAGCGGTTCTGGGGAACACACCAAAGTAAAGAAGAGGAGCTTACCCATCTTAAAGCCGTCCAACATCTTAAGATTCCTGAGAGAAAGAGGGCTGGAGGATCTGCTCTAGCCGATAAGGTAACTCTTATGATAGGGCCGCAAAAGGGAGACACAATAGATCTACCAGGTAGCAGTGTACAGACCCCCACCTCTACTCATACATACAGAAAACCTATGCTTATCCTCTTTTAAAAAATCATCAGATATTTTTGCTGGTCTCTATGTACCCCTAAAGTTTTAAATATAGTAATAATGATATTAAAAAAAATAATGATGCCATAAAAATTATGTATTTGTACTCAATTCAAAAACTAGGAGACCTAGGTGTCCGACCCCAAAATCATCACCTTTTTTACAATATTTTCATTTCTCGCTATACCATGTTTGCAATGTTTGCAGGAATTTTCGAAATGCTATTTAGTCGGATGTCGGAATTCTTATAATTTGATACCTTTTTCTGTGAATCAAATCTTAAATTACGTAAAAAATGGTTAAAAAATACTCTATTAAGTTATGGCAGTGATATTAAGTTTTATCACCGTTAAAAAAAGTCATTTGCTACGAAGTTTGGTGCGCTGTATCGAAATCTATTTGCCAAAATTGTCTGTCGCGTAAGGATTTTTTAATTTTAATAACTACAAGTAATAAAGAATGCTAGAATTTGACTTCTATACGAAATTATCTATAATAAATACTTGCAAAATCTAGAAAAGGACTTGGGAATGTAATCTAAACAGACCATTGCGGAATGTCTGCAATCGACAACATAAAAAAAAAATAAGTTCAACTCTCTTGTGATTGAAATCAGCTCTTAAACCCAGTGTGCATTGCCGAGAATATCAAAAGGGCTCATTTTTCCATCTGGCTGTAAAAATTAAAAATCTCGCTTGTTAAACACAAGCCAAAACACAATAGACAGAACCAAAAACGATAGAAAAATTTTGTGAATGAACTTAAATTCTACATTCAAACATATGCAGGAAAATAAAAAAAGCCAACGCTCATAGTCTAAATCTACAGTCACCTAACACAAGTGCTAAACAAAAAAAAAATAGGGGTTTAACTCATCCGTATGTAGAAGCAATGCACATATTCTCTATGTATTGTAGTGCTAGTTGAAAAGATCATTGGGGAAATCACGTACATATTTGAAGTGAAGTTACATTTATTATCGAGCTCAGAGTAAAAATTGAGGGCGACAAGAATAAACCAAATCACTAAAAACACAAACAATGAGTAATAAAACCTCCTACCTCCTTATGTAAACAGATTGGTAGACTTATTTAAGTTTAGCAGTTTATTAATTTGTCTTTACCTACCGTAAACTTGGACGGAACCTTTCCCATAATATTTTTCACGAACATTCGATAATTACTGGAAGCTTCTATGAAAGCTTTCACAAATATTGCTTGCAATATTCCAGAATACTTTCGTGTAAGGTAATAAGTACCAAGCAGAAACTTTCAGAACCAAAGAGTCTTACGTTATGCTTTCCTGAAAGATTATCGTATGTTTAGACGTAATTTTTCGGTTAGTATGTGTCACGGACATTAGGTAATTACTAGAAGATTCCACGAAAGTCTTCAGAAATATTCATTGAAAGAATATAGGAAGTTTTTACGCAAGGTTATATATACCAAATAGGAACTTTCAGATACTGACGTGGATCTTGAAGTGAGCTTACAAAATATCTTACGTTATGCTTTCCTGAAAAGTTATAGTAAGCTTAGAAGTAATCTTTACGTTAGTATTTGTTGCGGACATTTGGTAATTACCGCAGGATTCCATAAAAGCTTTTTATAAGATTTAAAAACTTTTTCGAAAACTTGCTGAAAACCTGCTGCAGTGTTTTATGCTATATGGGATAATATTCCCCTACTTGTCTACTAATGCATTGCGCTTTGTTTTGTAGGGCCACAACTGAAAATAGTTGCCACGATGTCATCAGGATATAATCACATAGACCTTAAAGAACTGAAAACACGTGGTATAAAATTGGGGAATACACCAAAAGTATTAGACAATGCTGTAGCTGATGTGGCCATGCTTTTAGCTCTATCAGCTTCCAGAAGGTTAACGGAAGGAAGATGGCACATTGAGCAGTAAGTAAAATTTGGCAACACATGTTCATTGTTTTGGGAACAATGGTTTATGTGGGGTTTACGAATTAGTGCGGGAAAGCGTAGTCTTGTAAAAATCAGGAATAAAACTCTCCAATAATATTTTGATCAAGAAACATTCTCTCGAGCGAATTTGTTGCAAATTACACTGCACATATCACAAATAGTCTAATATATATTTGGAGGTAAATTATTTGTATTTAAAAATTATTTAGGACCAAATATCCAAAATTATGTAATTTAGAATCTTTACTTGTACCCTTTTGTCTCCTTACAAGTAAACCTAGACAAGTGTAACTTGCCGAATTGAGGATTCGAGGAGAACATATAAATATATTAGACACGTAGTTTTTTATAGTGGTCATAACTCACTTTTAAGGGTAAAAACTATCCCTTGACCGTATAATAAATGATGATAAGCAAGCAACGGAACAGCTAAAGACTTCTTCACTGAAGTAATTTTTAATGGGAAATCAAATGGCGGGTTTGAACTTGACCATGGCAATGACCTTCATGAGTGTTTCTTTTTTAATTGAAAACCCTCGTTTTTAACATGTGCAGTGGAAAGAGCGATAAATTCTTTGCAATGTGAAAATATCTTTGTGAGACCACCATGGAGAAACGTAAAATGTGGTGATATGCAACTGCTGTACCAATCGCAACGATTTTCAGGAAAAAATATTTTATTTCTTATACCAGTCTGTTTACTTTTTAGAAGCTTAAAACTTTTTTCATAGGTGCCCGGAACCTTTACCTAATACTTGAAGTACGAAAAACAAATTTTTGAAAAAGGAAGGTTTGAGGTTATAATATTTAAGTAAGGGTAATTTTTTAATAAGTTTTTGTCACTGAAAAAACTTCATCTGACAAACCCATTTAACATTGACATTTAAGGTAATGCGCGACAAGACAGGTTTCTAGTACCATCCTATTTATAATTTTAATATTTGGTAACACGGTAACTTAAATGTTAGGAATCTATGAATTTTGAAAGCTGATTGGTAACTAATTGGGAAAAAGTGGTTCAGACTCGACAGCCGACGAACTTAATTTGTTTTTGGCTCAGACAGAGCTCCTAAGATCCCGCGTGAGTATAAACGTGATCCGAGGGCTAAACCTTGCCGTCAGGTTTCCTATGAAGTAATTAAAAAGCGATATTATATATATATATATATATATATATATATATATATATATATATATATATATATATATATATATATATATATTTAGTCCATGGAAATTAAACTTTTGTAGGGAAAAAATGTAACTAGCGATTTTATTGTTGAAAACGGTATATTTTGGCATCACTAAAAATATACGTCGATGGAAATTCATACTGTCCATGGCTTACAAAATGGCGGCTAAAAAATGGTCACTTTTTTCAGTTTTTCCAGTTTATCTTGAAAAATAAGGGTTGTATGAAAAATGTTTCAAACAAAAGTTGTAGATAATTAAAAAACCTATCGATCGATATAATTATAGTTATAGGTGGCACCACTAGTTATTGAAATATAATTTTTTTTCTCGGAAAATTCCATTTTTTAAAATTTAAAATTGAATGATATTTATTAATCAACTATCACTTCAGAATTCTAGGAAATGAGATATATTTTTGACGCAAAAAAGTGTATTTAATCCGAAATTTGTGAGTTGAATAGTTTCCGAGAAAATCGAGCTCAAAGTTGAAAATTCGATGTCGATTATTATCCTTCCTAATAAAGATATAGCAACCAGGTTGACAGCAATTTGTTTGAAATGATGTGTATTTTTAAGACAAATTTTCAATTTTTTTTTTTCGATTTTCCGTTGAGAGAATTGCGAAACCCAGTTTTTTGCACTCAAAAAATTGCAATAACTTTTTTGTTAGTGTACTTACGATTATTTTAATACGTCTATTAGATTTAGATATATCATTTCCGATCTCTGGGAAAAAAATTGTTTTACGATAAAATTTACCTTTTTTTAAAAAAATTTCGCACCGTCGCGGTTTATAAATATTAAGAGCGGAAATTTACAGAAGACATTATTGAATACTTGTAGTTATTGAGAAATTTTTCGGTTTCATGAAAAAAATCCCTGTAAGATCTATGGAC
This sequence comes from Diaprepes abbreviatus, assembly GCA_034092305.1. Classification (NCBI taxonomy): domain Eukaryota; kingdom Metazoa; phylum Arthropoda; class Insecta; order Coleoptera; family Curculionidae; genus Diaprepes; species Diaprepes abbreviatus. Next base: position 1,062,807 of record JASJET010000193.1, on the reverse strand, counting down.
CTCTGAAAACTACCCACAGAATCTATCCGACGGTATTCAAATAGCGCGAGTACAGCTAGTCAGCGGGTTGCTAAGTACACTGACAAAAAAGTTGTTGCAATTTTTCGAGTGCAAAAAACCCGTTTTCGCCATTTTCTCGACGGAAAACCAAAAAAATATTTTTTTGAAAATATATCTTGAAAATATACGCCAACAAATAAATTGCTGTTAATCTGGTCGCTGTATCTTTATTAGGAAGGATAATAATCGACATCGAATTTTCAAGTTTGAGCTCGAATTTCTCGGAAATTATTCAACTCATAAGTTTCGGATTAAACACACTTTTTTGGGTCAAAAATATCTAACATTTCCTAGCATTCTGAAGCGATAGTTAATTAATAAATATCATTTAATTATTAATAAAAAAAATGCGATTTTCCGACAAAAAAAAATTGTATTTCGATAACTAGTGGTGCTATCTATAACTTAAATTATATCAATCGATAGGTTTTTCAATTATCTATAACTTCTGTTTGAATTATTTTTATAATCCATGGACCATATGAATTTCAATCGAAGTATATTTTAGTGATGCCAAAATATACCCTTTCAGCAATAAAATCGCTAGTTACATTTTTTCCCTATAACGGTTCTTTTTGACTCTAATTTCCATGGACTAATATGATGATGATACGGTGTGGTGTAGACGTAAGGTGGGCAAACTGTGTCGTCCAGAGAAGTCGAGGTTCAAATTGTAAACAGACTAGTTCAGTGCTCCGAATGGGGACAACTATTGGATTTATATGATCTGAGAGTTATAGTGAAAAATTATTTAAACAAAATCGGTCGACGAGTTGAACGTTTTAAAGACAATTTGCCGGGGTCGAAGTTTGTATTGGGTTTCGTTAAGCTTCACAAAGATAATCTTTTGGTGAGGTTCTGTCAAAACATCAAAAGGTCAAGGGCAGAAATAACACCTGAAGATGTCAAAGCTTATTTTGATAATCTTAAAAAGTAAGTAGATGATGTCATTGTGCCTAATATTGTTAATTACGTCGAAACAAATCTAACAGGAAGAAAAAGGATAATTTCAAAACGAGATGTGAAATACCTGGAAAGGGTGATGAACCATAGTAAGTCGGTCACCTCCCTCATGTTTGCAGTCTTGTATAGGGCCAAATATATGTACGAATCTTGGAAAGTATGGGGCCACCAAATGCTCGCTTCAGTTCAATCCCTTCTCGAGAGTTCGACAGCAACTGATTCCAGGATTGGATTAAGACAATTGCTATTTCGTATTTTTGAAATCAGCAAAAAATTGTTAATAAGAGACAATTTTTATTCTCACATCTCTTTAGAAGCTGTACAAAAATGTGAAGAGCATAACATAAGGTTCGTGTTCCTACCAGCAAATTCCAGCCACATATCTCAGCCCTTAGATGTGGAGTGGTGTTTTTCGGCCCATTTAAGGAGGCTTGACGAAATATACTAATTGACTGGAAAAAAGGCCGAAGAGAATCGAACATTCCAAAGAGCGCATTTCCACATCTCCTTAAATTATTATTGGCAGCAATTAAACCTAATGGGCTTTCGAAAATGTGGGATTGTTCCAATAAATCTTAATGAAATATTATCAAGACTACCATCAAATTCACAAGTTTTGGAAAATAACGCGAGTGCAGTAACAGATTCCGTAATTGATATTTTAAAATCATTATGATACGAAAATCTCCCTAAACCAAGGCAACAGCGCAAAAAGGTTCAAATTTTACCAGGTCGTAGTGTGGATTTTAATGAAACCAAATCTAGTGATTGCAGTGATATTGAAAACATTTTCGTTTACAACGCATCAAGTGAAGATGAAACAGAATCATGTTTGGAAGAAGAGGTAGAAAGTCAGCGATTTTTCTCTAGTTAGCTCTCCAAGCACAAGGGTCAATAACCATTCTTCCATATTTGAGCGTCTTGCTACCAGAAAAGGTAAAACTTTTGAAAGAGTACTTCCAGATACAACGAAATCTATAAAAATTGGTGATTTGCTGTTGGTTGAATTTTTTAGTCAGAAATACATAAACATGATTCAATCCATAGATAAAAATTACACGGCAGATTTTCTTCGAGCGAAGCCTATGATGAAAAGACCGCCAAATATAACATTTTTTGTTTATCCAGTTATTCCAGATGTGACCGAGTTTAGATCTGACCAAATTATTGACAAAGTTAGTGCCCCTGAAAAGGGTCGAAGAGGTATTTTTATATTTAAAGTGGACATTAATAAGTGGTAACCCTCTATCTGTTGTTTGATATGAATCAGAAAATGTTTTCTTTTAAATAAACGAATTATAAATAATTTGCAGTGTAAAGCCTTTTTTAAAAATATGTAGTTTGTTGCTATCCACTTCCTAGACAGTGTGAAAGCCATTAAATATGAAATCAAACAGGTGTTTTTTTCACACCTGTTGTAAGGTGAATTGCAACACAACATATATAAATTATTTTGACAGTTACTTTTTAAGAAAAAAATAATACATAAGTTAATGCTTAAATGGGACACCGATATCTATTCTCTTCATATTTTGTTCTATCTTATGCGTAATATTAATCCCAGTATAGATGCATTTATGTTAAAAAATGTTGCTATTCACCCGATTTTACGAAACCAGTAAGAATATCCTGAAAGTTTTAACAACATATGTCACTCCCATAAAAAATGATGCACGAACAAACGATAAAGGATAATTTCAAGTATCTCAAAAATTTCCTTTATTCAATTTTGTTTTAGAATAGTAACTGAAATATTTACTGACTTGTTTCGGAGTTTAAATAACAAAGGCTATTAAATTAAGTTATTGGAATTATAGTTGTTTTTTCTATCAATACTAAAACAAATATTTTTTCTATACGAAAAATAATTAAATAATTAAATTATCTTAGTTGACGTCCTTACCCAAATCTATAAAATTTCTAATTATTTTAGGAAACCCTGGTGGAAACGTAATTTCCATTTTTTTTTTGGTTTTTGTTAAACAAAAATCTATTTATTCATAATCGTGAGAATTTCGGCAATTGTTTATTCTACTTTTGCGGTTAGAGTGGCTTCGAATTAGACAGATTGTTTACTTCGCCATGTACGTCCGAATGTGCTCGTCCGATTGTTGTGGTCATATTGTAAACATGTTTGGTAAAAGCGTACAGTCGCTAACCTATCGAAAAGGATTTTGATTTGCCATTGCTTTTGAAAGCAAATACTAAGGTTAAAATACTAGTATTTCGAGATGAAAGGAACAACCTCAAAAACGATTTGAATATTATGGAATGATGGAATATACATAAGAATATAAAATACATTTTTTAGATAAATTAATATATAGGAGTGTAAAACAACAGACAATAGTTATTTTATACTGCTTAACGTGAAGTATATTCTGCTAAAGTGACTAATTAAATAATCACTCCGTGAATAGATTTTATCCGTGGGAACAGAATAGCATAATTTTTTATTACCATCCAAGAAAGTCTAATGGAAAAATAAATCAATTATCGTACTTAAGCATAATCCCAACTTTATTATCTTCGAGTCGTTTAAATATATTCTTAAAAATATATAAACTCAATCAATTTATGATGATATATAAGAGCGTCTTCTAATATTTGTAAATAAATCTGTCGAAGAAATCCTACCTTGGTTACGTAATTAAAACTGAATAGATAAGTGCCGAGAGAGATATTAACATATGGTGTATGCAAATACCGTTGAAACGTATTAAAATATTGAACGACTTTCCCATTATTAGGAAAGAATAGAATAATCAAGTAAAATCACAATAATGGAATATATCGTTTGACAACATGTACAGAGTTAATATGGCTTCTCTTTTTTCCTGCTTGCAACAAAGAATTAGTTAAATACCAGCAACATGAATAGAATGACATTCAGGTTTTTTTCTCCAATGGTTATCTTATTATTCTTTTCGTGATGAAAAAACATATTAACACTTTTGTATAAGGAAATAAGATTAAAATGCTCCAATCTAAATCAATTCGGGAATTAAGTATCCGGTATAGAACAGCTAATGCCTTTTGGGGATGAGAAGACACTACTCGAACTTTAGGGAATAAAATTGACTATTAAAGGATGTACGGCCGAGATAGGTACTAAAGGGAAGTACGGGGTGTAGAAAGATCGAAGGTGCTCTTGTAGAAATACCAAATTTCAGTTACAATCTGAAATTCGTTAAAGTCGGTAGTCGGTTTTGAGAATAATGTCTGAGAAAATTACGTGACGTGTATATTCGTCGAGAATGAAAGTTTTCTTTGTTTTGTTTTTATTTCTTTTGAGGAATTTAAGGGAACTTCCTATTTATATTTCACTTGGTAAAAGGAGCGACTTTAATACTATTTGATTAAGTAATGTAAATAGTTGTTTTTTGCGTTTTATTCTTTCTTCTGTTACATATGTATTGGACTATATGTTAAAAATCCTTATCGAAGTGTATAGTATCAGTAGTGCAGTATTTCTTAAAAATATACTTTATAAACAAGATAAAAACGAAGTTCGCTTAAAATTCTTTGGAATTCTTGACAAGAATCGGACGATTGATCCGGAGTTTTTAATCGTATCTTTAAAACTTGTATTCCACACAGTCCGAACCACCAAAGTGTCCGTTTTATCCATCTTTAATTGGCAGTGTCGCCTACAGACCGATTTCAAAATCATTGGTTCTCTGTAGTACAGGGTAGTCAAGTACACCACACCATAAGAAAAGTGAGTCGTTTGAGCAATACATACTGAACTATATAAAAAGTTTGTAGTACAGGGTAGCCAAGTACACCACACCATAAGAAAAGTGAGTCGTTTGAGGAATACATACTGAAGTATATAAAAAGTTGGATACAAGCTGCTCCATCTCCTGGAATTCTATTTAATTTGAACAGAGAAATCTCTTGCGAAATCTATATGAATAGTAAACAATGAAATGATATGCTGCCAATAGTAGAGGTTTTCACCTTTTTCTGGTTTACTTTCACCATTAATTAGTCATATTCATAATTCCTGGGGACTTTAATATAAGTTACCTAAAGGACTTACTTTGCTTATGGTGTACTACTCTGTACTGATGAGAACCAATAAATTTTTAAGCGGTCTGGAAGTGGAGGTACATTACAAATAGAGTTTTCCATCTTTTTTTGGTATATTCTTGTAACTTGAATTAGTGCTTTTCGTTTTTAACAAGAACAAACCACACCAATCATGTGTAAGCTTTTTCAGTTGATTTTTCCTACATATATTTATTTATTTAAAACAACTGCTAGTATATCTTTTCATCATTTACTGTTCATATAGATCTGGCAAAAGTTTTTCTGTTTATATTGCATAAAATTCCTGAAGATGGCGCAGCTTGCAGTAAACTTTTTATATAGTTTAATATAGGTTGCCTAAAGGATTCACTTTGGTTTCAGTGACGTGTAATTACCTACCCTGTACTGACGACAACTAAGGAGCTTGAAACCCTTATGCAGGTAGCGATACACTGCCAGTAGGAGAGGTTTCCACCATTTGTTTTCGTTTCACACTGAAACAAAGCACCTCTCTATATATACATTTATTTATATATATCAGTAGCAAGAATACCATTTCAATATTTTTGTTAATTTTTTGTTTTGATGCGACTATTCCATATATATATATATATATATATATATATATATATATATATATATATATATATATACATATATATATATATATATATATATATATATATATATATATATATATATATATGAATAAATTAAAAATGAGAAAGGTATCAAAACAATCAAAATGGCAGAGATATGTACAGGGACTCTTTTTTGAAAAACATTGCTCGTAATGGCTGTTTTTTTTCGGTCGCCAATTGTCTCATTTTCTTTTCTTGTAAATAGATACCATATAATCAATCTAATATAAGGAAAAAAATTAACTTTTATTTGGTAGAAGTAGTAAATGTTTATGAAAAACTTCTAATTTTCAACCAAAATTTGAAATTAAACGAATTAAGAAAAAACGAACATGGCAACCAATCAGAAAATCGTATGCTACGCTAAAAATACTTTTATTAAGAATATTAAATTTAAGTTTCATCAAAATCGATTAAACAGATGTCGAGATATTTTGTGTACCAGCTTAAAAAAGTAGTTTCAATAAATACGCAAGAGATAGAACGTACCGAGTCAGAATTTTAAAATCAATTATTTTTTTATATTATCTTCAATCTGCGATTTATCAATCATATATAAGGTATTTCATATATTTATGAAGTTTTTAATTCTTTTTAATTTGTCCCTAACTTTTTGGCCTTATTGGTTTTTTGTTGGACTGTCAGCTTGGCTATAGTTATTTTTTGTGCTTTTACGTTCTCTACCACTTGCAGTGCATTTGGTCCAAATGTAAGATAATTTATATCATAAGTAATACACTAGTGTATACATTATTGAATATACTAGCAGCAAGATACAGGGTGTCTTTAAAACGTCTGTACAAAACCCTAGCGTAATTCCCTGGGGCCAAAATACGAGGATAAGGGTGTCAAATTTATAATTTTTTTAAGCTGATTTATAAATATTAATATTAATAACAGCTTAATTTGTGACAATTTAGGTACTGTGGCTTTTTTTTTGAGATAAGGAATCAAGATCTGGCTACATTGCAGAGGGCCCCACTTTTGTGCCTTAGTATATTAAATTTCTAATTAAATTTCTAATTAAAAATTTTTATCTCATTAAAAACTTTTACCTAGTAGGTGTTGCTTCGAGCAGCGGTTTCTGAAATAATCGAATTTAAATGTTTTTTTGCATACCGAAAGTCGTCGTAGCCCCCCTTTATCCAGGCTTAGAATTGGTCCAAGAAATTAGAAGCGCATTTAAAAACCAAAAGGTTAAAAACAACAAAAATTCACATAGCAACGAGAGATAATAATGGCAGAATGAACTGACAATGAATAATAAGAATGAGACACATGGCAAACTAAAACAGAAAAATTATATTTGTTTAAATTCTTGATTAAGTAAATAATGAAAATGACCTCTGTTTTCATATACCCCCAATATTCTACGGGGGACGTTAAACTACACTCTTTTCATCATCTTAGCATTTAAGCATTAAGTACTGAATTTTGTCTTCGTGTCCACAATTCTTCTTCGGTGGTTACTGGTCAACAATATATCATTTATTTAAGAGTTCCCCATAGAAAGTAATCCATAAGCGTTATATTCGGTCAGGGAGATGACCAATTTGCAGGAGCATCACTTTCTCTGCCGATCCATCAATTTTGAAATTCTCATATAAATGATATCTGCCATTTAATATGAAGTGTGAAGTATAAATCAGTCAATGATTCCTGCTCATACGTTAAGTCTAAATTTATGTTAATAGTGCACAACTTTTATGGCATGCAGGTTTTTCTTAACATTAACATGGTCATTATGCAAACTTATCATACTCCTTGTTCTAAAGCAATAATCATCGGTAAACATATTTTTTATGAAAATTCACACCTTGTGTTCATTTATGAACTGACAGATGCCTAGTCTCAATTCCAAAGTTGAAAGATAAAAGCTCTAATACTGTTTAAAGGTAGAATGGATGCAATAGATGTTCTCCTAAATTTCTAGTTATTCACCACAATAAATTTTTCTGTTATGTAAGTGCAATAGGCTGTTGAGTCTATCTGAAGAGTTCTACAAGAACGAAACACTGAATACTCCCTTGGTTAACACTACAACGCATACCAAACATTTCACGGTTGTATCGCGTACGGCTTGGAACATCGTTAACCCAAACTTGTTTAAGCATGCAAGTTGGTAGTGCAACCCCGTCGTCAGCACTTAGTCCTGCGTATTGGCCGGAGGCCGTAAGGTGTTGGCACCGAATGCGTTGTAGTGTTAACCAAGACAGTATTCAGTGCTTCGTTCTTGTAGAACTTTTCAGATAACTAAGAAGCCCATTACACTTACGTAACATAGAGGAAATGTCAAATAAAGTCGAGTCATCAACATGCTAGCATTATGTGCAGCTATTGGAAGCTAGACTTCTGGTCAGCAAGACTCAAGACTCAAAAATTATTTAAAATTTTTCTTTTTTGAAGCGGAAATTCTCTGATGCGAGATATAACGTCTATTAGTATTTTGAAAAAAAGGTTGGAAATTTAATTAGGTTATGTAAATAAGTCATGTTATTTGCCTTCATAAGAGTTAGATATATATATTTGATATTTAATAAAAAATAGTACCTAAGCATATTTTCAATTAATAACCTGGACTTTTAAGCTCACTTCAATATTCTAAAACAAATAGAAACAAATTCATCTGAAAATTGAATTAGTGTATTAGGTTTTAAAAGTTCCAGAGACTAGAAAAACAATTTAAACGATTTATATTAATTTTCTTATATAGAAATTTTTTAGTTTCAAAAATAAAAAAAAAATAGATTAATAACTTTTTGTTTGAAGAAATCCCAATATATTTGAATGAGGTTTTCAATATCTAGTAATTAAAAAAGTAAGAGATATATAAAGTAGAAATTACTAACGTTTACTTTTTCCGATTATATTATTTGACATAATATAATTCAAGTTAGAAACTTAAGTTTTTATTTTGAATTAAAACAAGTATATTAATGGTCTTTACTTGTATTTAGGAACACGTGGTTAAATCACTTCGACCCACAATGGATGCTTGGACAAGACATTTCTGGATCTACCGTTGGTATTATTGGATTGGGTGGTATTGGACAAGCTATTGCTAAAAGATTAAAAGGATTTGATGTATCAAAAATATTATACACAGGACACAGAGAGAAACCTGAAGGTAAGTTCAAAAGGGGATCAGAAATAAATTTTCGCTCTTTTTTAATCATCCGCAGTTTAATAGCATCATTCGTGAGAATCAGAATCATTTTATAATTATATATATATATATATATATATATATATATATATATATATATATATATATATATATATATATATATATATATATATATATATATATATATATATATATATATATATATATATATATATTGTATAGATAATTGATAAAACTCAATATTTGTTTGAGATTGAAAGATAAAAATAATACACAGAAAGGTTAAGATCAAACGTTTGTAGATAATAAATCAGTAACCATAGTGTAGACTAGAGTAAAAATTAGAATTAAGTATAGTTTAATGTGTTTTGTTTAATATATAGTATAGATAATTCGAAATAGTTTTAAGAAAAAAGTCAATATTTACCAAAATGCTTGACTAAGCATATAATTTTAGAACTGATTTTTTTTTTAGCAAGTATTTGACCTATTTTCCTCTTTAAATACAAAAGTTCACCAAAAAAACTTTGTTAAAAATATTAAACAAGAAAGAGGAAACATTATTTAAAATAATATATATTTTTGTTTGAACAATGAGTGAATGCGTTAAAAAAAAACTAATAATCATGTGACACTCATCCTATTTTGGTCCCAATATAAACAATCACACATTGACACAAAAAGTGCGTGTAGTGGATTATCAGTGCGAAATTCGAGCAAAAATACTGTGATAAGTGAAAAACATATATTAATGTTCGGTATCCAACAAGAATGTAACAGTTTTAAGGATTATTGAACAAAATATGTGCAAATCTGTAAAATATAATACAGATTTATCTAGTTTATAAAATAGATTTAAGTTTTTTGTTAGCAAATTTAGAATTAGAATGTTAAGAAAATGTTGTTTAATACGAGGATAATAATATCCGAAGCAACAATAAACATTTTAGAGTTTTTTCGAACAAAATTAGAGTATAATAGTCATAAATTTCAATGTGCAAGCTGTGATAAAAATTATCAATTTTAATATATAAATAGTATGCCAAAGTGGTTTTAATGTGTACCAAAGTGTCGAGAAAGCTCTAGAGTTTATTTATTGCAACCTCAATTCATTAAAACATAAAAATTCCAGTAAAAATTGGTCAAATTCAAAATCATTTATAAATCGCAATTTTTCAAGGTGGTAGAATTTATCAAGTTGCCTGGTTTCATAAATCTTACCAATAAAGTTGAAGACGTTTTATATATTTCGGCTTCATTTATATAGCCGAGGCGTAGAAATTTCATCAGAATTGAAGTTAACCTGTTGCTAAAAGCATTGCGTCTCTCGTGCTCCCGAAATTTACCAAAACCTCACATTTTCATTTGTTTTCATACGTCATCTGAAAATAAAAGCGAAGAGGTTATTTGTTTGTTTTTATTAAGTAAAACAAGTTTATAATTTAATAAAAGTAATTAAAAATATCCAAGGTTGTCATGTGAATTTAATTTTTAACTCTCAAACAACAACAAATACGAAAAATAGTGATTTGAAGAATATAAAAAAATTTAATTGGTATATTTTTAAAAAAGAAAATAATTGTATGAGACTTTTGGATGAATATTTGTAATTTCCTTACTTAACAGGAAGCTACTACAAAATATTTTGGATATTTGAAAATTTTAAAGAAGAAAGCAAGTGAAATAATATACTGGAATTGTGTTTTATGATATTGGGACCAAGGTACAGAAAACAAAAACAAGGTATTTATAATAGGCTAAGCAGCAGAAAGCTTTTATTTGTTTGTAGACATTAAAAAACTAGCATCAATAATAACTTTTCATAAGATTAGAAAAATTAAAATAATTAATGATAGCTATATACTAACCTGATAAAACATAAATAATATTCATTATCAATAGTAGGTGTCACTATATTAATTAACACTTGAATGACATCACGGCAAACGACAATTTGTTTAAAATAAACTAAGTTTCGTGAAATTAACTACGCTTTTCATATTAAATTGCAGTAACGCCATCTAGTGGACGGTTGCTAAATTAAATTAATAAAACGTTGCTAAGTAGTGTTACAGGTTGTTAAAAAAGATGATGCACGGTAAATTAAAATGAATAAATATCAATATTGGTAAGAAATATAGTTGCATGAAATATAAAAGCATTGTTCATACAATTTCATCCAGGTTATTTTTATATTGTGCCATTTATGATCTTTGTGATCTTTAAAAATCTGAACTCACCTAAGAAAAGAGTCAAATTAACAGATATATATATATATATATATATATATATATATATATATATATATATATATATATATATATATATATATATATATATATATATATATATATATACTTGAGGAATATTTTGAGTATTAAAAAATTTTGAAAATTGAACTTTTTTTTAAAATTGGTAGGAAATAATTGTAATGTAAAATGAATAAATACCAATATTTATAAGAAATATAGTTACATGAAATATAAAAGCATTGTTCATACAATTTCATCCAGTTTTTTTTTCTATTGTGCCATTTATAATCTTTGTGATCTTTAAAAATCTGAACTCACCTAAGAAAAGAGTCAAATTAACAGATAGGAATATATATATATATATATATATATATATATATATATATATATATATATATATATATATATATATATACTTGAGGAATATTTTGACTATTAAAAAATTTTGAAAATTGAAGTTTTTTTTTTAAATTGGTAAGAAATAATTGTAATTTATTTTTTACCTGGCACCCAACAAACAAACATTAAATATTTTTGATTAAATTTTGGCAAAATTTTTGGAAAATTTTAAAAATAAATAAATTCAGAAAAAATAAGTAAACTAAGTTTCCTAAATAAATTAAATTAAGCGGACGTGAAAATTTTTCAATCTACATGATTCTTGTGTTAAAAAGTGCGGAGCACTCCAAAAATATGGAAAAACTCCGGATCCGACAGATGGCGACAGCGCTGTTTCGTCCTAATATGGGACTCGTCAGGCCACCGCATTCGGTACAAACCATCATCTCGCCTTTGCATCCTATAAAACTGAGTTTAAAAAAAAAAAAAAAAAAAAACAGCAAACAAGACGACAAAGGCGACATCTCGATGGTCCACTTGATAACACAAGAACCACACAGATTAACAAAGTTTGTAAAATAACCGCCATATGGTAACGCGACGGTGAATTAAAACAGAAATATGTAAAATCGAGTACACGAAACGCGCTGTCCAGAGGACAGGGGTCGCATTTTTCGGTACTGGCAACCAAGCCTACTGCTTATTTCAGCAGCCAAAGCCACGTGTCGCACCAAACGATCCCACCATAAGAGCATCGTTTAGCGTGTTTCAAATCCAAACAAGTAAATAAATAAATATATAAGGTTTTGTCCGTGTAATTTAAAATTAAATAGAGTCAAATATTGGCGAAGCGGACGTAAAAATTTGTCAATCTACATGATTCTTGTGTTAAAAAGTGCGGAGCACTCCAAAAATATGGAAAAACTCCGGGTTCGACAAATAGCGACAGCGCTGTTTCGTCCTAATATGGGACTCGTCAGCACTATTTTCTTTAAAATTACTTGTACAAAAGTGCTATGACCAAAGACAGGATGTTTTCATCTTTTTTGTTGATTACCAAAAAGCCTTTGACAATGTTAGACATGGGCCACTTTTGGAGAGATTGCAGGAAATTGGTATTGACGATAAAGATATAAGAATAATAAAAGAACTGTATTGGAACCAATCAGCAGAAGTCCGCATTAATACCGATCTGTTAACGGACACTTTTGGCATATTAAAGGGAGTCCGACAGGGGTGTATTTTGTCCCCTATTTTATTCAATATGTATGTTGAGAAAATCTTTCAACTAGCTTTGGAAGAAGAGACACGAGGTATCAAAATTAACAGCATACCAATGAATAATATTCGTTACGCAGACGATACCACAATACTAGCCAATAACATCGAGGACCTTCAGGCAATATTGAATAAAATTAACGAATCCGGTGAACAGTTTGGGCTACAAATTAATATTGCCATGACAAAAATGATGGTGATTAGTAGGCATCAACGCAATACTCCCCTCAGTATCAACGGGAACATAATTGAACGCGTCGCGAAGTTTACATATCTCGGAGCTACCTTGAATGAAAAGTGGGACTGTGATAAAGAAGTGAAAGGACGAATAGGCCGAGCAAAAACAGCATTTTTTAAAATCAAGAATTTTCTTCTTTGCAGGCATTTATCACTAAATACCAGAATACGTGTTTTGAAATGTTATGTATGGCCTATGGTATTGTATGGCGTTGAAACATGGTCACTTAAAGTTAGAACACTGAATAGGATCGAAGCCTTCGAACTATGGACACTTCGTCGACTGCTACGTATTCCCTGGACTGCTCATCTCACAAATGAAGAAGTTTTAAGAAGGAGTGGCGTAGAAAGACAACTGCTGGACACGGTAAAGCAGCGTAAAGTGTCTTACTTGGGACATATGTTGAGAGGATCCAGATACTCCATACCAAAGTTGATTTTGCAAGGAAAAATAGAGGGAAAGCGCGGACCGGGCAGAAAACAACATTCTTGGCTACGAAATATAAGAGACTGGTGTGGAATATCGGACGCCGCAACTATATTTAGACAGGCCGAAGAGGGTGTCCTGGCCATCTTATAACTTTAGAAGAGGAATGGACATTTGATCGCCGACGTGCGGCTTTGCACATGGCACCAGAAGAAGAAGAAGATGGGACTCGTCAGGCCACCGCATTTGGTACAAACCATCATCTCGCCTTTGCATCCTATAAAACTGAGTTTAAAATCAAAAAACAGCAAAAAAGACGACAAAGGCGACATCTCGATGGTCCACTTGATAACACAAGAACCACACAGATTAACAAAGTTTGTAAAATAACCCTCATGATAACTTGTGTTATCATGTGGACCATCGAGATGTCGCCTTTGTCGTCTTGTTTGCTGTTTTTTGATTTTAAACTCAGTTTTATAGGATGCAAAGGCGAGATGATGGTTTGTACCGACTGCGGTGGCCTGACGAGTCCCATATTAGGACGAAACAGCGCTGTCGCCATCTGTCGGACCCGAAGTTTTCCCATATTTTTGGAGTGCTCCGCACTTTTTAACACAAGAATCATGTAGATTGACAAATTTTCACGTCCGCTTCGCCAATATTTAACTCTATTTTATTTTAAATTACACGGACAAAAACTTATCTATTTATCTATATAAATATATATTAGTTAAATAATTGAGCACATTGTTCCAATTAGATTATTTAATAAAATAAATAAAACGGTACCGTGTACCACTTTTAATCTACTCCCCAAATTAAGACAACATCTTTTTCAAATATAGTCAATAATGGACAATGATTTATTATTATTATTATTTTAATTTGGCTTTGGGCTATTCAGCTAAGCAGCTAGTCACTTTGGTAATAAAAATTTTCTTTCTTATCATCATCATTATTATTTTATAAGTATAAGGAAGTGTATGTATATTTTTACTTGGAAACAATAAATGTATCTATATCATCCAAACAACTGTCATACTTTCTCCAGGGAACACTCACTCATTCCAGATATACTCAGATTTCATAAGGATGAAACTTCATGGGGGCCCTTTCCATGTTGACTATGCCCCATTATTATTATTATATATATATATATATATATATATATATATATATATATATATATATATATATATATATATATATATGTATATGTATATATTGTTACAAACTTTATAGCGTTGTACATTTCCTAGTATTAATTTGTGTTCTTAATTTGTAGGGTTTTGGGTATATTTTCTAATGTAAGAAGCTTTGTAGCGTTTTATATTTCATAGTATTAGTTTGTATTTGTAGTTTGTAGGGTTTTAGGTATATTTTCTAATGTAACGAACTTTGTAGCATTTTATATTTCACAGTATTAGTTTGAGTTTGCAGTTCATAGGGCTTTAGGTATATTTTCTATGAGTTTATAATTTATTTAAGTAATTTTACCTTTGTTAATTTCCTCAGAAGACGACTATGAAAGAAGGTCTGGAACTTTTTAGAGAATTCGATTTCCTTATTTTTAACATGGAACGCCTATGATAGAAGATCTAAAAATCGCCGGATTTTTCCTTTTTCTTATTTTGATTACCCTATGTAGTATGGAAAACCTTCTAGAGAATTAGGGAATCTTCCGGTATCAACCGAAAGGGTATATAAAGGGTCCAGATCGACTTTCTTAGTCAGTATATTCTGAGAGTTTGTCGACGCAATTTGAATTAATTTGACAAGTGTCAAAAGTAAGGTTGACAATAAAAAATAATTAAAATAATACAGTGTGTGTAGTTTGTTGGAAGACCGGCCGTCCGGAACAAATTGGTGTCAGAAGTGGGATCAAATCCAGAAAAGGTTAGTTCAGGTTATAAGATTGGAAAAAAAGTAAATTGATATTATATGCCAGTGGAAACTAGAAAACGGAAGGCACAAATGGAAGAACAACTTCAAGGTAGTTTAAACCAGATACTGATGATGATACAAGACATGAAAACAAGCCAAGAAGATATGAAGAAAAGCCAAGAAGATATAAAGAAAAGCCAAGAAGAGATGAAGCAAGAATTGAAAGGAGATATGACGAAAAATCAAGACGACATAAAATAAGAATTAAAGACAAGCCAAGATGATATGAAACAAGAACTGAAAGAAGACATTAAGAAAAATCATGAAAGTATAAAACAAGAATTAAAAACAAGCCTGGAGGATATGAGACAGGAATTTAAGACAAGTCAAGAAGATATGAAACAAGAACTGAAAGAAGACATTAAAAAAAATCAAGAAGATATGAAGCGCATAGAACAAGAAGTACAATATGAAGTGATGGAAATCCAGAAGCAGATGCAGTAATTACATCTGCAAATAAGAGAAGACGTACATGGTGAGGTACAACAAGAGGTGACGGAAATCTAGAAACAGATGAAACAATTACATGTGCAAGTGGAGAAGGTAGCCAGTACAGGTATAATAAAGGTAGATGGCATTCCTTCAACTAGTGTAATGAAGCCAGCTACCTTCGACGGCAAAGTACCTTGGCTTACCTATGTTCGTCAATTCGAAGCCGCCGCCACCGGCAATAACTGGAGTTCACCGGAGAAAGCACGTGCTCTTGTTCTAGCACTACAAGGTGAAGCTATGGAGGTCCTACGTAACATTCCTGAAGAAAAACAGACTGATTACGAGTTCATTGTTACTTTTCTGGAGATGCGCTATGGGGAAGCCCACCTCCAAGAAGTTTATAAAGCCCAACTCCAAGGAAAAAGACAGAAATACAACGAAAGTCTTCAAGAATATGAGGTGGATATAATGAGGTTAATAAATTTGACCTACCCAACATACCCTGAAGAAATAAAGCAAAAGTTAGCAGTGAATAGTTTTATTGAAGGTTTACGCGACCCAGAAACAAGTCAGACACTAAGAATGGCCAGACTGAAGATAATATCCGAGGCTCTTGCTTATGCCCTTCAGTTTGAGACAGCCAAACAGACCTCAAGGAACCAAGAAAGAGTCATAAGAAGAGTCAGTGTTTCCCAGGATGACCCCAATACAAATGAGGAATTCTTCATGAAATTAATGAAGGAGATGCAGGAATTTTTAAACAGACAAAAGGCACATGATAACAAAAATACAACCTTCCATAGCAGAAAAAGAATTCGTTGTTGGAAATGTGGCCAAGAGGGGCATGTACAAAGCCGCTGTACTGGCAGTACTGCTCCTGACAGTGATCAGAATCAGGAAAAACTTCCAGTAGCCAGCTTAGAGGTGCGAAAGCTGGCTAGGTGCTACCAAGCCCCACCAACAATAACAATTAAGGTAACCCGGCTGCAAAACAATGGTTCCAGCTTGGTAGTACCCGGAAAGGTATGCGGTCGGGAATATGAAGTGGTATTAGACACTGGCTCTACTCACACCATTGTAAAGCCGAACATCTTGGCTTATTGTAAGATTGGTCTTCCGGAGAAGCATTATGTCCTGCAAACCGCCAATGGGGAAGTAATACCTGTGAAAGGGATACATGAAGCCAAAATAACCCTGGGAAGCACCACTTTCAAACATGTGGTCATTGTTGCTGATATTTTGGATGAAGTAATACTCGATCTAGATGTCATGGAACACCAGAAGCTTGTCCTTGATCTTCCTCAACGAGTACTGCGAACTAGAAATGAAGAAATTGTTATGAATATACCGAAAAATAGTATCGTGTCGATCCGGAAAGTTGTACTTCTTGAAGATGCGATGTTACCCTCAAGTTCAGAATGTATAGTAAAAGTAAAGGTTGATGGTTCTGAAGCAGATGAAATAGTTTTAGTTGAACCAAGTCAAGATTGCTCGTTGTATGCAAAAGGGATACTTCCTGCTAGAACACTTATCCAGAACAAAGGAAGCCATATATTTGTCAAGATGCTAAACTTGAAAGATTATCCTCAACAGATGAGAAAAGGTGACAAGATTGCGACCTGTCAACCTGTCGACGTGATAGTTACCGGTATCCTGTTGCAACCTGAAAAATTATCTGCTAGTCTACCTAAAGTACTTCAAGACCTGGTTAGTACGTCAACACCTTTACTGAAACAAGTTCAGGTGGCTAGACTAGAAAATCTTTTAAGAAGAAATCAGGATGTTTTCTCTTTATCAGATAACGACTTGGGAAGGACCAATATAGTCGAGCATAGAATAAATACTGGTGAAGCAACTCCAATTAAACAAGCTCCAAGAAGAATACCATTAGCAAAACGTGACGACGTTGAGAAGATGCTTAAAGATATGCAGGATCAAGGCATTATTGAACCTTCCCAAAGTCCCTGGATATCCCCAGTTGTACTAGTTAAGAAGAAAGATGGCTCAACTAGATTCTGTGTTGACTTTAGACGGCTTAATGAAGTCACAAAGAAAGACAGTTTTCCTTTGCCTCGTATTGATGATACTCTAGATACTTTAACTGGATCAAAATGGTTTTCCACATTGGGCTTAAAAAGTGGCTATTGGCAGGTACAGCTTCATCCAGAGGATAAAGAAAAGTCGGCCTTTTCTACTGGAATGGGGTTATGGCAATTTAATGTTATGCCATTTGGTTTATGCAAAGCCCCAGCCACTGTTGAACGTTTAATGGAACGAATTTTACATGGACTAACGTGGAAAACATGTCTAGTCTATCTAGATAACATCATAATTCTGGGAAAAACATTTGACAATCATCTGAAAAATGTTGAAGATGCACAATTAAAGCTCAGTCTGAAGAAATGTCAATTTTTCCAGAAAGAAGTGAAATACCTAGGACATATAATCACAGAAGCAGATGTACGAACCGATCCAGAAAAGACAGAAGCCATTTAAAGTTGGCAAATACCGAAAAATAAGCATGAACTGAGAAGTTTTTTAGGTCTTTGTACTTACTATAGAAGATTCATAAAAGGATTCGCCGATATTGCAAGACCTTTACATCGACTACTTTTAATGAACTAAAAAAGGCACTTTGTAATCCTCCAATACTATCATATCCTGAGCCCGATCAGATGTTTGTTGTGGATACTGACGCTAGTAACTCCTCTATAGGTGGAATTTTGTCCCAGATACAAAATGGCCAGGAAAAAGTGATTGCTTATTTTAGCAAGGTACTCTGCAAAGCTGAGCGAAATTACTGTGTGACAAGAAAAGAATTACTTGCCATTATAAAGACAGTGGAACACTTTCACAAATATCTATATGGCCAAAAATTTCTCCTACGAACAGACCATGCATCATTAAAGTGGTTTTATAATTTAAAAATCCTGAAGGTCAAATAGCACGATGGTTACAACACTTGCAAGAGTACGATTTTAAAATTGAACATAGAAAAGGCTTGAATCACAAAAATGCAAACGCTTTGTCAAGGAGACCATGTTCAGAAGAATGCAAGCACTGTAACAGGCACGAAGAGCGAGAAAATCCTGACGATTTCTATTGCCGAAAGACACCACTACAATGCTCTTTGGATTGGGATCCCAAAATTATCTCCAAAGAACAACAAGAAGATCCAGATCTTAACCTTATCATTAAATTAAAGAATAATAATTCAAATCGACCCACTTTTCAAGAAATTTCGTCAAAATCTCAAAAAGTGAAAGGTTACTGGGTCTTATGGGATTCCTTGACTATGCACAATGGTCTTTTAAATAGAGTTTGAGAGAGCTCTGACGGCAAAGACTACACATACCAGATTGTTTTACCCACCAAAAGGATTCCAGAAGTACTGCAAGCTTTACATAATGGTGTAGGTGGCGGACACTTAGGGGTTATGAAAACTCTTAAAAAAGTTCGAGAGAGGTTCTATTGGCTGGGGAGCCGCGCAGATGTAAAAGATTGGTGCAAAACTTGTACCGACTGTGCTGCCAGTAAAGGACCGAGGACCCGTAGCCATGGTAAAATGAAGCAGTACAATGTAGGAGTACCTTTTGAAAGAATTGCTATATACATAGCAGGACCATTCCCTATTAGTAAATCCGAGAAGCGCTATATTTTGGTAGCTATGGATTACTTCAGTAAATGGCCAGAAGTCTATGCCATACCAAATCAAGAAGCCACCACCGTTGCCGAAATATTGTTTGAAGAGTGGATTTGTAGATATGGGGTGCCAGGAGAAATACATTCTGATCAAGGCAGAAACTTTGAATCCGAAGTTTTTACGAACCTTTGTAAGCTTCTGAAAATCCATAAAACTGGAACAACACCCCTACATCTACAGTCAGATGGAATGGTTGAGAGATTTAATAGAACACTGGAAAATTACATCATAATACAAGTAAATGAACAACAAAATTACTGGGATAAATGCATTTAGCCATTTTTACTAGCCTATCGTTCAGCCATTCACGAAACCACTGGAAAAAAAACCCTGCTAGCGTAATTTTTGGAAAAGAATTACGTCTTTCAGTCGATTTGCTTACTGGACGTCCACCTGATTGTGAAGCAACTTGGGAAGACTACACCAACCAACTCAGTAAGCAGCTTCAGGTGGTACACGAAGAAATACGTCAAAAGTTACAAATAGAAACCGACAGAATGAAGACTCGCTACGACCTCAAAGCCAATACGGGTGGATTCATGGTTGGTGAAAGAGTATGGTTGTACAATCCAAAAAGAACCAAAGGGCGTTCACCAAAGCTTCAAAAGTCATGAGAATGTCCGTACAATGTAGTGACTTGACTAAACGATCTGGTGTACCGAATTCAGAAAAGCCCTCATGCGAAGATGAAAGTCGTGCATCTGGACAGATTGGCCCATTACCAAGATCAAGAAGGTTGATCGGGACGATCAAGGCTTGGAAGGGGGGCAATGTTACAAACTTTATAGCGTTGTACATTTCCTAGTATTAATTTGTGTTCGTAGTTTGTAGGGTTTTAGGTATATTTTCTAATGTAAGGTAACTTGTAGCGTTTTATACTTCATAGTATTAGTTTGTATTCGTAGTTTGTAGGGTTTAGGTATATTTTCTAATGTAAAGAACTTTGTAGCATTTTATATTTCACAGTATTAGTTTGAGTTTGCAGTCCATAGGGCTTTAGGTATATTTTCTATGAGTTTATAATTTATTTAAGTAATTTTACCTTTGTTAATTTCTTCAGGAGACGACTATGAAAGAAGGTCTGGAACTTTTTAGAGAATTCGATTTCCTTATTTTTAACATGGAACGCCTATGATAGAAGATCTAGAAATCGCCGGATTTTTCCTTTTTCTTATTTTGATTGCCCCATGTAGTATGGAAAACCTTCTAGAGAAGTAGGGAATCTTCCGGTATCAACCAAAAGGGTATATAAAGGGTCCAGATCGACTTTCTTAGTCAGTATATTCTGAGAGTTTGTCGACGCAAGTTGAATTAATTTGACAAGTGTCAAAAGTAAGGTTGACAATAAAAAGTGATTAAAATAATACAGTGTGTGTAGTTTGCTGGAAGACCGGCCGTCCGGAACAATATATATATGTATATACATATATATATATATATATATATATATATATATATATATATATATATATATATATATATCAATTCAATTGACCATTGTCCTATATTGTAAATTATGACTCTCAGAATGTCTAATCTTCAGTGCATACTTCGATATCATTATGTCCTATATTGATAAAAAAAAATTCTCCATTGTAATGACTTCATCACTAGCTGTAAAATATAATTTTTCATACTGTTCTGTTAGAAATCACGTGATATAGTAGCTCCTCAGAAATTATATAATTGCGTATTTCTTTTAAAATGTCTATCTGTTCACATTTAATTCGAGAATTACTGCACAGATTTTGAGGCAGTTTTCACTATTATGTTGTGGGGAGTATTTTAAGAAAAATTTTTGTGTATAAAGCATTAAGTTATGACAAAAGAAAGCCGAAGAGCTAATTGTGCAGTGCGGGATAAATAGAAATCGAAAATTAAGATATATATTTTTTACAGGAAAAGAGTTAGGAACTCAGTTTGTTAACTTGGATACCTTGACCAAGGAGAGCGACTTCATATTTTTAGCAGCTCCTCTGACTAATGAGACTCATCATATGTGTAATGCTGACTTTTTCGCCAAAATGAAAAATACTGCTCTAATAATTAATATTAGCCGAGGATTACTAGTAAGAAATATTTATATTACTTATATATGTTTTTGTTGTTATTTATTTTTTTTATAGCGACAACAAAAATTGTTAAAGGAATAAAGTTAAATACAACATATGCTTAATAACTGAAAATGAGATCTATATAATGTGGATAGTTACAGGAGCATAAAAATTTCTTTTTCTTTATATTATGGTAGAAAAATTTTGTTTATTGCTTTTAATCATCTTTCAGAAAGCTCCCGGAAAATAACAATGTTAACATTTTATATAGAACACCTTGACTATTTTATAATTTGGACATCTTTTTAAACATGATGTCCGGTAAGTACCTCCCACTCTCTAGGGAGCATATAGGGGAGGTCAAAATAACCCTATTTTGTCATAGAAATAAAGATTCCTAAAGTGCTCCTTAAAAGAGATACAAAGCTCTAAAGAGATACCCAGCGATTCACCTTATCGGCTCTAAGTTTTGAACCGACTTGTATAATTTAATGAAATTTTAATTTATAGAGGCCATAAAGACTCATTAAACCAGCGAGGTCAGGAATGGACTTGAAGCTACAATAGTTGAGCCTAATTTTTGACAGGCGTCATTTTACAGATCTAAAAACTGATTTTCTAAATACTTTGGCTATTACTCTTCAATACGAGGAAACTGACGGTTTTCGAGATATATCAATTTTTATGCGAAAACTCTAAAGTTACTGATTCTAAACACAAAGAGATAAAATTTAGGTCTTTATTGTTTATACCTACATAATGAATTACTATTGAACTTGTCAAAACGGCCTTGAAGTAAAAATAATTTAAAAATAATGAAAAATATTGCAACGCAGGTATTTACTTTCAAGGTGCTTGTGCGCGTCTTGCGCGAGCAGAGCAGAGTTGAAAGCTAGAGGCAGCACCAGCAAGCAATGTGCCGAGCTAGGCCCTATGCCGTAGAATAGGGGTGAGTATTTATTTTAAAGGCGCTACCGAGTTTTTGGCTGGGTAAACTCGGAAACCCCCCACGTTGTTGCTTGGGCCTAGCGTTCAACTCAGCTCTCAAATCGCCATACAAACAAAAAATATAAGTAAAGCTAGTTTGCTGCACACAATATTAAAAATAAAAAAAAAGAGGTAACGCACTGCAAAAAACAAGAAGTTGTGGGGTTCAAATGAAACTCAATAATTTTAATACCCATCACAATTTTTATTTACTGATATCTCTAAGGGTGCGTCTGGCCAGTTCTTATGCTCAGAGGGTAGATCTATGTTGTTTATATCCCTAAGGGTGGATTGCTGTTTGTATTCCTATCCAAAGGGTGGGCGTGGGTTTCACTTATACCCAGAGGATGGACTGGGTTTCACTTTTACCCAGAGGGTGGACCCTAATTTAAATAAAATAAAAAAAAAATAATCAATGCCTTATAAAATATTTTTCTGTTAGAGCAAATGACAAAAAAATTAATTACCGCCAAATTGTCAAGAAATTACATTAAAAATTTTAAAAACATTAAGGTAAACTACAAATTAATAGGAAAAGAAATATTGAACCAAATCATTTAAAGTAGTCGCTTGCTCTAACTATTGAGTTCGACTTACATAGGAGTAATAATGTGGTAAACATGCCCAAGTAAAATTTCTCCAGTTATTTACACAAAATAATCCAGCAAAAGTGCAACAACAGATTCATTAAAATAAAAAAAACTAATTATATGTATATATAAAAAAAATAATCAATCCATAATTAAATATATCAATAATTACTTTAACAAAATGTTAAACAAAAGATTTACCATAGAATATAATTAGTTCTTCAATTAAATCAATCATCGCGAAATTGGACATAAAATTTAAAATCAAACTGAAAGTTAATGCTGCCATGAACATATCAGGATAAAAAAAAAACTTTAAATTTATCAGTAATAAACCCAAAATGGGGTCCCAGGATTACATACGACGCAAAATACTTCAATACTACCATTATTAAATTAATTTAACTGAAAATTGGGAACATCGTGATACGTCCAGGAGGCAAAATATAGTGCGAATTACAAATGATGACAAAATGCTCTCAAAATCAACTCTTACTGATAAAAAATTATACAACTTAGGCACTGCATGGCAGCAAATATTAAAAACCAAAAAAAAACTTATAAATTTCAAAATTCAAGAACTATATATTTATCATAAAAAAAAAGAAATGATCGGCACCCAAAACTTCAAAATACATCTTAATAATGTTTTAAGGTGCTAATTTTGGATCTAAATGAGTCTTAGAATAACATAACGGTTGGTTTTAAATTATGATTTAATTTCACTAGATAAAAATCAATTTGGAGCTGAAATCTTTTAATAAATAAGAAATACTATGCAGGATCCTTTTAATAGTAATTATTTTATAGTTCCTTACCCGATCTTATGGGGTCAGACTGATTCCTTCGTTGACCCGTGCAAACTGCCGAAAATCCCTGTCTCCAGGTTTATTCCGATAAAAAAAACATAACTGCCAACCTGGCAAAAGATACGGTACAGCAAAAATCAACAAAATTATCAGGATAATTGTCGACTTTCATCTCAAAATCCCAAAAACTTGGCAACAAAAAATTGAGATGGAAGTCTGCAGCTGCTTCGGCCGAATCAAACCAGGAAAAAAGTGAAAAATTAAGGCAAATGGTCTTGCTTGCGCACTAATCGACTTTCGGTAGGCGCGCTCCATTACCACGTGTGAAAGAAATGACAGCTCAAAAAGAAAGACACGGAGCAACAACAGTCGGCTAAAATGCGTTTGTTACTTAAGCCAATTCGTTAATGATTAGCATTTTCCACTCAAAACAAGCATAATAGCCCCCTCCCCCCTAAGAGCTTTGAGTTCAGAAAAATAGACACGATTTTGCTTCTTATAATATAGTTTATTCAAGAAGTAGAGAGTGTATATAAAAAAAAATAAAATAATTTTTTACCCTATTTTTCTCCGCAAACTACCTTTAGTCCGGTGTCTTTGGCAAAATCTGTTAGACACATATATTTTTCATAGGAATGGGTTAGAAATTTTATAATCAAAAATACCGGTCTATAATAATGGACTATTTGCGTTGGATAACAATAGATATTTGGAAGTGTGAAGTGTTAAAAAGGATTTTATTCCTTGTCATAGGCGTTGGGAGGAGGTTTATTTTATCACAAAGTATTTATGGCATAGAATATTATTTCGGTAATAAACTTAAAATAAAAAGTTTTTATAATATTATTTTATTTCTTATGATTTCTTAATAATTCAGATACATTAGAAAATATAGACAATTTTGACATATTTAACACAAAGCACAACTGTATTTTTATTATTTTTAATTTTGGCATAGAAACCGTTTCAGGCACATTCAGACTAAAACGTAGCTTTTTTCTCTCAAAAAATTCTAAGTTATAATTTAAATACATACAACATACCCATTGTCAAAAATACAAGAAGTTAAACATATATAAAAAAATAAATTCGTCCATATAATATTAATTTTTTTTTTGGGGCTATCGGTCATTTTATTATTAATTAAAAACATTTTTAGGACATTTGACGTTTCAGTTTATTTATTTCTTAAACCATCTGCAGAATTACAATTAAACACTAAACAGGGATTCAAATGTCATTAATTTTCATATGTTACAGTTAAAATTAGATCTACTTATTTTTATTTTTATTGCAATGATATCTTAATTTAATTTACTTTATTATATGGAAGTCCGATAGCCCCAAAAAAACAAAAAAAAAGTGTTAATTCTACACGCTTAAGAAAAAGACACAAATACAATAATAAAAAAATTACGGATAATTGGAATTAAATATATATATATATATATATATATATATATATATATACATATATATATATATATATATATATATATATATATATATATATATATATATATATATATATATATATATATATATATATATATATATAATAGCTTTGTTCGCGGAACCGATTCCGAACTAATACACATGCGCGGTTGAAATAGTAACGTTCGCGGATAACAAAGTTCTGAATTTTTAGTTACAGTTCCATGTTCGAGGAGAAAATAATTCGGTTCGAAATCGATTCTGAACCAGTTCTACCGGTTCTAAGCAGCGCCAGCTTTCATGCTGCGGCAGCAATATGCAACTATTTGGCAATTGTTTTTATTTTATTTTGGGTTTTTCTTTTGTTTATGTTATTTATTGAATTTGATGTTCCAGTATATATTATATTGGTTTTACTTTAATTAGTAATAATCTACCTAGAATCTTAATTGATAAATTAAAAAAGTGTTTTTACCTTTTAGTTCAGGAGAAATTTTAGAGTTCATTCAAAATTCCTAAAAGTGCTAGTTATTTTGAGGAAATTTTGCCTGCCCCCCCCCTCATTTTCAGTTAAGCCGAAAAATGGTACAAGAATTGGAACATTGCTGAATTTTATATTCTCAGGAAAGAGATTCTGAAAAAGCTACATTATAAAGTGCAATGTGGTTTGCAATAAATTAAGTTGCATCTTATAGGGACGTATCGGACCGGTTTTTCGTTTTGTTAAAAAATCTTTGTTGTAACAAAAAGATATGGACCTAAAACTATTGCGTTTTATTTTTAGTTTAGAAAAACCCACATCTTTTTATTAGACATATGTTTAGTATTAGATTTACTGTTAGGCTCCCGAAATATGAACATAACACAAAATAAAGAGCAAATAGTAGATCTCAGTTAAAATATCAAAAAATCTATTCTGCAAAAAAAAAAGACGTTTTATTCTAAAAGGAACTGACAGTTAGACTTTATATTATATAAGAAAAACAATTACAATTCAATATTTCTTTAAAAGAATACTAGTAATAAAATCTGATAAAAGACAGTTGTACGTTATTTAAAACAACAGTCACCGTATGTTAAATAATGGGACTCATACCACAGTAGACGATTCAAAGTTCCAAAATCGTTCGTGGTAAAAAAAAATCCGGAACCGGTTAATAACTGAGTATGCGCTGTACGATAATCCTGAACTAATTCCTTACTAGTTCTGAATCGGTTCAGAAAGTGACCCGCGAACAAAGCTATATATACATATATATATATATATATATATATATATATATATATATATATATATATATATATATATATATATATATATAAAATAAAAGACACACTAAAATAAAAATATATCAAAAAACAAGAAAATATATAAACAACATAAAACAATAAAATATAACAAAAACAAAAATTTAAATAATAAATTGTGTTTTCACTGGTAAACATTACGTATCTAATTCGTAATCAAAGTCAGTGAAGCTATCTTCGCTCAAATTAATTATAATTGGTTCCTATATCTCACCGATCATGAGATCACGTTTTGTTTTATTCTTTTATTATATGGATTTTTCCTAATTTTCTACAATAAGTTTATTCAAAAAAATCTTTCAAGTTACTAGTTTTCTAAGTTGTGTTATTTCTAGGAACTCTACCTTTTACTTGAGAGATATATTTCCTTCTCCAACGGACAGTTTTCGGACGAGCTATAAGAACAAATTTCCTATCTGGTTTTTCCCAGCAAAAATTAAGTTCTCTGAGCAATTTCCATAGCTCAGTTCTTTTAATTTCAGGTAAATTTCGATCTTTATTGATTTTAGTTAGAATTATGTCGACGGTTGAGATCTGCTTCTCATAATAAAATGTATGTACAACTTCTTTTGTTGCAGTTTTCATCTCTTTTTTCTTTAATCGTCTGCCTGTGATCGAATGTGGCTTGGGAGAATTGGCAATTCCAATTGTTTTTACTCCTTCAGTATTCGGTATATAGTAGATTTTCCAACTCCTGTCATGTTGGAACACATCTCAATAGAGCTTTTAACATTATTATCTAGATACTGATATCTTAAGGCATCATTAATATTCATCGTAATACGTTTTTCTTTGAGGAAAAAATGCCTTGGTTTAACAATTTTGTATAAATATATAGGTGGAAGCCATATCTTTTGGGTATCTTACTAATTTCAAATAATATATAAAAATAAGCGCAAACAAGATAAATTACTAAGAATACAGTCTAAAGTGTACTTTGCTCACTGACAGAAATTAAATTGAACTATCAGAAATTTTATTGTTGCAGTAAATTTATAAAAGCTTTTAATATTTACATATAATTAGATTTACAACAGTCCTCAGTTACCTGCGGCAATAGAGCAGGTACGTTTAAAGTTTCGGTAATAGTTTTATTACTCTCTCTAGTTCTTGAATAGAGTAAAGGAATGTGTATGCTTGCATTCGCCTCCCCCCTTCCAAGAGCTTTGAATTCAGGAATATATAACTGATTCTGCCTTTTATATTAGAAATGTGTATGCTGCTGGAACCTCCCCCTCTTTGACAACTTGTTTTTCTTGCGATAGCTGCCTTCCAAGAGCTTTAAGTTCAGGAAAATAGACCCGATGCTGCCTCTTGTACTAGGAATGTGTATGCTGCTGGCATCTCCCCTCTCCAAGAGCTTCAAATTCAGAAAAATAGACCCGACCCTGCCTTTTACACTAGAAATGGGAATGTTTCCGGTGTCTCCCCCACTCCGTCGACAACTTGCTTTCGTTTGCAATACTGTACTTTTGTGATATCACCGCCCCCCCCCCCCCCCCCCCCCAAGGAGTCAGGCTGGATCCGTTCCTGCCCCTTTAAGGCTCTGTATCTCCGTTAAGGGGCTTTTTGGGAATTTTTTTCTATAACAAAGTGGGGTTATTTTGACCTGCATTGTATGCTCCCGAGAAATTCCGAGGTGCTTACCGAATACCTTGTATAATATATCATACATCTTAGTTGATCAATTTTCAAGATATTGACAAATAGAAAATGACTTTGTGCTTTGACAACCTAACCTTCAATAGATGCAGCTTGTAAAATAGTTAACTCACTAAAATTTTATGTTTCATTAGGTAATTAAAGATCTCAGCTTCTGATTTAAAAGAAGATTAAGATGCTTTATTTTATGTTATCCGTTAGACAGTTTAAATTAAAAAACAAAATATTTCGAAAGATGTCTAACATTTTTGTATAGATACATTTATATATGGCTAATACCATTCAAAATCCTGCTGTGAAAACATTAAAAAAATGAGATGCCTTCTCAATGAAATATATAATTCTAGCACCCAAAAACGTTTATATATATATTTTACCATTTTGCAAAAAAAAAACATTTTCAAGGAAGTTATTGAGACTTTAAAGTAGAGCTTAGTACTTTTTCTTCCTAGGTTTCCTTGGTATAAGTTTCTTCAGTTTATTTTCATGGGTGCTAAAATGCAGGAATGACTCAATATTTTTTTTCTTTTTTCAGTGACCGATTCCATTTCAAATTATGCAATGATTTTGTTCCAAAAAAAAATGCTTTCTCCTAGAAATATATCCTACCAAAAAGTGTACAGGTTGTCTCATTTTCGACGCTTTTATGGGATATTGGAGTTATTATCTAAGATAGATTGTTGCGGTTTTCATTTTTTAACGAAACGAAAGATTCCAGTGTCAAATTTGTCTTTTACTTTTTAATCTACAGGGTGATTTTGAAAATCCTTGTTTTCTAGACCCAACTCGTATTTCTGTTATGCGTTAATTTATCAAAAAAGTAAAAACTAGATTATATAGAGTGTTTTACGTAGAGTTCAGTGGCGTAGTCAGCTTTTTTGTAAAAAGTTTAGTTTTTGAGATACTAACCAAACTTATGATTTTTTTTAAATAGGAAACTATATAATGTGTTTATTTTATTTTGAAAACTAGGTCAGAATTCGATATTTTCAATAATTTATTTTATTTGTAATAGTAGGCTACGGCCAATTTATAAGAAACAAATGCAAAATTTTGACAATAATAATTATACCAAAGATAAGACACTTTAAAAGTTAATTATAATGTTTTTCTATATTTACAAGTGTAAACTCTTAACTATTATTCCATTTTTTACACAACACTATTATTATAAAACCAGAATATTGAAATTTGATTGCAAATGAACAAGAACATCATTATTTCATAAAACTAAAATATCAAAAACACAAGGAAACACTGAAACTAAAAATAACCAAGAGTCTTTTTAAAGATAGTTTTTAAAATTGCTGCCGTTTTCTCGAATGTAATAGCGGCACAGTTTTGTTATTCTTCTAATTGCATTTAAAAGAATCATAGATCTGTTATGAAGAATTTGGAAGGGCAAACCAATTGCCTCACGAAGTTCCGCTATAGACTCATGTCTTATCTTATACACTTAAAGTCATTTCATAATCCAAAGATGTTATACAGTAATGATCGATATCAAGGAATCTTAAGGTTATGTTGTCACAGTTGCTGGTATTGTTCTTTTTCCGATACGCATTTTGTGCCTAATATACGTTAATTTCGCTAAAGAGAAACTAACTAATAATCAATTTATTTTATTTTTTCTTTCTTTATATAGATTGATCAAGATGCACTAATTAAGGCACTAAAAGAGGGACAGATTTTTGCAGCTGGTCTTGATGTTATGACTCCTGAACCTTTAAACACAGACAGCGAATTATTGAAATTACCGAATGTTGGTAAGTATAATATTAGAAGTGTAATCATTATTATGACATTGACATTGCAGTCAGTTATCATAACTTTTAACCTGACGCACATCTAGCTGAATACACAGTCACGTTTATCTCTTTGACTGAAGGTATCCAAATGAAATTAGGCATATTAATAATAGTTATTAACCCGCATATATTCTAAAAGTTAGATATTAAACAATGTTTTCATTAGATGGCTTTAAAAATTGTTGAAAATATTTCTGACAGTCTAATTTCTCTCTTTAGTTTCTACAGCAGTAAAGCTAAAATTCTGGGGCAAAGATATATTATAATTTGCAGGCAAATTATAGCGCTCTTCTTTTGGTCTTCAAGAAGTTTACCTCCTTCTATTATCTATATATATATATATATATATATATATATATATATATATATATATATATATATATATATCGACTCACGGTATTGCTTTTTTTAAATTTTATATAAACCTTTCGGAACATCTACACAAACAGTAATTGAAAGAAAAGGCTAAAATTATTTAAAAAATAGATTTATATATTCAGTTCTTACAAATTTTTTATTGCCTTCAAGTAATGAATTTTTACATAAGTTTGACGTATGTTCCTGATGTAGCCTGTATTTAAAAAAAAAATAAAGTGAACTATTATGAAATATTAAAATGAAAAAAAGATTAAAGATAATGTTTTAACTTTTTCAAAATGTTGCCTCTTATCTTATTTGTGTTAAAGTGGTTCTAAATCGCATTATTTATTGTAATATTATGACTCTGAATGAATGAATGAATGAATGAACAAGGGTGGCGATACTTGATCATTGATTCCTAGGCCTTAATAGGCCCTTTACATCCCACCATAGCTGAAGGTCATTCGAGGCAAATCGTCAAGCAGTCTTGTTAATTAAACTTACCTACTTTCGGTTACAAAAATGTATATCCGAAATATCTCTGTCTCAAACCGTTGAGGGCTGGGCACTCTCTGAGGACATGGTCAACAGTTTAATTTTTCTCTAGTGACCATCTGCATATCGGGTAGTATACGACACAGACCTCATGAAGATGTCCCCTCAGGTGACAATGTCCTTTTAACAATCCCACAAAAATTCGCAGCTGTTTCCTTCCCAAGGAGAGACGCTCCTTAGTACGCCGTGCACTAGGCCCAGTTATATATTCCTTAGCACACCTCATTCCAGGAGCTCCCCTCCACATAATAAAACTGCAATCTACAATCGACCACCTTGTAGGTCTAGAAATAGATATTTAAAACTCCTTTCGCCTACGTAAACATCTAACTGCCATCTTCCTCGATATAAATAAAGCTTTTGATAAACTCGACAGAAGCAGTATCATTAACTCACTTATAAAGCTTAACATAGGAGGCAACATGTTATTTTATATTTAAAATTTCCTATGTAACAGAACTCTCGCCGTTAAAATTAGAAACTCCTTTACCACAACCCATCCTCACATGGGTGGAGTTTCTCAGGGCTCTTCTATCAGTCCCACACTTTTCCTTCTAGCCATTAATGATATCACTAAACACATAGATCACAGAGTCGATATAAGAATTTTTGCCGACGACGTTTTAATTTACCACGCATCCACAGACCCTAATTACAGGTCTCTCATTCTTCAATCAGCTCTCAATACCTAACTGCTGGGTCCTCCAGTAAAAACCTCTCATTCTCTTCTGGAAAATCTAACGTTGTTCACTTCTGCCGTTTAAGAAACTGTCCAAGCATAACTAATTTAAACCTTAATAGCATACTTATACATCCCACCACTAACAAATCATTTCTCAGTGTAATCTTTGACCAATTACTGAATTTTAAATACCACATTGATGAACTTAAAAACAAATGCATTTCTGATCTTAAAATTATCAAAATGCTAGCAGGTACTACTTGGGGCTCTGACTGACACTCCCTTATCAAAATTCATCAATCCTGCATACTTCCCAAACTCAATTACGCCTCCTGTATATATGGCTCCGCCCCTCCATCTTATCATTCTAAACTTAATCTCATACACAATACAAGTGTTTGACTGGCTATAGGCGTTTTCCACACTAGCCCTATTTCCAGCATTATGTGCGAAACTAAAATTTTGCCCATAAAGTATATTAGAGATATACAACACTTAAATTATGCTTTTTAAGACTTTCTTTCCTATATCAAAACTAGTTCACAGAAATCTCTTCCTTTGGATAACTTCTTCTAGTAAATACCCTCCTAGTTCCAACCTAAGATATAACAAACTCAAGGAACGTCTGCAAATTGTCTTGCCCCCATGCATCAAACCACAAAATAACGGCTCTACTTACTCTTCATGGAATATATCCCCAATTAAATCCGATCTAACGTTCACAAAGTACGACAAACTGAATACCCCTCATCTCTTAATCAGGAAAGATTTCAACCTCCTGCTTCAAACAAAATATAATAATTTCAACGTCATTTATACTGATGGATCTAAAACTGCCACTCAGACCATACCAGCATACTACACCTCCAATGAAGAAGAAACTTTTCGAATGCATAAAACAGCCAGCATACTAACAGCTGAATTATACGCCATTTATAGAGCTTTTAAATACATTATATCATCTCCGCACAAAAAGTGGGTTATTGCCACTGATTCGCTTAGCTCTATACAGAACATCTCTTCATACCATCTAAAACATCCCTTGTCTGGAGAAATTAAATATTTCCATGAAAAGGGACTCATAGATAACAAACTAATCATCCTGCTGTGGACCCCTAGCCATGTGGGAATACCTGGAAATGAGAAGGCTGACTCTCTTGCTAAACATCCCCTTAATCCTCTTCTTGTAGATCAAATCTTCTATATTAAGGATATCAAAACTCACATTAATAAACTTTTCTATAATCTGGTTCAACTTGAATGGGATCTAACCTTGGACGATAACAAACTGCATTCGATAAAACACTCCTACTTTGAAAACTCTTCACACCACTCCCTAACAAGGAAAGAATCTGTTATAATTATTAGGCTAAGAATCGGACACACGCGGCTCACAAATGAATACTTAACAAAAGGCTTAAACCAACCCCAATGCCCTTCCTGTATAACCTTTTTTTGGTTATGATATATCTCGGTTTTGCAATATATTTATTAATTTAAAAATAACTTTTAAGGGACTTAAAGAACGAAAGCTTTTACGGTTTTGGTCAAGTTAGAAATCATGGTTCTTGGGTTTGGACCGTGTCATGTTAGAATTATTATCCGACGTTTTGCCTAGGATTGCACGAGGCATATCCAGGAACCTTTACTCTACGAGATTAGAACACTGAATGTGGAATAAAGATGCCTTGTGCAATCGTAGGCGAAATGTCGGATAATAATTCCAATTTGACACGGTCTAAACCCAAGAACCATGATTTTAGGAGACTTCTTTAACTTTTAAGGGGAAAATGCTAATAATTAGTAAATTGGCTAATTTGACAAATTTATTTTAGCTGACTGTTGTTGCCCAGGGTCATTTCTTTCAAATATGTCAATTGATTGCGCTTAAAAGAAGTAATGCTGTGCGCAAGCCAGAATCTTTGTTATAAATGGAGGGCATTTCGCCTTGACTTTGAATTTTTCCTGTTCGACTCTATTGAAGAAACTGAAGACTTCCATATCAATTTATTTACACCATCCTTTGAGATCTGGGGCTGGAAAGTCGTTTAAATTATTCCGATAATTATGTTGAGTTATTGAGTTATGCCACCTTTTGCCTGTTTGCCGTTTTTGGGTTATTTATACCGGAATTAACCTGGAAATAAAGATTTTGACAGTTTCGCAAGTTTTGACAGAGGAATTCTGTTAAACTCCAACACCAACCTCGGATTTTTTACCTACGAGTTTTTTTAACTTGTCATTACTACCAGCAAACGTTTTGTTTATGTTTTGGTTGACTGTGTGCGTTTACTCTTTCGAACTTACCTTCGCAAGGAGACCACCAAACTAGCAGTCTCGCCATCAAACAGGAAAACCTACAAATTCTTTTTTTTTTATTTCACTGATAACTTATAAATTTTGAAAATTAAGTAACTTCCATTCTGTTTCTTTTTGTAATGGTTGACGCAATTTACTAACATTCTATGATCATGGAATACATGGGCGTAGAGTTGGGGTCTCTACACTGCGACCTGGTAGATTTATTGTGCCCCCCTACTGCTGCCCAGTTCTAAAAGTTATCTTATCTGGTAGAGCGGGTCCTCCAGTCCTATTTTCAGCTTCCCTTCTTTGATTTGGTGTGTTCCCAAGAACTGCATTTTAGGGTTTCGTTATCCTCAGAAAATCGGCATTCTTCTCTTTTTACAAGTTTCTTGAGGTGTCAATTTAGGTGGAAATATCCCATCAGTATGGTTACGCAGTTAAATAATACTCAGTTGTACTTCTCTAACACAAAATAATATTTATTCTTATTATAAACTTTCTAACTAACCAGAAATATGATCTATCCACTAAACATACAAATAGTACTTTGAATAGCTGAAGACATTACAGAAATGTTTTTACAATAATCAGGACCCCTGTCCAGAACTCTGGGTTGGTTTTTACTTACACTTATGCACTCTTTGAATCTATTCTGATCAAAGTTTTCCAGAAGTATCTTCGATTGTCTCAATCTTTGCAGTTTCGTCCAATAATTGGATCTTCTGCTTTCTTTTTCTATCTTTAGTTTTTCTAGCATTACGCTGCTACTGATTCCACAGAAAAGCTCCGGCTCCAGAAATAGTGTCTCAGCTCCTTTCCTCACGATGCTGTCTACTAATCATTTCCCTTTATCCCGGTGTCTCTCGATGCCCACATGAGGGTGACTTTATTATTCTTACTCAAATTATTTAATTTCTCTAGGCATTTCCAGACCATCTTGGAGCTGATAACCTGAGAGCTCAGCGCACTGATGGCTATTTGACTATCCGACATGATGATAATCTTTTGCTCGTGATAGTTTTTTTCTCCTTGTTAAATTGAATACATATCCTAATGGCATGTATTTCTGCCTGGAAAATACTTAGTGACTTACTCAAACTTTCGTAGTGTCTGGTGCCGAGTCAATATATTCCGATCCTAGTTTCCTCAGTTATTTTGGAGGCATCTGTATACCAGATAATGGGTTTTTTGCTGAGTTTTTCAATGGTGTTTCTGTCCCATTCGCTCTTGCCACTCAATTTTATGCTGAAATTTTTCACAATGTTAAATTTCTTTTTAATTTGATCTTGAGGCATGTTCCAGATTTGTTGATTTCTTAGTTAGAGATTGGGCCTTCGTTTTATGACCTCATTTTAGTAATCGTTCTCTTGTCCTTGTTTTTTAGTATATGTAGAGGTGTGAGGTTTAGGATTACTTCCTCATAAAATATATAGGACTTGCGTTGTTTTAGCGTGAATAGGTAAAGATTTATATTATTACTATTTATATTTGAGTTTGATTTGACTCCTATGTTTGCTCGCGTGTGTATATTTTTGTGTGTATCTGCTTATCTTTAGGGAGTAAAGTTTAAAGCTAGTTCCTAACGACATCATGGAAGGTTTCTGCATTCGACCTAGTTACAGATGCAGTAGTGCCCTGAATAACCCACCCGTATTCTCCGACATAAGGGCTAGCTCGACATTTTTACTCGCTGATGCTGCCACTAGCCATCAACTATACTCTGGTAATTTTGCTTTAGTGTTATTAATTTCAGTTCTCACTTAATTGTGAGGTTTTGCCTTTAAATACCAGTGTAATAAAGCCTAAGTAACTTTTTTGAGTATTTCCGTCAATTCCTACAAAATAGTGTTATAGTGCTGGCTTTGCCAAGTTCTGCACTTAATTTCTCTACTCTCCGCAAGATGTCACTACTATACGCATAGCATGGTCGTAAATACTAGTCACAATAAATAACACACAGTACGCGTATCGGCTATCTCTGCCACAATATTTTCAACTATTTTTAAAATCTACATCTAAACGCAAACAATTGTATACTTAAATCGAGCGTATTCAAAACCTTATAGTTTGTACCTATTTCCAATAGCATCTTTCTAAAATAAATAAAATTTATTTATTAATTTGACCTATTATGTCATATTTCTTCTTATTTTCAGTTTTAACGCCGCACATTGGGAGCGCCACAAACAACACAAGAAATGCAATGGCCGAGTTGACAGCAAAAAATATTTTACGAGGTCTGGCTGGTGAAGAATTGTTAACGCCAGTTCAGTTGTAAAGTAGCTCCTGCCACAACTTTTTAGATAAAGACCACTCATTACTGATTTATCAATAAACACCTGTTTGTTTGAAATAAATTTGTTTATAAAGTATATTATTTTATTTTTATTCTGTACCTAATACTAACTTGGCACTTGTTGTCATTATCGGTAAGTTTGGTTTAACTGCTAAGGATATCATCCAGGAGAACTGAAGGGGGAAGTTAAAACCTTATTAACTAAGTAGTACCTAAAATTTTTTAAAAAATATTATATAAAACTTTCAATTGTTTTAGATTGTTTAAGGACATTTTTAAATGTTTTAGTTTCTATTTGTTTTTAATATACGTAAATTTTTGTTTTTTTTTTTTGAAAAAACTGGAAAAAGCACGATATAATATGCGAAGCCTCTTAAGTAAAATAAAAAACGAATAAAAAATTAACTGTATTGTCAACGAACATTTCTAAATAAAATAAAAATATACCAAGGAGTATATATATATATATATATATATATATATATATATATATATATATATATATATATACATATATATATATATATATATATATATATATATATATATATATATATATATATATATATATATATGTTTATGCGGCTTTTACGGATTCCTCCATGTGAGATGCAATGGCAAGGGATATATTCACATTATGCCGTTGTAGTGCTGAAATCACATTCGGCAAACGTATAAATATATGCAGCTCCGTATATAAAAGAAGTAAAATACGAACAGTAAATGCAAACTGCGTTCCAACCATATCCTTTCCGTGTTAGAGGTTGTACAGTTTGAACAAATTCCTAAGGAAAACAATTTATCCTACGCCACCCCCATCGAAATGATGGTCTACCTGAACCATCATATCGAGAAGAAAGTCAAAACTTACCCTCCCCGCCACAGTGATACGGCAGAGGTACATGTTTCGTGTCTACTAGAGTTATTAGGGCACCGACATGCACCTGGCTGTGCAAAGAACAGGTTGGCAGGAAGCATGCAAATACTGAACGCGGCTTCGCCGACCTCCCACCGGATGCCGTATATATGTTTATGCGGCTTTTACGGATTCCACCGTGTGAGATGCAATAGCAGTGCATATATCCACATTATGCCATTGTAGTGCTGAAATCACATTCAGCATGCGTACAACTATATGCAGCTCCGTGTATGAAAGAAGTAAAATGCGAACAGTAAATGCAAACTGCGTTCCTACGGCCGTATCACTGTGACGGGAAGGGTAAGTTTTGACTTTCTTCTCGGTATGGTGGTACAGGTAGGCCATCATCTCGATGGTGGTCAAATAGGATAAATTGTGTTCCTTAGCAATTTGTTTCAACTGTGCAACCTCTAACACGGAAAGGATATGATTGGAACGAAGTTTGCATTTACTGTTCGCATTTTACTTCATTCATATACGGAGCTGCATATAGTTGTACGTTTGCTGAATGTGATTTCAGCACTACAACGGCATAGTGTGGATGTGTCCACTGTTATTGCATCTCACACGGAGGAATCCGTGAGAGCCGCATAAACATGTATACACCATCCGGTCGGTGGTCGGCGAAGCCGCGTTCAGTATTTGCATGCTTCCTTTCGATCTGTCCTTTGCACAGCCAGGTGCATATCGGTACCCTGATGAGTCTAGTAGAGACGAAACATGTACCTGTAGCGGGGAGGGTAAGTATTGACTTTCTTCTCGGTATGGTGGTACAGGTAGGCCATCATCTCGATAATGGTGGAATAGGATAAATTGTGTTCCTTAGGAATTTGTTCAAACTGTGCAACCTCTATCACGGCAAGGATATGGTTGGAACACAGTTTGCATTTACTGTTCGCATTTTATTTCATATATATACATATATATATATATATATATATATATATATATATATATATATATATATATATATATATATATATATATATATATATATATATATACTGTGTAGATAATGAATAAAACCCAATATTTGTTAGAGATTGAGAGATAAAAATAATACACAGAAAAGTTTAGATCAAACTTTTATAGATAATAAATCAATAACCATCATTATCCAAAATATTTGCAGTAGTTTCCTGTTGAGTAAGGAAATTACAAATATTTATTCCAAAATCTCGTACTATTAATCTTTTCTTTAAAATTATACCATTAAAATTTTCTTATATTCTTCAAATCACTATTTTTCGTATTCGTTGTCATTTGAGAGTTAATAATTTTATCATAGGTCAAACTTCGATACTAATTAATTTTATTAAGTTCTAAACTTGTTTTACTTAACAAATCAAACACATAACCTCTGTTAAAAATAAAAAAACAAAATATTTCACTTTTGTTTTGAGATGACGTATGTAAACAATGAAAAATTTGTGGTTATGGTAAATTTCGGGAGCTCTCGAGACGCGATATTTTTAGCAACAGGATTATTTCAACTCTGACGAATCTTCTACGCTTCGGCTATTTAAAAGAATCCGAAACATCTGAAACGTCATCAACCTGATTGGTGAGATTTATGACACCAGACGACTTGATAATTGTTACCACCTTGAAAAATTGCGATTTATGAATGCTTTTTAATTTGACCAATTTTTACTGCAATTTTTTATGTTTTGATGAATATATGGACCAAAATTTTATCTTTGAGCATTATTGAACTTGCCCAAAATAAACTTAAGAGCTTTCTCGACACTTTGATATATATTAAAACCACTTTGGCATACTATTTATATATTAAAATTGATAAAAATTAACGGCTTGCACATAAAATATTTTACTCTAATTTTGTTCGAAAAAACTCTAAAATGTTTATTGTTGCCTAACAAATAAAAAACTTAAATCTATTTTATAAACTAGATAAATATGTATTACATTTTTCAGATATATACCATATATGGTTTTAATTTTCACATATTTTGTTCAATAAACCTTAAAATTCTTACATTCTTGTTTGATACTAGACACTAATTAATGTTTTTCACTTATCACAGTGTTTTTTTGCTCAAAGTCCGCACTAATAGTACATTTCACGCACTTTTTGATCAATGTGTGATTGTTTATATTGGGAACAAAATAGATGAGTGACACTTAATTCTTAGTTTTTTTTTAACGCGTTCACTCACTTATAGTTCAAATAGAAATATATATTTTATTTTACAATAATATTTTCTCTTTCTTGTTCAATATATTTAACACAGTTTTTTATTAAACTTTTGTCTCTAATGTCCACATTGCCGAGAATTTTCTATTTTATTTCATATATATATATATATATATATATATATATATATATATATATATATATATATATATATATATATATATATATATATACCTGTTCCTACCTGTTAATTTGACTCTCTTCTCAGGTAAGTTCAGAGGGCAGCGCGAATCCGATCTAACTAAGATAATTGAGGGTAGATAGTTCGCTAACCAGATATTACACTATTACAAGAGAAGTGAATAGGTAAAAAAATACCTGATTTTTTAGTTGGATAATATATAAAAAACTCCTTTTAATCACGATGTCAGCCTGAGAAGTGTCGCCATTTTAAAATATATTAGAAAGCCAAATGACGTTGGGTCTATTCCTGCGAACATTTTGAAACCCAGTGCAAATATTTTAAGACCGTTAATTTTTGTTATTATTTTGCTAATTATCCTGTGAATTCACTAGAAACCTCACTATTTTGAAAGGAGGTGTATATATGGTCGAACAGGATCAATTTATATCAAGAAATTTAAAAAATGTGAAAGACATTATTGTTATTTCATGTAAAATACTGTACAATTTATTGAGTAAAGAATATCTTCCTTCTAAAAATATTACTTTTGCTTTTATATATATCAAACCTCTAAGGTATTCTATTTTGGAGAATATAAAACGAAATTTCCATACACCTGTGTTTTGATACCTGTCAAGTTCATTATAAATAACCCGACATTCTCGCAAGTTTATGTGTCTCAGAAAAAGCTCTTTCTCATTTCGCTTGTTTCAAATATTTTTATCTTAGAAAAAAATGGAGATGACTTTTAATTGACACTAAAATCAAGCCAAGAAATATATGGAGTAATCTTCTTTTTGTAAGGAAACACATTCTAGTGTACATAAATATTAGTTTATATTTTGAGGCATTCTGCTCTATCATTGTTTAAAGATTCTAGTACTGTTTGTAAAAAGGTAGCCTTTCGTTAGGTTAAGGTTTACTAAATGTTTATTTTGACATTCTGTTATAAGGGTGACTTTCGTGCATTTCAAAATGGACTATTATTTTAGTTAGTAATTTTTGTATTATCTAAATTCGATACTTTTATGAAGTTTGTTGAACTAATAGAGTAAGCAAAAAACAAATGTAACAATCATGAACTTTTTTTGGGGACACTAAAAATATTACAAACAGAACTTAAATTTTTTTTTGCTTTGAAGGTACAGAGTAGAACTTAAAAGTTTATTTTTATAATACTTTAAATGTAATTTAACTTTGTAATTACATCTTTAATACGAGGTGAAATTAAAAATTACTCGTCCCAATTTGGTTATATCATTTGGAACACCCTACATATTTTTAGATAATAGGATAGAGTTTTTAGTTATATTTATAATAGTATATTACACT
Source organism: Diaprepes abbreviatus (assembly GCA_034092305.1). Taxonomy (NCBI): domain Eukaryota; kingdom Metazoa; phylum Arthropoda; class Insecta; order Coleoptera; family Curculionidae; genus Diaprepes; species Diaprepes abbreviatus. Next base: position 1,021,924 of record JASJET010000193.1, on the reverse strand, counting down.
TCATGCCAAAATAAAAAGTCAAGCTGGATTTTGCGAGTTTTTTACTAAAAATCGTAGTAAATTATGAATCAAAAATAAAGGAAGGTGTTATGATATTTATATTTACACTTAACGATGTATTTCCAAATGATTCAGTTTATTTTTCTAACAAATATTTCTTTGTGTAAGAAAAGCGATTAACATCACACAGGTAACTACAGATTTTTCAAGTCGTACTTTTGACTTATTCGTGCAATGATTATCTGATAAATATTTTAGTGATAAAATAAAATTTTTCAAACGCTAGTTTAGGGTTATTTAAGGTATGGTTATCAATATTGTTTTGGGGACTCATGATTTATTTTATTGGGGATTGTTTTCTATAAGTTAAAATCTGTCGTGGTGATACACGTTTTTGGAGTTTAACATTGGAACTACTTGTGGGTCAATTGTTCCTATTGCTACACTCTTCCTCTATTTGAAAGCAGAGGGAGGATAAGATTAGATTAAAGGGTACTAAAAACAAAAAAAAAAAATTAAAGTGGCCCTGCTGGAAAAAGCAGTTTAGTGTAGTGAGTAAACCACAGGCTGCTCAGGAGAGGAGGTTCGAATTAAGGGCGCCAGCAGCTCTAAACCAGCTAAGCTGCAGGCTGTCTAAAGTGGTAGCGGTACTTTTCCTGCAGTCTTCACTTACGTAAGGCGCCAAAATTTGCTAAACAAAAGGAAAATAAATAAAAAAAGAATCAACATTCAACACTCAACATTTATTGTCAACTCTAAAACTTAATAGCACAAAATAACAAGTAAGACGCTAGGCAAATAATAGATAGTCTGTTATACAATATATACTAAATACATCACAGGTGTAAATGTGATCAAGTTTACTCAAGATATAGATTAACCTCTTTAAATTAATAGATAAGTATCAATTAAATAAATAGAATAAGGTGAATAAATAAAATAGGCAAGTAAATGAAAAGTAAATGAATGGTCGGCTTATCTGTGTTCCTTGTGTGTTTCTTCCCGGTTCCTGAGCTGTCGTGGCTTCAGGTAGCAGCTAGTGATGATGCGAAGTAAGTTGACCTGCGCACGGGAAATGAAGTACCAAGGAACAAGAAGAACAAATAAAAAAAGAAAAAGAGTAGAAAAGAAAGAAGTAGAAGATGAAGAAGAACCCTGAAATAAAACAGAACGTCTAAGAAAACTGGGTTAAATATAAAATTACGAGCTAGGCTGCATTGATATCAAAATCTACAAAGCAAGATAACAATGATGAGGTTATAAATTCAAAACACTCGGTATAATGTTAATATTTATAGAGTCGCTGCCCAGCTTGTAACGTTATGAATGTAATATTAAATTAATAGAAAGAAAATACAATTATACATCCCAGTCAAGTTATAAATCGTGTCAAGATAAGCAAACGAACTTGACTCATATAAAACTAATCATTAATGTAAGATCTGATCAAAAAAAATGACAATAGATTAAAATAAAAGGTCAAAAATACAGTAATTAGCCCCAAATTTCAATCTATCTATAAAAATTAGTAAATTTAGTTACCAAAATACTCATAATAATCACAATTCATGAAGCCCCTGATCAAAAATCACTTAATTAATTATAAATCAGTTTATACAATTAAATTTTACAGATTACGAGAACACACAATTTTCCAAACCAAAAAATAAATAAATAAAATGAAGCTATAGGCGTATCTCTCAAAACCAATGTGAGCTCAGGATGAACAGAACACAATTAACATCATACTATTGCAGATCAAATTTAGAATAATTATTATACTACTAAATTTCCGAACAATTAAATAAAATTCCGTATATTAACCCATAAAGCAACTAACTCTAGTTGATAAAATAGACGTCTATACTTTAGGCCATTTCGAGCAAAGCATAAGCTACCTGCCCAAATTTCCTTCCGCAAGTACGGAACATACAGAGCAGAATCTGCGCACAGCATCGCTATGATCCAAGAGAATACTCTTGAGGCGGTGTAGAATTTCCGAACGATGCAAAAAGAAGAGAATGGCCCCATAACCTAAAAAAACAAGATGTAAATAGAATTTGCGAAATCAATTAAAATACATTCCGGCAAGATGTTAAACCGAAATCTAGAAAAAAAGGAAGGTACGGTAAATAGACTTCTATAAAGAAAACAGTCAGGTACGATGTTATGGGATATTAACTTAATTAAAACTGTATTTGTAGTGTAAGAAAGTAAGATACAAATCAGACTTGTAAAATAAACCCAACAGGAAATGGAGCTAACAGGGTTCAAAATATAGTAAAGCTGAAAGTACAATAAATTGATTATTTTTTATACAAGGGATTATTGAGAAATTCTAAAGAAAAATGTCACTGTGATTGCCCATACCGCGAGTATTTGCATAAACAAGGTAAAATTAACAGAACTAGTTATAATGAACCTAAATGGAATTTTTAACTGTAACACGATTTCTTTAGCTCTAGGCTGTCTCATAGATAAAATATTTATAGATCCGCAAAGTTTAATCCCAAAAGCGGCAAATTTACGACAATAAAATGTAAACATCGTAGATCAGATGTCGGCATACGTACTACAAAATGGTCAGGTGACCATCGACAAGACCGAACCTCGAAAATCTATTTAGTTAGTTCAATTAGTCATAAATGGTGTCTAAATCAAGCAAGTTATCAAAGTTGCAACCATGATTGCAATCTTTGGTAAAAAAGTCGGTGTATGTAACTTTCTTGTTCTGGGAGTCACATCATATGGGCACAAATAATATCTGAAGCAGAAGGGAATAATCCGGTCTGTGTCTACCGATGGGAGTTAGTTTAGTCATTTCTTATAGTGTGAAAGTAAAATTGTGAAGATAATGTATCTTACTATTTCTCTAATGTATTGTTTCCGTATGCGTGCGTTAACTTTCTTGTTGTAGGGTAGGAGTGAATAATTAACATTTTTCAGGTCCGGCAATTTATTCTCTAATTATTAAAAAATAATGACCTTCTTTCCTTATCTTTTTTTTTTTTCATTTTTTAAGAAAATATTGATACGAAATTGGTTTGTCAACGAATATGCAGGATTTAAAAATAATTTTATATAATAATATTTTTCTGCCGTAATTTTCTTATCGTATTCATTTTTTTGACAAAATGATGCAAATGGTATTTCAAATAAAATTAGTGAACAAGGTCATTTCTGGAGGTGAATTAAAAAAATATACCAATAAAAGAAATTCACATTTGTCTAACCTATTTGCTAATATTTTGCTTTTGTTAACATATTAATGAATTTTTAATTTGACGATATCAAAGTGGGGATTGCCATGACCACATGAATCATGACAATTTCATAAAATGAGTATGGACATAACTAATCTGAATTTACTTCCAAAACCAGTATAAATGATGAACAACGCTTTTTAACGCCATGTTCTCAAACTTCAGACATACAAAATAATAAATCATAGAATGGCTGCAGAACAAAAAAAAAACATTTGAGCTGGGTAGAAACATCGGTTAAATATAAGGTGGATGAAGTTATGCAAGAATATGGACATTGTGCAAATTAGCGACTGGAAAAAGTCGTTGACAATTTGAAAAAATAATTCAAACAGAGCTTAGAAATTATAGAGCCAATAGCCGATTCTGGCTAAAATATAAACCTTGTACTGAAATATTTTATGTATATAACAAAATAATAATGCATTATAATAATTGTAAGTGATATATGTATTTTTTAAAATATTCCAACTTCATTTTGAGGATGTATGTTTTTATTTATGTAAGTAATGTAATAGATGGAGAAATTTTACCATTTCTTGACAAAATGATGAATGTACTTTTTTCGTATGATAGAATAAACTCTTCTATGGTTTGGTGCGAATTTTCAGATTTTTTTTAAAGAATTGATTGCTTAAAAGTTCAGTTTATCTTTTGGTAATCATTTGGAAAGTGCTAAAAATATATCATACTACATGTTTTGGAAATTTAATGTTATACGAAAACACTATAAATCCAAAAATGTTGAAAAGCAACACTATTTTTTACCCTATGGAGAAAAAGGAAAATAAAAAAAAATAAAATATGTACACATTCCATTATATTAAATAAAAACACAAAAACAAATAAAATAAGTCACTAAAAATGCTATAAATCCGTTTAAATCGCACGCAACTCACAAAGCAAAAATAAACACAAAAATTGTGTTGAGCCGATACTGTGCTGTTTACGGATGGCGCTACGAAACAACCGATCGATAACTGGAAGTCGCTTATGTGCATGCCCTTATCTGATCAACGTCTAAAAATAGTACTGGCGCCCAATGTGCAGAAACGCATTTTTTCGCATGGCTTGTCATTTTTGGGCTTTAGCAGCCGACAAGAGTAGGGGTCCATATGAGAGGTCAGTGGGCTGTCTGAGAATTAACAGAATTGTCTGAGATCTGTGTGCGATCTGTCCGACTGCTGTTCGAGTACCCTTTGATTACTGCCTAACTACTGTCTGAATACGTATTGAATACCGACAGGAAACTGTCTGAAACTGTAGATATAGGGGACTATAAAAGAATAGATCTAATTGCGGATACTGACTGCAATTTGTCAATAATGATTGAGATTTACCGATTATAAATTTTCTATGGTTTACTAGCAGACCTGTACTTAGTAGTTCTATATGACTTCGTGGATTCTCCACCCATTGGACTACTGAACATTTAAAAGTTATAGTCATCGAAATTACATTTTTTTGTAAAAACCGTACAAATATAGAAATATGCATTACTGCTTGAAAGGAACCTCTTTAATTTTGTGTGGGTGGCATCCTGATTTAACAACCTTAAATTGCAGGAAGGTAAGTGCGTCTGTTTATAGAATGCAGAGTTCAAGCTTCGAAAGCGAGAATCCAGTGCAGTAACCGGTTAGAGTTCAGTGTAGCCCCCCCCCCCCTCCTGCACCTCATGCTATAGACAAGAACTACCGTGTCTAGACCCATTCTACAGCTTGTTAGGAATTTGTGTAACGCTATATTCAAACAACGGTAAAAAAGCTAGTATTTATTATCTCATATCAAATCAGAAAAATACGGATCAAGGATTTTGAGGTGGCAATTATCCTATGTGAATTTCGTTCCTGATTTGATTCAGCTCTACCGATGAGAACAGGAGTGGTCGAAACATCTATATATTATATTTTTTTACTGGGCTTGAGGAGAATGTTTACATTTTTTAGTGGTTTCGACGACTCGAACACTTCTCTGATTTTAATTTGTTTGGCAAAATAATTTTCAAGAAAGTTTTATTTATAACTCGGTTTATTTTTCATCTTAAGTCTTAATAATTAGTTAACTTAATTACAAAATCAAATAATCAGACCTTAAAATAGATACAAAAGTAGGGGTCCTATTTTTAATAAATATAAATAATTGTAAGTAGTTAATTACAAAATTTAATAACTTATTTCTAACATAAAAATATAATAAAATACCGCCCGCAAATTTGCGAATGTTTTGCATTACTGCTCCGCTTCGGCCGAAATATTGCTTTCTTTATTTCATTAAGGGATAAAAAATAGGTAATTTGTTCGCTGCGAAATATTGCCAAGTTTTAATTGAGGTTATACTCCGCATATTGCAATGTCGGAAATGTTTTTCTTAAAAGATTAATATTTCGGAAGATATTTTAGTTGTATCGAAATAATGGAAATTATAAAATGAATTTTTAGTACTAATTTTATTACATGAATTATAATTTTTTATTTTCTTCGTTAAAATTGTAAAGTAGAGAATAAAATACCATTCTTAGATGTCTTGGTTGAAAGAAATGGCAGACAAATTCGAACTTCGGTTTACAGAAAAGCCACGAACACAAGACAACACCTTAATTATTCATCTAATCACTCAAACAATACTAACCAAGGAATTAAAGAAATCTTGTAGATAGAGCCTTAACTCTCTGCAACTCCAACAAGAACTTGATGAAAGAGATAGATTACATTACAAATGATCTGACAGCCAACGGATACCCAATATATCTATTGGATAAATTGTTAGAACAACGCAGAAATAGGACAATATCGACAACGAATGAAGAACGAAAAACGGTATTGAACATCCCCTATATTAAAGGTATTTCAGAAAAAGGTAGATGGATAAGAAAACGATATAAAATCAACATTGTTTTCAATTCAAATAACTCTCTGAAAAGTCGGCTTACTAGGGTCAAACCAACAACTCAAAGGGACATGAAGAACTGTGTATATCAGATACCATGTGAATATTGGCAATTCTTACGTTGGCGAAACAAAGGGACGTCTTGACGTAAGGATCAAAGAACACCAAAAATGCACATCTCGAGGAGAAACAGAAAAATCCGTTGCCGCCAACCATGCCTGGACTCATGAAAACCCCATAAAATGGTCTGAAGCTAAAATACTACACCGAGAACAACATTGGAAAGAAGCCACGGTTATACATCAGAACCCGAGTTATTTTAGTAAACCATCTTTAGATATAAGAGAAGTGTGGAAACTACTTCTTAATAATTGTAAAATAAAACTAAATGCAGCATAAAAATGGGATTTTTTTATAGCAGGCATGACTGCACCTATCTCAGTCATACTCTGATCACCCTCACTACCCCCCTTGGACCCGCGCCTGGCCGTACAATATACTAACGTAGAAATAATCGATTGATTTTAGTTTACGGTGATTGTCAAGGAAATGACCTGTAGTCGATGAGAGTGTACAGAGAAATATTATTGAAGTAGACGAATACCAAACCATCAGACATTTGCTACTGTTGAAAATCGTCTTTGAGAAACTGGTATTCTTGATCCTGCAATGATTGATTAGGAACAGACTCTTACGATTAGAAAACCGGAGGTTGGGGAATAAATTTTAGAACGATTTGAAGAAACTCCGAGTCTGAGCACCTGACATTAATCGCATGAATCGGCACAAGAAATAATGGACCTGCAAATCGGTCATTCCGCTTACCAGAATAGGGGAAATAGATGGTATACTCGTAAGAAACAAATTGTACAATCTGCAGCAGCGAAACATCAGCATTGCTCAGGTCACACCTTTAATGTAAAAGAAACTAAGGTGCTATCATCAGTGTCTGGTTTCTCTAAACGTAAAATTAGAGAATCAATCGAAATTTGTAAATATTCAAATAATATTATTAGAGAGACCGCTGAATCACGGATATAAATATTAGGCTGCTGCTTCTTAAAGGACCATCAGTGTTCTTATCTCGTAGAGTAAAAATCCCTGAATATGCCTCGTGTAATCGTAGGCGAAGCGTCGGATAATAATTCCAAAATGACGCGGTCTAAACCCAATAACTATAATTTTCAATTTTATCAAAGCCGTGAAAGCTTTCGTTCTTTACAATTTTTCTGCTTTTCGTTCTTTACAATTTTTCTGACGTGCGCGTGCGCGTGCGCGTAGTGTAGCCTAGTTACAACCCAAGTAAGTGTGCAATCACCTTTAAGTCGCCACAGATCTGCTCTTGATGCTAATCATATTTTATACTTGTCAGTAGGTACTTTATATTGTCGTATGATTCTTTCATGTGAACTGTATATCCAACAGGAATAGACGGTAAAATATTTCTCATATGCAATAGTACTACTCTTAAACTCAATGTTGAACTATTGATAAACAATCTCCATTTCTCTGGCTTGTACTTTACATTTAAAGGGACAAATAAACCGCTAATGTTATTGCAGAAAATCAAGTTCTTTTCCATGTTAAAAAATGGTGCTAGACTTTTATGGCTTTTCCGAAAAACACATACTGAAACATCGTCTTCTAATAAGTTCCATTGTTGCAATCTTGATCCTAGTAATCCTGCTTTACTTTTTGAAAGTTCTAAGTCTCTCATAATATCATTTAATTTTGCTTGGGTTATTTTGTGCGGTTGACGGTATAACGTACTGGGTGTGAAATCAGTATCTCTTGATCATCTTCTTGAGAAGTCGTTGTTTCGTTATTATCTGATTCGTAAGTGATTGTTTTGATGGGTTCTGGAGTAGGAAGTTCGTCACTATAAGGCCCAGGTCTCATGGCAGGTAATATATTTGGATAGTTGATAATCGGCTTATTCTTCTTGGATATACCTGTACCTTGTACAAGAGGTATGATGTAAAAATAGCAATCACTAACATGATTTGAAGGCTCTCTCCAGATCACTGGAACCACGAACCACATAGATCGTTTTTTTTTTGACTATTTAACCAGTTTATAAGAGTTGAAGCGAATGTATTACAGCAGATATGTGGCGCCCACCGTTTGTCTTGATATTCAATATTGTAACCGATATGCCTCGTTTATCAATGGGTTAATAGACCACTTCTGAGATGCAAGAGTCACTTCACCACAGACATAGAAGTAATCTGGATTGTTTTCATCCTATCGAAACATCTATTCGATTCGACTCACTGATCCCTCCGCGTTGTAGATGCTTATATACCCAAATACGCCCTCTACATTCTTAGAGAATATTCGAGAATTTTCTATTTAATTCCATAATATTCGCAACAGTGGTTTTTGTCATTTGTTTGTATACAGGGACTGTTCGGTACAAAGCTGACATAAAAGTCGCTTTACATGGGTTTAAATAGATTTCTCTTGCAGTGTTTTCAAGTTGTATGAAATTTCCTTAATTTGAGGAAAACGCATGTTTGACAACGTCGCACCACTCTGTTGTTATAATAATACAAATATACCACGTGCACTCTTGTGGTTACCAGGAGTGGATCCAAGGGGGGGGGGCGGTGGGGGGGCGATCGCCCCCCTCCAAGAGTTTGGAGTTTAGGAAAATAGACCCGATTTTGCCTCTTATACTATAGTTTATTCAAGAACTAGGGAGAGTTTTTCATTTTTTACCTTTTTTTCTTCGCAAACTACCTGTGTTCTTTAGTCCGGTGTCTTTAACAAAATCTATAGACACATATATTTTTCATAGGAATGGGTTAGAAATGTTATAATCAAAAATACCGGTCTATAATAGTGGACTATTTGGGTTGGATAGCAATAGATATTTGGATGTGTGAAGTTTTAGAAAGGATTTTAGTCCTTGTCATGGGCGTCGAAAGGAGGTCTATTTTATCACTAAATATTTATGATATAGAATATTATTTCAGTAATAAAATTTAAATAAAAAGTTTTTATAATATTATTTTATTTCCTATGATTTTTTAATAATTTACATACATTAGAAAATATAGATAATTTTGACATATTTAACACAAATCACAACTGTATTTTTATTATTTTTAATTTTGGCATAGAAACCGTTTTAGGTACATTCAGACTAAAACGTAGCCTTTTTCTCTTAAAAAATTCTAAGTTATAATTTAAATACTTACAAAATACCCATTATCAAAAATACAAGAAGTTAAACATATATAAAAAAAAATAAATTCATCCACATAATATTTAAATTTTTTTGGGGCTATCGGTCATTTTATTATTAATTAAAAACACTTTTGTTATATTTGACGTTCCAGTTTATTTATTTCTTAAACCATCTGCAGAATTACAATTAAACACTAAAAAGGGATTCAAATGTCATTAATTCTTATATGTTACAGAAAATTTATATTATAAATTGTGTTAACGCTGGTAAACATTACGTATCTAATTCGTCATCAAAGTCAATGATTCTATCTTCGCTTAAATTAATTATAATTTATTCCTCTCTCACCGATCATGATATCGAGTTTCCACATTTTCTTTTAATCTTTTATTATATGGATTTTTCGCAATTATCTGCAGTAACTTTATTCAAAAAAATCTTTTAAAAGTCCAGTTAAATTATTAATTTTGTAAGTTGTGTTATTTCCAGCAACTTTACGTTTTATTTGAGAGAGATATTTCCTTCACCAATGGACATTTTTCGGACGATCTATAAGAACAGATTTCCTATCTGGTTTTTCCCAACAAAAATTAAGTTCTCTGAACAATTTCCAGAGCACAGTTCGTTTAATTTCAGGTAAATCCCGATCTTCATTCATTTTAATTAGAATTTTGTCGACAATTAGGATCTGCTTTTGATAATAAAATGTATGTACAACTCCTTGTATTACAGTTTACATCTCATTTTCCAACGAGGTTTTTCGTCTGGCTGTGATCGAATGTAGCTTGGGATTACTAACAATTCCAGTCGTTTTTTCTCCATCAGTGTTCGGTACATAGTGGATTTTCCAACTCCTGTCATGTTGGAACATATCTCAACAACGCTTTTAACATTATTATCTAGATACTGATATCTTAAATCATCATAAACATTCATCGTAATAAGTTTTTCTTTGTGGAAAAAATGCCCTGGTCTAAAGATCTTCTAATAAATATAGATATGAAAGCTACATCTTTTGGGTATATCACTAATCTCAAATAATTTATAAAAACAAGCACAAACAAGATAAATCACTAAGGACACACTGTAAGGTGTACTTTGCTCACTGACAGCAATGAAATTGAATTATCAGACATTTTATTGTTGCAGTAAATTTATAAAAGCTTATAATATTTAAATATAATTAAATATACGGCAGTTCTCAGTTACCGGGGGCACTGAAGCAGGTATGTTGGAGGTTTCGGTAACAGTTTTATTACTCTCTCTGGTTCTTGAATAGAGTATAGGAATGTGTATGCTTGCGATCGTCCCTCCGCTTCCCAAGGGCTTTGAGTTCAGGAACATAGAACCGATTCTGCCTTTTATATTAGGAATATGTATGCTGCTGGCACCCCCCCCCCCCCGTTGACAACATGTTTTTTTGCGCACCCCCCCCCCCCAGGAGCTTTGAATTCAGGAAAATAGACCCGATTCTGCTTCTTACACTAGGAATGTGTAGGTTGATCGCATCCTCCCATCCCCCTGTCGAAAACTTGTTTTTTCTTGTGATCGCCCCCCCCTCTCCAAAAGCTTCAAATTCAGAAAAATAGCCCCATCCCTGCCTTTTAAACTAGAAATAGGAATGTTGCTGGTGTCCCTCCCCCCCGGAGACAACTTGTTTTCGCTTACCATACTGTACTTTTGTGATATCACCGCCCCCCTCCCCCCAAGGAGAGAGGCTGGATCCGCCTCTGGTGATTACATTATTAATATATAGGAAGACTTGACATTACGTATCGCTAAAACTTGAACTAATATTAAAAAGATAAGTTTATTTTGGGTTTTAACACATCAAAAAATTAGTTCTGTATGAAAATTAAATATCTATTAACTGATTAATTACGACCCAATATTAATTATAAAAGTATTTATTTAATTCGTAAATAATGCTTTATATTCTAATGGAACAGAATATTAAGCAAAAAAAACAAAAATAGCAATACAGCTAAAGAAGTAGAATAGTCAGTATCGATCATAGATTTCAATTTTTCATTTGCTTTAATTTAAAGTCTGGTCCAAATCTCTTCATAAAAATAGATTTGTTTTAACTATCCAATTAGAATATTAGTCGTGATACAGAAAGTAACAGTGGGCAAATTAATATCCTCTCAGCTGAAAATGTATATATTTTGTGGAGCACAGACCATGTAATTTTATGTTTTTAACGAAATTTATCGTGCCAGCGAACCAAAAATATTATAAATAGCCTATGGGGATTCCTCTCTCTCTCGAGAACCTAAGCGAATAAGTATTATAATATGTTAAAAACTTTTAGATGTCCCGCGTTCTATGTCGATAAAACGGAGAAAATAGTCATGTGAGCGAAGAGAGATTGCTTGAACCCTCGTCTTCCCTGATACAGGTTTATGGAAGAGTACGAGTAATTTATGAATGTCACATCGATCATGCACTGTATTTGCCAGATGTTTTGTTTTTTTACCATTTTTACCCTTTTACTGATTACATTTGTGGGGTGCTCGATAAATCAAAATGTTTCTTTTGATTTGTAATTTCGGTCATCGAGAGCATCAGTGTCATCCAAAGCGATATTAAACATAAAAAATGTTAAAAAATCACAAAACATGTCTTTTTGACCACCAGTAAAAATAATTTTGGTATAATTTTTATAGAAATATTAAGTTACAGCTTAACCAAAATAAAAATAAAAAAAACTTTAATACTTTCGGCCAAGGACTGATCTTTATTCATCTCCTTTTTAACTGAAGTATATTTTAATTAATTTTCAATATCGTATCTCATTAAAATTCACTAAAATTAAAAATATTTTTTACACAGTTAAATTTGTTTTGATAAGTAACTCTTTCCCTCCTTCAATAAAAATAAAAATTCGAATCTATTTAGAAACGGTATTTCGGTACCTTGTTGATTTTGTAGCTTGAGATAAAACTTTTAATATTCCATAGCATTTGTAGTTGTTTTAGCAGCTCATTAATTACTACATTGTGCTTAAAGGAGTTTACATATAGCATTCTTTATGTTTACCCTGTTAAAAATGATTTATGCAAGTGAATTAAGGTGTCATTTGAAGATATTTTTATAAAAGTATAAAGATTAACACAAATTAAAATGCCTATATAAAATATTTTAAAAGTACGCAAAAATTTCTCAAAAAAAAAGATGACAAAAGATGTGCTTTACTTTGGCAGGAAGGAACCCTTGAGGGAGCAGTTAAAGACATAAAAATATTATGAAATAAATAAAATTGATATTTTAGTCACAAAATATAAAGGAAGTCTAAAATTTTTGTAAAGAGCTTCAAATGTCACTTTCAACTTTATTTTGTATGGAGAAACAAAAAATTCTTATTTAACAAAATATTTAGTTAAATAAATATTGTATCCTATGTTGGCTGGGTGTTTTTTCCATCCTTTTCATAGATTTTCTGTAGAATTTGGACACACTAAATTTCAAAGGAAAGAAAAATATCCATTATAAAATATATATAGTTTTTAAAACATGTACGTATATAATATATAATTGAGAGAAAAACTTGTATTTCATTAAACTGAAATTTCCCGGACGATATTTTGAAGTATTCTAATGCTTTTATTTTTATAAAGTATAGATTTTTTGTATATTTTCAAATTTTTTATATAAAAAGAGAAATACCATAAAAATGTACAAAGTTATACAAATTTTGCTGCAAGAAATGGATGGATGTTTTCAATATAGATCTGAAATTATATACAGATATTTTTGTTGGATCCTCTCAAGATGTTTACGAAACAAACAGTTTGCTTCAATTTTTTGCATATATGTCTGACCATAACTTCTGTAGCATGTTGCAGATATGTAGTTTTTTTTTTATTAAAATAAATCTTTATTGTTAAACGAAATCAATTATTGGAAGTATTGTATTCAGGCGCGGATTCAAGAAGGGGGTGGTGGGGGGGGGATCGCCCTCACCCTACCAAGAGCTTTAAGGTCAGGAAAATAGACTCGATTTTGCCTCTTATACTGTAGTTTATTCAAGAACAAGAGAGAGTAAGAAATCATTTTTTACCTTTTTTTCTTCGTAAACTACCTGTATTCTTTAGTCCGGTGTTTTTGGCAAAATCTGTTAGACACATATATTTTTCATAGGAATGGATTAGAAATTTTATAATCAAAAATACCGGTCTATAATGATGGACTATTTGGGTTGGATAACAATAGATATTTGGAAGTAATCCTTGTCATAGGCGTCGGAAGGAGGTTTATTTTATCACTCAAGTATTTATGGCATAGAAAATTATTTCGGTTATAAACTTGAAATTAAAAGTTTTTATAATATTATTTTATTTGTTATGATTTTTTGATAATTCACATACATTACTAAATGTAGATAATTTTGACATAGTTAACATTAATCACAACCGTATTTTTATTATTTTTAATTTTGTCATAGAAACTGTTTTAGGCATTCATATTCTCTCAAAAAACTCAAAGTTGCAATTTAAATACTTATTTTGTCAAAAATACAAAAAGTTAAACATATATAAAAAAATAAATTCGTCCATATAATATTAAAATATTTTTGGGGCTATCGGTCAATTTATTATGATTAATAATATCTTTAGGACATTCGACGTTATAGTTTATTTATTTCTTAAACCAACTGTAGAATTACAATTAAACACTAAAAAAGGATTCAAATGTGATTAGTTTTTATATGTTACAGTTAAAATTAGACCTATGTATTTTTTTTTCTATTGTACTGATATCTTAATTTAATTTTCTTTAATATATGGAAATCCGAAAGTGCCAAAAAAATAAAATAAATATGTTAATTCTACACGCCTAAGAAAAAGACAGAAATATAATAATAAAATAATAAAAAACTTACGGCTAATTGGAATTAAATATATATAAAATTAAAGAGAGGAACTTATTAAAATGAAAATATATAAAAAAATAAATAAATATATATATATATATATATATATATATATATATATATATATATATATATATATATATATATATAGATAGATAGATAGATAGATAGATAGATAGATAGATAGATAGATAGATAGATAGATAGATAGATAGATAGATAGATAGATAGATAGATAGATAAACAACATTGAACAATAAAAGACAACAAAAACAAAAATTTAAATAATAAATTGTGTCTACACTGGTAAACATTACGTTCCTAATCAAAATCAGTAAAGCTATCTTCGTTCAAAGTAATTAGAATTGATTTCTCCAAATCACCGATCATGAAATCGAGTTTCCACATTTTGTTTTATGCTATATTATATGGATTTTTCCCAATTTTTCGCAGTGACTTTATCCAAAAAAATCTTTCAAAAATTTAGTTAAATTACTAATTTTGTAAGTTGTGTTATTCATAGTAACTCTATCTTTTATTTTAGAGATATATTTCCTTCTCCAACGGACAGATTCCGGACGATCTATAAAAACAGATTTTCTATCTGGTTTTTCTCAGCAAAAATTAAGTTCTCTGAGCAATTTCCAGAGTTCAGTTCTTTTATTTTCAAGTAAATAGCGATCTTCATTGATTTTTGTTAGAATTTTGTCGATGGTTGGGATCTGCTTCTCATAAAATATATGTTCAACTCCTATTATTGCAGTTTTCATGTCTTCTTCAAAGGAGGTTTGTCGTCTGCTGTGATCGGATGTAGCTTGGGAGTACTAACAATTCCAGTCGTGTTTTCTCCTTCAGTATTCGGTACATGGTAGATTTTCCAACTTCTGACATGGTAGAACAGATCTGAACAGAGATTTTAACATTATTATCTAGATATTAATATCTTAAGGGATCATTAACATTCAGCGTAATAAGTTTTGGAATAAATATAGAGGTGGAAACCATATCTTTTAAGTATCTCACTAATCTCAAATAATATATTAAAACAAGAGCAAACAAGACAAATCATTAAAGATACACTGTAAGATGTACTTTGCTCACTGACAGAAATTAAATTGAACTATCAGAAATTGTATTGTTGCAGTAAATTTATAAAAGCTTATAATATTTAAATATAATTAGATTTACGGCAGTCCGCAGTTACCTTTGACACTGGAGCAGGTACGTTGGAGGTTTCGGTAACAGTTTTATTACTCTCCCTAGTTCATGAATAGAGTATAGGAATGTGTATGCTTGCGATCGCTCCCCCTCTCAAGAGCTTTGGATTCAGGAAACAAGAACCGATTTTGCCTTTTATATTAGGAATTTGTATACCGCTTACACCCCCCCCCCCCACCCCTTAACAACTTGTTTTTCTTGCGATATCCCCTCCCATGAGCTTTGAGTTCAGAAAAATAGACCCAATTCTGCCTCTTATACTAGAAATGTGTGTACTGCTGGCATCCCTTCCCCGTCAGCAACTTGTTTTTTCTTGTGACCGCCACCCCATGTCCAAGAGCTTCAAATTCAAAAAATAGATCCGACCTTGCTTTTTATTAATTAAAAATGGAAATGTTGTTGGTGTCTCCCCCCCCTACCCCCGCCGACAACTTGTTTTTCACTTACCATACTGTACTTTTGTGATATTTCCACCACCCCAAAGAGAGAGGCTGGATCCACCCCTGATTGTATTCGTGGTTATTGTTTTTTTACATCGTTTTCCAACATATCAATAAATTTTTCAACCTATCTCTACCTCAAATATTAAATCGACAGATTCAGTTGGAAATACATGATCTGAAAATGCAAATTTTTTGTGTAACAAAAAAGAAAAGATTGACAACAATGTAAACATAATTTATGGTTTTATGTTATTCAGTTGTTCAATTGTGCTTTCGCTTGTCATCCTGATCGTTTGGTATATCAACTTACAGGTTTTGTGACTGTATTCGAGATTTTTCAACTATTTTTTACTGCCGGCTAAACTGAACGCTGGTATCTGTTAATATCGAACAAAAGACTAAAATGGAAATGTCTAGCATTAAAACTTAATTTTTTGGATGCCAGTATTTCAGAGACTAGTTACTTTATTGTTTTTTATTGAAGGATAACATGCTCACATTTAACAAAAAACCAGGGAATATTCGAGTTTTTAAAGATAATTAAAGAATTTTATTATAAAATTACTCGTTAGGAACCGGCTGTGCCAATTTCGTTCTGATAAATATTTTCTCTGCTCTGGCACTCAGGAGACTCAGGAGCAGGTCCAACCTCTCTCTTAGGTAGAGGGGCGGTAATATCACAAGAGTACAGTGTAATGGAACAAATATTAATTATTTTACACCATCTAATGTGAACTATATTCTGTTAAAATGAATAATTAAACAATCATTCTGTGAATAGATATTCCGTGGGAATGGGGTAGTTGTATTTTTTTATCACTATCCACGAAAGTCTAAAGGAGAAATAAATCAGTTATCGAGCTTATCTTTTATGATCTTTGTCGTTTAAATGTTTTCTTAAAAAATACATAAAGTCAGTTAATTTATGACCTAAAAGACCCTCTCTTAGAATTGCCTATAAATCTGTCTAAGTAATCCTGCCCTGATTATGTAAGCAAAATCAGACGTGTTAAGGGTAGTTTTTAACATATGGTATATGAAATACCGTTAAAATGTTTTAAAATATTGAACGATTTTCCCATTATTAGGAAACAAAAGAATGATCAAATACACTCACTATAATAGAAATATATCGTTTGACCATTTGTAACAAGAATTGTGATTAATAATTGTTTTTTCTATTCACAAGAAATAATGAGTTAAGATGTTTATTGCCAAAACAGCCCAGAAAAGTGAATAGTTTTTTTTTACAGTCTTTAACATATATTCTTTTCATTATAGGAAGACGTAGGTTAGTTTGTTTTACTATTCTTTTATATAAAAAGTAGGATTAAGATGCTCAGATGCCAATTCGGGAATCAAACATCCGGTATAGTACAGCTAATGCCCTCAGTAAGAAAACTCCCAAATCTTGGAGCATTTAGGGAATGAAATTGTCGGTCACAGGACGTACGACTGAAAAAGCAACTAAAAAGAGGAAGAGGGGGTGTAAGATTTGAGAACGTTCTTTTAAAAAAATACTAAAGTTAGTCACAATTTGAATGTCGGTTAGAACGGTACCGTAATACCACTACCGTAGTATAATTACGTCATGGGTATAATCGTCGGAAAAGAAGGTTATCTTTATTTGATTTGTTTTGATTTAATTCGGGAAATTAAGGGATTATCGTGTGTTATTTTAGTGGGGCATTTCGCGATTTTCATACGGTTTGATTAAGGAATAGCTGTTTTTTCGCGTTTTATTTCTTTCTTGTTTAATATTTTATTAAACTATTTATACGCGTTTCTTCAAAATTGGGTTTTAAGTTTTTGGTTAAATAACGGCAGAGAAGAGCAATTATGTTAGTTTTTCGTAATTGTTATTAATTTTAAGTTTCTCACTGTAAATAGTTCGTTTTTATTCTATTTATTTTTGTTAATAGACTAAGTTGTTTTGAGAAATTTGTTTTATTCAATATAATTAAAACCTTCACGCGAATTAACTTGCGGGCGCGCTGTTGCGAGACCTACAAAATAAGAGACGTCTACTGACCAACTGAATCATGGTTGTGGTAAGCTTTAATAACCGTAGTGTTTGGTACTAAAGCTGCAAGAGAGAAGTTGAACGACCAGACTTCCAGAGTGTCTTTATTACTGTGATATTTAATTGTAGGTTATTAAAATAGTTACTAATTAATATGGGGCAAAAAAATGATTATAGATTAAATAATTAACGCTACCTCAATGTGTCAATGGCCAGAGTCTATAATCAAATTCTGTCACAACAGTACAAGCAAAAGCGAGTTGTGGATGACGAGTTGGGGTGCTAGCGATATTCACGTTTTTAATGCAGCAGACAAGAGCGAGTCTATTTTTTTTAATTAGCAGCTCTTGGAGGTGAACGCTCAGTATGACAAGTGAAAGCATTGACGGGAAAGGTGTGTGCTTTACATTCTCAATGCAGCAGATAGGGGCGAATATATTTTTCGGAATTCGAAGCTGTTGGGTGGAGCGATCGCCTTCACCGCCCCCTTTGGATCCACGTCTGCTGGGACTCATAACTATTGAGTGACATAAGTTCATTCTATCAAGAAATATCTGCACAAAATAGGGCCAAGTATTGTGATAGTTTGGCCTTAAGTTATCAAGATCCACACTCATAAATATGACTTGTTATAGTTGATTATTTTTTTTAGTTCCTGCATTTAAGTTACCTTAATCAAGTTTTTTGTATTAGAACAGAAAAAACATAAATTTTTTTAGCTGTCCATATAATAAAATATTGCTTAGGAAGAAAAAAGTTATGTATGTAATTGACAATTTATTATAGGAAACAAAATATTATTCATGTAAAAATGGATTAAAAATTTTTACAATTAGTTCTAAATAGAAAATTCCTAGTGCTTGAAACCTAAAATTTGAAGGTCATGGATATCGATTTTTCCCGCCGCTAAAGTGGGCGCGCAACCCCCTCCAATTCCATGTTGCCGTATACTCGTATTTTAGTGACACGGCCCTGGGCTCGGCTAATGGCTTCGTGCAAGCGCCTATAGTGAATATTTCTGATAAAGCAGCACAGTCGTAAGCAAAACGTCGAAAAGTTACATGACCTAAAGTCAACAACGACAATACCATACATTTAAATAATAAACAATTCCTGAAATTTTATTATACAAAACATGACATTAGGCTACTCAACATTAAATATATACACTAAATTACTTCAAATTTAATAGTTTTGAAAAGCAGTAAACATGTAGAGAGGTAAAACTAAATCAAAAGTAATAAATTATAATATATACGGGTCTACAAAACAAAAATACCCTTAAGAAACCCTCAAAGTATTTCAAATCCCCAAATCGCCATAATATTTCGTTCTGGCCAGAATATGACTGGGTTTATTACGTAAGCCGTAAAAAATTACCAAACTCCCCCAGTGTGAAATATTGCCATTGTTTTAATTGTAGCTTTGCGTCGAGCTGCTTATGAGCTTTGGACCATTTACTAATAAAATTTTAATAAAGTTTGTGGCGCGTAAATCTTTTTGGGTTGTATAGGTATAGTGATTGTGATGTATTAAAGAGGTATTATATAGTTGATCTAAGTAATTATGACATTTCTACCGAATATTAACTTTCATAGCGTATAAGTATTGGAACACAAAAATTATTTAAATATAACTTTTAATGTTAGACATGTTATTTAGAAAAAATGAGTTTAAAACACAAGGGTAACTAAAAGAGCTGCGTTTAAATTTGATATAATGATAGTCATAATCTCCCTTGTGCCATTACAAAAAATGATTTCTGTTGGCTTTCATAACAGGCATCAATATACGAAGAAATACTGTTAATGTTTTCAAAATATTTTTCACGATGATCAATATACTTTTATATGATGTCGACTTCGGTTGGTTTACTTTAATTCAGTTCAGGCAAATAAATGGTTGTCTGTCATTCAGAATTGACCATTCTGCGATGCTCCAAAGGCACGGTTATCATATGGCTATAATTTCCTTCGAAGTATTTTGTACGCGAGCAATCTTTGTTGGGGGTGGCTCGTCATGGAAGATCCATACGATCGACTGCTGTTCACTTTCGAGCTCATATGCATAGATCTATAACTCGTCACCTGTCACGATGTTATAAATATCTATTGAAGCAATATACAGGGTGTCCAGTAAGAATCTCCTAATTTCTCGGGAGCATATAAGGGAGGCCAAAATAACCCTACTTTGTGGCATACAGAGCACTAAATGGGTACCCAGCGATTAACCTTATCGCCTCTAAGTTTTGAACCAACTTGTACAATTTAATGAAATTTTAGCATTTTATAGAAGTCATAAAGACTCATCAAGCTATAGTACAATAGATGTATTAGATCATAAGAGAAGTCAGGAACGAACTTGCAGCCACACTCATGCGTAATTTTTGGCAGATGTCATTTTCAGAAACTTTCAAAAAATATACTCTTAATTTCATTCGATAAAACTGGCGATAAATCGATTTTTATGCGAAACACTCAAAAGTTACTAATGCTAAACACAAACAGGTAAAAATCAGGTTGTTATTGTTATTACCTACATAATGAATTACTATTGGTAGGCCGGTGGATTAGCATTTGGAAAAAAATTATTGTTAGTAAACTTTTGACTAAGTAGAAACCTTTAGAATGATAATAGTATTTATGTAGTATTTTATGTCTCATTTTCTTTTTGGGGGAAAATTTTTTATTTAACAACTAAAATGCGAAAAAAAATTTATTTCGAGTTCTAGGAAAAGCTATTTTTTTTTCAGTAAAAAAGTTTCAAGCAAAAGTTGTTTATTATCATAATCATAATTATTTTCTCCCCTATTACTTACTTCAAATGTAATTTATTCTGCATCTCGAAAAATAATAATGGTATCAACAAATATTGCTATCTGTTTCATGCTATATCTGGATAAATATTAATGGTACATTAAAAATTAATCTAATTTTTAATATTCCTAATTAATAGTATTCTGTTGACCATTGTAACAATTTTTTCGCAATTTGAAAAGTACGGTAAAACTATATTTATGCATAAAATGTATAAAAGTGCGATAATTTGTTTATTGCTATGTTTAATAATAATTCGATTACAAGAAAATATCATTTGAAGCGTTCGAGTCACGTCTTTTTCCGCGCACTGCAGGCTGAAAGAACGCCTCCCCTCCACTGCTCACTCTCTGATTCTCGGAGTAGGTGCAAATTTAAGCTATTGCTACATCTATAATTTTGAAATAATTTAGTTGAAAACTACATACAATAGTTCAACTATCCCCTTATGAGTTCCTACTTAAATAATCCCTTAATTTAAATAAACAACTCCGTAGCGATTTTTTGAAAAAAAACTGGTCATATACAATTTTTCTTTTCAAAATGTGCATCAAAATATCAGCTATAGCGTCCACTTATCGGCATTTCGATATTAATAATTGTCAAAGAGCTGTTCTATTTATTTATAACGAAAAAACGAACCCAAAATTTGTTTATTTGTTTCAACAATTTAAAATCAACAATTCATTTGGTTCTTTTTTGTTGATACTAGTATAAGTCTCGAACTTTCATTTACGCACCCGCAGATTAGTCCCCAGTACAGCGACCTGACATTTTGCTAACTTATGTCAATGCCAACTTTCGTGAACGTCTTCCCTGTGACGAGTCCGACAGGGCCTTTCGGAGCTGTCAATTCACGTAATTGTCATTTCGATTGTGTTTTACAATGCGATACATGTAAGTTTCTTTTTCATTATAATTGACAGATTTTATAATAAAATTGACAAAAAAATGTTTGTCCGACAAAAATCATAGGGCGTGCGTAGGGTCCGACACACTTAATATGTCGATATGACGTCATTATGACTCTCGATATATGTGAGTCTGATTTTTACAACAGTGTTCAATTAATACGTCTAAAACACAGTGGTTAACTTCTCCGACAAAACTCATGGGGCGCACGTGGGGTCCGCCACCCCCAATATGTCAATATGGTGTCATTATGTTTCCTGATACATGTATGTCGGACAAAAATACACATGAAATATGAGTGCATTTTTGAGGGAAATATAGCACTGTCCGATAAAAATCTCAAGTTTAATCGTCAATCCGACAAGAAAACAGATAAAAAAAATTATTACAAAATCATATACTTCTTATTCCACATGTATAGCTAAATAAGCTGTAGATATTGTAAAAAATGTAAAAAAAACACATATACTTAATGGATAATTTTTATTTATATGTTGTTAATATAGAGTAATTTCCATCGGAAAAGCTGAAAAATGAGGAATAATATTTTTTATTCATACGTATTTTTTCAGAACTCCGTGCGGAAAGTGTATTTTTCCGGATGTAAGTGTGCGAATAACAGCTCTTCCTGCACGTTGTACTGAAAAATTTGATACGAAACTCGTGTGAAAGTATTTTTCTAGACGAGTGTGATCGTCACTGTCGTCTAGGAAAATAATGTCGCACTCGTTACGTAATGTACTATTTCAAAATAGGGAACTGTAGATCTTTAAAAATTTTCCAGTTTTCAGTAAAATTTTTAAATTTTTCAAGTTATTATTTACAATAAAAAATATTACTTTAATATGTGGGTTTAATTATTTGTACTAACACATTATCAAATAAAAAAACGCCCGTAAACAAGTATTTTTGAATAATAAAAAATGTTGCATGAGATATATAAATATAGTAATTTATATAATTATTTAACAATAGAAAAGTAAAAACATGAATATTTTGGCGCATTTTCCATATTTATTCATTAACAAATGAGTATTATAACTATTTTAAAAAATATATAATGCAAAAAAAATGTGTATTCCGAGTAATATTGATTTTTTTATATACCTAGTCTTTCATGCAGGCATTGTCATTATCAGACAAATTATCGTCAAACTCTGAAATAAAGTTTAAAAATGTACTTATACAGTAAAAAATATTGAACCGTTATGTAAAATATTAATAGAATATCTGTAGCTTCAGCAGTTTCAGATGCAAAAAAAAAATTTAATCCGAGTCATATTCATCGCTAATATCGTCTTCCACGCAGGTATCGTGACTATCACTATCGTCATCTAAAATCTACATTCTACCGTACCTGCATAAGAATTTTACCGAGAACATTTGAATAAATAAAGTCTCATATTATGAAATGTTTCAGAACTTATTTTTACAGAAAGTATATTAACAATTTGTTCACAATTATTGACTTACTCAACGCAATGAAATAAATTTTTTAATTATTTTCTGTAATTTATTTATAGCTCCTTATTTCATTTTGGAGCATTTTATTGTGAGTAATAACATCCATAATAAATTTTTAAACGTATTTGAATTAACAAGCAAGATGCGACATTGTATTCAGAAATTTGTTGTTAAGAAATGAATTGTTAACAAAAAAAAAATATTTTTTCGCTAAAAAAATATATTTTCATATTCTTTGGGCAATTTTTAGCAAAAAAAAAGTCTGTTGTTAATTTTTCATTCGACGTATTGTCTTTGAGTAAAACATTGCTGAACATTTGAAAAATTAAATTTTTCGTCAATCTTGATCTTGAATGACTTTTGAAACAATAAATATTTTTTAATTCACATACCAGCAATTGATTGTTCAAGTTAAGAACTACAAACTGAGATTAATTGCATTACGAAAATATAATGGTTTTATTGTTTTTTAGCATTGTAAACAAATAACTTTTCATTATTCATTATCTATGCATTGCTGTGAGAAAGAACGTCTAGAAGCAGGCTTCCACTTACCTTTATTGATTTTTACAATTTTTTATTTCTTTTTGAAGCAGTTGCGATTTATTACATTACTAGTTATAAAATTCTTAAAATTATCTAATTTTTATCAATGTTTCAACGCAATAAGCTGAATCAATACATGAAATACGACAAGCAAAAATGGAGGTTTTCGACTGAAATTTTTGAGAAAGGTTTTTTTTTTTTAAAATTATTCTTGATTTGCCGAATTCTTGTCGGATAAATATTTTTTTTGTCGTAAGGAAGGCGTCCACGAAATTTGCGATTTACATGTGTTAGCAAAATGTCAGAACTGGGGACTAGACCGCTATACGACTTCTAGATCGCTGAGAATATACAATCAAAAAACATAAAAAGTTATAAACAAATTCACCGTGCAAAAACTATTGAATATTTTTGCTTGAAGTTTTACACACTTTTAATATTACAAGAGGCTCCTTTAGTTGCAGTATAAAGTTAATGCAATATGTTTTTCTATTGTTTATAAACAATTGAAAAAACAGCCATTTTAACAGGTTTTTTACAATAACTAATGAACAAATTATCCGACTTGGATGGACCTTAACTCATTTTGTAGGTATTTTCAATGCGCATAATTTTTGTTTAAACTTTTTTTTTTTAAAAAAAACAATAGTTTTTCCTAGAACTAGAAGAAACTGTTTTTTTTTTTCACATTTTAGTTGTTATATTGGTAAAAAAAATGGCGGAACCTATCAAAGCCGCCTTCAAGGAAAAAATAACTTTAAAAAATGGAAGAATATTCTTACGCAGAATATGCTGATATGCATTTATTTTATGGTGAAGCGCTGTCAAATTCTTCGAAAGCAAGAAAACTTCCAACTCGAACATTGCCAAGTCCAAAAGCCTTCCAAAGGATTAATCGAAACCTAAGGGAAACAGGTAAAATATAATCAAAATAATTATTAGAGTTAACGAATTAATTTTTTACATATTTTATTCAGGGTCATTTTTGCCGCAACGTGTCCGTGAGGACACTCCCAGGAGAGCAAGAGACCCTCACGTAGAGGAACAAATTTTGCATGATATTGCTGACAACTCTTCAAACACCATAAGAAATCTCGCCACACAAATCAATGTTACAAAATGAAATGTACATGAAACTCTAAAAGTTACTTCGCGCGTACCACGTTGAAAAAGTACACACTGTGCCTCCGGATGATTATCCCGTAAAACTTGAATACTCCAACTCGTTTTTACAGCAGCATAACCTATATACAAATTTTGCAAATCTTTTTTTTTACCGATGAGACCTGTTTTACAAGAGATAGCATAATAAACTCACACAATTTAGATTTTTGGGCTGCTAAAAAACCGCACGCTATAATTCAAAACAAACACCAACAAAAGTTTATTGTATATGTATGGACTGGCATCATCGGAAATAATCTCATGAGTTTTGGAAAGAGGACTCAATGGTGGGATTTATTTACAAATTTTGCAGCAAAATCTAAATAGTTTATTGAAAACTTACCTCTTGGTAGAAGAATGCAAATATCGTACATGCCTGATAGTGCTTCACCTTATTTTAACCGCAGAGTTTGTGACGCGTTTTTAGTAGGCGGGGAGCGGGAGAGCCGGTTGTGCTCTGCAGCTCTTCTTCGTTCACGGCAGCGGAACATCGGTCAGTGGATATTTCTCGTGCAGACAGTCATCGGTCAAATGCTCAGCGCAGGGGTATCAGGTCAGCGGCATCTACGTAAATTCGGGATATCCCTGCTCTCTCAACTGATCAACGGTCTGACTACCTGAAGGTCAAAACATCCACTCGGGGGTCGGTTCTCGGGCGCCACCCTCGGGATTTAATGTGGTCGAGGGCCCACTTTATGCACCGGGCAGCTTGTTACAGTGGAGAAACGGCAAGCCAGGGGTCAATTGTGCGTATTAGTGCTGGCTGCCGACTGCCAATTGTCACATGTAATGGTAAAAATGGGACTAGGTAAGAAAACAAACGGTTATAAAACATCCTGTATCCTGTATTCCATTCTCTTATACAAAGACATGGCCTAAAACTAACTTAAAATCTACGATATAAACAAACAACCGGTCTGGAGGGCAAGAGTATGTTTTAGAGCAGTTCACGGTAGCTCATTCTGTTCGGTTGCGCTGAAGACGGTAACCCGGTGGTATCATTCGCGACGCCATTCACATATCTCGTACTATTCGGTCGCGACGCTACTCACGACGGCTTGTACGCAAATTATCGCGCTTCGTATCTAAAATCCGCGTTCCCGGTTCACGGCGCTTCGTATTAAAACTCGACCGACGGCGGTATACGCGGTATGTAACAACAACACGGCGTCGATCGGCGATAGGCGGCGTCTCTACACGGCGACGGTCTTTATACGCGGCGGCGGCGATAGGCGTCGGGGCGGCAGTTGTTTAGCGCCATTGTCAACGGACGTCGGCGGGCACCTGGCGGCAAACACATTCCCGGTCATTAGAGGGGCAGGACGTAAGGAAGGCAGTGTGTAGTAAAGACCATAAACACAAGTCTAGCCTCACCTACATCACCAGACCAGGAAGGCGCGGCCCAGCAGGCGACCTAGTCCAGTCCGTTTGGACTGTTGACCCGGGTGGAGACCGTTTGGTTCTCAGCGAAATAATGGTTTGCTGGGACTTAAATAGACGGCCCGAGCTCCCACTACGCTGACGTGTGACGGTGTGCGGTGATCGCGCATACGATACTGCTGTATGCGGCGCGCGATTACTATTGTCGGACGCTCTGAAAATCTCGGAAAATTATATTTCCCGGCATAGCGCGGTGAATCTAATTATATTCCGGCAATATTTAAACTTTAAGCAATCTTTTCCCGCAAGAATCAGATTTTTCGGATGTAAATTAAATAAATTAAATCCCGGCGAACATACACTTGCCCAAAAATTTAGTAACTTCGTTACACACCCCCCCTTCTTCGGAAAATATTTATTACATAAATATTTACAATAAAAACCTAACCAGATACAATTCTAAACTTAACCTAATCTTCTCGTCTTCTTCGGCGGCTGGTGGAATGGATTCCTCATGGCTGGTAGTAGTGGTTCCATGACGTTCTAGTAGCGGTGGCTCCTCATGCTACGCATGGTACCTCACCGTTTCCCATGTTGATCCTAAGGCTGACGGCGACCAAAAGGACAAGGCCGGTATTAAACAGTTTGGCAGCATTACTAAACTTCAACGAGTATCTGACTTTTTGGCGGTCAGATATAGTAGCGCTTGACAAGGCTGGAAACTGGACCATTTCATCATTCTAGGCGTCATCACCTGTAACCGGCGGCCTTACGGCAACTTGGCGGCAGCTCGGTGACAATTCGGCAGCAACTTGGCGGCAGCTTGGCTAGGAATCAAAACCGGCTGGCAGAACAGAACCTTGCAATTGAATGGCGGGTTCAGATGCTGTCCTTCGTCCGGCAGGCGGTCCATAATCTGAAAACAAAAATACTATAGACCAGAAATACAATTTGTTACCCTTCGGCGGAATAATCATGGGCGGCGTCGGCGGAACAAACAAATCCATCAATGCTTGCTGTGACAGTAGCGGCTCACTTCTTTCTGCGTCTGGTAAGCCTAACTCACCCTTGTGTCGCTCGGATCGGTTTGCGTCGAAGACTTGGCGGTACCTGTTGTCAGAATTGGTTCTTCGGTTATCTTGTTCGGTACTGCTTCTTCAGTCGGTGCTTGGAGCTGGCGGTGCTTCTGGTTGAGCGGTCGGCTTGGAATTGATACTATTTCGGACGATTCTTAAATTAATAGTATTATCGGTGTGGTGCGGTCGGTGGGGGTATATACTATCGGTGCGCGCAAACTCTCCCTCCAGTATACTCTTCGGTTCGCATGCGCGACGCAAGCGTGTTCGACATCAATATATTAACATAAGTCGGTAAAACTGGCCGTATCTCGCGGTACACTAAAAATTAACCTTTCTACTGTCGAAACATGGTCCACCACAGTCACGCCCAACTGTCTCCCGGTGTCGGCCAATCTCGGTACTACCTCAGTATTGCTCTTCCGGTTGTACTCTTTTCAAGAGTTATGCGCTTTTCAAGTCAAGCGTTTTAATAGTCCCTGTTCTTCCTATCTAACTTTTGAAAGTCCCTGCTCTACAATTACGATTTTGTCCCTGCTCGGGCGCCAAATGTGACGCGTTTTTAGTAGGCGGGGAGCGGGAGAGCCGGTTGTGCTCTGCAGCTCTTCTTCGTTCACGGCAGCGGAACATCGGTCAGTGGATATTTCTCGTGCAGACAGTCATCGGTCAAATGCTCAGCGCAGGGGTATCAGGTCAGCGGCAGCTACGTAAATTCGGGATATCCCTGCTCTCTCAACCGATCAACGGTCTGACTGCCTAAAGGTCAAAACATCCACTCGGGGGTCGGTTCTCGGGCGCCACCCTCGGGATTTAATGTGGTCGAGGGCCCACTTTATGCACCGGGCAGCTTGTTACAGTGGAGAAACGGCAAGCCAGGGGTCAATTGTGCGTATTAGTGCTGGCTGCCGACTGCCAATTGTCACATGTAATGGTAAAAATGGGACTAGGTAAGAAAACAAACGGTTATAAAACATCCTGTATCCTGTATTCCATTCTCTTATACAAAGACATGGCCTAAAACTAACTTAAAATCTACGACATAAACAAACAACCGGTCTGGAGGGCAAGAGTATGTTTTAGAGCAGTTCACGGTAGCTCATTCTGTTCGGTTGCGCTGAAGACGGTAACCCGGTGGTATCATTCGCGACGCCATTCACATATCTCGTACTATTCGGTCGCGACGCTACTCACGACGGCTTGTACGCAAATTATCGCGCCTCGTATCTAAAATCCGCGTTCCCGGTTCACGGCGCTTCGTATTAAAACTCGACCGACGGCGGTATACGCGGTATGTAACAACAACACGGCGTCGATCGGCGATAGGCGGCGTCTCTACACGGCGACGGTCTTTATACGCGGCGGCGGCGATAGGCGTCGGGGCGGCAGTTGTTTAGCGCCATTGTCAACGGACGTCGGCGGGCACCTGGCGGCAAACACATTCCCGGTCATTAGAGGGGCAGGACGTAAGGAAGGCAGTGTGTGGTAAAGACCATACACACAAGCCTAGCCTCACCTACATCACTAGACCAGGAAGGCGCGGCCCAGCAGGCGACCCAGTCCAGTCCGTTTGGACTGTTGACCCGGGTGGAGACCGTTTGGTTCTCAGCGAAATAATGGTCTGCTGGGACTTAAATAGACGGCCCGAGCTCCCACTACGCTGACGTGTGACGGTGTGCGGTGATCGCGCATACGATACTGCTGTATGCGGCGCGCGATTACTATTGTCGGACGCTCTGAAAATCTCGGAAAATTATATTTCCCGGCATAGCGCGGTGAATCTAATTATATTCCGGCAATATTTAAACTTTAAGCAATCTTTTCCCGCAAGAATCAGATTTTTCGGATGTAAATTAAATAAATTAAATCCCGGCGAACATACACTTGCCCAAAAATTTAGTAACTTCGTTACAAGTTCGAGGTGGGTCTGTTTTATGGCCACTTAGTTCTCCAGACCTAAATCCCTCAGACTTTTACTCCTGGGGACATCTAAAAGAACTAGTTCATTCAACACCAGTAAATACTAGAAAAGAACTACTAGCGAGAATAGCACAGCATTCTAACGAAGTCCATAATAATGCCGAGATATTATTTGCAGTACAGCGGAAAAATATTCGAAGACTAAGAAAATATATTGAAGTACATGGAGCCCATATTGAATATATGCTAAAATAACATTTAAAAGTGTTTACTGTTTTTGCATTTTAATAATATTGTAAGTTAATCGAGCTCCGATCAACCCTTTGAAAGGTTTCTGTACTTGACTATGTCTGAGCTGGAAAGCTTCCAGCATAACATCTTCTTGGCTTCGAAGAGTGAGACAGCGTTAAAGAAAATTTTTAAGTTATGTTTGCAGCATTTTAGTTCAGATTAGTTAACGAAAAACCCCTAAAAGTGCCGAATTTGGTATACTCTGTACAATGAAGTTTTTAAATATATGGGATAAGTTTATCCACCCTCTTTTAAAAAGAATGAGGAAGAACATTAATAATCTGACTTTATTGGATATTTCTTTATGCTGCCTATTTATTTTATTGTTTGACGCCAAACAAAACCCTTCTTTCATTGAATTTATAATCCTATTTAATTTTTTTAGATCTTGGTTTTATTCATTTTTTTTGCAGCAGATCTAAACTATCCCCTTCTCTACTCACTCTGACCTTTTCCAATAACCTTACCCCGGCAATATTTTTAATTATTAAATTTAGGTCAGTTTAAGCTAGTTTAGTTTAGTTTCACTTTTCCAAAATAACTAAACTCAAGCCAAACCTAAACTAACTAATTATTTTGGGCGAATAAGAATAATTTATCCTTTTTACCCCCATTACAAAAATTAAACTATGTTGTTGATTGAAATGGATGGAAAAGTTTATACCACGAAAGTATAAATCTAGGTCAGGTTAATTTCAGTTTTCTAAACTAACCAAGATCAAGCTAAACCTGAATTTACCAAAAATTTTGGGTGATTAAAATTAATTTTACCTTTTTTTATACATTACAAAAATTAAACTATGATGTTGACTGAGATGGACAAATTTTATATTTTATACCATGAAAGTGTATTACATCTGGCAACATCGCAATGAGTATTTGTCGTTTCTACGAGGCCAAGGATTTACGACGTTTATGAGATGTTTTTTTGCTTTTTTGTTAAAATGCAAGTTTTTCTAAATTTGTTTGTAAAAATTTGTGCAGAAAAGCATTCAAAATAATTACGTAAGTTCAGTGTTTTCTTCAGATGATATGATAGGTGGTGTATTCTATGACTTCGATATAGGGGTCAAGATTTTTCCAAGAGGACGTCGTTTTCCTTGATTTCACTTAATCGAAATTATTATCGAAAAATTTTAAAATTAAATTATAAATTTTATAATTAAACGAGAAAAGTTTGTCAGACTAAATATAGTAAAAGAGCCAAGACAGATTTTGTAAGTCATTTCCTCCCGCGCGATAACACGTAAAATACTTCAGAGAGTTGTGTCATGAAGCTTCGTGAACCTCAGTTGCGGCTCAGTGGGTGTATTGAGCAGTGGCGGAACCCCACTCGAATAAAAAATTTTTTTAATCATTTTCTTCCG
Organism: Diaprepes abbreviatus; assembly: GCA_034092305.1. Lineage (NCBI taxonomy): Eukaryota > Metazoa > Arthropoda > Insecta > Coleoptera > Curculionidae > Diaprepes > Diaprepes abbreviatus. Next base: position 991,089 of record JASJET010000193.1, on the reverse strand, counting down.
ATTGAAGATTTGTCAAATGATAGTTGACATAATACTAAAAAAAAGTTAGCTAGCTGTAAGGTGATGAACTATATGTCGGCTAAATACGAACATGAAAAAAAAAAAACACTTAGACCTGGACTAGTTGCCATGAAAGTTAGATCGCCTAGTTGGTCAGTTTTGTTTTCCTTACGATATTGTTATCAATCGTAGTTTATTCCACGGAACAAAAAGGGCAGATTATTAAGTGGAACTATTCTGGTAAATAACCGGCAGATTTGGATTTACGTGCGAAAATCATCCTGTTCCTTGAAAATTTAGAATTTCGGAAATTATTAAAAAATTTGAGACAACTGGTTGTCTAAAATTTGTAAAAAATGCACTGATAACAATGAGGAGCAACCGGCTCCTCAAATTACTGAGGAACAAGCAAATCGGGAGACTGACATATGTAGTTTAGCGGAAATTAATTTTCCTTGCAATAGTAAAGCAATTGCAGAAGAACTTGATATGAACGCTCAAACGGTGCGAAATATTTTAAAGCGTAACAAATATTGCTGTTACAAATTGCGAACAACTCAAGAAATTTTTCGGAAGACCAGGAAAAACGTATGGTGTTTTGTGAGGACATAATGGAAAGGGCTAATAGGGACGACAGATTCATCAGCAACATTTTGTTTACGGATGAATATTCATTCTCCTTGCACGGCCGTCACAATCCTTCTATTGCCGTAGGATACTTTAGAGAGAACCAACATCTCAAAATTCTTCAGAGAACACAATACCTGTAAAAGGTTAATGTATGGGCTGGCATGTTAGAGGATTTTATCATTGGACCCTTTTATATTAATGGGAACCTAACTGTCAATAAATACTTGGACCTTTTGCGAAATCACGTCATTCCAGCTGTTTGAGCATTGAATATTAATTTTGAGGAAATTTGGTTTCAGCAGGATGGTTGCCCTGCTCATAATGCGAGAGAAGTGCAACAGTTTTTGCAAACTATATTTCCTGAGCGCCTCATAAGCAAAAGGGGAACCATTTAAATGCCACCCAGGTCTCCCGATTTGGCCCCAAACGATTTTTTTCTTTGGGGTCATTTTTCCAAAAAATTTATCGGCACATATATGATCGTGCTATGAATTTGGATGAATTGAGACAAAAAATTAATGAAGTTATTATAAATATAACACCTGAGGTTTTGGTAAATACGCGAACTGGATTTTACAATAGATTGGGTTATTGTCTCGCTCAAAGTGGGGGGCCTGTTTGAACACCTCTTGTAGAATTTTAGATGTTTTTATTTACTTAAATAGAATTGAATTATTTGTTTATTTATTTATAACTACTGAATATGTTACTTTTATTTTTTACCCGAATCAAAGTTTATTTTTGACAATTTTTTTTAATGTGGTTTATTAACTTATTTACTTAGAAACTACCATTATTTTTTATTATAATCAATGTTTATATTGTAACAGAAATGCCAGTTTTCTGTACGCCCAATGGCCAGCAAAAAATATTTTTTTTTGTATTTAGACCATTTGATGCATTTAAAACAATAAATGTATCAAATAGTCATTAAATATTCCAAATTCCGTCGATTACGTTATAAGTTTAGACAAAAGCAATACACCCTTCCATTTGTTTCCAGCTACTGATGGTCGGCTGTTCGTTTTTCGTATCGCACGGAAGTTAGAAGGGGTTATATGTCGTGTAGGCGTTCCCCGACAATGTCTGTCCCGAACTAACCCGAAAGGCTTAGTGGGTCACAATTAAGAAAACGTGGCCAAAATAAAAAAAAATTCTAGTTAGGAAATTTATACTAGAAGTTTGACTATACTACTGTTTCTATTAAATCTCGGTACTATGAGCGGCCAGGCTCTTTCAGGAGGTAGGCACTTAATTAAAAATAGCTATTTAATTTTTTTTAAACTTTTATACGAAAAATTAAGCAAATTATCCTAAAATGCAATGACAATTGAAGTATAGATTACAACTTCTATACAATTCCGCAGAATATCCAATTTTTTTTCCGAACTTGCTTAATGGCAAAGAAGGTGCCGCTCTTCTATTTGACATTGAATTGTTAAGAGACAAATATGGTGTGTAAAATACAAAAAAAAGCATGGTATTCAATGACAATTATCGAACCTCTACTAAATCAAAAGCCGAGGATAAATTCCAAGGCTTGCTGGATCACACAGTAGATCGAATTATATTGCTTCAATTAGACGCCCTTGAACAAATCGATAAATTAGATTTGTAAATATAAGTTTCATTTGCAAATGGGGCTTCGATGGAACGTCAGATCAGAGCCAGTATAAAATGAAATTTACTGATCCGATTATTTCTGATACAAACTTATTCCTCACCTCTCTTGTTCCACTTCAATTAGCAGGTGTTTACACGGAAACTCAACAGAAAGAAAGAAAAAAGAAAATTATGAACTAAACAACTTGCACCATATAAAAGAGTTCCCTTTGCCACGCCACCTTCAGTACAGTACAACTTATCTTTGACGATGATAGACGGCTAGGTGAATGCTGTGGCTAAAACGAAATCTTACCAACGTTGTTACCTCTGTCAAACAACATCTCAGTTCAACAACATTGATACTGCGGTCCAGTAAATACAGAGTATTTCAAGCTACGATTGTTAACTCTACACGTATATATTCGATTCTTCGAGTGCTGCTTGTATTTGTCGTATCAACGTGACACACAGAAGTGGCAAGCCCGTAAGCAGAAAGACAAAGAGGTGAAAGCACAGACAAAGGCTACCATCTAATAGGCCTTTAAGGAGAGAGATTAGGACTCCTCGTTAACATGCCAAAGAAAGGGTTAGGAAGCACTAAAGATGACAAAATCGCTCGACGTTTCTTTGAGAACAGTGATGACTTAGCTATTATAATAAGAGTAAAGCGAAAACTGATCCTCCGGTTTCCCGTCATTTTGTAAACTATTGGAAGCGGACATTAAACTGCAATAGAGAAGATTAGGGAATACACACTTCAAACAACAAGATTGTTCTTCAAATAATAATATTGGTACAACATGCCAACAGGAATCTACAAATTACTTACTTCATTGACCAGACATCATAGCATTTGTAATATTACCGATAGCTAAACAGTCGAAAGATGCACAAAAATCAACGGACAAGTTGATAAGAAACTATCACCTAGACTTTGCCCGAAAATCTTCTCGAGAAAAAAATATGGAGGATCTGTTCCAAAACTTTTGGCGTCGACGGATCCTTACACTGTTTTTTGACATCGTAATGAGTCGGATAATAATTCGTACATATTGGGATATGAGAAAAGAATTGTTAATAAAAAAGACAATGATTAAAATGTTTTTATTTTTTATTATTTTTATTACAGTCGTATTATTTATTCATTTATGTTAATCAATAAATATTATATTACTTAAAAATTATATACATTGATATTTGTTAAGAAGTCCTAAGCATACAGGAAAAAGTACTTTCGCATTTTTAAAGATTATCGATATCCATGCATTTATTATTATAGTATTTTATTTAAAATGTACCTTGAAGTCAAGCACAATATTTTATTCATGGAAATACAATTATTCTTTTTATTTTATTTTTAAAGCGTTGAACCACATTAGACGTTTTTCGAATTTATTTTCATGATTTTAAAGTTTCAGTCTGTTATTGTTGGATCCGATTTTTATTTTTAATATCAAATACGTGCTTTCGACCCATTGTGCTTTGACGACCTGAAACCAGCGAAAAGTCCTTGCCCGACGCCATTTTTGCTGGAAACCAGGAAGCAAGCTACGATACAACAGTATGCTTTATTTCACTTCTTCAACATGGCTAAATGGATTGTCCGTCGCTTTTTGTTACGTTCCCTTTTTTTAAGAGGTTCTGTTCTCGATTTTCCACACCTGTATATGTGGTGACTTGGTAATTAAAAAATATCAAAGAGACATTACTGGCTTTGTAAGAAAAGTATACTTCGCCTATTTTGCTGTAAAAATCCGCAACAAAGATAAATGTTGAGTTCCTCACAAAATGTGTTATGTTTGTGTCGAGGATCTTAGGAAATGGTTTACGAAAAAGAAGAAAGCTTTTAAATTTTCAGTACTCATGATATGGAAAGAGCAAAAAAAAATCATTCAAATGATTGCTTTTTTTGCAGTATAGATGGTTCTGAAATAAACTATAAAAATCAGAGAGTAATTGTCTATTCTAACCTTACTTCAGCTGATCGCTCGGCAGAACATGGACCGGTATTTCCTGTCCCTCTGCCACATAAGTCTATTGATGACGCTTCACAGTCCAGTCTAGAATTTAATGAAAGTGAACCGCGTATTGATGAGTTCCACTGTTCTTCAGTTCAAGCTGAGTTAAGTGATTTAGTGAGAGATTTGGATTTGACTAAGGGGAAAAGAGAATTGCTTGGTTCCAGACTAAAAGAAAAACATTTATTGAAATCTAGAACATCTATTTATCATTTTAGAACAAGAGATGAACAATTTGCTCATTTTTTTTTAGGCAGGAAGAGGATTTGGTTTACTGCCATGATATTGGCGATCTAATGAATGAATTTGGCATTGAGTACAAGAAGGAAGATTGGGGACTTTTTATAGACTCATCAAAAACTAGTTTAAAAGGTGTATTATTACACAGTGGTAATACTTATGCTTCATTGTCTGTTGCTCATTCAGTCCATATGAAGAAAACTTACGAAAATCTTAATAAAATTTTACAGAAAATTAACTATACAGCTCATGACTGGATGCTGTGCGGAGATTTAAAAGTTGTCTTCATGCTCCTTAATCGACAACAGGGATTTACAAAGTTTCCATGTTTTATATGTGAGTGGGATAGCAGAACAAAGGATCTACATTGGACCAAAAAACAATGCCTCGTAAGAAAAACTTTGACACCCGGCGGGAATCATATTTTGCATAAAATATTAGTAGACCCCAAAAAGTTTCTTTTACCACCACTGCACATAAAGTTGAGCTTAACGAGACAATTTGTCAAAGCTTTGGCTAAAGATGGTGATTGTTGTAAATATTTATGTAGAAGATTTCCTCATTTTCAGAAGCTCAACTTAAAGAAGGGATTTTCATTGGGCCTGATATTCGTAACTTCGAAGTAACGATGAGTAGAAAGGAAAAGAAGGCTTGAATATTATTTAAAAAAGTTATGATTAAGTTATTGGGCAATATGAAAGCCCTTAACGATGAAGTTATCATAGCCAATATGATAGACAAGACCGAAAATCTTGGTTGTCTGATGAGCCTTAAAGTCCATTTCTTGCACAACCATCTTGACTTTTTTCCTGGAAACTTAGGTGATGTGAGTGAAAAGCAAGGGGAATAGTTTCATCAGGATATAAAAGAGATGGATAAACGATACCAGATACGATGGAACATCAACATGGGTGATTAGTATTGGTCACTTCACAGAGAACATCAAAATGCATCACATCGGAGAAAAAGCTATGTCAGAAACTTTACAAAGAAAAGGGAGAGGAAATACAAAATATTAAGCACCTAATATTTGCATTTTAGTAATTTAATATTATTGTAAGTAAAAATTGTAACTTATTAAAAAAAAAACTATGATTTTTAATTTTTATATATCAAATATTCCCTATTTTTTAATAATAATAATAATAGTATATTAACGGATAAAATAAATACAATCCATTTCAAAAATAAAAAATACAAACACTATATAAAAATCGTCAGAATTAAAAAACTTACAAATCTAAACAAGCATTAAAGTGCTTCAAAAGACAAGTATTGACAATTGACAATTTCCATATCAAAAATAAAAAATACAAACACTTTTTAAAACAGTCAGAAATAAAAAAAAAACTTACAAATCTAAACACGCATCAAAGTGCTTCAAAAGACAAGTATTGACAATATTAACTAGTTTTTCAAGAATTGTAAAATTTTTAATCTAAAGACATTAATTGGCAAATGAAAAATATCAATCTCGGTAGGAACTGAATTCATTTCCCTACACATTCGAGAAATAGGACTGTTAATGCCATAATTCGTTCGGTGATATATCACATCAAACAAATTGTGCGCTCTAAAAGCTCTTTGAGGAACCGTAATCCAATATTATTGAGTAGTTCAGGAAAATCAATACAAGAGTTAACAATCTTATAAAGTAGAACTAGGTCAAAATATATGCGTCTCACCCACAATGGTAACAACCTCAAAGTATCGGCAGTATCATCATATACAGACCGCTCCTGCTGCATTCCTTGTTTAAAGGCAATGAAACTTAAAAACTTTATTTGTACTTTTTCTACTTTTTCTTTGTATGTAAAATAATGAGGTGATCAAACTTGGGACGCATATTCTAAGATTGATTGAACTACAGAGCAGTATATCACTTTAAAACAGTCTACACTATTAAAATCTGTAAGCATTCTCTTTGCAAACCCGAACAACTTCAAACCCCTGTTCACATTATTATCAATATGTGTGTCGAAGCAAAGGGCCCGATCAAATGTAACACCCAAATCCTTCAGACATTCAACGCGATTAATCATGTTATTATCAAGAAAGTAATCAAAAGTTATCCAATCCCTTTTACGGTAAAAACTTATAATGGAGCATTTATTAACATTGAGGTGCATAAAATTTACCTTACACCATTCAGAGAATCGAGCTAGATCCTGCTGAATGCCCTCGCAATCGTTGCTACTCCCAACAACCCCAAATATCTTTAAATCATCTGCATAAAGAAGACATCTACTGAAAGTTATAATGTCCTCAATATCGTTAATAAAGCAGTTAAAAAGGAGCGGAGCGAGGTGAGCACCCTGAGGAACACCAGAGGTAACAATATATATGAAACATATAATCAATGTCATATTGTGAGAAAATTGTGGATGATGAAAAAGAACTGATACAAAATGCGGTTTTAGCACCCGAAAATACATTAGACTAAAGAAAATTGGTTTAAAAAGTTTTACAAACATTTTTTTTGTTGGCCTGTGTTATTTACGAGATACCCTATATGATAAAGAATGGGCAACACTCATTAGCTTAGTTCTTTGATATCCTATTGTTGTGACTTTTTTTGCCAGCACCCAACTAGATTACTTGTTCTAAATTTTACCGGTTAATGAACAAAGGAACATAATAAGTTCACTGCAAAACTATAAAGAACTCTAAAGGGACATATTCCTGCAAGTTTTTAGTTCCAACAGCAATAAACTTATAAATATTGATTAAACCCTGTTTTATGGGTAGTAAACCGGTCTTTGAAGCAAAGCCATATCCTCGTAAATGTATTTTACGGGATTTTGCAAACTCAACAAGAACATAAATGGTTTTTAAACTAAGACATTCCGAGCTGGTGCCAGCAAAACGTTTGTACTGGTCATTTAAGAAACACCATTAATCTTGTTTTTTCCTCGTTAAGTTATTCCCAATTTGGAAGCCACGAAACACGAAAAACGCTATAAATTTACTTCTGTGCTTTTTAACGGGATAAATTTTGTAGTTGCTCGTCGGGAAATTTATTGGTAATATTTTATACTTAAATATTTCCGCTTTGGGTAGTTGCCCTTTGTAAAATACTGACCTAAACCTAAACAGATAAGCCAATGTAGAACGTACAAAGATAAAAGAATATAAATAGAATGCGTTCTTTAATACAGGGTGGTTCATTTGTGAGATTAGTTGGATTGATATTTTTTCCACATATTTTGTGTCGGGAAGTATTTTTAACCGACCTCTTAAAGAAAGAGGTTTTCAATTCGTTGACTATGTATGTTTTTTTATGTACGTACACCGATTACTCCGGAACAGCGGCACCGATTTGAATGAAATTTTTTACGTTATGTTCAGGAAATTGCTGCGGTGGTCCCATATTTTTTTTTTCGACGAAATTGGTGCAGTAATATCCAAGATCACGCTGACAACATGGCGCCAAAAAAATTAATTTTGTCTGATTTTTTTAAAAAATTGGTATGAGGGAATTTTTGGGGTCGTACACAACGAATCTGAAATTATTTTTAAAAAATTCAATATGGCGGATCCAATTTGACGGACAAAAAATTTTGTCTGATTTTCTCCAAAATTGGTGTGGGGGAGTTTTCGGGGTCGCACATAATGGATCCAAAATATTTTAAAAAATTCTATATTGTGGATCCAATATGGCGGACTAAAATCAGTTTTGTCCGATTTTCTCCAAAATTGGTACGAGGGAGTTTTTAGTGTTGTAGATAACTAATCTGAAATTATTTTTTAAAAAATGCAATATTGCGGATCCAATATGGCGGACGAAAAAATCAATTTTGTCCGATTTTCTTCAAAGTTGGTACAAGGGAATTTTCGAGGTCGCACATAACGAATCTGAAATTATTTTTAAAAAATCAATATGGCGGGTCCAAGATGACGGATTAAAGATTCTTCCGATTTTGTCTAAAATCAGTATTGGGGTATTTTTGTTAGTGTTAATTATGAATTTAAAATATTTTTGAAAAACTCAATCTGGCAGATTCAATATGGTGTCCTAAAAATTTTACTTTTTTCGATTTTCTCCCAAACTGATATAGGGGTTCTTCAGGGTTTAAATTATGAATTTAAAAGTATTTTTTCAGGATTCAATATGGCAACTACAAGACAGCAGACTAAAAATTTTACATTTTTCGATTCTGTTCAAAGGTAGGACTTTGAGGATGTAAATAGCTGATATAAGTCTAGAAATTTTAAATTTCCGGGTTTCATCCAAAATTGAAACCAAGAGGCTTTGAAGGCTTTAGATTAGATTAAGAGTTAAAATAATTTTTTTGAAATTCAATATAGCGGATGCAATGTGGTGGGTTGAAAATTTTACCTTATTGGCATTTTTTCAGATTTGGTATTAGAGGGCTTTTGGGATCGTATATTACGAATATGAAGTTAATTTTTTTCAACTATTAGGTTGATAAGATACAATATGAGTGATAGAAAATTTTACACGTTCTGATTTTGGCTAAAATTGATATTGTGGGGTTCTTGAGGCGTATACAAACTCAATATGCAATATAAAATATATCGAGCTAAGAAATTTACATCTCAGGTTCTTTAAATATTAAAAATTGATATTGTGGGGTTCTTGAGGCGTATACAAACTCAATATGCATTATAAAATATATCGAGCTAAGTAATTTACATCTCAGGTTCTTTAATCATCGATATTGGAAGATTTTGGTGCCTATATTAGCAATCTAAAAATAATTTGAAATTTAAGATAGTGGATTTACTATGACAGATTAAATATTTTTTTGACACAATTTTACTGGGATTTGGAATACTCTAAGAACCAAAGAATTTTTTGTGGTTCATTTTAGGATGATTTACAACTTTGGATAAAATGAGTACTTTTTTGCCACCTTGGAGTCATTGCGAGGTATACTAATCTCGATTAGTACTGAGTTCAAATAATTTATGGGTAGCATAGTTTTTATAAAAAAATTGAACCGACTTCTAAAAGTGCGCTAAAAAAAGAAAAATAACTAAAAATTTTTATATGAAATTGAATTTTTTGAAGTCGGCGCCAAATTATTTGTAAATGAAATAAATAACTACTAATATATACAAATTATGGTAAGCAAGCAATTACAAATAAAGTATTTTTAATTTGTTTATGCAAATCACATTTTGTCAGGTGTTAGTTTAGCGCCGACCTCAGAAAGTTCAATTTCATATAAAAATTTATAGTTATTTTTCACTTTTTAACGCACTTTTTGAAGTCGGTTCAATTTTTTTATAAAAATTTTATTACAGGACATGTTTTATAGGATAAGCAAACAATCGCATAAACAATTTTACTCCTACTAAAAGCGTGGGCAATAATTAAAAAAATATGATCGTTGATTGATAATTTAATTTTTTGAAGTGAGTTAATTTTTTTGTCGAGTTAAGTTTAAAAGTAGTCTCGATTTGGTATAGCTGGAGACAGCTTTACTTTCTTGATATCTGACTCCGGAATGTCAGGAGTGATAATTGGCCAATGAGCTTGTCTAGATGAAGCGAAATATACGTAATAGTCATCGAGCGTATGAATTCGCTCGTTAATGAAGTACTAGGTATCCATCCGTATTGAAATTATTGCTCATAATTCGCGTGCGTTTCTCTACCCACACGCGTATTCGCGTGAGCAGAGATACTAGAAACGGCTTGTTATGTCCAGTATATGCAGGAAACTTGACGCGTGTTCTTATCAGAAAAAATTTGAGGAGGGATAAGTTAGAGACGAAGTTATACAGAGTGTACGGGAAAATGTGGGAAATCTCCCGGATATGAAAAAAACACGTCAAAGGGATACTACAAGTTAATATAAACTCTTTTTGTATAAGGCTCCTCTTCGAAGATATGGGCTCCCATCATGTATTTGGCGTATTTAAATAAAAGATACATCTTTGTTCCTATCAAATGTTCAACCTTCAACCTTCTGGTAAAAAAAATCGATCAAAAATTAGAGTTAAAAACATCTAATTCTGTGAATTGCAGTGCGACCTAGATTCGGTAGAAGTGTTCGTTTTATTTTATCGGCACCAAAAACAGACGAAAGAAATAAATATCCTGCATTTTAAAACTTTCGCATCGCTGATACATTGATTCTTTACTTGAATATTAATTTAGTGATTTTTGAATTTCGTGGTGAAATTAATTCTGAAATAATTCGAAATGTGGAATACACATTTATCGAGTATGTAGATATTCATCTGATTTTTGGTCTTGCATCTTGTAAAGCTTTAGAAGCCAGGAGGTTATATCACGACAGATATCCTAATCGTACCATCCTAGATCAGAAAACATTTCAGCGAAATGTCCAACGTCTAATGGTAATATTATTAAATTTCTTCGTAATTTTATGAAATTTTAGGAAAAGAATTACTGATGCTGGTCGGGAAAGAGCAGTATGTACGCTGCAATTAGAGGAAAATATTTTAAATGTTGTAGATTACGCTCCTTCAACGAGCACTCGAAAATTATTAGGGAAGTTTAATACATCGGAAACAATAGCACATGAAGTTGTTGAAGAACAGCCGTTATATCGATATCATTTAAAAAAGTGCATGAACTGATTTCTGTAGGATGCAGTTTGCAAACTGAATATTGGATCAGCAATGGAATAATGTAAACTTCATTAGCACTATTCTCTTCACGGATGAGGCACGGTTTATCAAAAATCGTTCCATAAATTTACACACCTTACATGTATGGGCTAATAAAAATCCTCATGCAACTATTGTTTCGCATCATCAACATCAGTTCTAATCAGTTAATATCTGGACAGGTATCAGTGACAATTTTTTGGTTGGACGAATCGAATTGCCGGCACGACTGAATGGAGAACTTTATTTGGAGTTCTTCCAAAACACTTTCCATGATTTAGTAGAGCATATACCACTTGAAACTCGCCGAAACGTACTACATACACGATCTCTTCAATCTTCCGACCTAACGCCGTTAGATTTTTACCTGTGGGGACACCTCAAAACCTTGGTATATTCCACTCCGGTCGATAGTAGGAAGGAACTTCTACGGAGAATAACGTTTTATTGTGGTCAAATAAGGAACAATGCTCAGTTAATATAACGGGTACAGCAGTCCTCAATTCATCATGCCCTCGAGAGTATCAGACTTCACGAAGCCCCTGTTGAATCATATTATGAACGTTTTAACTAAGCGGTTAGTTTAACTTTTTATTGAAACTTTGGTGATAGGGGAAAATTTCTCTTTTTCATATTCAAGCCGACAGGAGTTAGCGGACTAACTGTAAATAAAATGGTGTTTTTTCGAAAATGGTTAGGATTTGAGACATGAGTGAAGGGTACTTAATTTTTAGTCAATAGTTAAAGGTATGAAAAACACGTTGTTCAAACTTCTTATCATACAGGGAGTAAAAATGGGGTCATGTGTCAGCTAGTCCATTCCTGCAGCTATAAATAATTTTAGGATAGTAATTGAAAGGGTCTTATCTGGTATACATTTAATTTAAAAAAATTTAAATATACCTGGTGGTAAATATGTAGAAAAATCTTGATTCCATTGCAGCTCTTTGGGAGCCCATATCTTCGAAGAGGAGGCCTATACGAAAAAAGTTTATGAACTTGTAGTATTACTTCCATGTGTATTTTTCATATCGGGGAGATTCCTCAGATTTTCCCGGATATCCTGTAGAATAAAAGTACTGAGAAAGATATTGCGTTAAATAAAAGATTTGTCCCGATACGATTCCCAGTTTATGAGATATAACGCATTAAACTCAAGCTATGTTTTCTTAAAAAAAATTAATACTGCTTGTAACGCAGGACTTATATAAGTTGTACGATTGAGGACAAAAATGTCAATCTTTTTGACTGATAGCATTTCAGTTTAAAAAACCATCCATATCCGTTCTAGAGAAGCTGGAATAATAAACTCTTTACGGTGCGGCGAGATTTGGAACGTTCAATTTCAGTTTGGCGCGACCTCTTCCGCCTGCTGACGTTTTCGAATAATCGCAAAGTTATAACCAAAAAAAGAAGACGTGTTTTTTATTTGTTCGATCTGAAAAAATCCAATGCCATCATAGTATTGAAGTTTGAATGATGAGAAAAACCTCAGCGTAAATGCGTCAAAAGTAAAGCAACATTTGGATAAATTTTTAAAAAGAAAAGTTTCAAGTAAAAATAAAAGGTCACATAATTTTATATGATTAACATTTGTGCGCTGAACTAATTAAGCTAAAATTAATTCAAGTTCGAAGGCTTTAAAGCAGGGATATTTGGAGAATAAAATCACAAGTAATGTAAATTCCACTGAATTGAAAAATTTCTTCCTTGATTTTTTATGTCAGTGAAAATATTAGGATATTGTTACCGACGATTAGAAGAAACTTACTGATACGCCCTCGTATACAAATATTCCTATGTGATGAGTCATCTTTATTATAATATGCAAAAAGGAATATTATATCGATGAGGCTTATTTCTAGATGGATCTCAACTTTTGTTCTAGATTTATATAGGAAATTATATAGGTAGGTATATAAATAGGGATAGGAGGATAGGATAAGCATTGAATAGAAGTTGTATAATTGTACTTGAATAGTGAGCTTATTAAGAAGTATTAAGATTGTTTTTGAGCTGTGGTAATAAGTAGTTAATATAAGTATTGGAAGTATGTGAAAGGTGTTGTGTTTTATTCTGCCAACCCAGTGAACGATTTTAAAAAGACAACAATCGTAACAATTGGTGTCAGAAGTGAGGACTATCACCGGGTTTCCAGAAAATTGTATTGGAAATTAGAAAAGAAAATGATCGCACAAAAGCTCAAATTGTAGGTTTTTAAAATATCTACAATTTTGATTTGAATTTTTTTTTGCAAAATCCTCGGCTTGTAGATTCAAAAAAATCTGTTTTATTCCACTTTGACCCCCCCTTTTGGCCCCAAACTATTTTTTGCTGTGTCACTCACTTCATATAGGGTTGGTCGTGACATTACCGCCAACATCGCGAGATAGGCTTCATCCATCTCGGAATTTAAGTCAAAAAGAGCACAATTTTTTACTAATGGCTTGGACTATATTATTAATCTGTTATCTCACCTTTTCGACAGAGTTATTAAATATGCTGTATGTTTCTCTATTGCTTGTTTAACTTTTATATAATTTTTTATCTTCATCACCAGAAATACTAAACTTTGTCTCCATTACTAACTACACTATTTATTGTATTTTTCTTATAAAGGGTGTCTCAAAATACACGATTTAAATTTGCCGCTATTTATGCGGTAAAGTGTTGGCAACCAAAAAAAAAGTCAGTTTGGTAGCTGATAGTTTAGGGTTAGTAAAAATGAAGCACTACACGAGAGAACACGCGTTTCAAAAATAGTTAAAGTTTGGCGGACACAGTTTGCAAATTTCTTAAAAAATTTGGTCGGAATATTGATATAACTTCGTCAACTGTAAAGAAATTAAATTAAAAAATTCATGGAAACTATATCAGTTAGTGATGCTAAATATACTGACCGCCCAATAACAAGCCGTTCAAATGTTAATATCGTAGCAGTGCGTGAGAGTGTTAGTGAAAGTCTAACAAGTAGCAAATTTCAAGAAGCTCTCTTCAGCATATCTGCGTCTCCATGCTTGCAAAGTTCAATTGACACAAAAACCGAAGCCTAATGACCATGTACAGTGAAGAAACTTTGTTGAATGGATTATTAAACATCAACAAATTGATACTGATTTTTCGAGCTATATTATCCTAAGAAATGAAGCGCATTTTGGCTTTGATGGTTTCGTTAACTGTCAAAATTGCCGCATTTGAGGTTCCATCAAACCCACATCTGATTGTCAAAAAATAAATGCATCCAGCATATGTTACTGTTTGGTGCGGATTTTGGACTGGAAGCGTCACTGAACCATACTTCTCCGAAAATGAAGCTGATCAAGCAGTGAATGGGATTGGTGCTCGATATCGCGACGTGATACACAAGATGTTTCTACTTAAATTGGAAGATATTGATGTGGATGATATGTGGTTTCAATAAGCCGATATCACATGCTATATAGCCTGTGAAACAATTCAGTTACAGTATGAGATCTTTTCTGATAGTGTATTCTCTCATTTCGGTAATCAAAATTGGCCCCCTAGATCATGTGACTGAATTTTTTTCTATGGGGTTACTTGAAGTCAAAGATCTATGCGAACAAGCCCATAACCACGATGCAAAAAGGGCGTATGCGCCAGCAAAGCCGTTTTGCTCGATGTAACATTCCATACATAAACCTATTGCTACGTCACGGGAGAGAAAAAGAATTAAAATGAAAACGAATGAATGAAAATTAAATATTTAATGCTTCTGTACAGGTGGTTATTTTTTTAGTGTTGATCGCTCCTTCTTTTAGGGCAGTGTCTAGATTAGTATGCCGGAGATTAGGGGGGGGGGGTTATATAAATTCAAAGCGCCACCTGTTTTAGGCCCGTCGGTAAGAAGAAGCGATGATATTATCGAAAACAGGAAACAACTAGATTCCAAAATAAAACACACCGATTCCAAAAACAATTAATATCTATATTTAACTATAAAAAAAAGGATTCTGTTTTACAAAGTATGTGAATTTTAATTTAATCTAAATAAATATGCAACTATTTGCGACCTGGATTAGAACAAAAAAAAATAAAGAAACAATGAAC
The DNA here is from genome assembly GCA_034092305.1 of Diaprepes abbreviatus. Lineage (NCBI taxonomy): Eukaryota > Metazoa > Arthropoda > Insecta > Coleoptera > Curculionidae > Diaprepes > Diaprepes abbreviatus. Next base: position 975,923 of record JASJET010000193.1, on the reverse strand, counting down.
AACACTACTGCAAGTATGACGTCATCTGCGCCATACGCCAAGTCGGTTTAGATGTAGGTCAGGCCTTAATTTTCACTGTCGGCTGAACTGGATAACTTTACTCTTTGCACTAATCAATTATCTAGTAGGCCCATTAAGTCTAAAATTATTTTTAGTTAACCCTAATTAAAAGTATTGGACTATTAATATATGAAGTGATGTTTTAAATTTCCTAGTATATACATATACCTTCGGTTTACAAGGTATTTTAAATGAAATTAAAAATAGTGTCCTGTAATTGCTCGCATAAAGTCTTATTAGTTCCCAATCACAGGAGAAAAAGGAAAGTATACATTAAAACCGGTAATTTCACTGTTTATTACGAAGTTCTAATACCTGAAAGGCAGTTTTGTCATTAAATCCAAACACTTTCGGCAAACTGGATAGCCGTTGGCCTCTATGAAGCAGTGGTGTGTAATATGCCGGCTCTGGCATGCAAATCTAATTTTTGACAGGAAGGCAAAGTCCCAGTATAATAAAAACTGTTGGTGGAATGTACTTGATTGTCTTTAAACGTGCACTAAGTATTAAAAGTCGCAAAGTTTGTGCGTTGACTCCTTAGGTGTGATCACTTTCACTATGGTGTACTTAACGAAATAAACGAATACAATAAAAACTTTGTTTATCCTCAATATTTGGCAAATGATGCCTCAACACACTAAACTATCGTACTAACTGCAAATAGGAATAAAAGTAGTATTGTACTCTTAGTAAATCAGCAAAAAAATCTGCCTTCTGGGTTTCTGCCAGTTAGACTCTCTCTCTCTCTCTCTCTCTCTCTCTCTCTCTCTACTGACGCTTCTTTAAAATCTCAAGAGCGCCAAGAAAAAAACAAAAGATTAACTAACTACACTCTTGATGAAAGTGGCAAAAGTGGAGTGTTTGATACATTTCTAGGCACACTTGATCTTTTTTTTTTCTTTTTACAAAGCCGGTTTTTGATATGACAGTGACAAAAACTTTTAGCTTTTATTTTATATGTATTAAAGAGACTACTTGATGAAAGTAAGAGTCGAATTTATGGTGAGTATTGGCTTGATTGTTGGTATTTTAGTAAAATTATTTATAGTTTTGTTCATGAAATAACAAAGCTGTAACACTATCCTAAATTGAAAAAAAAAATGTCTTTAATATGTAATTCAAATCTTGCGTAAATTTTGGAACACCCTTTATTTACGATTCTGTGATGGCTGCTCGGTAGTTTGAGAATAAATACCTTTGTTTGCCGTCTCGAATTTATAAGCCGCAGAACTCAAAATTTTCCACAAAATTCCCTGTGCTTTTTAAAGAAATAAATTTCGTACTTGTCTGCCAGAAAATTTATGGGCATTATTTTAGAGTTAAGTATTGCTACCTCAGGCTTTTGCTCATTGTAAAATACTGATTCAAATATTTGAAGTAGTGTAGGGTAAAGTAGGTCAAAAAGATATCCACACATTTAGAGTTTTATTGTATGCCGTATTGTAAAACGTTACTATTATGAGATAAAATAGCTGAATTTGTATAGCAATATCCGTCCTTAAATGTTCTTTATTGCTGCATTGAAAGAAATAGTAATTTATATACTCGCACAGATATACAGCTTCGAAAAAATAATGCCAAAGCAATGACATTCTCCCAATCAGAGTGTCTTAATAATGCGGCTTTGTTTACATCACCGCAAATATAGAAGTTAATGGGCATGTTTTCACTTACAGGTACTCACCCTGGGTTTTTTTACCTAGGATGAAATCGCGGCATCTTTTTTTCACACTTGGGCGTCACAACTGTGGATGAAGAAGTCGTGGTACCGAGCCGTGGATGATATGTTTTTGGAAAAAATCCCTAAAAAAGAATAGTTTGTCACACCATGCACCGTGCCATTATATGCAAATAATTGGTTTGGCAATAATGAATTCCCTAAGTTTTTATTATATTGGTGAAAGTGTATTTTTGACATTGACTGAATACTTTTCATTTTGACAATAATTTATTTTTAATTTTGCTGTTTTTTGCTTTTTATTAAATTTTATGTGACATTTTACTTAAAATTTCAAATAGGAACGTGAATTTTAAGGTTTATTTTGGTATTTTAAAAAATGCGATTCGTTATCGTAAGACGTGCAAATACATCATCTGGTAAATTGAAATTTATTTAATTGGTAAATTATAAACCATTTAATATTTAAAATTTCACCTTAGAATCAAATTTTAAATCTAAGGTAACAAGTTTAATGTTATGGATATGATGTATGATAATTTTTAAGTGTTATCAATATTTTAGTTTTCTGAGAAAAAAGAAACTTCAAATTCAAGGGCTGAAGCAAATTGGTCATGATCATAATTCTTTTATACACCAGATGAATAACTCTATTCAGAGAATTTTTCTGGAAATAGTTTTATACAAGAAGATGAGCAAAAAGTTTGTGGTGTGCTTCTTACAAATAAACTGCCTGAGAAAAGTTATGAATTACTGTTTGATGTAAATAATTTGAAGCAACTCAACTTGGACTTAATAGCATACACTGGCTTTACAAAAAAAAAGTCCTGAATTAGGTGTGTATTAACCAACAACAATATTGTTTTACCATTAAGCTAATGTTCTACTGACATATAAAGCTGAAGATCGAAACTGGTATGCTGTTAAAATTTTAAATTATTATACGTTTAAAAAACAATATGTCATATTAAAATAGAAATAAATGATTGTATGTAATATAAAATGTTTCAATATTAATAGGAATGCTTGGAAATTACATAAATTTTACTTTTATGTATTTGTTTTGTCCAAAAATAAAATAATAACCTTTTGTTTGAATATGTTATTAATTTAAAATAAATTTTTATTTAATTACTTATTATTTAAAAAAAAAATAAACAGAAATTCTTGAATTTAGCTCAGGTGGTAAGGAAATTTGTGTTGTGAAAATCCTTTGTCAAAGTAGTGAGAAGCTGTGATTCATTTCAAAAATTCAACTCTAAGAAAGGTCAATTCCAAATCCTCAAACAGTTAAGTAAATGGAAAGTTTGACTTAGTGTAAAAATTAAAAGTTGCTAGTATCTTTATGTATATATTTAGATTAAAAATGATCGTAGCAACGTATAAATCCCACTCTTGTATTTACAATCTTTTTTATATTTAAAGTGTCTTGATAAATATATTTATATAGATTGCTTTAACAACACTATCCACTTTGGAGTTTAATTTTTTTTACAAAAATGGTTTAGTACATAATGTTATTTTACTTTCTTTAAATTAAAGCTGTTATTATAAAGGGAATGCCAGTTCCCTAAAAGTATCAAGGGGAAAATAATTTTAACAAGGACCTAATCGAAGCTATTTTTAAATGATGAAACTCTATTACTTTGCGAGACATTATATGGACATCTCGAGACCTTACATTAAACAATATACTATATTAATTCATGATATAAAATTTTGAAAAAGAAATGCCTTAATACTTTTTTTCGTTAACTTCCTATACTTTAAGTCCGAAGAAGGATGTAGATTATAGCAATGTTATTTACAAAAATATCCACTAGTCTCCACAATCTCGTCCAAAACATATTTAAAAAAATTAGTCTTGATTTGTTTTTAGCACATATTTGACATTTTAGGTATTTTGCTAAATAACAGTTTTATTGTAAAAAATAAATATATAAACAGTCATAGAAAAATCATTTTCATTTATATTTAAGAACTGACATTTCATGCTTGTTATCTAAAAAATAATAAAATTGCTACATATTTACACTGTTCGAGGAAGTTAAAAAAATTAGTTTTAAAAGAATTGCTTTAAACATAAAAAATTTAATTTTGGGGAAATCAACAACAGTCATCCCGGTTTTTTTTATTGGATATGTTTAATTAACCTGTCAAGTAAAATAAGGAAGAGCGATTTATTGTTTTAGATATACTATAGAAAAAGATAGTTATAGTCTAAACTTTGATTTGACATTCACACACGACACATTCACGCCAATATAAGAAACTAGCAGGGAATTCAATGTTGCCATACAAATCATTGCACCTAATGGCGATCAATAAGGGGGGGGGGGTCAAAAAATGATTTTCATGAGCAGTCCAGTTTTATATGTTATGTTCATGGTTCGAAACCACGAATGCAGATTTAGCGCTCCCAATAGTATACATATCTTCTTATACAAATTTATTTAGTACATTTCTCTCAACTTCACCTTGAATTAACGCTAAAATGACCTCTAGTTGACCTTGAGGGATTAAACAAGGCACGAATTCGGATTCAGCGATCACAAAAACCAACATATCGTTTTTCAGATTTTTAATAGTGAATTTTTCTCAATTTGACCTTGAAATGACTCTAAAATAATATCTGCCTGATCTTGGGGGGATTAAACAAACCACAAATTCGGATTCAACGATCTCAATAATCTACATATTTTTTTTCTGATTTATTTTGTATTTTTTTCTCAGTTTGACCTTGTAATAATCCCGAAATAATCTCCCGCTGACCTTGGGGATAAAACAAATAATAAATTCGGATTTAGTGATCTCAAGAATCTGCATATCCACTTCTTTAGATTAATTTATTGAGTTTTGCTACATTTGACTTTGAAATGCTCTTGAACTTGACATGATAGCGGTTAACGGACTTTAGATTTGGATTCAGGGCATCAAATTATATAAAAATAAAATGGTTTGGTCAAATTTCATTTAACTTATTGTAATCATACATTAAATTCAAAGTGGGACCATCATTTTTTAAGGTGACTATTTACATTAAACATACAGCCAGTGCTCATTGAATTTTAGATATGTTATCACATATAAGGGTGTTTTTTATAGAGGTATAGAACTTTAAGTTGGCAACACTTTTTTAACTGGCGGCCATTTTGTCAGCTGTCAAGTGATTTATGTTTAATTTGGTTTGGCATTTCAACATGAATAAACTGACGCCTAAACAACGCTTGCAATTGTGCAAATTTATTTTGAAAATCATGGTTCTGTTCGAAATACGTATCGCGCACTACGTCCATTTTACGGTCAACATAATCGTCCATCAGAGCAATTAATTCGATTAACTATAGAACGTTTTCGCACCACGTTTACTCTAAATGATAATACGCATCCACAGAGACGTCGTACAGTGCGTACAGAAGAAGTCATTGCTGCTGTAGAGGGTAGCGTAGAGGAAGACCCGAATCAGTCTATCCGCCATCGTGCACAGGAATTGGATATGTGTCCATTCACTTTATGGAAGATTTTGCGGAAAGATCTTGGTTTGCGTGCTTACAAAATCCAACTCGTGCAAGAATTGAAGCCACATGATCACCTAGCAAAGCGTAGATTCGGTGAATGGGCCCAAAAGATTGCCGTTGATCTCGATTTTCATAAGCGAATTTTGTTTAGCGATGAAGCTCACTTTCGTTTGAATGGAGACGTCAATAAAAAAAACTGCCATATTTGGAATGACGATAATCCTCAAGTGTATGTTGAGACACCGTTACATCAAGAAAAACTGTCTGTTTGGTGTGCTTTATTGGCTGGTGGAATCATTGGTCCATACTTCTTTAAAAACGATGCTGGTCAGAACGTTACAGTCAATGGTGACCGCTATAGAGCCATAATTACTGACTTCTTCGTTCATAAATTGAACAACCATGATGTGCAGGAGCTGTGGTTTCAACAAGACGGCGCAACATGCCACAAAGCTCGTGCCACAATTGATTAATTGAAGGAAACGTTTGGTAACCGTATAGTTTCACGTTTTGGACCCGTGAATTGGCCTCCAAGATCGTGCGACTTAACGCCGCTAGACTATTTTCTGTAGGGATATGTGAAGTCGCTAGTCTACGCCGATATGCCCGAAACGATTGATCACTTGGAGGACAACATTTGCCGCGTTATTGCCGATATACGGCCACAAATGTTGGAAAAAGTCATCGAAAATTGGACCTCCAGATTAGACTACGTCCGAGCCAGCCGTGCCGGTCATATGCCAGAAGCCATATTTAAATTATAATGCCAGAAGGTTATCTTTCGAATAAAGTAAATTTCATGTCAATTTAAAAAATCATCTTTGTTTTATTCCATTTAAAAGTTCTATATCTTTATAAAAAATACCCTTTATAATGCACCAACATTAATATGAGTTCAAAAAAATCTGAAACTACCAGAAAAAGGTGGACATTTTTTCCATAGGTAGTGTCCCCCATCTAGATCGGTTTCGAACTCATTGGTTTTCGTCAATGCGGGGCCGACATGTACACCTCACCACAAGAAAATTATGTCCTTTGAGCAACTTATATCATATTAAACAAAAAGTTAAATACAAGTTGTGCCATATCCCGGAATTTGATGCAATGTATCACGTAAATTCCTTTAGTATTAAGATATATGTGAATTAATTTTAATGTGTAGAAGATGAAATATCTTTTCAGATACTTTATTGAAGTTTAAGATATCATTTAATCAAATTTAATGTACAACGAGATATCATTTTATCAAATTTAATGTACAACGATATATCATTTAATGAAATTTAATGTAGAGGGTGTTTTTTATAGAGGTATAGAACTTTTAAATGGAATAAAACAAAGATGAATTTTTTAAATTGACATGAAGTTTACTTTATTCGAAAGATAACCTTCTGGCATTATAATTTAAATATGACTTCTGGCATATGACCGCCACGGCTGGCTCGGACGTAGTCTAATCTGGAGGTCCAATTTTCGATGACTTTTCCCAACATTTGTGGCCGTATATCGGCAATAACGCGGCAAATGTTGTCCTCCAAGTGATCAATCGTTTCGGGTTTATCGGCGTAGACTAGTGACTTCACATATCCCCACAGAAAATAGTCTAGCGGCGTTAAGTCGCACGATCTTGGAGCCCAATTCACGGGTCCGAAATGTGAAACTATGCGGTTACTAAACGTTTCCTTCAATTAATCAATTGTGGCACGAGCTGTGTGACATGTTGCGCCGTCTTGTTGAAATCACAGCTCCTGCACATCATGGTTGTCCAATTGATGAACGAAAAAGTCAGTAATCATGGCTCTATAGCGGTCACCATTGACTGTAACGTTCTGACCAGCATCGTTTTTAAAGAAGTACGGACCAATGATTCCACCAGCCCATAAAGCACACCAAACAGTCAGTTTTTCTGGATGTAACGGTGTCTCAACATACACTTGAAGATTACCATCACTCCAAATACCGCAGTTTTGTTTATTGACGTATCCATTCAAACAAAAGTGAGCTTCATCGCTAAACAAAATTCGCTTATGAAAATCGGGATCAACGACAATCTTGTTTTGTACCCATTCACCGAATCTACGCCTTGCTAGGTGATCGTGTGGCTTCAATTCTTGCACGAGTTGAATTTTGTAAGCACGCAAACCAAGATCTTCCGCAAAATCTTCCATAAAGTGAATCGACACATATCCAATTCCTGTGCACGATGGCGGATAGACTAATTCGGGTCTTCCTCTATGCTACGCTCTACAGCAGCAATGACTTCTTCTGTACGCACTGTACGATGTCTCTGTGAATGCATATTATCATTTAGAGTAAACGTGGTGCGAAAACGTTCCATAGTTAATCAAATTAATTGCTCTGATCGACGATTATGTTGACCGTAAAATGGACGTAGTGCGCGATACGTATTTCGAACAAAACCATGATTTTCAAAATAAATTTGTACAATTTGGAAGCGTTGTTCAGGTGTCAGTCTATTCATGTTGAAATGCCAAACCAAACTAAACATAAATCACTTGATAGCTGCGAAAATGACCGCCAGTTAAAAAAGTGTTGCCAACTTAAAGTTCTATACCTCTATAAAAAACACCCTTTACAACGAGCTTATATTTGAATGAATTGCTTTAAACTCAAAGCAAATGTAAATTATTCACGATTTTTGGTAAAAAATCATTAAATCTAATGTAGAATGGACATTAAATTTAGGGTTAAATTTAACAATGCAATTATTAGAAATAAGAACCATCCTTTCCTGTATTTGTAACAAAATTTCGGCCAATATACCATATGCGATTAAAAAAATGTCCTTTATTTTTTAAAGAATAAATTCAATTTCTAAAATTGCAATTTGTAATTTGTAAAATTTAAATAAATTTTTTTTCTGTTTACAATTCAAAATTTTAATTAATTTACTTAAATAAAGAAAATGAAATAGTTACTCTATGTTGGATGTTAAATCTTAAATTCCAAATTCAACTATAACACAGATATTTTACAGTCAGCAGGGCTCGACATTATTCGTGCAAAACGTTTGAACTGGTCGTTTAAGGAGAATCATTAATCTTGTTTTTACTGGACTAAATTATAACCAATTTTAAGGTCCAGAATAACATGAATTTAGTTTCTGGGTTTTCTGACTGGACAAATTAGTAAATATTTTCTGAAGGCCCACAAACAATAAATTATGGACTTTACACTGAATTTGATGAATTTATGTGGTAAATGTTTTTTTTTAAAAACACTATTAAAAATAAGCTTTTTAACGTGTAATTCTAACATTAAAAGTGACATTTTATTTCACTAGCATTAAAAGTGAATTATTTTATTGTTACTTCACTTTGACATACACTTGTCAATAACACTGGTCAATACTAAAAAAATTTTTAGAGTTTTATGATTTATTTTCGGTTTGATAAAGGGTGCTGATTACGGCAATAGAACTCATTTTTCTAGAAGCTTTCACAAAAATATTATTTTAACAGTTGCTGTGAATCAGAATAAAATTGTCTTTTATATCATGTTGATGTCCCATCTTCCTTGGTGAAGGAACTGCAGCATATTTGAAATACCGGTTTGTTTTCTTTTTAAATGAGTAGAAAAGGAAACGGGTTAGCCCAATAAAAAATGCATTAAATTGTTGAACAATTATTAAACTTTAATAATACAACCAATAAAACATAAAACTTTTATAAAAAAAATTAAACCCATTTCTAAAGGTGCACCAAAAAGTGAAAAATAACTATAAATTTTTATATGAAATTGTATTTTTTGAATTAGGCGTCAAACTAGTACCTGACAAAATGTGATTCGCAGAAACAGATTAAAAATATTTTATTTGTAATTGCTTTCTTACCATAATTTGTGTATATTAGTAGTTACTTGTTTCATTTAGAAATTATTTGGCGCTGACTTCAAAAATTTCAATTTCATATAAAAACTATAGTATAGTATCTTTTCACTTTTTAGCGCATTTATTTTTTTTTATTAAAATTTTATTTTTCGATTTTTAGTTTTGAATTCATTATAATATTCATAATTTATTTTAACTAAGTATTAGTCGAGATTAGTGTACGTTGCAATGACTCCAAGGTGGCAAAAAAGTACCCATTTTATGCAGAGCCATAAATCACCCTAAAATGAACCACTAAAATTCTTTGATTCTTAGAGTTCTCCAAATACCAGTGAAAATATATCAAACAAGTATTTAGTCTGTCATAATAAATCCACTACCTAAATTTCAAATTAATTTTAGACTGGTAATATAGGGTCTAAAACCTTCCAATATCGATATTTAAGGAACTTGAAACGTCAATCTCTTAGCTCGATATATTTTATATTGCATATTGAGATTGTATACTACCCAAGGACCCCGCAGTATTAGTTTTAGACAAAATCGGAAAATGTAAAATTTTCATTCCCTCATATTGTATCTTATCAACATAATAGTTGTAAAAAATTAACTTCATATTCGTAATACACGACCCCGAAAACACTCTAATACCAAGTCTGAAAAAATGCGAATATGGTAAAGTTTTAAACTCAACATATTGGATCCGCGATATTGAATTTCGAAAAAGTAATTTTAACGTCAAATATAAATCTAAACCCCTCGAAGCCCCCTAGTACCAATTTTGGATGAAATCCAGAAATTTAAAATTTTTAGACCGTCATATTGCATCTGACATATTAGATTTTCTTAAAATAATTTTATATTCTCTATTTACATCCTCAAAAACGATTCAGTCCCACATTGACCAAAATCGAAAAATGTAAAATTTTTAGTCCGCTATATTGGATTTTGGAAAAAATCGGACAAAATTAATCTTTTTGGCTGCCATATTGAATTCGCTATATTAAATTGTTTAAAAACATTTTGGATTTGTTATATGCTACCCCAAAAATACCCCCACAATAATTTTGAAAAAAATCGGACAAAATAAACTTTCTTCTCCGCCATATTGGATCCGTCATATTGAATTTTTTAATAATAATTTCAGATTCATTGTGTAAGGCCCCGAAAATTTCCCTATACTAACTATGGAGAAAATCGGAAAAAATTAATTTTTCTGGCACTATATTGGCAGCGCCATCTTGGATTCTACTGCACCAATTTTATCCAAAAAAATATGGGACCACCGCAGCAACTTTTTGAACATAACGTAAAAAATTTCAGTCAAATCGGTGCCGCCGTTCTGGAGTAATCGGTGTACATACATAAAAAAAAATACATAGTCGACGAATTGAGAACCTCCTTCTTTTAGAAGTCGGTTAAAAATAGAAATTAGAAAACTTATCAAAATTTCTATCAAACTAAAAAACTCCAAAAGGGTGATTTGACTTAGGGTGCGGGTAATTTGAAATATAGTATTTCAAATTATATTTATCTTTTTTTCTTAAGCAGTTGGTTACACTTTCTCTTAGAAATTAATGAATATTTTATATTTGTTACAATTTTACAATCTTTAGTTAGGTAATCAATCTTTCATTTAACAAAATAGCCAACAATTGCACAGGTTTACAAAAAAAAAGGTGGATTCCTATTTGACTAGATCTTATGTAATATACCTCCTGATTCCAAATCTGGGGCTTGCTAACGTCTGTCACGTCAGGTTCGAGATCAAGGTCAAATAGAGTAAAATTCACGAAATAAATCTGAAAAAGTAGATACGTACGTTTTTTGGTCGCTAAATCTGAATTCGTAGTTTGTTTAATCCCCTAAGGTCAGCCGGAGGTCATTTTACAGTTATTTAAAGGTCAAATTGAGAAAAAACTACTAATTAAATCTGAATAGGAAAATATGTAGGCTTTTGGGGTGGCTAAATCCAAATTCGTGGCTTGTTTAATCTACCAAGATCAACCAGAGGTCATTTCAACGCCATTTCAAGGTCAAATTGAGAAAAATCTACTAAGTAGATCTGTAAAAGAAGATACGCAGATTTTTGAGGGTGCTGAGTTTGAACTCGTGGTTTGTTTAATACCTCAAGGGTAACCAGAGACCATTTCAGGGTCAGCTTAAAAAAACACTACATAAATCTGTAAAAGAAGAAAACCCATGCGCAGCTAGACCAATATCCGTTACATAGCAGACAGGCAAGCGGATTAAGTTTTTAAGTCGAAACTCAAGCTCCCAAAACCTCGTACCCCACATACAGCTTGATTGATGTCCGTTACATAGCAGATATGTAAGCGGGATTAGTTATTATGAAATAGAAATCCAAAAATTAAGTTCCCAAACTTACATAACTTACGCAAAGCTAGAGTGATATCCATGACAAAGCAGATAGGGGAGCGGATCGAGTTTTTAAAGCGAAACCCAAGCTGCCAAAATCACACACGCTATGTGTAGTGAGACTAATTGTCACTATACAGCAGACAGGTGATTGGACCAATTTTTTATAAGTATGCCAAAACATAAGTTCTTATAACCACACATCTCATGCGTAGCGAGATCAACCCTCGCTACTCAGCAGATAGAAGCGAAAAGCAAGGATTTATAGTGCATTAAATAAAATTCAAGCTCTCCAAAAACCATAAACCCCAGGCACAGCATGTATGAGAATTTAGGGTTTGTGTTATACACTTATAAAAACTCGCTTTGCTAACCTAGCTGTTATGTAACGGATACCAATATAGCTGCGCGAGGAGTGTGTGATTTTAGAAGCTTGGATTTCACTTTTAAAACTCGCTCCGTTCACGTGTCTGCGTGGGGTACATGGTTTTGGGAGCTTAAATTTCGGTTCCAAAAACTCGATTTGCTTGCCTGTCTGCGGATATCGATTTAGCTGCGTCTGCATTCTCGTTTTTATAGATCTATTTAGTGGATTTTTTCAATTAGACCTTGAAACGACTTTGAAATAGCCTCTGGTTAACCTTGAGATGTTAAACAAATCACGAAATCAGATTCGGCGTCCCCAAAAGTCTACGGATCTTCTTTTACAGATCTATTTAGTAGATTTTTGTCAATTTGACCTCGAAATGATCCTAAAATGCCTCTGGCTGAACTTGGTGGACTAAAAGTCCCAAATTCAAATAATAAAAAATTTCACAGATAATTAAATTTCTTAGTGTAAGTAAAACAATTATTACTATAAGGATTATACAAACTAGGCATCTGTGACGTTGGATACTTATCTATTTCTTTTCAGTTAGGAAAACCTTGTTGCTGTCTGGTTTTTTATAATTCTAAACCTGATTTTTTTTTCTTTAATGGTTTAAAGGATTTTAACGAACTATAGTATAAAACGATACCCTGTATAAGTATAAAGTTAGCTTCTTATTTACTTAAGTTACAACAGCTTTTAACACTACATTAAGCCAGACGTAATTGAGCATTAAATTAAGATTTCCAAAATGTTTGTACTGGTCACTTAAGAAAAGTTATTAATCACGTTTTAAATACGGCAATTTATTTCTCTTTAGCGAACACTAAACTCGGGATAATTTATGAGTAATATATTCATAAATTTTACTGGTAATACATCAGCTGCAACTTTTCTGTTCCTAAAACATTAACCTTGAATTACGAAGAGAATTCAGGTTCTCAAGTTTTAATTTTTTAAAAACAATCATTGATTTAAATATAGATTATAAACACTATAAACACTTATTACTTCATTCAGAATGATCTACAAGTAAATAAAGTTGATTAGATAATGATGTTTAATTCCATTTGTTCAAAAATCCAAAGCTAGCTCTTATTGTGGCAATTATGTATGGGCGGGGTTTTAATAATTCATATGCTACAAAATGTAAAAATAGCACTTTTTGAAGTTACTCTTACCGGAAGTTCAAATTTAAGGCGCCTTATGCAGCTTAAATCTGATAAAATAGAAACTCCGGGAAGACATAGTCTCTACAGATAGATTCTTCAGATTATCCCAATAAAACTCAAGATACTTGTACTAAATTATAAAATTTACTTTAATAAAAATAATTTATAGTTGTAACTAAAAATAATAAAACAAAAATTATATAGATATGGTAGATGTAGTTTGCACTTTTTGTCAATGAAAATTGCAATTTCCTTCACAAAATTAGTAACACCTTCTTATTTATAAATTTAGACAATATAGCTACTTATCTGTTTGCAAGTACTAATTCTCGGGTTGTAGTTACCAACAGATGATCTCGGGCAAATGGCATACTTGAAAACAACATAGCTCCTGGATGTTTTATTCTTGTGAGTAGTTTAGTCTATCTGGCCAAAAGGGAAAGAGACGCAAAATACTCGCCAATAACGTATTTAATGTCGGACATATATATATATATATATATATATATATATATATATATATATATATATATATATATATAGCCTTGTATAAAAATAAGGAACAAACAACTGTTTTAAAGCTTAAAAATTAGGATAATTTTTTGGTTGCAAAATATCGGAAGTTAGCATTTTAGAAATTTTTTTACTATGACTATAATAAAAAATATAAAATATAGGTACCTGATTTTGGAGTAGATTGAATAAAACACATAGATGACCACTGATTTTACTCTTTAACAATTCTACACGACAGCTAGAACAACCAGTCACATAGAAAATGGCTGAATTTGCCCGAAATGTCAATAATATACTTGTCAAAATGTATATTGCAAGAGATTTTTAAAATCATGTCCTAATCTTTGGAAAAATATTTGACACGACGTATCCTTAAAATTCAATATTATACAACCAACACTACAACAAAAACAGATAGGCAATTCTCGGACATAAAAGTCAACGAAAGATATCGATATAGAAACCCGGCAAAAATATGACTCTAGTTAAAACCGATACAGATAGATGGCGAGAGGCATACAATCTTTTGCGAAATTCCATGTATAATTAAAACACTCGTAAAAGTAAAAATGAGCCTGTTACAGGGTAATGGTCAAAAATTTACTGGGGTTCATTGTGACAACGCATGCAAGGTTGATGTGGATGATACAAAAATCATGAAATGATGCAAAACAATTGAGGGAACTGGAGAAGGGGTGTATGAATCAGAAACCAGACACTTCGGAAGCTGAGGCAAATTACAAAATATTTTCTAAACAGAGATTTACGTTATTAGAAAATGAATTCAATTCTATAAAAAGAAGCATCGCAGAGAGGAAATAAACAGCATGTCGGATAGTCAAGCAGCCATCAATGTGCTAATTCCTTATATAGTCCGCTCTAGCATGATCTAGATATGCTTAGGGGGACTAATTAAACTAGACAAGAATAACACAGTTATCCTATAGATACCGGAACACGGTGAAGCAGAAAGAAACAATATAGTTAACAAACGCGCAAAAAATGCACAATAGTGCACAAACAAAAAACAGAGGTTGAAAATATAAGATGCAATTAATGGACAAATCTATATGGAATAAGACAAGCAAAGATATTTCTGGGGAACTATAACCTTTCAAGAAATGTATAAGCATAAGTAAAATCAAATGACATTTTATCAAATAGAGAAATTTTGTTTATATTTTGACAATCGACAATAATGCATGGTATGGAATATACTATCATGTATGAACAGCCAATGAAATGTAATGTTCGATGGTATGCTGAGTATCGTTTGAAAATTTTTCAGCAAGCTTATTCCGTGTTTGAGAGTATTTTTCAATATTTTTTATGAGTTCCTGTGATATTTCTAGTGTTTACTACAGTTAACTGAGTAAACTATAAACAATATACCTAGATATTGTGATCTATCCTGAAAATGTGGTTATTTACATCCAAATCTTACGTTTCACAGTCCAATTCCGTACGAAATTTGCACTGAATGGAACCTCTATTAACATTCTACCTTGTAAAACCCTTGGATGAGAGATCTGTCCAGTCTGAGGCTATAACACATTTTAGGTTTCCTAAGAAAAATCGGATTGGAGGACTTGCTTTGGTTACCGAAACGGTCGTAAAAACTTAGCAGCTAATACATCGTCATAACATATCTTAAGCTACTTTTAGGCCAAGTATTATTTTATGTATGTATTTGTCTTCTAAATTATGCACAAGTCTCTTTGAGTTAAAAAAAATACAAGCAGAATGTCTCGTACCTAGTGAGAATTGAAATGGGCTGCATTTGCACCGCTCGTGTCATTTCAATATAAGAAAGTGCATGAATTGTGTCATAGAGCGAGGAACAAGGCGCACGAAATTACGCATAAGTTAGTTCAAGGTATACCATAAATGCACTACAATAAATAAAATTAAATTACACGAGGTCTACATACAAATTAAATTATACAAAGTTTCTATCTATACAGTACTTATTATTTCATGAATTATTTTAGACAGAGAAAATTTCAAATACAAAAGTATTGTAGTAACAAAAAAAGTCTGTTTGAAGGTTGTAGAAAATGTTGAAGAATGACTAAAATGTGGTCGAACTTGCATTGTCTTTATTTTTATTTTTACGACGTTTCGATTAGATTGTATCTCTAATCGTTATCAAGTATAAACTGAATGTTTTCTCTTAAGACTACGAGCTTATATAGGGACTGTGTCCATTGAAGCGCAACGTTTCGCTTCACTGTACACACCTCAATGATTGGATGTTACAAAGTAGTGGTTTCCAAAGATTTGGTATCTCAACACTCGGTTTACTGAAGATTCCATTATTGTTTTTAATGTATGCTGCTTCTATAAACTTTTTTTTTATATTGGATTCCATATATACTGCCGCAGCCTCAGATTATTTTATATGGTGTTGTTTATCCCAGGAGTGTTCTGCAATACCTGATATCGACGTTTCCCTTTTTTGTGTATGAGTTTTATGTTCCTTAATTCTAACTTCTAGCGGTCGTTTGGTTTCTCCAATATACATTTCACCACACTCACATGGAACTTTGTAAACACGTTTTTTCTTATCGGTAGTTTTAGGTTTTGTTTTTGTTAAATGAACTCTAAGGGTATTTCCTGATATAAAGGCTGTTTTTATATTATAACTACTGGCAATTCGTCTTATTTTCTCCGATGTTCCCTTAATGTACGGAATTGTGAAGAAGGAATGTGTTTCTTGCTGTTCAGTGTTCGTTGTTCTAAAATTATTTATAACATCGTCAGTTAGTTTTAAAGAATAACCATTCTGTTGTAAATCGGATTTAATATTTGCTACCTCTTTTTCCAATGATTCGGCCTTATTGCATATAGATATAGCACGATTATAGAGGTTGCGTATAATTCCTCGTTTTGTTACAACAGAATGATTAGAACTATGATTAAGATATTATCCAGTATGCGTTGGCTACTAAAACTTCAGTATACACAAAGCCAACACATACTGGACAATATCTTAATCATAGTTCTAATCATTCTGTTGCAACAAAACGAGGAATTATACGCAGCCTCTATAATCGCGCTATATCTATATGCAATAATTCTGGATCATTGGAAAAAGAGGTAGCAAATATTAAATCAGATTTACAACAGAATGGTTATCCTTTAAAACTAATTGACGATGTTATAAATAATTTTAGAACAACGAACACTGGAAAGCAAGAAACACATTCCTTCTTCACAATTCCGTTCCAAGCAGCATACATTAAAAACAATAATGGAATCTTCAGTAACCACTACTTTGTAACATCAAATCATTGGGGTGTGTACAGTGAAGCGAAACGTTGCGCTTCAGTGGACACAGTCCCTAAATTAGCTCGTAATCTTAAGAGAAAACATTCAGTTTATACTTGACAACGATTAGAGATACAACCTAATCGAAACGTCGTAAAAATAAAAATAGAGACAATGCAAGTCCAACCACATTTTAGTAAAAAAATGTCTGTTTTAAAAATCAAGCGAATTTTAGACAAGCATGGCGATTTAAATTTAAATATAACATCGTGTATTGTTTCGGTATAAATTTTATTCCTTTATTTGTTCTTTATAATTTCATAGTTGTTAAAATCAATCTCATTCCAAAATTAGAGCATAATCTGTAAGTTCAGTTTTCAGTGATTATCGAAAGGGGTTTTGGTATAAATTTAACATTTTAAGTTTAATTTTGAAAATCTAAATTAAGAAATGGTGGTTTCTCTTGAAAAAAGTATTGCAAGAGATAATTATCAACAGAAAAAAATATGAATGGAAACATCTAATGTTTTAAACTAAAATGAACCCCAAAGCAATTATTTATTCCTCTGGCATTTATTACAGCTTGCTAATGATCTATCATACTATAAATTAAAGTTCGTAATTGATTCTGATCAATGGGCCTATACATCAATATCCAGCAAAATTTATTATTATATCAAGAAACCCGAATTAATTTCATAACTTCGACGTATCTTTTAATGTAGTACCCATAGAAAGAGACACCAAAGTTAAATATTTGGACATATGACTATTCGAATAGATATCAGGTAAGGACGTAACATGCCTTGTCGAACAGGTATGACAGCCTTGTATAAAACTCAGCAGCGTGCTTATATGTGCAGACTTGGCCTGAAAAAAAGATTCAAGTTCATAAAATGTTACGTCTGGTCAATACTTATTTATGGTGTAGAGGGTTGGACGCTAAAAACAGATGCAATCAATGTAGATATTTCAAAAAGTCCTTAAAATATCACGTTCAGCGAGAGTAACAAATGAATAGGTTCTTGTACGTGTTAGCAAGAAAACAAATGCAGCGTATTTAGAGCAAATCATGCGAAATGAGAAATGTCGGTTCTTATAGCAGATGATTGAAGGAAATATTGAGGGCAGGAGGGGAATCGGAAGAAAGAAGATATACTGGCTCTGGAACATAAGACAATGGATGGGATTGTACGATATTCAGTAACTGACATACACCGCAAAAAATGGAGTCGTTACAGAAAATTTAATCAGAAGTATCCATTCGTGGATATGCATTGAAAGAAAAAGAAGAAAAGCGTCTGCCATGAATAAATTAGGTATCTAAAAGCAAAATTAAAGATAAAAATTGTAACAGTTCAACAGCTCCGAATCCAACGACTCACCCAATTTAAATCGAAATATCTCAGAAATTACCAAACCAATTTCATAAACATGGATACCACTAGAAAGTAAATTTGATGGCACAACTTGATACCCCTCTTTATTTAAAATTTTTGTAATAAAATTAATCTTCGCCATGGGGTTTAACATGCAGTCATAAAATGGGCCCCCATTGTAAACAAAATTGACGGGTTTGAGAATTTATTACCCTACAACACCAAAAAAGCTTTCAGCCGAATTTTTGTTGCAATACTCTGTATAGGTATATATATTTTGGAATATACTATTTTCGAAACAAGAAAATATATTTTGAAATATGATGTTGAAATGTGAGTTTCTCTGAAATATGCAAGAAATATAAAAGACTTTTTCTGTGTAGAGAAGGGTGATATCAGATTGCGCGCGACAAAATTGTGCATTCGTCATAACAGGAAACGGAATGAAGTTCGCACCTAATTTCAGTCGTGTTTTGTTTGCTATCAGAATCGTTTTACGCACCTGAGAAAAAAACTGAATTCAGCGAAAAACACAAGAAATATGTGAGTACAAAGTTTTTATTGACTTTCGATTTTATTTTTCGATAAAATTAATGTGTTACTGTAAAACAAAGATAAGGCATTCTAATGGTTTTTTAATGTTTTTGTATTGCAGTATTATTTAAGTTTTGCTAAGAGATGTCGGTAGTTTCGCGATCTTTAGAATAGCATCCAAGTGTGTAAAATTGCGCCCCTTGGACGTGTGTAATTTTTTTAATATTTCTGTTATCCAATATTATTATTTTAATAATTCAGTTAGCTTGCTATTTCTATTTTCTATTTCAAACATGTTCTATAATGACTTGTTTTATTTTAGAATGTTAAGAAAGGAAATGAAAACAGATCGCCAGGTCTGTTCTGAAGAGCCTATAAAGAAGGCTCGCAGACGAACTGAAAATGACGAAAACAAGAGATCAATAAATAGCCTCATTTTTAGGAATGGTAGAGTCTAAGATTTCGTTTACAACAATAAAAATGTGCAACGAAATTAGGCAGATTTGATACTACATTTTCGCCTGAGGTCGAAAAAGACTTTTGCAATTATCTGCTCACTTTAGATGAAATGTTTTGTGGGTTAACGCCAAAAGGGTTGAGGAATGCAGCGTACGAGTAGGATACAGAAAAAAACAATATCTTACATAGGTTCAACAAAGAAACTAAAATTGCTGGATAAGAGTGCCTTTTGAAGCGATATCCGGATATTTCTCTTAGGCAGCCAACTTTGACGAACATTGGATTCAATAGACCACAAGTGGAGAGTTTTCACATAAATTGATTGGCTCTAATGGACAAATATAACTTTTCGCCTTAATCTATTTAGAATATACATGAGACAGGTATGTCCACCGTACCTAATAAAGACCCCAAAGTATTGTCTAGAAAGGGTTAGCGTTCTGTCAACAAAATATCTAGCTCAGAGCGAGGAAGAAATGTGACTGTCGTTAATGCTGTGTCTGCGACTGGTTATTTCATTTCACCGGCGCACTAACGAGCATTTGACCTCAAAAACCGGACAAAATTAATAACGTCGTTGTTTTTGACTCTAGACATGTCAAAATCAGAATCCGGGGATTTTTGAGGGCGCTAAGTTGATTTCTGGATTTTACTAATCGGGTGAAGGGGGGCTGACTTAAGGTAAGGAGGGGGAGGGGAGTAATATTAAAAAAACGTAATGGTTATCGTTTTATATGTTTTTAGGTGCTCCGATTTCATTTCTGGCATTACTTTACCAATCGGGCGAAGGGGCGCTGACTTAAGGTGGAGAGGGAGAGGGGAGTAATATTAAAAAAAAAACGTAATGGGTATCATTTTATATGTTTTTAGATGCTCCGATTTCATTTCTGGCATTATTTTACCAATCGAGCGAAGGGGCGCTAACTTAGGGTAGGGAGGGGGAGGGGAGTAATATTAAAAAAAACGTAATAGGTATCGTTTTATATGTTGACTTAGGGTAATTGTACGTTTTCTCATAAAAAATCTATCTTAAGATAAAAACAAAGTCTTTTTACTGTGTGATCAAGTAGGTCTTGAAGCACAACTTCAATACTCGTCTCTGTAATTGGGATTGACTCTTGTTTTGGGTAGCAGAGTTTCTTTGCTTCTCTAATTAGAGTATATCAAGGAAATATACCCTTATTGGAATCGTATAACAATTCCCACTGCCCCCTTGTAAAGTCAACTTCAACAAAGATTTGCAAAGCTTGTTCAGGTGTGTAATTTTTTACTTTCGGTTTCTGAGCAGTATTTATTACCTTCCTGTAAAGTTTGGCTCTTGTTGGTGTTGAAGTTGCATCTGTTATAAGTTTAGAGGCCGCGGCATTTCCAGACATTCGTTGACTTACGCTGGCTGCATAGGAAAGCTCCTCAACAGGTACCTGTTCGCGCAGTTCTTTTGTATTTCGTCGTTTACTACGATCAAGTAATTCTTGGAATTGCTTCCTTGGACGTCCCGTAGAATTCGTGGCCCAGTTATATACTGGTATTGATGTATTAAGCCATTTCTCGTTTTTTTTTCCAAAAATCTTTCTTCAATATAGTTTGATGATATCCATCTTTTCTTCAAATCATTATTAAAATGTTTTAAACCGTGACTTAAGGTATGGTACTCGTTTTGGAGACATTTCATCATTTTGCAAAGCTTATGTTCCATAAATGATACCTTATCTTCAAGTGTGCTGAATGGGCTTTATTTAAAAAGCATGTATATCGTTTTACGATATACCTCAATGACATTTGATGTCAAATTTGTACCTGTAGGAAAAAAATATGTATGAAGGTAAAAAATAACCAAGGTTATTGCAAAAAAAACCGTGGAAGTGGTTTTTTTAAGGGGTGGAAACATGTGGAAAATGTTTTGACTGTTATGATATGGCTAAGGTTTATAGTTTATTATAAAAAAAGAATTATAGCCCGACCTAGCTCGGAACATTTTCAAAAACACTAATTAGTTAGAAAGAAAAACAAAAAAATTGAAAATTTTCTTGTATATTGTTTTAGGTCCATAAGAATACTAAACAGTCATTATATTTTTAAATAATATATATTAAAATTAAATACATACCTTGTTCTTCAGATTTCATCACAAATTTTTTTTTAACATTCACCTTACAAAATACCAAACACCAAACACAAGTCTAAAATCTATCAAGAACGAATGCATGCGTATTGAACGAAGCTTAGATTGCAATTAACTGTGCGGAGCGTAGCTGCGTGGAGGGGACACTTTTTCATATTTTTATGATAGTACGGTTACTCAGGTATACAAAAAAAATAATTTCGATGATTATTTGTATAGTTTGCATTTCTCTTTTTTGTCCGGTTTTTGAAGCCAAATGCTCGTTAGTGTGGCGTTTACATTCGGTAGGAAGAGGATGAAGGTAGAACTCTTAGACGCTGCATCACTTGGTTCGAACTCACTTCAGAGACCACGAAAAGTCGACTGAAGGTCAGCCCATCCCACTGATTTTAGACAACTACGTCTTACACTGCAAAATCAGAGCTGTTGAATTTTACCGCCAGAATAATTTAATTACATTGATGTTACGGCCCTATAGCAGCCACAAAATGCAGCCTCTTGATAGAGGTTTCCATGGAATTTTGAAGAAATTTTATTCCAACGAGTGCGAAAATGGCTTCGTAATCACCCGGGGAGGGCAAATATTTTGACCTTACACCCGCTTTAATTAGGCTGCAACAACTGGCCGCGGAGTGGAACTCTTCAAGTGCACTGCTATTGTGCCTTGAAATCCTGACATTTTTACCCACCGATTTTTTTTTTCAAGAAACGTTACAGAAAGGAAAGACCTAGAAGATAATCGAAATACCCCATGTGATTCCCAGGATCTATCAGTTTCTGCAGCGAGTACCTCATGTGAATCTGTACTTCGATGGTTTCTTTAATACAAGTAGCAGAACCATCTAATTAGACCATTGAAATTGATCCACCACAACCCCGTTCTTCCTGCTCGATACCAATTTTTTTGCGCCATTCAGAAAAATCTATAGTCCTACATCTGCATCTGAAAAGCAATCATCTGTTGCAGAAGCGAGGTCTGGTCTCCAAATAAATTTAGAACCGTTGGCAGAGTTTCATTTCCAAAGTCGACTCAAATTAGGAGTTTTAATCGGAAGCACAGAAAATCAGACGTAATTGATAGTTTGCCATATAAACAAAAAAGACTAAAAGAGAAGATAAAAAACCAAGAACTAATAATAAAACGAAAATTTGGGTAGGTTTAGGATGCAGTGAAGTATATAAGGAGAAAATAGAATACTGCATCGAGTGCAATACGTGTTCGGGTTTGTGGCATGAAAACTGCTCAGATTACAATGTCTCTTGACTTTTATTTGTGTTTTGTAAAAATAACGTAGTCGCGCAATTTTACACACTGGGTTGAATAAAATTGGCAAATTCCAATTTGTGATTTTCACTTAATTACTAAGAAGATTCTATATGTTCTGTTAAAATAAGGATGTCAAGTTGTTGCCATAATAATAAGGATAAATAAATAAATATTTGATTTCAAATAACATTTGTATCTTGCAATTTATGAACCTTTGATTACAAATTGTGCAATCTTATACCACCCTACCCTACTTAATTCGTTAAACATTAGAAATGAGCTTTCGCTAATGTACGATTTTTAAAAATAGATTACCATTTAGCATTTTTTAGTTAAGGTCGACCCTTTTCTGATCATACTCTAATGAATCGTGTTTTTCAAATATCATTAAAATTAAAAAAAAAACAATTAACAAGGGACTTTAAACGTAAAACATCCTGCATTGTTCTAGTTAAGCGTTTCTACATTAAGAAAGATTCATTAATCTTGTTTTTGCCAAGCTAAGCTGTTTTCAATTTAAGTGCAGCAGAAACAAAAAAAGCAATAAATTTTGCTGCTATACTTTTTAACCGAATAAATTTGTAATTGTTCACCTGAGGATTTATTGATATTTTTCCAAGAGCTCGATTTAGAATGCTTGACTTTTAGATACCGAGTAGAGTTGACGGAGGATAAACCAAAAGGTGATAAATTAGACGTTTTTGAATTATATTCTGTTAGATTTTCGGTTACTTGGCTTACCTAGACCATTGTCTTTTTCATTTTCATCTGAACATCAGGCACTTCGTTCGATGAAGATTAATTTTTTGAACGATTATCTTCTTTAATTTTTGAATTTGTTTGTGGAGTGACAAATCCCATCAACATATTTTTATTGTTTATTTTATGTATTTTATATATTCTCTTAATTTTTTCATTAATCTCTATAAATTTTTAACCGACTTCAGAAGAAGAGCTTATTAATTCGACAGGGTATTCGGTAAGTACCTCTTAATTTCTTAGGAGCCTACAGGGGAGGTCAAAATAACCCTATTTTGTCATAGATAAAAAATTTTCAAAGTGCCCCTTAACGGAGATACAGAGTCCTAAAGGAGTAACCAGCGATTTACCTTATCGGCTGTAAGTTTTGAACCGACTTGTATAATTTAATGAAATTTTAATATTTTATAGAGACCATAAAGGCTCATTAAACTATACTACAGTAGATGTCTTAGATAATTAGAGAAGTCAGGAACGGACTTGTAGCCACACTTATTGTGTCTAATTTTTGTCAGGTGTCATTTTACAGAGATAAAAACTGATTTTTTAAATAGTATGGTCATTCGTGTTCAAAAAAGGTACTGTTAATTTATTCCGGTAAAATCGGCGGTTTTCAAGATAAATCAGTTTTTATGCGAAAAACTCAAAAGTTATTATTGCTCAACATAAAAAAGTAAAAATAAAATTCACAGAGCATGCTGATGTGTTTAAATTTATGGGGAGCGCTGTTATGCTGAAAGATTTCTAGCTTAGACATTGTCAATCCGGAAACATGTCAAAGGGTTGATTAGGGCACAATTAATTTACAATGCTATTAAAATGCAAAAATAGTGAAAATGTTTAAATGTTATTTTGGCAAATGTTCAATATGGGTTCCAGGTACTTCAATACATTTTTTTAAGCGTCGAATATTACCTGCTGTACTGGAAATAATATTCCGGTATTATTACGTAGTTCGTTAGAACGTTGTGCTATTCTCGCTAGTAGTCTTCTCTAGTATTTACTGGTGTTGAATAAACAAGTTCTTTTAGCCCAAAAATGTAAATTGTGTGAGTTTATTATGACATCCCCTTTAAAACCGGCCTTATCGGTGAACGGAATAAGGTTAGAAAAATTTAGATTTCGGTTATGTTGCTTCATAAACCAGTTGGAGTGTTGAAGTCTTGCGGGATAACCATCTAGAAACATATAGCGTACTTTTTCAATGTGATACGGGTGAAGTAACTGTTCTGTTAGAGTTTTATGTACAATCTATTTTGTAACATTGTTTTGTGTCGCGAGTCTTTTTATGCTGATTGAAGGGTTGTCTGCAATATCTTTTAATATTTGTTTCCCTACGTGAGGGTTTCGTGCTCTCCTGGGAGGGCCATCACCGCCACGTCGCGGTAAAAATGATTCTAATCATCTTTTACTTCTTTCTATGAGGCTTTGATCAACCTTTTGAAAGATTTTTGGACTTGGAAATATTCGAGCTGGAAATATTCCAGCATAAATTCTTCTTGCCTTCGAAAAACTTGACAGCGTGACACCACAAAATAAATGCATATCATCATACGCGTAAGAATATTCTTCCATTTTTTAAAATTATTTTATGTTTGAAGTCCGTTTTGACAAGTTTCGACAATAATAATTCATTATGTAGGTATTAACCATAACAATCTGATTTTTACCTGTTTATGTTTAGCATTAGTAACTTTCACATAAAAATCGATTTATCTCGAAAACCGCCAGGTTTGTCGAAACAAATTAAGCGTATCTCTTTTGAAAAGGAATGACCAAAGTAATTACATAATCAGTTTTCAGCATTGACACATGTCAAAAATTAGGTCCAATGAGTGTGGCTGCAAGTCCGTTCCTGACTTCTGTGATATATACAATACAGAATCTAAAACATCTTCTGTAGTATGGTTTAATGAGTCTTTATGATCTCTATGAGATATTAAAATTTCATTAAATTATACGATGTGAGTCAAAACTAAGAGACGATAAGGTAAATTGCTGGGTAGTCCTTTAGGGCTCTCTATCTCCGTTGGGGAACTTTAGGAATTTATTTTCTATAAAAAAGTAGGGTTATTTTGATCTCCCCTGTATGCTCGCAAGAAATTAGGAATTACTTACCGGACACTCAGTATACAAAATAATCATTGAACGATCTAATACCGAAAAGTTTGGGGAACAACCACGGTAAGCTAAGCCAGCACACCTTCATTGATATCTAGATGTAGCATCATTTCATCATCTAAATACTTCAATCAATTAATTGACAGCCGCATAAGCCAGCAACTCCCATAGGCCGCGAAAGATGCAACAAAGATGCTCGACAGTTCAAGAAGAAGATGAAGGGGTACATAATGTTAAAAAAAAAGATTGGTACCTATGCATCACTCGAGGCCCTAATAGATTATTAATCTCCTAACCTAAACCAGGAGCTCATTTGATGTTTAGAACCCAAGGAGCTTAGCCTTTCGAGGTTTAGGATCCGCAGCAAATATAGATAAACTCTTTATGAAGTACAATTGTACACTTTAACATGAATATTGTTGAATATTTTGAAATTTAACATGTCTCTATCATTATAACTTATTATATGCCGGTAATTATTTATCCGAGGCAGAATGCAAATGACAATTTGTTATGTAACTGACTAAACTTGAACTCAGAAGTTGTCTTGTTTATCCTATACATTGAGAAGCAGTTCCGCAGGTTATAACACAAGGAGTGTATTTATATGTGCATTAACAACCAGAGGAATTACAAGCATGCACATAAATCAGCTTTAGATTTAATAAAATGATAGATAGTGATATACAATGAGTTAAGTCAAACTAAATAAAATATTACTAAAATATTTGAAAAACTATAAAGAAAATTGAAAAACCTGAGATCTATGCGTTAGTCTACCTACGGGTAAAATAGTGAGTTGTTACAGTTGTTCTAAAAATCCTTCATTCAAAAAAGGAAAACAAATAAAAAATAGGGAACAAGAAGCAGGAACAAAAACCAAGAAGAATAACCGGGAAAAAAAGAAGATTCATCTAGCTAGAGGGTTTTCGTTATTCCACAGCCAACGTGATTCTTGACAAATGGCGATGTGAATGGTCCCCAAAAGAGGGTTAATAAACCCTAGTTTTCACTGCAGTAGGAGAAATCTAACAATTCCAAACTGCATACGACACTACAAATCACTAAGGAGAGTATTACAGGGCTAAACGATTCACTTAATTCATTTTACAGTAGAATAAAATCTTCAATGGTGTACACGCCTTTGCTTTTTCAATGATGTTTTTGGAAAAAGAACGATTCCTGCAAATGTCAAATTAAAAAATTGCCTAAAAATGACATTATGGCGCACATGCCTACTAGAGCACCGATTGAAAGATGGCTAACACCGATATCGAAAAATATGCAAGCAAATCGTGTACGAATCCATGAAACCAGTCACTCCGAAATCAATAACTGACCAATTTTTGCTTTTGTGAATCAATGAATATTGTAGAATGACGAATAATCCCTATTTAATATTCCGTTTAATCTTGTCATCATACTGGAATTCTTCAGAAGTGAATACCGATGTCCCTCTAGTTATGTCATCATTATTCTACATCAAACAGCACAGCAACAAAACAATACTTAAAACTCGTGCATAACGCTCGATAAATGACGATCCCAATTTGTCAATTTTGACGTTACAAAAATGCCAAAAATATAACAGGAAATAATTCGTCGTTTCCTTAAAGAAGCATAAACATTAGCTCAAGAACTACAAAGTCCAAATATATTATAAGCATACCCTAGGAAAGTGTGAGAAGTATAGTATTGAAATTAAAAATTTAACCTATCATCTTTGACCATTGTTTACCTATATGTTTACATTTTATAATCTACCATTGTTAAAGGCTGTAAGGGATTCAAATGTTAAAAAAAACGGTCTTGAATCATAGAAATATACGATACAGGAACCCTACAATATGATTACATTTTCGTGGTACCGAGAAAAACTGTAGTACTATAATAAAATTCCCTGAAAGCGATCTTTATGTACTTATAAGGTATATTATTCTTTCAAAAATTATATAATTTTTAGAAAATATCATTAGTCACCACTCACTAGTCTCTTATTCATAAGATAAGTACCAGATAAGCAAATTAAAAACTTATTATTAGCAATGACTGGAGTTTAGAACGAAATCTACAAGTAACACAGGAAGAAAACATGCCATGTCAGAAAATTTTTACAGCAGATACTTTAATATTTTAACCTTGCCTCATCTATTCTTGTTGAGAGTATACATTCGCGAGAAAAATATACGTTTAACTTTTCTTGAGCTAATTGAGAGATACCTCCAAATAATAGTATTTCCTTATTCTGTGCCTGTATTGAGGTACCACTGTGACATTTTACAAGACCGAACTAAAAGCGTGCAATGGACAGCCTGTACAATGATAATTAAATATAATACTCACATTTCGAATATTATTATTTTATGATGAGAGAATTTTTTTCCGAAAAGCCAAAAGTTCCAACCAAGATGACCAAAAAAACTTCGAACTGTACACTAACGAGAATGTACAAATATCATGATTGTCAAAAGCTGAAAAGCAAGATCAACATTTTCATGGTTGATATCGTAATGACCTACACCAGACCTACATAAATACGGGAACATTCAATACATGATGAGAATACGGGTTGTTCTTTCTAGAGACAAAGGGATTTATGATTGATATCCAGAACCAAGTTATTAATTCCATTAACTACAATGGTTAATGTTCAATCAGACAAGTGTAGGAAATGTCAGCAGAAGTGAGAAACTACTCAGCTCATGACATGTAATTGCACATTTTTTGCTAACACCGATTACACGCAGAAACATAATCAGTAAACAAGTGTGAACTGCTTAAAACCTGTACACCCTATTATGAGTACCACCATCAGCTAGTACTGCAGAACAACTCTTTTAGACTTTACTTTTATCAGGCTATTATTACCGACTTAAGGGTGACGAATAGTCCCGGCATTCTATTGATTGGTACGAATCAAGTTTGTTTACTTAGTAGATATTGCTGTTCCTATCAATAACAAACTGTTGGAAAAAATATCAAGAAAAGAGGCTAAATACGGGAGAGTTCCCCAGGACCAGCTGCCATCCAGTACCGGCCAGTTGCAACTTCTGTTATCCTACAATAGATAGCGCCGAGACTTTCACCGCCATTAGTGTGATACGCTCTTCCAAGCATATGCTTCGTGCGGTGGCTATCTGTCACGACCAGTTTACTGCCAGTGCGTTGCGCATAATGGATGAACGCTACCAAATTAAAGTTATGTGTGTGTCAATCCTGGTATGTATAGGATATTTACGCGGCTATTAAAAATATGTTTTGAATCAATCTTTGTAAATTAGTAGTTGTCTGTAATCGAACATAATTTTTATTCTGTTTCCTACAGTACCAGCCACAACATTGCCCTTTAGTACTGGTCATTCTTTAAGTTTATTTCAAATGGATTTAATTTGCTGATAGATACACAAAAATGCCAACTGATAAGAATGATGGTGAGACGAGAGTAGTGAACATAACCCGATTCGCTCGATCCCCCCACTCCTCGACCTTGGCCTTGACCTTGCTTCACCCCTCTTTGGCCCCGCCCACATGTCCTTGTCATTGACCTTGAAAATGCACGTGTGCTTTGGCCTTGGCCTTGTGTTCAAGGTTGTGTGTGTGACCTTGACCTTGACCTTGGTCGAGACGACCTTGACTTTGTTGAAGGTCATCTTGGGTGTGTGACCTTGAAGATATGTTACGTGGTTGGGGGTGACCTTGAATGGTTTTATATAGGGTATGGGGCAGTTTCATTCATCAGTTGGCTCTGACTTGTATAGGTAGTACATGTGTTAATATTTGACAAATCATAGCATATGTTTGTGAAAATTGCGGTTCTAAGTTTACTAATATTTATAATATGAGACGTCATCAAAGAGAATCGTGTGCGGCGAGATTTAATGAAGTGCCTGGAGGAAAACGGCTCCGAATTGAAGAGTATACATCGACGATTCCGCTAATTAATTGCGCTACATGTAATGTAGATGTTCCAATAAATCATATGTCGGTGCATAAACGAACACAACAACATAAAAATAATTCATGTTTGCCGGTATGTCATGGTGTGCAACTTGTTCAATGTGCCTTCAAAAGGAGAATTGCAACCTATCGGGTTAGCAGTGATATGGAGCATTCCGATTACGTAATGTTCTTTGCAGACATTAAATCCAAGGTGGTGGAACTTGTTAATAATTTATTGCGTGTGCATCATGCTTTAAAAGTTAACATGACAGCTGTTGGCGAGTACATGCTTCCATCACAAGAAATATTCAGTGAAAAATCCTTCAACACTGCTAATCAAATAATTAGTGTAGAAAGTGATTTGGATGCCGTTTACCATTCTTTCACCGAATTAATAAAAACGCAGGCGACAGAGTTCCAGGAGAAAGATTCAGGTATGGAAAAATCAAAAACCCGATATATTAAACTGATTTTTATATATTATTTTTCTTGTTATAGGATGGGCTCTTGTGCGAATTTTACACTTGGAAGTTGGTATCAACAAGTATATGCCTATGGGTGGCTCATCATACATCAAGTTGCCGTGTTCTATTGAAAAGAAAGGAGCTGTCGTCAATGTGATTAACCAGGACGAATTTTGCTTTGCGTGGGCTGTAACATCAGCATTGTTTCCTCCAACAGCAGAGACTTCACAGAAGACATCCTACCCCCATTTTTCTAGAGTGCTAAATGTAACAGGTATGGATTTTCCAGTAAAATTACGTGACATTAAAAAATTTGAGGAAATGAACAACATATCAATTAACGTATACGGTCTGGAATCTAAATATGAAAATAATGAAGTAATACATGAAGTTATTGGTCCACTGAGGTATGCGTCAAAAAAGTTGGATAGGCATGTAAATTTATTGTTAATTACAAAAGACTGTAGTAGTAAAGATGGCGGTGAACATTTTTGTGATACGACTTGTTCAAAGAGTCATTATTGTTGGATTCGGGATTTATCACGTTTAGTTTCAAGTCAAATTAGTTGTCAACAACATAAAATATATTTCTGTGATGGTTGCCTCATTTATTTTAGTACACCGTCAGCTTTAACTTTACATCAAATCTACGATTGTAACCACATTTTCACGCAAACACCCTCAGTGGATTTAAAAATCGATAAATTTGGAAAGAGTGTGCCGGAAAATATTTTAAAATTCGAGGGTATAGAAAAGCAAATTCGCGTTCCATTCGTGGTTTATGCAGATTTCGAATCTGTTTTAAAACCCGTTGAAACGGTACAACCAAACCCACAAAATTCTTACACTGTAAAAAGTTTTAAACATGAACCATATTCTTTTGCTTATTTAATTAAATGCTCTTTTGACGACTCACTTTCGAAATTTGAGCTATTTCATGGTAATAATGCAGCTCAAGTCTTTGTGGATCGTATCGAGTGTGATTTAAGGGCTCTATACAACACATATTTAAAAGACATTAAGCCTATGAAACCATTAACGCCTGAAGAAAAAAGGGAGTTTAATGATGCTAAAATATGTGGTATATGTGAAGGCCCTTTTGAAGAGGGTGAGATTAAAGTACGAGACCACTGTCACATAACTGGTGCAAAAAGATTTGGTGCTGCACATTCCGTTTGTAATTTAAATTATAAATTACCCTCTTTTATCCCTATCATATTTCATAACTTAAGCGGCTACGACAGCCATTTATTTATAAAAGAGTTATGTAAATATGGGGATAAAATTGGTGTTTTGGCTCAAAGTAAGGAAAAGTACATATCATTTACCAAAAGCATTTATGTGCACGATTATTTTGATAGTAAATGTGGAAAAGTCAAGAGGAAATATTTAAAGTTGCGATTTATTGATAGTTTTAAATTTCTGTCAACGTCTTTGGAAAATTTAGGCAGCGGTTTAAACGACGACGATTTTATTGAAACGCGGAAACATTTTTCAAATATCAACCAATTTAATTTGATGCGTCAAAAGGGTGTTTTTCCCTATAGCTTTATTGACTCTATAGAAAAAATGGAAAATACATGTCTTCCAAGTAAAGATGAATTTTATGATAATTTACGGGAAGAACATATTAGCGATGAAAGCTATAGAAGAGCAAAAGAAGTATGGCGCTTGTTTGGGTGTAAAACTTTGGGGGACTATTCGGACGTGTATTTAAAATCAGATGTGTTGCTATTGTGTGATGTTTTTGAGCAATTTCGGAATAATTGTTTAAAATTCGATAAACTTGATCCAGCACATTACTATACCCTTCCAAGTTTATCATTTGATTGTATGCTACGTATGACTAAGGTGTTAGAGCTCTTAACTGATATAGACATGATACATTTTTTTAAGAAAGGTATACGCGGCGGCATAAGCCAGTGTACAGAAAGGAAGCACATCGCTAATAATATTTTTTTACCAGACTATGACCCAACAAAACCTTCTTCATTTATAACATACCTTGATGCTACAAATCTATATGGTCATAGTATGTCACAAGCATTACCATATGGTGGTTTTCGATGGTTAAGCGAGCGCGAAATTCTGGATTTAAATATTATGGCTGTTGGTGATGATAGTTTACATGGCTACGTTTTGGAAGTGGATGTGCATTATCCGACTGAGTTGCATGATGCACATTCTGATCTTCCATTTCTAGTAGAAAATATCATACCGCCAACAGAAAACGCTAAATTACCGAAATTAATTCCTAATTTACAAGATAAAAAAAAAATACATTGTACACTATAGAACTTTAAAACAAGCCATTGCCAACGGCTTAGTGGTAATGCAAACCCATCGAGTATTACAGTTTGAGCAATCAAAATGGCTAAAATCGTATATTGATTTTAATACCAATAATTTACGTAACAAGGCCACCACAAAATTTGCGAAGGACACTTTTAAATTAAAAAATAACGCGATATTTGGTAAAACTATGGAAAATGTGGAAAATCGAAAGGATATAAAATTAGTAACACATTGGGAGAACAGTGTAGGCAGAAATGGAGCTAGAGCACTAATATCCCGCCCCAATTTCAATAGTAGCTCGATATTTACCGAGAACTTTGTTGCTATACATATGAATAAAGTTAAAATATTGTACAATAAACCAATTTGTATCGGTTTTTCCATATTAGATATATCAAAGACTGTAATATACGATTTTTATTATAATTTTATTAAATCCAAGTTTGGCGATGATGCTTCGTTACTTTACACCGATACTGACTCGCTTATATTAAAAGTGTATACGGAAAACTTTTATCAAACTATATCAGAAAACCCCGAAAAATTCGATACATCAAATTACCCCGAAATTAATAATTTCAACATAATTAAAAGTAATTCTGTAGTTGGTAGAATGAAAGATGAGTTTCCTGGTGATCCGATAATAAGTTTTTATGGTACCGGCGCGAAGGCTTATTATGTAAAGTCCATTAATAATGAATTAAAAAAAGCCAAAGGTATCAAAAAATGTGTTATCGAGAAAGACCTTCATCAGGAAGACTACCAAAGAATTGTTGAACGGGGTGGTTTGATATTAAGAAAGATGAAGACATTTAGAAGTGAATTACATAACATTTATACCAACATAATAAATAAAGTAGCATTGTCACATAGCGATGATAAACGTTATGTAATTCCCAG
Source organism: Diaprepes abbreviatus (assembly GCA_034092305.1). Taxonomy (NCBI): domain Eukaryota; kingdom Metazoa; phylum Arthropoda; class Insecta; order Coleoptera; family Curculionidae; genus Diaprepes; species Diaprepes abbreviatus. Next base: position 942,871 of record JASJET010000193.1, on the reverse strand, counting down.
TTCAACCAAAACTCTACCTTGGGGGCATGCAGACATAGATTTTTACAAAACAGACCCGGAAGAAAACTTAGCAAATTTAGTCACCGTGTTGGAATCATTTCTAAGTCAGGACAGCACGTAATCTGGAAAATCCATATTTCATTATTTGTATTGTTTTTATTATTTCTATTAAACATACAACATTAATATGTAACGATAGTATTGTAATTTTTTTTTTTTTTAAATAAAAAACATGTATTCATTACTTGATTGCTTTTTTATTGAACCTTTATTTTAAAATTATAAATATAATGAAGTGTCGACAAATAACAAACTGTAAAAGTTATTGTTGAAAAATTTGTCTAATAGTAAATTAAACGCACAGGTCTACGAGTAAATGTTTAATGTGAAACAGGTTTGCTGACAAGATCCTCCATAGTCTTTTCAATTTTCAACATTCTAGAGTTAAGTTCATCACGCAGTTCGTCTTGCCTAAGTTCATATATTGCAATAACAGTATCATCAATGTATCCTCTAAGTTCTTGACCGGTTTCAATTAATTTCTTGCGTACGTAACCTTCAAGTTGGTTTCTGAATATATCTTTAATAACAATTGTTGAGTCATGTAAAGCTTTCTGCGTATCTTGCACACACTGAGCAAGGTTATTATCAACATAATTTCGTGTGGTCGCATCGTCTCCTTCAAGAGGTTCTGCTAAATAGCACAATCTTTTGCTTCCCATGTCGTAATCTCCATTAGGTGTAAGTTTAAAACCTATTCCTGAAGGACCTCGCATAAAGTTAAAATCCTTAAATTTTCTTTTGCGACCGAACTTATCAATAGTGTTTACTTCTGACATTGTTATGTGAGACTGATTTGAAACCATTAGATTTCACCCTAATATATGGTTCTATTTCATTAATAAACGGACTCTGCAGAAAAATATGGATTGCAAAACGTATTTTAGGTGATGTTTAGTAAATACACATACAGATTCATTTTACTATTGTTTTATTGAAAAAAAAAATTAAAATATAACAAAAGATTAAGTTTACTTTTTATTATTAAAAAAAAATAAAAAAAAATAACAAACAAAAAAATTAAAAATTAAGAAATAAAATACATGTTAATTTCTTCTGTACAGGTAAGCTTCTTCTATGACCCAATTTCTTCTCTGGATGGCACGTTCATTAATGTCCTTGTTTTTAAAATAACCTTGACAGGACCAAAAAAAAAAATCCTTGAAAATTACAACCTCGACAACGACCCTGACATTAACGGGTACTTTGACCTTGGCCTTGGCCTCGCATCTAACAAGTTTAGTACTATATTTATATGCTTCTTTAAAATAACCTTGACAGGGACAAAAAAAAAAAAATCCATGAAAATTACAGCCCTGAAAACGACCCTGGTATTGCCGGTTACGTCGGCCTTGGCCTTGGCCTTGCATCTGACAAGTTTAAATATTATACTTAATGCATCGAACAAAAGGAATAAAGGCGGTGTAGTGGGGGAAATGGGCATAAAAGCAGACTTGCTGGCTCGAGCTCTTCACAGTTCGTCAGAACAGCAAACAGTACAGTGCTAAGAAAAAGTTAATTGTGTGAGTTTGAATATCGAAAATGTCTAGTGTACGGTCTCTTTTAGATGCTCTTGACGTGAGCTGCGGTTCACAGCAAGGCATGCTGGATAACATGAGTGGTTTAGAAGTATTAAGTCCGGGGGTGTTCGAGAACTGGAATGGCGTGGAGCATGAAGATGCCGAAGACCGAGCCCTCAACGATGGTCGCGACGAGGAGTTAGTTCAGTCGGCAGCGCAATTCCTGGAATGCTGGACGGAGGAGAAAGAGCCAAAAATAAATGTGATTAGTGATGTGGTTGTGCGAAAAGCATCGCGGCCTAGGGAATCTTCTCCGAAAGCTTCGAAACTGAAAAAGCTCTTGACTATGCGGAAGTCGGAAATCGCCGATAAAAAAACATTTTATTCGGCGATTAAAGGTGTGGGACAAGGGAAGAAGAAAAAGTTTAACTTTAAGCGTCCCTCCACCCCTGTTCCATTACCCGACTTCCTAAAAACAGCACCAAAAGAGCCATTGTCAGTAGAAGTGGAAGTCATAGAAGGCCCCGATGGACCAACACCACCAACGCCACCAACACCGGCCAGCGTAGAGAATGAAATAGTGTCGGAGGTGAAGTCTTCCCCAGCGCCAGCGCCACTGTCGCCGATATTGGGGTGCCGGAAACCCATGAAGAAGCGGTTTAAGCGTTGTTTTGAAGGCGATGAAGTTTTCGCTGCTTCGTCGTCGTCGTCGTCGTCGTCATCGTCTTCACCAAATAAAACCGCGTCTTCTTCGTTAATATATTCGGAGCCATCACAACCGGAGTGGGTCGAAGACTTCACCAACTCTCAGAAGACCAAATTGACCGACATTTATGCCATGAAAAAACGCTTAGTGAAAGAAGTGGACGAGTGTGACAGTGACATTATAGAACTTGAAAAGCAATTAGAGATAAAAAAGGTGAAATCTGCGCGGTTAAAAAGACAATTAGAGGACTTTAATAAATTATGTAGTAGGTGTTAGGTAGTTGTAGATATTAGCTTTTAATTTATAGTATTAAGTTTGTAAATATATATATATATATATATATATATATATATATATATATATATATATATATATATATATATATATATATATATATATATATATATTGTAGTTAATAAAAAAGTGTTTGATCAAATTTTTTATATTTTATAATGAGAATAAAAATGACTTGAAAATTTATTTTTGTGTGTTTTTTCATATAGGCCCTGTCCCACATAATATTAGGTAATAAAAAAAAAAAAGAGTGAATAATCCACTAAAACTACGCAATAGCAATAGTTGTAAATATTTTCTGATAATATTTACTAGTATGCTAAAACATGGTTCGGTTTATGAAGTTAAGGTTCTGTCGCCAGAACTTCTAATACTTTGTATCTCAATATTGTATGTTTTTATGAAAAAAAAACATAAAATATTGGTTACAAAGTATTATAACCAACTAAAACTACGATCAAATTATTTTGTGGTCCTGAAAAGGACCGTTTGGTTGTAAAACATGCGACTCTTTTATTGAGTTGTGGAGTCGCACGGCCCGTCATCATCAGCGGGGGTGGTGGTGTTGTCCTCTGTATATGCGATGATGAACCGCCAAAGTTCATCCCATCTAGGATCGTTCGGCTCCCACTCCAAACCATTCTCTGTGGTAGAATCTACCACAGGGCATTGGATGGGTTGTTGTTGTTGTTGTTGTTGTTGTTGAGTCGCTGACATGTTGAACTAAAATGATTGTAATAAGTATTGGCGGTCGTATATACAGAGACAAATTAATGGTGGGGGGTGAAAACAAATGTCGTATTACGTATTGAGACCAAAAGTTGTTTGTGGTCTCAAATACGAACGAACGATTTAGCTGGGTTCCACCAGCACTTAAAGTTTTAATACTTTGTATCTAATATTTTATATTCTATACATACAATATTAGTAACAAAGTACTAATATGTACTAAAACTACGATCAAAGTATTTTGTGGTCCTGAAAAGGACCGTTGTTGTGTGCCCTTAAAAAGGGCCAGGGAGAGTGTGGGGCTTATGGTGCCCCATCCTCGCTGGTCGACCACCAGCTTGACGAATCGCAGGGGCCTTGTGGGTCGTCGGGTGTTGGTGATGCTGGAATTTCCAGCACCGCATCTTCCGTCGAGTCCGGCTCTGGCTGCGGCGACGGAGTTTCGAGTCTTTGTAAGACCCAATCGCCCGCATCGTCTAATTCCACTAGACCCGGATCATGGTCATATACTAGCGGAATCGGCTCATCCAAGTCGTCCCAACGTAGGACGTCAATTTCAAAATCCACCTCGTCGTCGTCGTCGAAGACTTGCAGGTCTCCAACGTTGTCGGCTACGGTGTCATCACTAAAGATGGATGAGCCTCGGCTGGCGGGTCTTTCTTCCTCCATGTTCATCGTATGAGGGTTGATGAATATATGACTGTGTAACTGGCCCAGTCTCATATATATAGAACTACCCCCACCCCACCAACGGATTCTAAATGTTATGTATTGGTGAGAGCTTATAGAATTATTGATTTTTTCAAAAACTTTAAATAAGGAATTAGATTTGTTTAGACAATAAGACTTATTCTTAATATTTTGTGAAGAATACATTACAAAAAAAAAATAATAGAAACCTTGTTTGAACTGTTAACATTTTCATAGGTTCTCAAGCATATAACTTGGCACTTAAGCTACGAGACAAATCGTCGTTAAACGAATATCTCGCCCCATAAGTGACGATTACTAAACTACGATCAAAATATAATGTGGTCCTGAAAAGGACCGTTTTTGTGGCCCTAAAAGGGCCTGGGGGGAGGGTGGGGTGCCTACCGTGGAGTAATACCCAACGATATTAACACCGACCTAGGTGCAGCCCTTGGTCTTCTCATTGGCGGCACCGTCGTCGTCGCTGGTGGTGTCGGCGTTGCAGGCGGTGCCGAAGGTGCCGCTCCTGGTGCGGTACCCCCGCACTCCTCACACTTGCATATTTTGCCGGGCACGAATGGCCTGACAATGCCAATGATCCTTTTTGGTATATCTTCCATCTTGCCGATCGAATGTGTAATGATGAAATAATTCTAATACCGGCCTCTATATACATTCAAAAAGTTGGAGGGGGTAAGGTGGAGTGCATATATGCATTATATAAGTTTGAGAATAATATGATTTTATAACTCACCGTATCTCTGTTATGGACGCAAACTACCCCCCTCCACTTTTCTAGCATATAGTACTAGACTTTCTCTACATTTTTTTCAAATAAATTTTTTTGATATTTCTAACCATTACTTTGCTACATATTTACAAAAAATGCAAATTATGCATGTATTTTAATTATTTTCAGGCAAGGTAAGGACTTAGAAAAAAAAAAAAAAACCCTCCCCTACAACTTCCACATACTCCCGTTCGGCGGCCCTAGCCTCCTAACTCGAGAATTTCAATTTTTTCATCTAAATTTTTTGTCATTTTTAAGATTTTCCAAATTTTTTTTTCACCATTGTATTCTACTCAAAATTCTAGGTAATTAAAGTGCTTTTATTTTTTCTCTATCTTGAACGGTTCCCGAGCTACAGCGCTTTAAAGAATTCAAATTACTAACTTTCTATAACCCTTTTTTTCAAATTTCATTTTTTCGAATTTTCAAAAATACTACAATATGTAGAAAAAAATTCTCTCTTTAATTTCCCAATACCGTTTTTCTCTAAATCTTCAACTTTAGCGCGTATTCAGCATTTTCAAAAAAAAAAAAAATTATAATTTTTTTTACACCATCGCATTCTGCTCAAAATTTTGGGCTATCAAAGTGCTTTTATTTTTTTTCTATCTTGAACGGTTCCCGAGCTACAGCGCTTAAAAAATCCAAATTACTAACTTACTATAACCCTTTTCTTAAAATTTCATCTTTCCGAATTTTGAAAAGTACTACCATATGTAGAAAAAAATTCTCTTTCTAATTTCCTAATATCATTTTGCTCCAAAGCTTCAACTTTGGCGCGCATTCACCATTTTTCAATTTTTTTTTTGAAAAAAATTTTTTTTACGTTTTTACTATTGAGAAAAATGCTTGCTTATAGTACTCGATTTCCTCTATAATTTTTTCTTATAACTTTTTTCCCTATTCCTAACCGTTACTTTCCTACAAATTTTCTAAATCGTTGTTTTCATATTTTGCCTTAAAAATTTTTTCTTGTGTTATTTAAGCTCTTTTTTCCACTTAATAAACCACCATTTTCTAAATTCCCGTACTCTTTTCTTAAAGAGCGGGCTTTTCCGCCAGCTTTTTTTTTTGGTTGGGTTTCAAATAAATATACAACTACTACTTCACTCATTACAAATTTATTGATTCAAGAACATTATTTTGTGTTACATATAATAGATACATTAAAATATAGATTTATTGGTCACCGAACCGTTTAATACATTATAACTAAAAAATGAGTCGTGAATAACTAATGCGTACACTTTAGTGTCTTTGGGGAATTTATTCTTTCTCGTTTGGAACTCCAATTTTACATCCACTGTCGATGAGTTAATCGCCTCTGGTTGATGACTGCAATTGATAATAAAAACGGGGTTTTTCATATATTCCGCGAACGTTATCATCGGATCGTTTATCTCGCGCCCGTAGTAGCTGCTTTGGAAGTTTTCGTAATTGTAATAGGCTGCTGCGTACAGTTTCTTGGCGAAATCTAAATTCCATCTTTCGTATGGATAAACGGTTGAATTCAGATACAGTCTAATGTCGCATACGTCGGCGTGGGTAAACTGGGTTGCGTTTTTTTCTTTCTTGTCGCAATTATTGCTGTCTTGAAACCCGACGATTATATAGCGCGGTCTTTCCAGACTTGTACTCGTTCTCAAGGCCCATACGTCGGAAGATGTTTGCCTTAAAGCTGGTAATTCGTACAGATCCCATTTACGATATGCCATTTGAATACTGGCATTGTTTCCTCCTTTATTAATGCGAGACAGTATTTTCAATTTTTGCTTGTCGTCTGGAATGATGTGACGAATTTTCCATTCGATTTTGTCGATACTAATTTCTGCCTCTACTTCGCCGACGTAACAATTGGTAAAAGTGCGAGCTATAATCATAATAAGCTCTTGTTTTACGTTGAAAACACCTTTTGCGTAATCTTCGGCGAATCCCATAAGATATTTTAAGGGTAATTTCCCGGAGAATACGTTACTTGCCGTGTCTACGATATCTTGGTTTGCTTCGTCGAGACCCCATCCGCACGTCATGAGAGATCTTTGTTGCAAACTTCCGAATGAAACCATGGTTTTTAATGTCGTCGTAACTCCAGGTTTACGAACCACGGCGACCTGCTCACCTCCCATCTCGTAGAGAATTTCATCGAACAAAAATGCGAGGGCATTATTTGATAAAAAACATCTTTTCGTTGCGTCTATGGGTTTAAATTTTCCTTCGATATATATGTAACTTTCGGCGATATCCAGTATAATATCTTGAAAATTAATGGGGATACGGACTTCATCCGAATTGTTGAATGATGGAGATCCGTATGGTTTATACGTATGCTCTTCTAGACTAATAATGGAATTGTCCAAGATGGGCTCGGAGAAAACCTCTATTTTATCGCTGGTGGTGGAAATCATTTTCGCACTTTAAGACCGATTGATTTTAAAAATTTATAGTCTTCGGCAGATAACTGTTGAGATGTTTGTGATCTAACGTCTGGACGACGACTAACCTTGACGTTAACTCTTCTTTTACTTTTATTATGTTTCGGCGGTTCCCCCATCTTAGTCGACAGCACACACAATTGACGATTGAAGCAAAAACCCATTTTTATGAAAGTTTCTTCAGTTCCAATTTCACGATTATTTTCTCGCCTTGAAAATTGATTAGATCACCGCTATCGTCCAAGATGCGAAGAGTAATGTTGTCGATAAACTGACGTCCTGCCGGCATTAACGGCATATAAATATTATTTTGTGGTTCTTTACTGATTTTGTAACCGGGCTCCACGTCGATATCGAATTCGAACAAGGTATGACCTTCCACCGAATTCATATATGCTCCGGAAATTATATTACAATCTACGCGTATGATGCGTACTTTCATTATTTCCACCATCTCGGTTGATTCGTGCTTTTTGTCTCTTTTTAACACTGTATGATTAAATCCTAACATTTTACCGATACTCGCCTCTCCCCGGAAATCTATAGTATATTGGGATTTCAGTTCACATTTCAGCGTATTATTATTAGCGACCAAGTAAAAGATTCCATCGTTCTTTTCTTCAGTTGAAATCCTCAAAGCCTCCAACATAGCTTTACCTATCTCATCTATTTCATAGGCCCCAGGTGGAATCTGCAATTGTATCGACTCGGTGGTGTAACCCTCCTTCATGTAGGCAAACTTATTGTTGCTTTCGTCCACATTAAAAATTGAATTGTATGTGTAAAATCCCAGCAATGCCAGACCATTTTTGTTTTCTCTATTTAATTCGACTGGTGGATAAAAATCGGCGCTTAAGACGCTCGAGTGTCCTGTTAGTGTGAACGTATAAGACATGACTAACCATTAAAACATCACACATCTCGGTTTTATTCTTAGCGGCAACATTTAAAAAGATTCATCTTCACACCTTTTCTCACTGCATTAGATAGTGATGTTTTTATGCTATTTTCTGCTTTTATGCGCACATCGCTGATTTTGCAATAACAACAAAATATTTTTCTAGCTGTAAGATCCTCATCAGACGTAACCTCGTTTAAATTGCTGCTGCTGCTGAAATAATGTTTGCAACCGCACTGATATTTTAATATATCGATATCGCTTTTAAGGTGCTCGGGCAACTTTTCCCAAACGAATGGAATTTCATTTGGGGCTAATGCAATCATCACTTCCTTGGGCATGTTTTCTAACTGTTTCACGGTCATTTTCCTTAATCCACCGGCTAGATGAAATGCTTTCAGTGATTGCAACATTTTAGTATAGTTATTGCGATCCATTTGCGGTGTTAATGGTGACGATGATGATGATGATGACATCTTTTACGCTGATGATTCGACAAGAAACTTTAAGCACAAATGTCCACACCAGACTGTTCCAAAATCCTGCTGACGATCGTATGTATAGTAAATAATTTTTGATGGTTCCGATCCCGTTTGTAGATATCGTACCAATTCGATCGGTGGGGGTAAATCGCCGAAGCTGTCATAATATGTTACTTTAGAATTATTTTTTCTATAAGCTACCCAATGAGTCCCTGCACCACGCGTACTATCCAAATTCACTATTGCTGCTTCGTAACGTCGAGGACCTTGTCTAGGTAATAAATCCCTCATATAAACGCCTCGAAAGTGTCCTATTCTTTTCTTTTTGGCATATTTTTCTATATCGATGTTAGATAGTGGTCTTCGAGGTAGGGATTCAATTAGTTTTTTGATCTACGATTTAAAAATAATCCCATACCTTTACGATATGGCTTTAGAAACAAACCATTTCCTTTCGATTTTAAATACAGGCCGGCACCGGTTTTATCTTCGCTGCTTTTTTTTACTGCTTTTATGGCGCGCACAATTCCCGCTGCCCCACCGGCTAATGAACCCAAAGCTGATAACCCGGCAAAAATTGGTATTAATGGTAATATTCCACCAGTTTTAGGAATCGGTATTATTCTCGGTGTACGAACCTTGCTTTTGCCACCTGCCGCTTTTACCGATCTACGTGCTGCCGACAGAGCTATTTTAGATGCATTCATGACATTTTTTTCCAACACATTTTTACTTCCGGCTTTTAATAATTCCCTTCGAACTGCTTGTCGAATAGCTGTTCCGAAACTGGCTTTCCGAACATGTCGATTTTTATTAACACCTTTCCTTTTTGTATGACGCGTGCCTTTACTAGATGTTTTTTTTGTTGATAATGATGATGGTACACCCATACCAAAACGTTGTTTTCCTTTCATGATGTTTGTAACTAACCAAGCTGCTGTTTTTTCACCTAAACTGGAATCTTTCGATTTTACTCTATTCCAAGCACTTTGTTCGAGCTCGTAATCCGCTCGATGTCTCGCACTTATGTTGTCTTTATTATGTAAATAGGCTAAATCGTGTTTTTTGCATGCGGCATCCAAAGGATTAATGCCTGGATCACCTCTTGTTACACGTTTTATTACTTTTGTTCCGGGTCCGCAATATTGATAACCAGGAATGTGTACCTCGAATGGTAATTTATTTATTAACGAATTCACAATACCGTATCCAGTTTTGTTGGAAACGTGAGACCGTCCACTTCGTTTGACGCTCGGCATCTGAATGACAGTTTTTGTGAAAAATTGCCTATAAAATATCAAATTTTCCTAAGATGCGCGTTATCGATCTTAAACAAAAACTTCCTATTGACAATCTCGATGAAAAAGTCGGACTTGGATATGAAAAGAAGATAATGAAGAGACACGGTCCTTTACTTCCTTCCTCTATTCGCGGCCTGTTAATTGGTCCATCCAATTGTGGAAAAACTAATGTCATGATTTCGCTGCTTACACACCCCCTTGGGCTACGTTTCGAAAATGTCTATATTTACTCGAAATCTCTGTATCAACCGAAATATGAGTATTTAAGGAAAATTTTAGCGCCCATCAAAGGTTTAGGCTACTATGCCTTTAGTGATTCCAGTAATATTGTGGAACCGTCCGATGCAAAACCAAACTCTATATTTATCTTTGATGATGTTATATGTGAAAAACAAGATGTTATAAGATCGTACTTTAGCATGGGACGTCATAAAAATATCGACTCCTTTTACCTAGCGCAAACATATTCGCGAGTGCCTAAACAGCTTGTGCGAGACAACGCCAATTTTATTACTATGTTTAAACAAGATGAGTTGAATATGAAACACATATTTTCCGACCACGTTTCACCGGATCTAACTTTTACTCAATTTCAAGAAATGTGCTCAAAATGTTGGGATAATAAGTATGGATTTTTAGTAATTGATAAAGACAGTGATGTGAAATCGGGAAGATACCGCAAAGGATTTGATAGCTATATATTACTGTAATAATAAGAGAAAACGCTCATTTGATTGTTGAAACGTCCTTTGTTAACATCATGAATAACGCGATCGACTTAAAACGTAAACTAGTGGAAGCTACCAATGCCGTCAGAAAAAAATTTAAACAAATTAAAGCGGCTAAAGAGTTTAATGTTGTGGAATTGGAAAAGTTTTACGAACCCATTTCTAAGCCGTTGACAACTATATCTGATGCGGTTAAGCAACGTCAGCAGCAGCAGCAACAACAACATCATCAACAACAACAACAACAGCAACAACATTATCCAGCTACAAAGCCACATAGTCTTAGTACATCAGTGCAGTCGACTCAAATATCAGGTTTTCCCCAACCTACACATTCCTTTCAAACCTCCACACCTATTCAGCAGCAGCAGCAGCAGCATCGCATTTCAAAAGAAGATATTAGCCAATCGGTGTTTGATACACCCTCGACATCAACTAATACATCTCTCGCATCCGCTGACACCACAACTTCCGATACTTTAAACGCACACCTGAAAGGATTACGTTCGAAACCATCTCTATACGATACTGTATATGGTGTACGTTTTGGTTCAAAAACAGATCATAACAAAAATTTTATTGGTAATTTAGAGGTGCGTTTTCGAAATGGAAATATTGTCTTATACAAAAAAGGGAAAAATATTGCAGAATATGGTGGATCACCGGCACTTTATGATTTGTTATTTCTTAAAACACCCCCAAGTGTAGGCAAGGAACAACAACAATTAAGTGATAATGTACTTTCAACGTACAAGGAAATTTTGGAATCAACGAATGCTGTCTACAACAATTTTAAAAAAAGTGATGGTTTACGGGAGACCAGATGGAACAAATATTTACGAATTATTAAACCTCTGATAATGGGCACAAAATTAGGTGGTACTATTACAAGAAAAAATCTCTCGGAAAAACTACAGTTACCCACAAAAAAGAAATTATCTTTAGGAATTACGAGAAGAAGATATAATATATTAAGCTCAATATTTAATGATATTATTCAGTTCTTCCTTCGATCTGAAACCTTTAGTATTACTAATAATATGGAGCCCAGTCTAGAAAAAATCAAGATTGTTAATGAACTACATAGAACGGCTAGAAAAAATTTTGTAAGACGGCGCACGATAATAAAAGGATACAGAGATTTGTGGCAAATTGATTTGGCTGAAATGCAACAGTATGCTGATGAAAACGATGGTTATCGTTATATTTTGGTCTGTATAAATTGTTACTCGAAATTTGTCTATACCAAAGCCATAAAAAACAAGACTGGTATAGAAGTTACTAATGCGATGAAAAGCATCATTGAAGAGGCATCATATACACCAACAAATCTGCAAAGTGATCAAGGAAAGGAGTTCTATAATACAAACTTTCAAGCCCTGATGAAAAAATATAATATAAATCATTATTCCACTTACAGCACAAAGAAAGCTGCAATTGTTGAGCGAGTCATAAGGACTTTAAAAAATAATTTATATAAACAATTCTCGACAAGAGGATCTTACAAATGGATACATATATTATCGGCAGTAACAAAAACCTATAACCATTCGAAACATCGCACCATTGGAATGAAGCCTGCAGACGTGCAAGGAAAAACACATATTAAAGCATATGATTATTTAAAAATTGTACCTAAAAAATTTAAGTTTTCCATGGGTGACATTGTGCGTATTAGCAAGTACAAAAGCTTATTCGAGAAAGGATATACGCCCTCTTGGTCAACCGAATTGTTTAAAGTTGTAAAAGTTAACGTTACAAATCCACCTACTTACTTGTTGGAATCGTTAGAAGGTCAGCCTATAAGAGGGTGTTTTTACGAATCAGAACTACAAAAAACAAGCAGTCCTGACGTTTATCTAGTAGAAAAGGTCCTTAGACAACGCAAGAAAAATCACATCGAACAATTATTTGTCAAATGGCTAGGATTTCCCAACCACTTCAACTCTTGGATAGATAAAGCTAATATTGTTTAAATAACATATTGTATGACTATATTTTTTATTTAAAATGTAAAATAAATAAACAATATATTGTAAAATAAAGTTTTTTATTTCAATCTTCATTATTAAAAACAATGACAATAAAACATCATGCACATAAATAACATTTCAATATTTTTGGAGGGAAGGTCCAATTCACCGACGACTACGACGTTATCTTCAAGGCTATGCCACTCGGAGTGCGTTCTCCTATTCTTTAACCTGCTTTTTTTAGATTTTTTTTGAAGTCGAGTCGTACGACAGTGCGCTTAATGAGTCATTTAAAGGCTGATGATAGAGTATTTTCTGCATAACTTCAATTTTTGTTTTAAGCTCACTATTATTTTTGTATATCATGGGGAGGACATCCTTGTTAAATATGTCACATATTACAACTGCAAAATTGTAAAACTTTCTATTAACAAAGTGTTTTGTCACAGCATCGTCATCATCTTTAGGTTCGCCTAAGTTGGTTATGATTTTTCCACCCATATCATACTGCCCATCCGCTGTAAGTTTAAAACCAATCCCTTGTGGCCCAGATAATATATGATATTTTTCATTATATTTCTGACGACCAAATTTATCAATTGTGTTGTTTCCTCGACTCATTTTCAATCTTTACTAAACTATTTTATTTTTATTTGCCCTACTTATATTAAATATTTCAGCTGAGAAAAAGAAACACTGACTATGATCTACTGGGTTGGTATGTTTATAAAAGAAATAAAATAAAACTGTGATTGTAACAGATATTTATTTACAGTTATTTAATTGCACAAATACAAAAATTATAAAAAATTAATTTTCCATGTCTTCGTTTTCGTTGCTCAAAATTCTATCCCATCCGACACTATTTCGATCGTCAACGTCTTGGGCTGTTGCTGTTGCAGAAACCAATTCATATTTTGCAGCAAGCTCACCTGGTAAATGTGGAATATTGACGAGGTATTCTTTTAATTCTTCTTCAACCATTTCAGCACAAAATGTATCCATGTCTATGGAACCATATAAAAATTTGTCGCACAAGTGTGCCCCAGCCATAAAATTGATTGTATCCCTGATCTCGTTCTTATATTGATCTTTGGTTACATCAATATGCGACCAATCATTTACGCTATCTAACATATCGTGAGCCCTATTTCTTAATTCTCTCCCCAACCAAAATATGTATCTATCTACACATTCGTTGGCGGTCGTCGTCGTCGTCGCATCAGCAGACATCTTTAACAGAAATAATGAACACGCGTAAGTATTCTGACATGTGCAACTATATTTTAAATTTAATTACATCCTTTTTTTCAAACAATTTACATACAATTTACTTCAATGAGCCAAAACGTAATAATGTTCGAGTATTGTTTCCAAAAACTCTAGTGCCCTGCCCCAAATAAGTTAGAGTGTATTTATCTTTAGTTTTACTCATAATATCTACAATATCGTCAGGTAGTGTTTCGGCCACACGTTTTGGTAAAAAAGTCTCAAATGTGCTATTATCACCGTCATCGTGTAAAGCCACTAAAAGAGTTTTACCAAATCGTGTAGTCATTGAAACCATCTTTACAATTTTATACACTTTGCCTACAATCATTTCGGTAACCTTTTTTTTTCTCTAAAACCTCGAAATCTTTGCTAAACATTTCATTAATTTCATCTAGATTTTCTTTTGCAATACTCATTATTGAAAAAAATGGTATATAAATCCAAAAATTACCGTGAATATAAAAGCACTTTCAGAACACTACACGAACACAATATTTGATGTTTATGCCACTGATATCTGCGACTGTTTGAAGTCACTTCTTCTCCCACGAACCTTTATAGCGGGGTTTCAAGGTCGAATTGTAACAATGGTGGGGGTAGCTTAACGATAGAAATAGTGGGAGGAGTATTCAAGGTCAAATGACGTCACACATTTAAATTGGTATAAGGATAACTTCAAGGACAAAATATAATGAAACAAATAACTACATTTTATGTACTTTATTCATTGATTTTTTTCTGCCATTCTTCTATGCGTTTAACATTATCACCTAAACCTAATTTCCTTAATTTGTTCAATAATAATTGTTTGTTTTTATATCTAAGAAAATTCTTACAAACTATACTAGCTAAAAGACACACTTCGGCATGGTCCATATACTTAAAAAATACACTAAAGTCCTGAGCCTCCGAATCTTGCATTTCATATGCGTAAAATTCCGAACAGGCTGCAGAAATTAGAAATTCCTCGTACATTTCTCGCACTAAACTTTCCATATTAACTACTACTACGTTAAACTTAAGTCCTACACTCTAATTTCATCTAACACAACCGGATCTGCAATGAACCTAATCAGTTTTTCCAAACAGTCACTAAACCCCAACTTTTTTATCTCACGAACAAAGTCTTGTAAATTTATTGTTTTGCTGCAATATTTACGACATGCATTCGCAGCCTTTTCATATTCATAAGCCAAATCACAATAGCGCGACGCCCATTCTGCTCGACTTTTCATTGCATCATTGAAATAATTATTAGCCGTTTCAGTGAACTCATCGCCCAATTTTTTTACTGTCTCTTGCAAAGCACTATTCATATTATTCACTCATTTTTACATTCACGACACTTTTTTATTGCTGGTGGTGGCCCATCTATATGATGACGATATATTTGTTCATAGTGAATGTAACAGGGTAAGCTTAACTGTAGTTCCTTGTTACACCGATATGACGCTGGCAGCTTATCCCAAATTTGCCGTAAACTCAGCGTATCAACGCAAGTTTTTAAATATTCGAGAGGAAAAAATGCTAGATCCTTCTCTTCAAAATCACACAAACTTTTTAAATTACTCTGATATAAACAAATTACTCTGCCGACTTGCTCTATAATTTTTTCTTTAGATAGTTCCGTATCTGACATTTCACACTGAATGAATGCAAGTAGACTCACACAATTTATAGAACAATTTGCAAGGTCAAAATCATTTCAAGATCATCCCACACTATTACAATGCACAAATAACTACTTCAAGGTCACACACCCAAGATGACCTTCAACAAAGTCAAGGTCGTCTCGACCAAGGTCAAGGTCACACACACAACCTTGAACACAAGGCCAAGGCCAAAGCACACGTGCACTTTCAAGGTCAATGACAAGGACATGTGGGCGGGGCCAAAGAGGGGTGAAGCAAGGTCAAGGTCAAGGTCGAGGAGTGGGGGGATCGAGCGAATCGGGTTATGTTCACTACTGACGAGGGAAAATAAGGGAACCTGGGATCCTGCAGACCTGCATAAAGCCATGGGAAAGGTACTGAGTAATGAAACGAGTACACGTTAAGCCGCAAATCGCTACTAGGTACCATGAATTACGTTATATGACAGAGTTAGTACTATTGAAAATAATAAAGAGAGGTCCATTGAGCCAGTTATACCTCATTTTCACAATACTTTTTCAACTGAACACGAAGAAATATTGACAGCACATATTAAAGACAGCTAACGCCTATAAACAGACAAGAATTTCTACGTCTCACTTATCAACTGGCGAGAAGTTAAAATTACCTCACGAGTTCAATAAAGAGAAAAAATCTGCAAGGAAAACTACTTTTATTAAAAGACTTAATGACTTATCATTGCGGGCTGTTGAATCAACGCGCTTAATGAGAGCAATAGGATTTAACAGATCTCAGGTTGAGTGATTTTTTGAAGGTCTTGAGACTTTATTGCAGAGGTTCATTTTCACTCCCTATACAGTATGGAATTGCTAGGAAACTGGTGTCAGCATTTTCCAGAAACATGCTCAAGTTTAAGCTATTAAAAATCAGAGACAAGTTGGAAAATTTACTTCCGCAGAACATGGATGGAAAGAACGTGACTGTACTTTTTGCAATGAGTGCTTGAGGTCAGTTCGTACCATTTTATTTCATATTTCTACGATCCCAAATGAACGAAAGACTTATGATTAATGCTCCAAATGAGAGTATAAGTGAAGGTCAGCCAAATGGCTGGATAAATGCTGAATTATTTTTGAAATGGATGCATCACTTTGTGAAATATTCTAATCCTGTAGCATTTAAATTTACCAGTTTGCATCAATGCTATATGTTTTTAGTAATATGACATAATTTGGATATTTTTACCTGATAAAATTTAATTATTTATTTTGTAATTTTAAATTTGTAAACAAGGAATTTGTTTTTTGTTGGTTCACAACTCTTTTGGTCTAATAACTTATCACTCTTTCTTCTTAATAGAGTTTGTAAATTGCTGTAGTTTATATATCACATTATTTGATTTGAATTTGCAGGTAATAAAATATTTTATTTTTAATAAATTCTCATTTATTTACATTCCATTTCAGTATTAAAAATATAAGGTTATAGTCAGTAATACAGTTCAGTTAGCATTTGTTGTGGATGTATACCCGATTCGCTTGACACGAGCATGGCATGTAGAGTCTGATCGTTTAAGGTTGAGTATACAGTATGGAATTTGTAGCAATTTTTTTGAAGTTTGTTTTAATCATGATTAGTAACTTTGGATTGTTTGATCATAATTTTATTTTTGATAATTTTCCATGGCTTGCCAATATTTGATGTGTTACCTGGTAATCAGTGTAAGTTCGGAGCTAGGTTAGAGTGCTCCAGGTTGAGAATAGGGTTAGCAAAAAATAAAAACAAATACCCCTAAGATTTGTCACGTCTGGCTGCGAGAGAGATTTTCATTTTCTTCTCTTTTACGGTTGGACCGTCGAAGACAGTAGACAAATCCTGCCATTAGATTTAAAAGGGCAGACTGTCAAGTGTTTTTTTCGTTACAGTCCATTAATCAATGAGGGCTATCTGACGCAAGTTCTTCTTTTTCATCTTTGGCTTCGTCTCATTTTTTTTCATGTGTTTTTCCATTCTGATTTTCTCGGCTGTTAAGGCTTTCTGATTTTTCTGGCTCTATTTTTCCCGGCCGTGTTACCACAACGATTTTGACCTTCACCCTGCATTTGGTTGGTGAGTTGGGATTGGCCTTGTGAAACCCTATTCATCCACGAACAACAAGAATCCTAACAACAGCGCTGGATCAAATAAACAGAAGTGAGAGGTATCGTGTACATAAGCATAAACCAGGTAGGAGAAAACTTTAATTTAGGGAATTGGAACTAGACATCAATTTTTTTTCATGCAAATAAAACATAACATAAATATATTTACATTTGATATAATATAAAATCTATATATATATATATATATATATATATATATATATATATATATATATATATATATATATATATATATATATATATATATATAATAACTTTATAAAAATTACTTTCTTGGCAATTAAAGGTTTTAGAACGTTTTGCGGCCAAATCTCTATATAACCTTTAAAAACGATGTAACACCAATAGTTATCAAGAAAGGGTATATAAAAAAAATTGTAGGTACCATTCTGATTTATGCACATAATAATTTTTTGGAATAAAATGAAATTGTTATTTTGTTTTAATTAAGTCGTTTTATTGTGGAGCTATACACTAGCAGTCAATAAATTAAAATCATTCCTGATACCTATGTGTTTTCCTGTTTAATCACTAGGTAAGTAACACAGATGATATAAAACAAGTGGCGCCTATTGGGTAATCAAATCAGAGCACAACTATCTCTAAAAGAAATACGAACCTAGCCTCCGACATATTGAGCTGCCGTACGCATCCATTGCCGTACCATGTAAAAAGGGAGACGCTGCAATCCTAGAGCCCAGAATCCAGTTCTCTTGATTTTTGACAGACATGCCCATCATAAAGACTTAGATGTCATTAAATTTGCCAAGAAAAATAAATTCACATGCTGAGCACCTCGCCTCACACAATACAAAGCCTACAGACACTTGACTGTATACGTTCATAAAGCCTTTTAAATCTTCTTACATCGATGCATGTGACTTGTGGATGAGATCAAATCCTGCCGAAAGAATCAGCGAATACGAGATTGCAGGGTTTGTTGCTTCTGTTTTTAATCGAGTTTCTCTAATGGATATTGCGGTTAGTAGAAAGATCTTTAGTGATTTAGATTTTATTGGTTAGCTTTCATCTTCTCAACTGTCAAAACCCACACCTCCAACTTTTAGACAGTCAATTCTGCCACTCTCAACTGCTAGAAATTACATCTTTAGCTTCTCGACAATTTGGTTCTCCAACTGCTGCCTCCGATTCCGTATCCCAAATTACAACTGCTAAGCAATCCGAGACTCGAACTGCTGCTGCTGACGCCCAATCTCAAATTGCTTCTTATCAACAAAATTAAATAGTCGTTTCAGGAAAGAGTTCGCCTATGTATGGAACTAGATTGACAACAGGTTGAACATTTGTCAAGAAATTGGTTTTTTAAAATAAGTTTGTTACCTATTTAATAAAGTATGCTTTTTGTATTAATCTAAATATAACTCTTTTTTAACTGATTAGTGATTATCATCTCTGTAAGTAATATCAACGTCAACTCTGTCAACGGCTACTTTTCAAAAATAAGTTGCATATAATTTATGTATAAAATTGAAAATGCCAAATGATTAAAATACTATAAAAAATTGCCAAGAAAGCCTCAATACAATTTTAAAAACTGTTAAAATTATAATATAAATTTGACAATAAATATAGGGTGTTCTATTTAAAAAGAAAGTAGTTTGGCTTTAATGATAATACAAATCAAATGTAAATTCTTATCAACCCTGTATAATTTTTGGATATCATTTTTATTTTAAAATAAATTATAATGATCTAGCTAAAAATCCAATACAATTTAAAATACCTAGCTTGAATAGAAAAGGCAAACACTCTTCTTAAATTTTGTTCTACAATTTCTAGAATTGTTAATACCTCAAGACCAGCTTGTTTGAGGTATATTAACACGTTCACTGCTAGATTCAAATCACTTCGTAGCTAATAATCTAGATCTAGGCGCCAGCTACGAGATAATTCGTATTTTGCATCGCATTCCTAAAGACTTAGTACGATCTTGTTCGTAATTTATATATACAAATAGAGCCTGGCCTACGAAAAAGTAAAGAAAAATTTGGATCAATATTTGTGAACACATTATTTATTCATAAAAGATACAAATATGTCATGAAAGTAAAAATACAAAAAATACAAAAGTTTTTATATATGGTAATAATATTGAAACATTCTTCGATGCATACGGCTGGTTTTTTCTCACATGTTGCGCAATAATAATGCCTTTCTCGTCATTTTTTGTTCCTTGTGTAAATTCTACATGGTTTTGTTGACCTTTCTATTTTTTATGTTGGTTGTAAAGCTTCTAAATAATGAAATGCCCCACGACTAATATTTTTTGTTTCTTCCAAGCAAAGACTATGAACTTTTCTCTAAAGTGCAAGGAGGTAAGTTTTGAGCCTGTTTTTTTGCCGAAACAAAGTGTAAGCATTATGAATATATATTTCGAAACGATGCAGTCCTACTTTTTTTGGCCACCTTATGGTTTTTCGTAATGCTAAAAAAGAGACCGATGCACGCCTGATATTCCACTATTGAAGTCCCTAATTATATTAGGTTTTAGAAAAATCTTTCCATTACGGCTGCGAACTTCTACCATATCAAGTCTATGCTTATTTGAAATGACGAGAACATCTCTCTTACCTTGCATACTACCACTATACGTTTTTACTTCCAAGTAAGTTTTCCTTTCTTCGGTTTTTGCACTACTACAGCTTTTGGATTACCCTTCCTGATGTTTCTTAGGGTACCACATACATAAATTTTCTTTTCAGAGAGCATATAGGTCGGTTTTACGGAATTGTAAAAATTATCCAAATGTAAGACATGTCCTTTATCTAGATGGTCTTCCATTAGGAGTAAAACTACCTCACTACATCTTTCTACATTTTTATCTAATAATTCAGATTTTTCATAGTATAGTTTAATTTTTCGTACTAGGCCATTGGACTCATCTGATTTATACACCTTTATTCCATACTTGTGTTTTTTATTTTTCATAAATTGACTGAACAAAAGTCTTTCGCCCCACAGCATCAGTGACTCATCAATACAAATGTTTTTATCTGGAGTATAGTTATTACGAATAGATTTGCTATAATGAGTCAAAACTGATCGTAGTTTATATAGTCTATCTTCTGTTTTCAGTGAGTTATATGCTAAATGCAAAAAACGTAATAACAGTTGAAACCTATTTCAACTCATGACTGACCTCCAAAATGCCATATTGTAAAATATACTTGTACTTTAATATGACGCCATCGTTGGAAGCGAACACTGACCCATATATAGCCAAAGTCTCCAAAAGAAAATTAATTATATTAGTGTCCTTCCATGATGCCATTTCCTTTGCGCATTTGGATTGTGGCTAACTTCTGACGTTCATATAGGTTTGTTTGCTCAATTATTAGGTTTAGAAAATCGTCTAAAAAAAGAAGTCCACTAGAGTTTTTACACCAAAGACACTCATGTCAATTTTCAAACCTGGCAATTCGGAAAATTTAAAAAAAGGAGGATCTTCAGCTATGTCGGTCCAATCATTATCATCGTTATCTGGCTGTACGAATGGCTCGGTTAATATATTCACATTGTCTTCATTAGGGTCCATGTTGTCGTTCTGCATAGGTGAATTATAGAGTATATTGAAATTGTCTTTGGCCGTTACTTCAACAAAATCTTTATTACTACTAGAACTGTTGGTAAACTGGATTCGTCTGAGTCAGGACCAGAATTCACATAAAAAAGCACCCCACTCTAATTCAGTCATCTTGGTGTACTGTTGTAACTTTTCATCTGTTAGGCTCCGTTTGTCTGCCATTTTTAGAAAAATAAACACTACAAACTACCAAAAACCTAGCTACCCTTCAATACAACTTATAAAAACAGCCGTAATACGCAATATTTCTATACAAACTAAACTCTGCTAAAGAGCGACTCACGACTGACTCCCTTTCAGAACTCGTAGAAACTCGCATGCTGGTTAATAACCGTTGATAGGCTTAATTATGCGCCAAATTCACACAACAGGTTATCTCGTAGTTGTTCTTGGAGACGCTTTTTGTTTCAGGTGCCAAATATGAGATAATTTGTTTGGACTGTTTTTTGCAAAAGAATGTTATTAGTACGAATTTGGGTAAAAACTAACAAATATGGACAACTTTGGTGTGAAATTTTTTCTGAATTATTATGCATACACTGTTGATAATTTTGTACCAAAAATCATGAACAGTTCACATTGTCTTTGAATTTAAAGCAATTCATGAAATATCAGTTCGTTATACATTTGATTAAATGGTATTTTCAATTTCAATAACTGAAAAGGTATTTCAATTTCTGTACATTAAAATTAATTCACATATAATTTACACTATTATTATTGAACTTTCTGTTTAGTATGATATAAGTTGCTTAAAAGACTCAATTTTCTTATGGTGTGGTATACATGTCTGCCCTGTACTGACGGGAACTAATGAGTTTTAAACCGTTTTAGATGGCTGACACTACTTATGAGAAAAATGTCCACCTTTTCCTGGTAGTTTCAGAATTTATGGAACTTGTGTGGAAATGTTGGTGCATTAAATATGTGATAACATCTCTCAAATTCAATGAACACTGGCTGTATATTTAATGTATACCTTAAGAATATATATATATATATATATATATATATATATATATATATATATATATATATATATATATATATATATATACTTATATATATATATATATATATATATATATATATATATACTTATATATATATATATATATATATATATATATATATATATATATATATATATATATATATAATAACTTGTCGCACCTCGCATCTCAGACGCGATCGTTCCAATCTCCTTCGTGGAGTTCTCTGCTTTCCATTTCGCTGCGGATATTTGAAATCCAATTTTTTTTTGTAGCCTTCCTCCTTTATTTCTTTGTGTTGGTGTCCAGTTAAGTTATATAATAAGTAAAGTTATCTTTGTGAGGTTTTTACTCCACAAAATTGGATGTAGTGTTTTAATCATATTTTTTGCTTTTTCTATTTTCTTTACTATATTTTCATTATATTTTCCGTCTTCATCTAACTTTTAGGTATTCGTATTGTCTAACATTTTTTATTATTCCGCTTTCTGTTTCAGTGTCTTGTTCTATGCCTTCTATAGTCATGTATTGAGTCTTTTGTATGTTTAGTTCTAAACCCTATTTAGTAAATTCTTCCATGAGTTTATTTATCATGTAAGTCATATCTTGCTAATCTTCCGCAAAAACTTCCTGATCATCTGCAAAAAGATTGTATACAAGTGAGTGTCCTCCACCCATATCTCAATGGGGCTACCTTTTCTTATCCACTGTTTTAAAGCTCTGCAGAAAATTTTAAACCGGATTGGAGGGAGGCAGGAGCCTTTTGTTTGTGAGAAAGAGTCAGAAGTTTGATTTCCGACCTTAAGAAGCGCTTAATTTTCTCTATACAGTGTTTGTACAGCGTTTATATAAAATATTTATGTCTGCTTCTTCCATTTTGATCCATAATTTCTTCAACGGAACGGAATCAGATGCCTTACGAATACCTATAAAAGTAGCGTAAAGCTCCATTCTGCTTGCTAGTTTCTTTTCTGCCAGTTGTTTTATTGTAAATATAGTGTCCACGCAGGATCGCCCCTGTCGAAATCCACTATGTTCTTTCATTCACATGGCCTCCTCTTCTATTCGGACTGTTAGGATACCCAGATATTTACTGCAGTTGCTCCTATTTCCCTTTCTACCAATGGAATTTATGTAAGTGCTCTTACAATCTCCTGGAATCATTTTCCCTTCCAGACACTTGTTAAAAATTCCACAAACCAGCTCATACGTTCTTATGGTGGCGTGCTTAATTAACTCGATAGGTAAATCCCCTGATCCTGGTGCTTTATTATTCTTCATTTTTTGTAATGTTGTATTTATTTCATCTAATTTAATGATATCTACACCGTTAACCCCTCTTTAAATACTATCCACGTTGTTCCAGTAGATTATTATAGTAATCTTTGCACTGTTCTTTATAGGATTTATTTTTCTTCTTTCTTTTGTGTTTCTTTTACGACTGTTTATGGTTCGCCAAGCTTCTTTAGACCTAGATTGTCCCACCGTTGAGCTAATTTCAGCACATTTGATTTTCCCTATCTTGTTGTTTGTTTTTTTAACTTTTTTTTTTCACTACATATTTATATCGATTATAGTTTTTTCTGTTTCTTCGTCTTTTGTCTTTAATCACTTAAGATATAGGTCTTTCTTTTCTTCTACTAGTTGGGTTAAATCGTCTATCCACCAAGAATTCTTGTGTTTCATTCTATCTTTATGTTTCGTACATTTCCTCTGCTGTGACATTAATTTCTTCGATTAATTTTTGTGCTAAACGTAGTTCGTAAAGAAAACTAATAGATTCGTCTCTTAAGCTATCTGTGTTTGTAACTAATAGTCGAAATTTAAATTTAATGTATTCTTACATTCAGTTTAATGGAATAAATTAATTTAGATTAATGTAAATTAATAAATTTAATGCATTACATTAAACACATTTAATAAACGTTTAGGAAATTTGCTTCCAGAACATTTACCTTAAATTTAATGCATTTCCTTTTTACAGTGTATTTCACAAAATTTTAAAATGTGCTCTCAATGGACCTACAAATACCATAATAAAAATATTTTTAAAATATATTATAGTTCTATATATATATAAACCAAAGGAAATGTGGTGCATAGAATTGATATTATTCTTTTTTGAAATCGTAAAAATGAAAATGTCTATCTCGTTGCCCTTGTTGTATCAGAAGTAATAATACCGGTAGCAAAAAAAATTTATACCTCTCATATTTTTTAAGCAATCAAAGATTTCAATCTCATATTAAATATGCAACGCCATTTATCGAAAACCAAACCTTATTCGCAATTCTGTAAATTTATTCTAAAGATAATAAATAGTCCATTAACCTCTACGACGCACTCCTAATACGATAATCAAGTTTAATTTATTACCGACGAAAGCTACTTAACTTTTCATCCTTTGAACAGCACCAAGTTTTAGACCCAATGCACCTATTTATCTACCGCTTTTAACTTATTATAAGGCGATGTGTCAAAGGGCTTTCTTAGGGCTTTACAAAGCTTCTTAGACATTTCCTAAATAATAAATGGATTCCCTAACGATTCCCAAAGGATACATTCAATTGAAACTTTCGTAAAAGGTCTAGTTTCGATCCGCATTATATGTATTTGCAAGTTTCGGCTTTTAGCTGCGCGAACATTGTGATTGAAGACATTGACTCGTGCATGCACCCACTGGACTATTAAGGAACTGTGGCCAGAGGCAGATTTTGGAATAAATTTTAGTGAGACAAACTGTGCAATTAGTTTCTTTTATAACCAACTTCATTAAAGGGTGATTCGACATATATATATATATATATATATATATATATATATATATATATATATATATATATATATATATATATATGAAGTAAAATACGAACAGTAAATGCAAACTTCTCTCCATCATATCCTTTCTGTGTTAGAGGTTGCACAGTTAGAATAAATTGTTATCAAAAGCAATTCATCCTATTTCACCACCATCGAGATGATGGCCTACCTGTACCACCATACCGAGAAGAAAGTCAAAACTTACCCTCCCCGCCACAGTGATACGGCAGAGGTACATGTTTCGTCTCTATTAGACTCATCAGGGTACCGACATGCACCTGACTGTGCAAAGGATAGATCGGAAGGAAGCATGCAAATACTGAACGCGGCTTCTCCGACCTCCCGCCGGATGGCGTATATATGTTTATGCGGATTTCACGGATTCCTCCGTGGGAGATGCAATAGCAGTGGATATATCCACATTATGCCGTTGTAGTGCTGAAATCACATTCAGCAAACGTACAACTATATGCAGCTCCGCGTATGAATGAAGTAAAATACGAACAGTAAATGCAAACTTCTCTCCATCATATCCTTTCTGTGTTAGAGGTTGCACAGTTAGAATAAATTGTTATCAAAAGCAATTCATCCTATTTCACCACCATCGAGATGATGGCCTACCTGTACCACCATACCGAGAAGAAAGTCAAAACTTACCCTCCCCGCCACAGTGATACGGCAGAGGTACATGTTTCGTCTCTATTAGACTCATCAGGGTACCGACATGCACCTGACTGTGCAAAGGACAGATCGGAAGGAAGCATGCAAATACTTGAACGCGGCTTCTCCGACCTCCCGCCGGATGGCGTATATATGTTTATGCGGATTTCACGGATTCCCCCGTGGGAGATGCAATAGCAGTGGATATATCCACATTATGCCGTTGTAGTGCTGAAATCACATTCAGCAAACGTACAACTATATGCAGCTCCGCGTATGAATGAAGTAAAATACGAACAGTAAATGCAAACTTCTCTCCATCATATCCTTTCTGTGTTAGAGGTTGCACAGTTAGAATAAATTGTTATCAAAAGCAATTCATCCTATTTCACCACCATCGAGATGATGGCCTACCTGTACCACCATACCGAGAAGAAAGTCAAAACTTACCCTCCCCGCCACAGTGATACGGCAGAGGTACATGTTTCGTCTCTATTAGACTCATCAGGGTACCGACATGCACCTGACTGTGCAAAGGATAGATCGGAAGGAAGCATGCAAATACTGAACGCGGCTTCTCCGACCTCCCGCCGGATGGCGTATATATGTTTATGCGGATTTCACGGATTCCTCCGTGGGAGATGCAATAGCAGTGGATATATCCACATTATGCCGTTGTAGTGCTGAAATCACATTCAGCAAACGTACAACTATATGCAGCTCCGCGTATGAATGAAGTAAAATACGAACAGTAAATGCAAACTTCTCTCCATCATATCCTTTCTGTGTTAGAGGTTGCACAGTTAGAATAAATTGTTATCAAAAGCAATTCATCCTATTTCACCACCATCGAGATGATGGCCTACCTGTACCACCATACCGAGAAGAAAGTCAAAACTTACCCTCCCCGCCACAGTGATACGGCAGAGGTACATGTTTCGTCTCTATTAGACTCATCAGGGTACCGACATGCACCTGACTGTGCAAAGGACAGATCGGAAGGAAGCATGCAAATACTTGAACGCGGCTTCTCCGACCTCCCGCCGGATGGCGTATATATGTTTATGCCGATTTCACGGATATATATATATATATATATATATATATATATATATATATATATATATATATATATATATATATATATATATATATAAGTGTAAGTGTTCTTTTCATCCGTTGGTATGGCAGTTTCCTTGAAATCCTTTTTATCACTTCCGCAGCTTTTTGTATGGAATTGTTTTCTTTTTTGGTTAGGTTTTCTGTTACTTTCGAACTCGAGAAAATATTATTTTGAAGGTATTGCTTTTTGAATTATCCTGTTTTGAAGTGTTGATCTTATTATTCGAATCCATTGTATAGTAACCGTAATACTTATTGCCCATGTTCGAGTTTAATTTTCACCCCTGTCAATACTTTTTCTCAATGTTTACTGACGTTATAAAGTTCTCATCAATACGCCACCTATCGATGAGTTCTTTAAGTTGTCCTTTTTTTTTTTGGGGGGGGGGTATTATATATTTCTGTTTCGTAATATGTTACTGTTGTCGGTTCAGGGCAACATCTAGTTTGCGAGGACCCTAAACTTTCAGGAAATTGATAATTTTTGAGAAGGGAATTTAGCCGGAAACTTATTCATTATTTAATCTGTGTCGGTAATGACCGGAGGGAACTTTATTTCTTTAATTTAAAAACAGCTAATAGGTTACTTATTTAATTTTGAGCTGAAAATATTAAAGAATAATGAATAGACTTATTTAATAAATTCAGCCTACCATTGTTATCTAGGACCAGGCATAGGTTAATTTTTGAGCTATTTCCTCTTCTAAATTTTAGACAACTTAGAAGGAAGGAGCATTGTGTGAACGCATGATTTTTTGATGTAGTGTTGATGCCATTTGAATTTACTTTTCACCTTTCTTTTTAAAATAACTAAATGAGCTGCAAATGCTTTCATCCCAATTATTTGGTCCATTTTTTAGGATTTTGGAGTGAAAAATAGTTAAAATTCTCGTCAGTATCATACGTATATATATATATATATATATATATATATATATATATATATATATATATATATATATATATATATATATATATATATAATATAGGAATTAATTTTTCTTGAACCATTAAATATGTTTTTAGTTGGTTATTTTCTTGGGAATATAAACAAAAAATCAAATGTTGTCTACCAAATAGCCTGCATGGATTGTCCATCGAATTATGTCGGCCAAACTAGTCAGTATCTGCAAAATCGTCTAAATGGACATAAATATGACAAAAAAAATATTACAGCCCTAAAAAACACGAAACGAAACACAAGCACACCTTTGATTATTAAAATACAAAAATCTTGAAAATTGAAACCAACAAAGGAAAACGCAAATTTTACGAAATGATCGCAATAAAAAAAATCCGAACGCAGTAAACGATAAAACAGACATTAGTAATCTAAATCAAATTTATTTCAACATATTAAAATAAATCAATATAAGGGACTTTCTAAAATAAATAAAACAATAAATAAAAATAATTCTCCGCTTTCAATTCTTCTAAATGGAATCACGATATTTTTTCAGAAAGATATCACTTCAATTCAAAGACCCAAACTTTTTACGCCACTTAAAGTACCTAAAATATACACCATCTGGGTTCCACATTCAGTCAAGTCATGGCAGTTATAGGGTTAAAAATGAAGTGTCCATTCTTCTAGCTAAAAATACTATTAAAAAGTTAATATACAAAAGAGGGTGTGATTATAATTGGTTTGTGATGTAATTAATTTTTATTTAAAACAAAAATCTCTGTTCTTAATGGTAAGTTTTTAACACGTTATTCCGTATATAATAATATTAAAAATGTACATTTTTGTAGAATCCGCCGAAATCTTCAGTTGAAAAAGATTCGAAAGAATCGAAACGTCCTGAAATATATATATATATATATATATATATACAGGGTGTCCAAGATAAGGATCCTAAGCATGGGGATCTCGGAAACAGTTAGAGATACGAGGTCGGTTAAATTAGAGAAAAGTTGCGCAATTTAGTGCTAAATTAAACGCAGTTAAAAAAATTTAAAAATTTCAAACACTTCCGGAGATTTCCGGAAAAAAACGAAATTTGGCAAAATCGTTTTTAATTTTTGCAGGCTTTATTTAAAGAGATATCAGAAAATAAAAGGTAGATTCTCATAGCCACTTTTTATTTTTTATAATATGGTCTAAACAAAATTTAAATCCGACGTTTCGTTTCTGAGATACCATCATGAACTTCCATTTTTTATATGGAACAAAAAAAAGTATCCCATGTATTTGATAGCATTTTTTATTACAAATTCAACGATGTATCACCCTTGCATATCGAATACGTAGTTCAAGTACTTTCCATAAGAGCTCCATGAGAGCGAGAGAGAAAGGTATATCAGTTTTATAAAAGCCAATGAACTACACACTTGATATGCAAGTGTGATACACCGTTGAATTTGTAATAAAAAATGCTATCAAATACATGGGATACTTTTTTTTTGTTCCATATAAAAAATGAAAGTTCATGATGGTATCTCAGAAACGAAACGTCGGATTTAAATTTTGTTTAGACCAAATTATACAAAATAAAAAGTGGCAACAAGAATCTAACTTTTATTTTTTGATATCTCTTTAAATAAAGCCTACAAAAATTAAAAACCATTTTGCCAAAATTCGGCTTTTTCCGGAAATCTCCGGAAGTATTTTGAATTTTTAAAATTTTTAAATTGCGTTTAATTTAGCACTAAATTGCGCAACTTTTCTCTAATTTAACCGACCTCGTATCTCCAACTGTTTCCGAGATCCCCATGGTTAGGATCCTTATCTTGGACACCCTGTATATATAAAGTATGACTACTTTCTATATGTAGTTTAAATTATAAAAATGAACCATATTCCCAAGAAAATAACCAACTAAATATATATATATATATATATATATATATATATATATATATATATATATATATATATTAAAAAGTTAATATACAAGAGAGGGTGTGATTATAATTGGTTTGTGATGTAACTAATTTTTATTTAAAACAAAAATCTCTGTTTTTAATGGTAAGTTTTTAACACGTTATTCCGTATATAATAATATTAAAAATGTACAGGGTGAGTCAACGATTGGATGAAGTTAGTTTGTGCCTTTTCGGTGAAATTTACAAAGAAACTATATTTACTTTTTGATACAGTTTATTTTTACGCAGATTTTAAAAATATTTAGGACTCTACAGGGTGAGCCAAAAAGCTAGGACAGCATAAAGTTGTATTTTTTTATATAGAACACCCTATATATCGTATTTTCGATTTAGCTTATAATTCTAAATCTTTTTTATTAAGGGTTTACTATAACAAAACTTTATAGTTTCTGAGATAATTAAGTTTAAAGAAAAAAAGTCACATTTTCAAGCATCAATTCAATCCTAAATAACGTTTTCAATTTTGTGACAAATATATTCAAATTGGGAATTTAGCAAGGTCAAAAACAAGTTAACATAATTTTTACCTAATATTTGCAATAAAAGCTACAGGGTTTTGAACACATCGGCTCAAATTTGAACAAGTTTAAATGAATAAATATCTTTTTTTTTAAATGGTACATCCTGTATATTTTCATGTTATTTAATAGAGTAATAAAAACCCTAAAAGTTTTGTTCAATATATCCTATACCTCTTTATAATAGTTTTTGAGATATTTCAGTTTTTCTTATTTTCCATACTTTTTTACAGAAATAGTCTTCATTATCATAGTAGCCATGTAAAATAATAAAAAGAAACTACAGAAACAAACAGAATGTGGTTAAATATGATGAAATACATTATTCGTTATATTACAACGGCAATAGTTTATTTAAACATAATGTGAAAGAATTAACACAACAATAACGACAAGGCAAATACATATTTACTTTTATACTAAATTAAAACAAAAAAATTACCTATTAAATACTGAGATTAATTATTTCTTTTTAATAAGTGTTCGAATAAACGACCCTCTTATGCAATGCACAAATTTAATCTTTTTTGCAGATTTTCTCGGACCCTGGACAAAATTAGTGGCGTTATTGTTCTACAGGTATCCCTAATCCTGTTTCGCATATTTTCCACTGTTGTTGGTGGATTAACATACACCTTATTTTTAATATAACCCCATAGGAAGAAATCTAATGGGGTGATGTCGCAAGACCTTGGTGGCCACTCAATGAAACCCCCACGTCCAATCCATTTTTGCGGATATCGTTGGTCCAAAAACGCACGAACTTCACGATGGTAATGCGGAGGCGCACCATCGTGCTCGAACCACATACTGTCGAGCTCATCCCTATCGAGACCTTGAAGCAGTTGGGGTAGTTCTTCTTGTAGAAAGTTCAGGTTACTATGGCCATTTAGTGGTTCATTAAAAAAGTGGGGTCCAATAATTTGATTATGATGAATACCACACCAAACATTTAATGACCAGTGGTTTTGATGTTGCACCTCTCTAATCCAAAATGGGATTTCTGTGGCATAATAATGCATGTTGCGTCTATTTACGGCACCGTTACTTCTAAAAGTAGCTTCATCACTAAACATTACCTTGCATAATAAATTTGGATTTAATTGAATCTCCGCATTTATTGTACGACAAAAGTTTACACGACTTTCAAAATCCTGTCCATGCAATTCTTGGTGTATGTAATTCCATGTGATATGGAAGATACCTATATTTCTTGGTAGTACGATTAGCGGTGGATTGTGATGTTTCACATAATGCTGCTAACTGACGGCTACCAATATAAGGATTTTCCTGAACATTTAACAATACTTGTAGTTCTTTTTCTTTATTAGTTACTGGTTTGTTGACCACTTTACGTTTTGGATAATCAACAGTACCAGAAGAATCAAATCTTTGCATTAAGTTTTGAAAAGTATGGGTATTAGGCTGGCGTGGATCAGGATACTTCATTTTGTAAATTCTTTGAGCAAGAAGGCAATTTTTTTGAGCCTCTCCTATTGTATAAATCATATCTATTAACTCATTCTTTGGAAAATTCATTTTACAATATAAGATGAATGCAAAAAAAAAACTACACTACATAAAAACCAAAAGAAGCGATTGCGGTTATAAATTTGACACACAGAAAAATGTTCTTTTACATTGTTTTTGCCATGGCTACTATGATAATGAAGACTATTTCTGTAAAAAAGTATGGAAAATAAAAAAAACTGAAATATCTGAAAAACTATTATAAATAGGTATAGGATATATTGAACAAAACTTTTAGGGTTTTTATTACTCTATTCATTTAAACTTGTTCAAATTTGAGCCGATGTGTTTTTATTGCAAATATTAGGTAAAAATTACGTTAACTTGGCCTTGCTAAATTCCAAATTTGAATATATTTGTCACAAAATTGAAAACGTTATTTAGGATTGAATTGATGCTTGAAAATGTGACTTTTTTTCTTTAAACCTAATTATCTCAGAAACTATAAAGTTTTGTTATAGTAAACCCTTAATAAAAAAGATTTAAAATTATAAGCTAAATCGAAAATACGATTCGTATATAGGGTGTTCTATTTAAAAAAATACAACTTTATGCTGTCCCAGTTTTTTGGCTCACCCTGTAGAGTCCTAAATATTTTTAAAATCTGCGTAAAAATAAACTCTATCAAACAATAAATATAGTTTCTTTGTTAATTTCACCGAAAAGGCACAAACCTACTTCATCCAATCGTTGACTCACCCTGTACATTTTCGTAGAATCCGCCGAAATCTTTAGTTGAAAAAGATTCTAAAGAATCGAAACGTCCTGAAATATAATATAAATATATATATATATATATATATATATATATATATATATATATATATATATATATATATATATATATATATATATATATATATATATTAAGTATGACTACTTTCTATATGTAGTTTCAATTATAAAAATGAACCATATTCCCAAGAAAATAACCATATATATATATATATATATATATATATATATATATATATATATATATATATATACACTATTGTCTATATATAAAAAATTTTTTAATAATTGGTATTTTCTCTTGTTTTAAATTCGGAATTGATCATAAGTCTGCTAATTTATATCTAATAATAACAAAACAATTTTTTTGTAAACATAGCGATCCATAATTCAATGAATTTTAACCAATGAGCCTATACTAAATCCTCCAAAGCAACCCCAAATCATCACACCTCCATCACCATATTTTATGGTGGGTCGCGTGTACTTCGGATTAAACCTGGATTTTTTGCTGACTTTCTATCAAATAAACTGGCTTTCGTTAGCCTTCATTTTATAGTACTTATTGGTATTGAAACTGCTGTTTAATGCATGATTACAATAATTGAAATGAGAATAATAAAGAAAGAAGAAACAATATTAAAACAGTTTATTTCCTGCAAATACAACTCTGGTGTTCTCTCCATACGCGTTTTAACCACCTCATGGTCTCGTCAGTGGAGCTTAGTCAAACCGAGAGCAACATTTGCAGGAAACAACTGCTATATAAAATGTAAGTTTCAAAGCATCTCGGCAGGATATTAAAAAACCGCGGATTTCAAAGTCAGAGTAGTAAGAAATTTAAAAAATCAAAACTTCAGTAAGAAATAAACGAAAATTTATCTCTCGTATTTAAAATAGTTGTCTATATATTATTCTCCTTTCAAGTAGAGAAAAGGGGCTGAATATATAGAAACAGTTTATTTCCTGCAAATACAAATCTGATCTCCATATGCGTTTCGACTACCTCATTGTTTCGTCAGTAGGGCTGTATCAAACCGAGCTCCATTGACGAGAATTTTAACTATTTTTTACTCCAAAATCCCAAAGGATGGACCAAATAAATTGGGATGAAAGCATTTGCAGCTCATTTAATTATTTTAAAAAGAAAGGTGGAAAGTGAATTCAAAGGGCCTCGACTTTACATCTAAAAATCATGCGTTCGCACAACGCTGCATCCTTCTAACTTGTCTAAAATTTAGAAGATAGAATAGCTCAAAAGTTAACCTATGCCTGCACCTGGGTAATAATGGTAGGCTGAATTTGTTAAATATGTCTATTCATTATTCTTTAATATTTTCAGCTCAAAATTAAATAAGTAACATATTAGTTATTTTTAAATTAAAGAAATAAATTTCCCTCCAGCCATTACCGGCACAGACCAAATAATGAATAATTTTCCGGCTAAATTCCCCTCTCAAAAATTATCGATTTCCTGAAAGTTTAAGTTCCCCGTAAACTAGATGTTGCACTGAGCCGACAACGGCAACAAATTACGAAACAGAAATATATAATACCTAAAAAAAACTTAAAAAAAAAGGAACAACTTAAAGCTTATGTTGACGTCTGTCCAAGGTAGCATTTAGTTTTGCAAAATGTTTTTGTAAACAAAGTGTATTGATGGGAAGTTTATAACGTCAATAAAAATTGAGAAAAAGTATTAACAGGGGTGAAAATTAAAATCGAACATGGGGAAAATTAATTAAGGTATGACGGTTACTACACATTGGATTCGAATAATAAGATCAACAGTTCAAAATGGGATAATTCAAAAAGCAATACCTTCAAAATAATGTTTTGTCAAATTCGAAAGTGACAGAAAACCTAACCAAAAAAAAAAAAAAAACAATACCATAAAAAAGCTACAGAAGTGATAAAAAGGATTTCAAGAAAACTGCCATACCAACGGATGAAAAGAACAATTACACTTGAACAGTAAGCAATAAAACCGATAAATAATTGAAAAAAGATAACAGCATGTTCAACAAAAACAGATATAAATACAATTACTCACAGTCTAGTGAATGCCAGACATTATATAGATAAGCAAATGTGGCATTAAATCATATTTTATAGTGTAACAATGTAGTCAAAATAACCAAGGGGAAAAAATTGACTGGGAATGTAACTACGGGGTTTTGTGAGATACCTAAGGACAAGGGTGCTGTGGTTAGTGTGGCAAAATTAATTGAATTAATCATAGTTAAATTAAATTGAATTTTGAACCATGACAATGAACCATAGAGAAACTAAATATACTAGGCATCAAAAGACCGATTAAGATATATATTTTTTAAATGTTCCTCGTTAAAGAAATACAGCGTGTTTTAAGAGCAAATTGCTTTTCGAAAAAAAATTGTGAATTATTTTAAATTTTTCACTTAAATATCACAATGCATTTAAAATAGTAAAATTTACATTTAAAAAAAATCGATTTTAGGTTTGGACCACAAAACTAAGGCCAAAAATTTAATAAGGCTTTGTCTTGAAACGATAACATTTAATTTCAACTATATAGAACGTAAGTCAATTTAAAAGGCTAGAAAGTGTTTTTGTTATTTTTTTGTGTTTAGTTTGAATGAATAAACGTAAAGGTAGGGATACTTAATTATCAATGCCTAAGCCTCATTGGACTGTTTACATCCCATCATAACTGCAGGTTACTCGAGGCCGCCAGCCTTTGTGAATCCCAGCAGCCTCGTTAATTGAACTTGCTTGACTGCATCCGATAAAAAAATTGTATCTCCGAAATGTCTTTGTCTTAGTCCGGTGAGTACTGGGCACTCTCGGAGAACATGATCACCCTCTTCTAGACACTATATGCAAATCGTCTGCGACACCAATCTTGTGAAGATGGCCCTTCAGGTGACAATGTTCTGTCAACAGTCCCACCACAATTCGCAGATCTTTTCTTTCTAGGGAAAAAAGCACCCTGGTAAGCCGTGCTCTAGGTCAACTTATATGTTCCTTGGCACACCTCATTCCAGGAGCTCCTCTCCATAATTCAATAAATTTACTTTGCAGTAATAATTTAAATTTTCTCATACCAACGGCAATTGGGAGAGGTGGAATTGGTTGGGCTTCCATTGCGGGGCATATCATAGGTATTCTCAACCTTAATGTCTAACATTACGGATGATTTTGATACACAATGCTATGATACAGGTTTGTTTCGTGATCTCAGTAAGGCTTTTGACTGTGTTGACCATGGAATCCTTCTACGGAAGCTCAAAGCATATAATTTCAGCAATTGCAGAGTTCACCTTTTGAAATAGCACCTTACAGGAAGAAACAAGGCTGTGCAGTATGGTGGTGTAACATTAACTAAGCAGAAGGTTAAAATTAGGGTGTCTCAGAATCAGTTTTGGGCCCCATACTTTTTCTTGTATTTGCCTTTAAAAAATCAAAAGACAAATTCTACTCTCTTTGCGGATGACATCACTATTTCTGTTACAGCTGAAACACTTGAGATTTCTTTTTTGGAGGCACAGAAAATCAGTGAAAATTGGTTTGTTTCTAACAGATTGCTGTTAAATAGGAGCAAGACAGAAATGGTGATTTTTTTTTGTATGGAAAGTTGAAGATATAAGTGACCATGTTTGTCAGACTAAGTTTCTTGGACTTCATATTGATTCAAAAGCGCAATGGAATATACATGTAGAAGCGGTAGCCTCAAAACTAAACAAAAATTTGTATTGCAGAAAATATATCCCGCAAGGCCCTCAGAGTAGCTTACTTTGTATATTTGTGTGGCGACATACCTCTGGTACTCAGCATTTGTTCGGACTGAAGAAGAAGGCACTTAAAGTGGTGGGTAGTCTATGTTACGTGAATAACTGTAGGGCGAGTTTTGGAGAGTTTGGGATACTTACCCTTCCATCTCTATACATTTTTGAAAATTTGCTGTATGTAAAGAGGAATGTTCATCTGTTTGTGACTCACGAGGACGTACATTCCTACCGGACTAACAATCGGGGTAACTTAATACCAGCTTACTGACAGATAAAGAGGTGTCAAAATAGCACAAACTACTGGGCAATAAAGTATTTTAATTTTGGGTATTGCCAATAAACGCCTTTAAAACAAATTTTAATTTCTTACGTATTTTATTCCAATGAAGAATATTTTGAGTATTTTTTTAATGTAGTCAAGGCTACTTTCATGGCTTTGGGACGATCGGTCATGCAGCCTGTCACGATTTTATTAATAACTTAATATTTTAAATATTTTTGTAAATGATTTGTATTACAGAGTATTCAGTACATCTTTTCAATCATACACCAGTCGTGAAGTTACAGCACTGGACTTCAGTGCCATTATCGCAGCCCTACTGTCTGAATATTTGTTTATTACCCTATACCTGTTGGTGTCCCTCTCACAGAGATGTTCACACTGCAGAGTAGCATAAATTTCCGCTGTAAAAATCATTGCACGTTATTCGAGAGAGTAGAACTATTTTACTACCGTGTTTTTGTTGAACACTCCTGCTCCAGTTCTTTCCATTTGCTATCCACCAGGATTTGTATCTCAGAAGATTTTGCTTCTCCTCCCAATCCTCTCTATATGGGAAAAAGAATTTGTGTTTTTGTTGAACACTCCTGCTCCAGTTGTTTCATTTTGTGGAGATCCATTTAGTATCCATCAGGATTTACATCTCAGAAGATTTTGCTTCTCCTCACAACCTCTCTATTTGGGAAAAAGAATTTCAAGAGAGTGATTGGCTTTCAAGGGCGACGCCACGTAATTTATTTGCATGGGGAGTGATGGACATCTCTGTACCATGCTTTCTCAGACACTTGAGTAGCCGCCTATTGCAGTTCCGAAATGCCTTAGGTAATTGAGACGTTACGTAGCTTTTAGGGCCTCGTTCTCTATGAATAAGTGAAGAGGAGGTAGACTTACCAGGACCTCCAGTACCCTAGTGGGGGCAGTCTTCATCGAACTCATTATTCACACACAAACCATTCTTTAAACTTTGTCAAGTTGAAGATGGTATTTGAGCTTTGTTGTTCTAGGCCACAATACGATAGTGGCGTAGGTGAGCATGGGGCGGATCCTCATAGTGTATATCGAAAATAACCCAAAATAACACTCTCGGTATCAACCCTCATGTCCACTGATTTACTGTATTTATGTTTATTTAAGGATACGGCGGCATAATCAATATGCTAACATTGAGTTTAAGGATATGCACAAGAAAATTCTAATAGCCATGCTGCCACTAGAATATATTTAAAACTATAGCCAAATATATTCAAAGTATTTGTATTAATTTAGATGAAGCGAATTTGTTTTTACACAAAAAATCCTGGTAGCAGACCAAAAACTGTAACTGTATATAATTTATTGGAAAATGAGTTACCAATTTCAATAAAATTCTGTGTTTTTACCAAACAAAATGAAAATCCGATATTTCTAAAGAACACATTATTTACATGAGACAAAGTTTACCAAACATGGAATTCTTAACTAATGAATGTTTGTATGTGTGTAGAATTAGGGTCTGTATACTGA
Organism: Diaprepes abbreviatus; assembly: GCA_034092305.1. Classification (NCBI taxonomy): domain Eukaryota; kingdom Metazoa; phylum Arthropoda; class Insecta; order Coleoptera; family Curculionidae; genus Diaprepes; species Diaprepes abbreviatus. The sequence goes on along the minus strand of JASJET010000193.1, from coordinate 904,798 downwards.
GATATGCTAGATCTATTGTGCCTCCCTACTGCTGCCAAGTCGTAAGAGTTACCTTATCGACTAGAGCAGCTCTTCCAGTCCTATTTCGCCCAGGAAACTTGTTTCCAAGAACTGCATCCTTAGGTTTTCTAGGGCGCTGCACTCTGAAAGCATATGAATAGAGGTTTCGTCCTCTTCTTCACCAAATTTGCACTCTTCTCCTACCAGTCCGAATTCCTTGAAGTGTCTTTTCAGGTGGCATTGCCCCATTAGGACCCCTGTCAGCACTGAGTTGGTTTTTGCTTATGGTTATGCATTCTTTAAATCCCTTCTGGTCGTAGTTCTCAAGAAGCATCTTCGCTTGTCTTAATCTTTTCTGCTTCACCCAATAATTGCATCTCCTGCTTCCTTCTTCTATTTTTAGTTCTTCCAGCATTACGCTGCTATTGATTCCACAGGAAGGCTCTGACCTCAGAAATAGCGTTTCAGCTTCTTTCCTCGCGAGTGTGTCAACTATTTTATACTCCTCTATACCGGTGTGTCCCGGTACCCACATAAGGGTGACTTTATTATTCTTATTCAAATCATTTAATTCATCTAGGAATTCACAGACCATCTTGGAACTAATAACTTGAGAGCTCAGCGCACTAACGGTCGTTGACTACCAGGCATGATGATAATCTCTTGGTCGTAATAGTTTTTTTCTTGTTGAATTGAATACATTTCCTAGTGGCATGTATTTCTACTTGCAAAATGCTTGATGACTTACTCAAGCTTTCGTTGTGTCTGGTGCCGTGTCTATACATTCCTATTCCAGTACCCTCTGTTATTTTAGAGCCTTGTCTATATTATAAAATGGATTTCTTGTTGTTCTCAATAATGTTTCTGTATCATTCGCTTTTGCTACTCAAGTTTGTACTGAAGTTTTTTACAAAGTTGAATTTCTTTTTCATCTAATTTTTGAGCATATCCCAGATTTGTTGATTTTTGGATAAGAAATTGGGCCTTCGTTTTATGACCTTATCTCTCATCATCCTATAAACTCTCCTCTTCGCCATACCCTCTACAAGTATTTTTTCCAGAGGAGTTTATTATCTAGGGTTACTCCCAGATATTGAACCTCGGACTTCCACTCTATAACATTTTTATCAATTTTGATGGTTTTCAGATTTAGATTTCTCTTCCTTGTAAAGGCTACTAGGGTAGTTTTAGTGGGGTTGGTGTTTAGTCCCATCATCTGGTATCATTCCCTAGTGTATTCAAGCTCTCTTTGGACTATGTGACAGAGGCCATTCTCAAATTTGCCTCTTGCCTCACGACCACATCATCAGCATAACCCTGACAAGATAAATCGAGGTCAGTCAGATCACAGAGGAGTCGATTTACAATTAGGTTCCACGTAAGTGGAGAGGCTACTCCCCTCTGAGTGCATCCTCTAGTGACACAGAGGGCGATAGTGTCCTGTCTGATCTCTGCATCTGCTATTCTGATTCTTAACTGAAGAAATCAGCATGATTATGTTTTTGAAAATCTATCTATGTCGAGAAAAATGCATTTTTAGTACGTTTTAGGTACCATCGATAACTACTTGATAAGCCCATTTAAAATATCACAGACATAATAATGATCTGTGTTAGCAGTTCTTAAAAAAGTACTTATTTATTCTGTCAGACAATGTACCTTTAAATATAAGGTTTAATGCGTGGCAAGATGAAATACTACTTCACTTTCCACATATAGTTCGGAATCGTCTCAATTATCCTTTTCATCATCGGTAAATTCATCCCCGTAGGGAACTCTCTTGACCTCCTCGTAGCCCAAATATTAACCTACTTTATTTTTACAAAAAAATCAAAACGTCACCGATGTAGTTAAAGACAATTAAATAACTTTCCCAAAAGTTATGTTTAACTTGGTTAAAAGCTTTAGAATATGTATTGAGATGAACAGTGGACAATTTCAACACTTACAAAATTAATCTGTGTTCTAACCCCATTGTTTCTCATTAATTGCATTGTATTATTTAATATATCAATTTAAATTTGATTTTTATAATAATATAGATGGAGTAAGTATAACTTTTTAGCTAAGAAATAATGTTTCTCTCTAAAACTTTTATCGAAACATATCAACAGCTAAAAAAATGCTTAGATTTATGAACTCCAGTGCATGTAACTAGCGCCCCCCAATGAGACATAAAATGGTTAATAAATTATTATATCTTACACACGGTAACATAATAGTGTCGATTTAGAGAACCGTTTTCAAAATATGAATAATTTTCTAAAATAAATTTTCACTTCGATTATCCGGTATTTATTTAACAAGAATTATTTCGAAAAATCTTATATGACATAATCGGTCTTCAGATTCTTAATGACCTATTAGTTATGAGACACACTGTATATTCTATATACATTTACACAGATTATTTTTAACGTCTATAGTAGCAATAATTTCGTCCTCGATTTCGTCTTGGGTTTTCTAAAACGTTTTGTTAGGCAACATACTTCAAAGTAAAGCGCTTGTGAAAAGTTATGGCAAAATTAAAAGAATTTATTGCTGCTTAAGACGAAATTTATACGTAAATTTTTAGGGCTTTTGGAAATAAAAATCAAGTAGACGACGTTTAGGATTATGTAAAAGGATACTGAGGTGCGAAGAAGTCTGAACAATACCAAAAAAATTGAAAAATTACAATTTTTCCACCTTTAAGAATATATTACTTTTAATAGACTTATTTAATAACAGGTATATATTTCACAGATAAACTGCCTTTGTTACAAAGAACGAAAGCTTTCACGGTTTTGATCAAGTTGAAAATCATGGTTTTTGAGTTTAGACCGTGTCAAATTGGAATTTTTATCCGACGTTTCGTCTACGAATGCAAGGGTCATCATCAGGGATCTTTATTCTACAAGCTTAGAATATTGAATAACCATCGAGGAGCAACAGCCTGGTATTTATACCCGACTGGTGTTCAGCGAACTGTGATCCAGCGTTATAATCGATTCCACGTGTGATATCGACTGTAACCTCTATCTCTATTAATATTATTTGGATATTTACAAATCTCAATTGATTCTCTAATTTTATGTTTAAAAAAACCAGACACTGTGGTTTCTTTATATTAAAGGTGTGACCTGAGCAACGCTGGTGTTCAGCTACTGCAGATTGTAATATTTGTTTATTTTTAATACATCTTTCATATTCCTTAAGCCCAGTGGACATAGACCGTTCTATTTCAACCATATACACTCTACCACAAGAGCAAGGTATCTTATAAACGCTTTCTGTTTGCAATGGTATTACGACTTCAAACATTGTCCATTTTTCTTAAATGTGTTGAAGGTTGTCCGAATGTCTGATTTTCGGAGTAATCTGGCAATCCCGTCGGTGATTCACAATAGGTAACACAACACTGCTCCTAGTAGGTACATTTAGGACCTTTTGTTGAAGAGTTGGGTTTTTATATTTATTAATAGAACGTCTTATATCTTCAGCACAGTATCCGTTGCGTCTCAGAACATTACTCAGTTTTTCTGTTTCTAATTTTAGTGATTGTTCATTAAATATTGAAAACACTCTATGCTCTGAAGAGTTTATGACGGATTATTTTTGAGAAGGACGATTGTGCTACTCTTTTGGAATTGCAAAATGGAGCAAGAACACTCTTCATAAAAGCATTAAAATATCATCTTTGGGGTGCTACTGAACGTATAATGCTTCCAAGATATTAAGGAGGAAGAAAATTAGTGGATATTGGTAAGCAGCTCGACCAACAAATAATAATCTTACGTTCTTATTTCCACAGGTTAGCGGACTCTTCCACACTACATCGAGCAATATGAGAGGCAGACGATTCAACGCAGCTACAGCTGAGGGAACAGGATATTGCTTCTTACCACCAAACAGAACAAGAATAGTTACAAGCCTGGCTGCGGAAACCACTTTATGGACGGCATTCAAATGAGGTCAATCAGAACAAAGTCGACAACTTAGCGTCGAACTACTGCTTGATTTCAGGGCAGATGTCTTTTTGTTAGCTCTCCAAGATCAGGTTATTGTAACGAAAAATTGTAGACAGTTCATCATCAAAGCCCTCAACAGAAAACGACCAATGTATATACAGATGTTCAACATTAGAGATAAGCCAACACATAGGAGGATGCCAATCATTTGCCGCAACGGAGTATAAAGAAAGGCACGATTCAGCCGCCAAGATACTCCACCAAGAGTTAGCAGGTAAGTTAAATCTATTGCAGGTAGGAAAAGTGCCTTACTACAAATACAATCCGGAGTCTATTCTTGAGAAAAACGAGTTCAAGCTATATTGGGTCTGAACGGTTCTTACAGATCAAACAGTTGCTTGTAATAGGTCAGACATTATATTAACAGAAAAAATTTCTAGGCGAATTACATTAGTTGACATTGCTATACCTAGACAGACAATGAACAATGAACAGCGGCCAAACTATTCCAATAATTTTATCAACCACTGGAGTGATACCAAAGAACCTCGTGCAGAATATCAAGGGACTGGGCCTAAGTGAGCAACTCTCCTTGCAACAGCGTGGACCATCCAAAAATTTGTGGGAAATACAGCAGACTACGTCACCCAAGGACCCGAAAACATCGAAAGAGTCCCCATACGGCTTCATACTTTTGCTTTCTATATATACATGGTATTAATCAATATTCCCTGGAGAGAGTGTGAAGCCGTTTGGCTTGAAAATCGATAACAAAATAAATTATAAGCAATCGCAAGAAGGTGTTAAGACTAAGTAATCTATATATGGATGATCCTAAATTGCTGGCTTCCACCAAAAATTAGATTGAAAAATACTCAAAATTGTGAAGAAATTCTCTGGAGATATAGAAAGGCTGTTTATCCTTGATTCCTTGATAAATGCCTCATCATAAACATAACTAGAGGAAGGACAACACCGGAAGCATTAGAGATGACGAATGTTCAAACTTATTGCGGCAATGAAGGCAGAACAGACTTATAAATTCTGAAAGACAAGAAATTAACAAAAAATTTGTGATTGAATTAACTAACGAGTTCATGAGATGAGTGAGACAGATACTGCGAACCAACATGAACAGTGATAATCTATTTAAGGCACTCAACACTTACGTGTGCTTTGCACTCAGTTTCTCTTTTGAAATTGTGAAATGGAGCAGGACAAACATAGAAAATCTGCAGAATAAAGTCAGAGTATTCCTGACAAAGACCATTGTCGTTGTTCAACTGAACGAACAATGCTACCAAGATGCTAAAGGAGGAGGAAGTGGAGGATATTAGTAGGCAGTTGAATCAACATCTAAATTTATACTCATATTTTCAGAGGTTATCAGACTCTTCTGGGTTACATCGGGCAATGTGCAAGGCAGATGAATCAATACCACTGCAGTTGAGGGATCATGAATTAACGTGTCATCACCAACTAGACCAGAAATGTTTTAAGTCTGGCTACAAAAGTCCTATTATGGACTACTTCCAAATAATATCAACCAGGAAAATTAGCATCGAATTATCGGTTGATATAAATGTTTTCTGGGACTAATGGCTTTCTACTAGACATTCAAAATCAGGTTGTCTTAACGAGAAACTATCTGAAACACATAATCAGAGACTCCTCGATTCAGAATGATCAATGCCGATTTAGATGTCGAACATTAGAAACAATGGGAGACATAACAGGGGCATGATACGAATTTGCTCTATCAGAATACAATGAGAGACACGATTCAGTCGCTAAGATCATCCATCAAGAGTTGGCAGGGAAATTTAAACTGCTGCTAATAGAACAAACGCCATATTATAAATACAGCTCGAAACCTACACCGGAGAACAACGAGTTGAAGCTGTACTGAGATGAAACAATTCAATTAACAGCATACGAGCAACAATACGAAAATGCACTTACCCTGTTTTTTAATTAGTTTTACCGCACCATGCGCAAAAATAAGATTTTTCGATGACATTCGAAGCATCCTTATATGGTAATACCGAGCCATATACCACGTCATCACTCACCGGCATAGTAGAAGTACGAAAGCAATAGTAAAGACCGAGCTGGCCATTAATTTGCTGAGAACTGCATGTTCTCTACCCGGATGCAGGGTCCAAACAGACTGCTCAGGTCACCTGCAGGACTGCGTCTTCCTGATTCAAACAATGTAGACAATGTAAAGCGTCTATGTACATGGTGTTTCACTATCCATTGCTTTTCTTACGTCCTACCGTTAGTGGCCAGCATTGTCGAGAACCTTTGTACGGGCAGTATCGGTTTCTTTCTTAATTTTCTACCGTTAGTGGTCAACATTGTGGAGGACCCTTATAATTACGGACAATGTCGTTCCATCCTACCGACGTTGTCAAGAATCCTCACGGGCAGAGTCGATTTTTTCTTTCCATCCTATAGTCATCTATGCACACACGCAGTGCAAGCCGTCGATATTATTTTGTTACTTCCGTAATGACCAGGAACCTGTTTTACCACGGAGTTCATTATTAAGGACAAATAACCACTGTCGCCTTCATGATCAGGGTTACCGCCCCTACGTTACAGCCGACGCGTACAGAACTATCACGTACAAAAGATGTCTCCTTCCGTTGATCGAGGCCAAGATATATAACGTACCGTAGCCGGTCGAATTTCGAATACAAGGCGCCATGAATAACATTACAAACTTTTAACTACGAGGCGTCGTGAACAGCTTCCTTTCCGTCTTAGAGGTTGCACAGTTTGAATAAATTGCGATAAAACACAGTCCATCCCATTCTACCACCATCGAGATAATGGCCCACCTGTACCACCATACCGAGAAGAAAGTCAAAACTTACCCTCTCCGCCACAGTGATACGGCGGAGGTACATGTTTCGTCTCTATCATGCACCTGTCTGCGTCCGGCGGGAGGTCGGCGGAGCCGCGTTCAGTATTGCATGCTTCCTTGATACCCTGATGAGTCTAATAAAGACGAAACATGTATCTCCGCCGTATCACTGTGGCAGGGAGGGTATGGTGGTACAGGTGGGCTATCATCTCGATGGTGGTGGAATGGGATGGATTGTGTTTTATCGCAAAACGAAGTTATCTTTTACTGATCGCTATTTACTTCATTTAGACATGGAGTTGCATATAGTTGTACGTTTGCTAAATGTACTTTCATCACTTCAACGGCATAATGTGGACATATTCACTGCTATTGCATCTCACACAGAGGAATCCGTAAAAGCCGCATAAACATATATATATATATATATATATATATATATATATATATATATATATATATATATATATATATATATATATATATATTCTTGCTTTCCAGACCGTTTATTTATTTATATTGTTGTCCATCTTAAATTGATAAATTAGTTTTAGGCCATATTGGTATAAAACTTGGAATACAAGATACAGGATGTTTAAAGGCCATTTGTTTCTTTACCTAGCTTTCATTTTTCAAATTTCAGATAATGGCAGCCGGCAGCTCGTAACTAATACACGTAATTGACATATGGTGTGCCGTATCTCCACTGTAACAAGCTGCCTGGTGCAAGGTGGACTCTCTACCACATATATTCAGAAGGTGGCGCCCGAGACCGGAGAGTTAAACGTGAAACAGTTCAGAGGATAGAGATATCTCAGTAGTGAGTGGGTACCTACAGGGTGTATTTAGGATAGCTATGGGATATCCTTACACTGAATGTTTAACCGATGACTGCCTACAGGATAGATATCCACCTACCGACTGTAAAAACCCGTCAGAACATAATAAGAAGATTGCCAAATACAGAATCCTGGAGGTATAAATACGCAGACAGTGGGAAATAAGTAGCGTTCAAAAAACTCCATAATTCTATCAATAACCTGCGTAGTACGGAAAAGCATAAGCTTTATATCAAAAGATTGGGCCTTAGCGAACACCTGCATAAAGCTTTACAAATCGTAATGCTGCTCAGAATCGCTCGAACTGTCGGAAAGTTTATGGGAAATGCAGAGGACCATAACGTCACTTAGGACCTGACAACATGAAAAGGACCACAACAGAACTTCATTCTTATGATATCTGAGTATATCTCGGATAAATAATTCTTTTCCTGGAGGCAGAATGACACATTTTTTGGTTAGGTCTACGGAAAAATATAAAAAAAATACAATTTTTTTAGCCCTAAAATAGATTGCTTAAAGAATTGGTTCAGTATTTATCTTTGTTATATTTTTTGGAAAAAGAAAATTATTCTTTTATACAACAGTTGGAAACTGCGACGCGTACAAATAATATCTAATAAAAGGAGTTCTTATAATAGCTCTGGGATTCCAACTTATACGTTAAAAATGCAATTTCAATTTTCCAGGGCTACGAGACAAGTAAATACTTCAAATTTCTTTTTGCACTTGTTTCTCGTGGATTATTTTTTTATATGATTTCGTAAGAATGTGAACGACTATACACCATAGCATAATAAAACATGTAACTAAGGTTAAAGTAAATACTTTTGCTTATTTTCAAACGAATCTAAGTTTTAAGACTTGTTTACTTCCTGCTTTTAACGGCCCCCTTATGTAAACAGACTTAGGAAAGTACAGTTGTAAGCCTGTGTTGACTTTGTCAGTTTCCATTATTGTCAGATTAAAAGATAAGTCAAGTTTTTCCCAAGGGCTGTAAAAATATCTCTAACGAATTTTTTAACTGAGAACTACTATGTATTCAGGTAATGCAATAAAATAATTAGAAATATATGTTGAATTTAAGTAAGAAAAAAACATATTGTCTCTGCTCACTATATTAAACTGTATTTTGATAGCAGCCTAGCCAGTAAAACTAACAACTCCGAGAATAAAACGACACATGACTGATGTATGACTTCATTACCCAACGGTTATACAATTAACACACATCTGCTTTTAGCTAAATTTGGCGGGATGGTTTCAATAATATTCATTGTATGCCCTAGAAGTGTATTTTTTTATGTATAAAATGCGGTTACGAAAAATTATATTAAAGATTCTAGTGAATTCAGTAATCATACTAATAAATATATTATCATTCCTAGTTGTAACATAAACCTTAATCTTCGGTCTATAAGCTATTTGGCACCAAAAATTTTCAATATTATACACATGGAGGTAAGAAGTACTGTCAGGTTTAGGTTATTTAAAAAATGGTTGAGATTTTATATTGTCAATAGATTCAATAGAATTTTTGAATTTGGTTGGAATGCTGTCAAAGACACACAAGAAAAGGGATCCAAATCATACCTCATTGGCGTCGGAAGGAGGTTTATCACTAAGTATGAATGGCATGTTTCGTTAATAAACTTAAAATGAAAAGTTTTTATAATATATTTTATTACTTATGATTTCTTAATAATTCACATACATTAGAAAATATAGATAATTTTGACATATTTATCACAAATCACAACTGTATTTTTATTATTTTTAATTTTGGCATAGAAACCGTTTTAGGGTCATTCAGACTAAAACGTAACCTTTTTCTCTCAAAAAATTCTAAATTATAATTTGAATACTTACAAAATACCCATTGTCAAAAATACAAGAAGCTAAGCATATATATATATATATATATATATATATATATATATATATATATATATATATATATATATATATATATATTATATATGTATATATATATATATATATATATATATATATATATATATATATATATACATATATAAAAATAAATTCGTCCATACAATATTAAAATTTTTTTTGGGGCCATCGGTCATTTTATTATTAATTAAAAACATTTTTAGGATATTTGACGTTTCAGTTTATTTATTTCTTAAATCATCTGCAGAATTACAATTAAACACTAAAAAGGGCTTCAAATGTAACTAATTTTTATATGTTACTGAAAATTTAAATAATAAATTGTGTTTACGCTGGTAAATATCACGTATCTAATTCGTAATCAACGTCAATGAAGCTATCTTCCCTTAAATTAATTATAATTGGTTCCTCTATCTCACCGATCATGAGATCGGGTTTTCAAATTTTCTTTTATTCTTTTATTATATGAATTTTTCTCAATTTTCTGCAGTAAATTGATTCAAAAAATATTTTAAAAGTTCAGTTAAATTACTAATTTTGTAAGTTGTGTTATTTCTAGCAACTCTACCGTTTACTTGAAAGAGATATTTCCTTTTCCAACGGATATTTTCCGGATGACCTATAAGAACAGATTTCCTATTTGGTTTTTCCCAGCAAAAATTAAGTTCTCTGAGCAATTTCCAAAGCTTAGTTCTTTTAATTTCAGGTAAATCCCGATATTCATTGATTTTAGTTAGAATTTTGTCGACGGTTGGGATCTGCTTCTCATAATAAAATGTATGTGCAACTCCTGTTATTGCAGTTTACATCTCTTCTTCCAATGAGGTTTTTCGTCTGTCTGTGACCGAATGTGGCTTGGGAGTACTAACAATTCCAGTTGTTTTTTTCTCCTTCAGTATTCGATACATAGTAGATTTTCCAACTCGTATCATATTGGAACACATCTCAATAGAGCTTTTAACATTATTATCTAGATATTTATATCTTAAGGCATCATAAACATTCATTGTAATAAGTTTTTCGTTGAGGAAAAAATGCCCTGGTTTAACGATTTTGGAATAAATATAGATGTGGAAGCCATATCTTTTGGGTATCTCACTAATCTCAAATAATATATAAAAACAAGCACAAACAAGATAAATCACTAAGGACACACTGTAAGGTGTACTTTTCTCACTGACAGAAAATAAGTTGTACTATCAGAAATTTTATTGTTGCAGTAAATTTATAAAAGCTTATAATATTTAAATATAATTAAATTTACGGCAGTCTTCAGTTACCTGCGGCACTGGAGCAGATACGTTGGAGGTTTCGGGAACAGTTTTATTACTCTGTCTAGTTCTTGAATAGACTATATGAATATGTATGCTTGCGATCGCCCCTCTCCTTCCCAAGAGCTTTGAGTTCAGGAAAATAGAACCGATTTTGTTTTTTGTATTAGGAATGTGTATGCTGCTGGCACTCCCCGTTGACAAGTATTTTTCTTGCGATAGTCCCCCCCCCCCCAAGAGCATCAAATTCAAAAAATTAGATCCGATCCTGCCTTTTACACTAGAAACGGGAAACAAACCAGCAACAGCTGGTGTCTCCCCCCCCCCCCCCCCCCGTCGACAACTTGCTGTCGCTTGCCATACTGTACTTTTGTGATATCACCGCCCCCCAAAGAGAGAGGCTGGATCCGCCCCCTAGTCTCAATTCCTGTAGGTAAAATTCATCTGCAAGGTGATTGTGTAATTCCTCCTTTTGATGGAGTATACTTCATGTTAATCAATAACACTGGACAACAGCCAAGATGTATCTAAAATAAAATTGACTAAATCTTACCATTTTTGGTGTGATAAAACTTATCTTTTTAATATTAGTTCAAATGTTGGAAATACTTGATATCATGTGTTCCTGTATATTAACAATATAATCGCAAGAATGCACGTGATATATTTGTATTGTTTTTAATTGCATTTTCATTTTTGTGTTAACAAAAAATGCACTTTTTATAAAAAATACAAGAAATGAACGAAAATTTGTTGGTAGTGTAATTATTGTTTATCCCATTACAAAATGTAGATCTGCTTTAAGCTTTAGGTTCTTCTTTTCATCTCGCACGCACACTGTATTTTAGAAATTAATATTTCTCCGACATTTCGCTTCCATGTAAAAATCCCGTCTTTCGCTGTAAAATTTTGCGAGCATTTGCTATCAGTTAATTCAGACAGGTGTGCAACCAAATTACAGAAAAACCAACACCAAGAAGTACTACAGAATCCTAACATAATGACCATTTAAAAGTTTAAAAAATATCATTACTCAATCATGCCTATATCATTGGGTAAAATTATTTGAAATAAAAAGTATGAAAGTTTATATTTTAGAAACTTTATTACAGTTCCATTCCGTATTAATTTAAAAGTTTTCGACTAATTTGCATTTTCCTGACATTTAATTATTTTAAAATTTTATGGAGATATTTCCAAGGATTTGATAAATTGGTTAAATATTTTTTAACACATTAAACTAGTTACACACGATAATCAATCTTTCTCAAAGCCGATCATAATAGCCAAATTTCACCCTTGGCTCTAAAAAATTAGTAACAGCAGGAAATTTGGCTTATGTGAAAAAGTAATATGTTAAGCAGGAAAAATATTAGGAAAATCACGACATTTATATTATCTAGAAATTGTTTTACGACTGTTGATAAATATTACTGTCATGTTAAAAACTGCGGAAAGTTCCAAGTTTATGGAAAAATTCATTTACAATAGCTGTTAATGATAATTATGAAAAGTATGATATGTTTTATACAAAGTAACGAAAGTCCCCAAGAAGCTTCTGAATTATATTTCAAAAGTTAATGCATTTGAAGCGTTATCATTATAATAACTTCTCACATCTGGTGACCGTTTTTGTTCATGTTAGGTATCCAGAAAGAATCCAGCCTTTTCCAAACATATATGTCGTTTAGAAAGAAATCTAGTTGAACACAGATCTTTTACTCTGCCGCATCCCAAAACGTACGTCAAAGAAGACAGGGAGAGAAACGAAACAAATGTGTTGTTTTATGCAGCAGCAACAACTTCATCATCCTGTAGAAAAATAGAGAAAAAGTTGGTGTACCAAAATCTGACGCTGAGAGAATTTTGAAAAAGTATAAATACCATCCATATAAATTTAAAATAGTGCAACATTTACACTCCGGAGATGATAAGCTTCGAGTAATGTTTTTTCAATGGTATTTAGAACAAATCCGCACCAACGAACCTTTGGACAAATTTGTCATCTGGTCTGACAAATGGTATTTTTTAAATGCGGGAATTTTTAATCATCACAACCCGGGGCACAATTTAATTTTCGAAAAGACACAACGAGGATACCTCGGGCTTGGTGTCTCGTGTTTTATTTTGAACCGATGCATAGCCTATAGGATATATGAAGGGGGTCTCACAGCAGTTACAAACCTAGAAATCCTTGAGGAAATTATTCCAAAATTGCTTGAAAATGTTCCGTTGCCCCATTTCAATTCCATATGTCTTCAAAAAGATGGTGCCCTGAGCCACAACTCTGGGCTGTTGATGCCATTTCTGGACAATAACATTCCTTAAAGATGGATCGGTACCTACGGGCCAGTGAGTTGGCTCCCTAGATTTCCCGATCTTTCCATTTTGTTTTTTTTTGTGGGGTTTGATACAAAATCCAATGTAAAAACACGGCATGAATCTATAGCGGAACTTTGTGAGGCAATTACTTTGGCCTTCCAAACTCTTCATAATAGATATATGATTCTTTTAAATACAATTAGGAGAATAAGAAAACTGTGCCGATCCAATTTGGAACCTGCTTCTTTTAAAAGTCGGTTAAAAATAAGAGCCAGATTAATTAAGACGGTTTAAGACTTAAACTGGATCTAGTTACAATCAAAAATAAATATTCTAGTCGGCCAGTCTTGTTTTGCTTATGATATTGCCATAATTTATATTACATATATTAACAAAAAAATATTTATATCGGGGTGTTAAGACTAAGAAGCTCCCGATAAACGTTTGAAATATGCAACAGAAATAGTTGTAGGGTTCAAAACTTGCTTGACTTATTGTTAATATTTTCAGTTTCAATAATCTTGTGTAAAATTAAAACTGTTTTAGGGTTGAACCATATAAATGAATTGGGGGGTATTTTCATATAAAATTATTTTTGCGTTCTATAAAATATTTTTTTGTCATATTAGGAATTTTATTATTTCTCAGATATTGTGGTTTACATATTTTTTTTTTAAATAAAGAAATTTTCCAATCTCAAATTGAATTAACCCATCAATATCAGCTCTCGACTAAGTAAGTCAGGAGTAGTGAAATGCTTAAAAATTAAATAAAACATAAATAAATCCATACATTCATAAAAAAAGCTTAACAAGTTACAATTTTTCTACTTCATAGTATTAGACAACGATTTTTTTCTTGCGAGCTCCACTCGGACTTTCTCTTCATGCACGTTTTGACCGTTTAATAGTCTCGCAAGTGAGGCTGTAATAAACCAAGAGCAAAATTAACAAAAAACAACTGTATTTATAAACTCTCATTCGAGACGTGTTGGCAGATATTTTTGATACCAACTGTGAATAGTGAGACGTTTGAAAATATAAACAGAATATAAAGAAATCTTTATCGTCATAGATAATTCTAAATAAATTATAATTCTTTATTTCCAATGGAACAGTATGTAATTTGAGCTTCTTTATAAAGCCACACAGCGCTGGAGATGGTTTTTTCAATCCACATGGCACTGATAGAATTTGAATATTAAAATACCCTTTAGCTGGTCGGTTACATTCATTTAAATGTTTTCGAGTGTTTCAAAATAACATTCCTTGAAGTGATTTTTGAATCTCGGTAAGAGAAGAAAGTCACAAGGGCTTAAGTCAGGTGAACAACGAGGCTGAGAAGTCAAAAAAATATTTCTGCTGGTCTAAAACTCGTTAATTGAAATTTCTAAGTAACAAGGAGCTTTGTTGTAATACAACATCCAGTTGTTCTTGATATTTGGTCTCACTCGATAAGAGTATTGATTGATCATTTGGCAACGAAGAAAACTCTCTGTGAGCGATTCTCGGGCTATCAAAGAAGCAAATGAGCATGAATTTAACCCTCTACTTGCTTATTCTTATTTTTTTTGGACCTTGGCGCTTGTTTCCCTGGTCGTACTCAAACACGCAAGATTCGTCACCATTAATGTCATGTTCCAGAAAGTGGACACCATTTTCAATCAATTCCATAAAGTTAAGACCTTTCTCTCCTAATGTCTCTTTGGTCCTGTGAAAGGTTTTTTACAGATTTTTCTCATCCCCAACTTATTGCTCAAAATCGGATGAACGAAAGTGTAAGTCAATTTCAACTCTTTCCCGATCATTCTGACTACCAACCGATGATCTGAATGCAGAAAATTTTAGATTATGAAGACATTTTTATCAGTTCTTAAAGATAAAGACGTTCCGCTACGTGGTTCGTCTTCAGTCGACTCTTTTTCTTCTGAAAATGTCTTAAAACCACTGAAAAATTTGGGCTCTTGAAAAAACACTCTCTTCGTAGGCTTGCGGAACTTCTGCAAAAATTTCCATTCTACTGTGTTCAAGTCTATAGCAACACCTGATATGAAGTCGTTGCTCGAAATTTATGTCATATAAACTCAGCATTCAGGGTTTTGGGGGAGGCAAAAATTCGTCAATACCACACTCAAGACAGAACAATTCGAAATTTAAATTTCACCTTGCTACCAAAACATTCGAACAATGAGATCAATTGAACATCTTGAAGAACTGAAAAAACAACTATCCCATATAAAATGGAACATATTGGGCACATATAAAACTAGGTTACCTGAAGAAAAAAGTATCACACCACCTTCTATATCGTAACAATAGAGAGGAGGACCTACACATTGGCGGAATAGTGATAATGATACAGAAGAATATAAAACAGCTTGTTACCAAGGTGATATCATATCACATAGAGACATTTTTATAGTAATGAAATTATCTTAACGTTATAGTATTCAGGTGATTAAGTACACGCTTCTACAAGCTCTGCACCTGACGAAGAGATAGAAAACTTTTATGAAGACATTTCACAAGCACTAGTAACAGAGACAGCGCACTACAAATTTATCGTCGGCTATTTTGAATGCCAAGCTAAGAATACCGACAGACAATCAAAGTAAATATGTCGAAAAATTCGGACTAGACTCTATTAACGAACAAGGGGAGAGAGTTATAAATTATCTCCAAAAGAAGGCATGTACTGTATGAATTCCTTCTTTAACAGTCGGCAAAGAGTAGGTGAAAATGAAGAAGTCCGAAATCAAGTGTGAAGAATGAAGTTGATTACATACTAACGAACCAAAATTTTACTGTAGAGGATGTATCTGTATTGAATCATTTTGACACTGGTATCGGCCATTGATACGAATTAGAAAAGAGATAAACATGAAAAAAAAAACAAAGTAAATTAATAAAAAAAAACAACGATTTCCAACATCAGAAAGAATTCTAGAAAATGCACAAAAATTCTAAACTGGACTCAGTAAGAAATTATCTGATAGAGAACCACTGAAAAAGTCGAATGTAAATACCTTAGAAAATAAAATAATTAATGATATTAAAACGATTGCCAAAAATATATGTACCATTGCCAGAAAGAATGGTTCAAAAATAAAGAAGGAGACTAGAGAGCCTATGGCGAGGAAAAGAAAATGGGAAAAAGGAACTCTAGAGTAAAATAAAATTAATAAAGTCATAAAAAAAGAAAACTAGAGATGATGTAAGACAGTTAAACACAAAAATGATAATAGCAACCATTCAAAACAACAAAAATATGATGATTTTTAGAACACATCACAACAATGTCTGCCTTCAAATATACTAACTAAAGGACACAAACGGAAACACTAAAGAAGATAAAGGGGATTTAGGGGATATTGTTGAGAAATTCGACAGTACCTTGAACACAGAAAACATTTCGCAACAAATCGTTGCAGCTGATAAAATGATTCTCAATGTGGGCTCTAAGGATATCAGAATACAAGAGGTAGAACAAGCATTATCTCAAATAAACAACGGTAAAACACCTGGAGAAGACGAAATTACACCTGAAGTGATTAAACTACTGTGGAATCAGTGAAAATTCTGCCTAAATAATTTTTAATAGAAGGCATAATTTTCCAAACATGACAGAATGCCCAAGTAATTTTATTGTACTAAAAGGGTGATAAATTAGTATTTGATAATTGCCAGCCTATAAGTTTACTTCCCCACCCATACAAGCTTCTGACAAAAATTATGACAAATAGGCTCATAGTGAAATTAGACGCCTGTCAACGACCCGAACAGACTAGATTCCGTAAGGGCTGGAGCACAATAGAACACATACAATCCATTCGCACACCAATAGAAAAGTGTAACGAGTACAATGAACCATTACAACTCGCATTCGTTGACTATAATAAAGCCTTCGACTCAATGGAATTGTGGGCTATTTTTAACATCGTCATTAAAATCGTAGAAGGAATAGAAACAAACGCAATTCACATAAAAAGGGGAGTTAGGCAAGGGGATACCATATCCTTAAAGCTTGCATTGGAGGACGTTTCTAAAACTCTGGACTGAAATAAGAAAAGCATCAAAATCAATGGTAAACATCTGAGCCACTTCCGCTTTGCGGATGATATCGTGCTTTTTAGCCAAAATATAATGGAACTACGAGACATGTTGGAAGAACTTCAAAGGAAATCCCTAAAAATCGGATTAACTATGAATTTGAATAAAACAAAAATCAGATCATCAGACCATGTACAACTGCGTATAGGGGATTAGAATATTAAAAATGTCAAAGAATATGTCTACCTGGGACACGACATCAAAATAAAAAAAGAAAATCAAACTGCCGAAATAAATAGACGTGTTCGATTGACATGGGCAGCCACGTATAAATTGTAACATGTTTTGAGAAATTGAACCATTCCAATTAATCTAAAACGAAAAGTCTTCATTACCTGCATACTGCCCGTAATGACATATGGAATGGAAACCACGATATTCATTGTTAAGTCAGCTAACCTAAGAAGCTGAGGACTGCTCAAAGAGCCATAGAAAGGATGATGCTGAGATTAAATGTTAGAGATCATGTCACAAACGGGAACATTAGACAAAGGACCAAAGTAGAAGAGGTCAAGACACGCATAGTACATCTGAAATAAAGCTATGTAAGACAAGTCGCCTGAAATGACGATTCGAGATGGATAAAGCGTATCTTAAAATTGAGACTTTACTTACATAAACGCAGTTTTGGCAGACGACAATTGCGTTTGCTTGACAATATAACCAGGTGGGTAACAGATGGCACCAACTTGCACTAGATAAGGAATCGTGGAAGAGTACAGGGGAGGTCTAACTCGAAGAGTGGACTGTAAGAAGTTGCTAAAAGAAGAAGAGAATTTTGGAACTTACTAGAAAAACTTTCATGAAAAAAATCTCTACGGATAACCAAATGACCCGCAAGTTTATATTCGTACTCAAGGCATGCCTCCCCTCTAAGTCCAGCATCCCAATTGTTGCCAGATCTAACGATACATTACTTAACCTACACATCTCGTATACAAATTATGGAAATTTGGAATTTTTGGAGAGATCCGAGCAAACATGTAGAAACAAAAGTTTTTACTGTTTTAGTTGATATTAACATGAAGGCTAATTATGTTTAACTGCCTTCTTTAGAAATAAAAATGTCTTACTAATTTGTCACGACACTTTTCTATAAAAGTTCCTTTTGTATCTTATTTATTTTGACAGATAAAATCGCCATTTCAAATACAATAAAAATAAGCAAATAAAGTGCTATTACTACACATTGAAAAAAAAAACTAAAATGTTTTATATCCAAGAAAAGTGGGTTTATTAATGTTGAGTAAGAGTATCACTATCTTTAAGATCCGTATTTATCATAGAAACATCTCTTCATTTTTATTTAAAGTGTCATCTGGAGGCAAAAAAGGGAAAATTTTTATCTGCGAATGTTTAATTACAAAGGCTTAGCCCTAAGCCTCTATGATCAACACAGAATTAAATTAAATATAAATGGAAAAAGAAAATAAATTTCCAGCACACAATCTTTGTGATTTTAACACATTTTCATTAGCTACTTACCTGTTTTTATCATACAGAATAATCTCAATTTTCACAATATTGTTTCGTACCTTCTATAAATGCAAGTTTTATAACTTTTACAAAACAGCTGAAACCAACTAAAAACTAATTATGGAGAAAACATTCTTTTCCCGTACAATAAAATTATTCGATCTTTTCTACTAGATTTTAACACTTTTTAATCATCTACAAACATTATTTTGTTGTAAAAAAAACCCTACCTAATTTTTCTGATGTTGTTTCTATTTCGTCAACGTGTAGGTTGTATAACTTCTAAAAAAAGAGCTGAAACAAACCGAAAAACTAATTATCAAGAAAAGTTTCTTAGGCAAAAACGGTTACTTTTTCCCCAAAATAAAATGATCCGGTCTTTTCCACCCTTATTTAACCCTCTACGTCACAAAGTGCAGGCCTGCAAACCCTGAATCCGCTTTTCGAATCGCAATCAGAGCTTAAAGCGCCGCGAGAGCTATCGGGTGTTCGTTGGGGAACACGGTGTGTTTACATACGACAAAGCAGCTGAGTTTTCTCGTATTTAATAGATGTTTCAGTAATTTATTTTGAAAACTGAATGAGAAAATGTGTCTGCTATAACAACAAGTGTGGTTGTGCTGTGTTAATTGTTGAAAAGATTTTTTATTTATTATTACTGTGAGTTTTTGGAGACATAACCTGTATCTTTTGTGAACTAAGAGCAGAGACAGAGTGGCGACACGACGATCTGAGATAAGCCGGCAAAAATGTAAGTTGTAAATAGAGCGATTTAGATTGTTATTTTCTTTGGTGAGTATATAATTAGGATGGGTCTTGTCATAATTTTTTTTTGTGGCAAAATTATAACTAAAAATTATTTGAAAATAATTATTTTATATTCATAAATTAATAAAAAAAAAACCAAGAACAAAAATACTTAATACAAGTTTTTTTAAAATGTTGTTGTTCAAGTGTGTTGATATTCAATACGTTCATAAAAATGTTGAATCTAAAAGGGACTGTTGCAGGTGGTTTTCAAAAGTTTTATTTTCTGAAAACGAGAATACATTAGAGTTTATAAAATTTTAGAATGTAGTTTTAATTTGAATATATTAGTTAGTTGCAAATATTAGAAAAAAAAATTATTGATAAATATGTTTGGAATTTAGATATTTTTTTTTTTTAGATTTTACTTCGGGTTTCTAAAGTACAACTTGTAACACACATATTATATAATAAAGACGACACCTAAAATAAATAGTTTTTAGAGTATTAGCAGGATAGAAATACTGTTGATGGTGGCCACTTTATGATTTTTAATCTTTTATTATGAATTAAATATAAATAAACAGTATATTTAATGAAAAAAAAAAAGATTATCTCAAATATATAAGTAATTGAATTATTATAATAAGACAAGTTTTAAAACTGTCTGTATAATAATAAAGGTAATTTTTTTTATAATGCCTATTTCAAGAGTAGTGGTATTATATAGATCATTAGTTGGCTTTAGCTACGACAACTAAAATGAAATGGAAAAGTATTAATAAATAATTAATAAATATATATTTTCCATCCAATTTACCAAGTATGCTTATATATTTATATACGCTTTAATTTGATTCAGAAATCTTTTTGAGCTTGTAGATATCTCCGTAGTTATTTTTTTTTTATTTATTTTTCCTCCGATTTTTCTTGTTTAGTTTTATTATTTTCCTCGATTTCTTCCGCTCTTTTTTTTTTCAGAAAAATGTATTAATTAGTAATATTCTAATCTTCTAGAATAGAATCCAGTCAAAATATTTCATTTAGAAAATCTGTACCAAAGTCTAAGGTATTTATTTTAATCCTTCACTGGACAAAGAAATATTTTGATAAACCTAATATAGTCACAAAGAAAAATTAATTTGCCTTTATCAAAAATAATAAAAAATTAAAAGTTTACGATTAGTTATTTGGTTTTGTATGTAGATAATGTAATAATGGGTCAGAAAAAGCAACCAAAGCGTGGCATTTTTTTATTTTGATTTTCTTTGACAACCTTCTTCTTTTTTCTTAGACGGCGTTCCAATTTATATCAAATAATTTGAAAAATTATTTTGTTTTATTCTCTTATGTGCTAGAATAAAAATCAATTGATTAATTATATAATTATAGGTAATAATTAGGACAAAAAATATGATATAATAAATTAATAAAAGTAACGATGAAAACTGGATATTGCGTATACTGTGTGCTCTTTGTATCACTAAAAATAGGATTTTTATGTTTTTATTGTACCCCGTTTACCCATGGACTATTTTATACATAATTTAGGTTATTATGTGTAAATTAATATTTTTATATAAATTACTAAGTTTTGTGCTTAATATACAAGTGCCTAATGGCAAGAATATTGTTATGTATAATAAATATCAAAGAATTTATCTACCGAAGATCTTCTGAAGACCTTAATAAAGATAACTGAAAATTGTATTTCCTCCTCTTGCGCTAATAAGTGCTTGAAGGTGACGAAGTATATTTTCAATCAAATTAAGGATCATATTCTGAACTGTATTTCATTCCTCCAATAGCAACTCTTTTAGCTCCTGGACAGTTCTTGGAGCTGGTATATACCTTCGGATATGTCGGTTCAACTGATCCCAGATATGGTCGATGGGAATCATGTCCGGACTGGGTGCAAGCCAGTCGAAGCGCCTAGTTCCCACTTCATCGAGATATTGTCTAACAACTCTGGCTGCGTGAGGTCTTGCATCAAAATGCGATGTTCGCTCATAGTGATCATGAAAGGCATAACATGGACTTCTGGAACTTCTGTAATGTACCTGTGAACTATCAGACATCCTTTCTGTATGAAGAGCAACTCTGTGCGTGCTGGTTATGAGATTCGCGCCCAAACTATTACCGATCCACCGCCAAATGGTAGTTGCTCGTCAATATAAACTGAAGCATATCTTTCTCCAGGTTTTCGCCATACTCGTCGACCTCAGTCTGATTCATTGAGGGAAAAACGCTACTTATCTGAAAATAGTGCCCTGCTCCAATCCTCATTATTCCATGCCAAGTGATTTCGGGAAAGAGTCAATCTTACAATTCGGTACCGACGTTGCAATGATGGACCTGTTGTCATCCTTCTACAAGACAATCCAGCAGTACGAAGCCTTCTAATATATATATATATATATATATATATATATATATATATATATATATATATATTGTCGTATTAATGTCCCTGATGTCAAGGACATATAACTAACGAACTATTTCGACCACCGTCAAAATGTTATGACGTTTTGTCCCAGCATCGGTGATGGACTCATCAGTGCGATCCACCGATGCCTTTTCATGCTGTTCACAACTTGGAACTTTTACTTAAGCCAAATTTGTCGGAGAACAACGGTGGGATGCTCTTACCACAACAATATAATATCACTCTTTAAGTGAAGTCATAATACACTACTCTACCATACTTCTTTTTTCATTTAATATTTATGATTTACAAATTCGTCAAAGTCGAATAAAAAGAGCATAAAAATTAAATTTCAAAAAATGTTATTAATTTTTTCAAATAAGTTTTGTATGTAATAGATAATGGAATCTTGTATTATAAAAGTACAACAATTTAAAGAATCGTATTTCCTTATTATCATTGGAGAGGTTGCGTGCACTAACCTCATTTCTAATTTAGAATAAGCAAGAACGAAGAAAAGAATACCAACTTATTTAATACAAATAAATATTCGCAGAATGCGGATAATAAACTTGCCACTTTTATAGACGTAAAAGGAATTTTAATAATAAATAGACCACGAATATTAACAGTAATGTTTACTGTTTCGTGTAAGTGCGAATTTTTGTTATTAGCAAGATTGTTTTAAAAGTATGATATGAAAAATTTAATTTTGAAATATCAAAGCAATGAAATAAAATGTCAATTTTCTTGGGGAAGCTATGGAATATAACTAACGCTTTGATTATACAATAAACCCAAATTATATATATATATATATATATATATATATATATATATATATATATATATATATATATATATATATATATATATATATATATATATATAATAAAATAGAATCAAATATTGGCGAAGCGGACGTGAAAATTTGTCAATCTAACATGATTCTCGTGTTAAAAAGTGCGGAGCACTCCAAAACTCCAGGTCCGACAGATGGCGACAGCGCTGTTTCGTCCTAATATGGGACTCGTCAGGCCACCGCATTCGGTACAAACCATCATCTCGCCTTTGCATCCTATAAAGCTGAGTTTAAAATCAAAAAACAGCAAACAATACGACAAAGGCGACATCTCGATGGTCCACTTGATAACACAAGAACCACACAGATTAACAAAGTTTGTAAATAACCGTCATATTGTGGCGCGACGGTGAATTAAAACAGAAATATGTAAAATCGAGTATAAGAAACGCGCTGCCCAAAGGATAGGGGTCGCATTTTTCGGTACTGGCAACCAAGCCTACTGCTCATCTGGATCGTTTGGTGCGACACGTGGCTTTGGCTGCTGAAATGAGCAGTAGGCTTGATTGCCAGTACCGAAAAATGCGACCCCTATCCTTTGGGCAGCGCGTTTCGTGTACTCGATTTTACATATTTCTGTTTTAATTCACCGTCGCGCCACCATATAATGGTTATTTACAAACTTTGTTAATCTGTGTGGTTCTTGTGTTATTAAGTGGACCATCGTCGCCTTTGTCGTCTTGTTTACTGTTTTTTGATTTTAAACTCAGCTTTATAGGATGCAAAGGCGAGATGGTGGTTTGTACCGAATGCGGTGACCTGACGAGTCCCATATTAGGACGAAACAGCGCTGTCGCCATCTGTCGGACCCGGAGTTTTTCCATATTTTGGAGTGCTCCGCAATTTTTAACACGAGAATCATGTTAGATTGACAAATTTTCACGTCCGCTTCGCCAATATTTTATTATATATATATATATATATATATATATATATATATATATATATATATATATATATATATTATTTTTGTATCTTAAACCTTTTGTTAAATATTTCTTTGTAATATTTTCTTGACTATACCCATATATATGATAGTTATTGAATTGTTGGGCGCCAGGCACAAATAACTATACCAAAGTATAATCAATTTGTACTAAATTTTTATTTTTATTTTCAATAAATATTACTCAATTATACATGTGCTGTTTTTCTGAGTATACTCCGTTTTTAGTGATTTGACATTTGAAACATTGATGTAAAATTTCTCTCTCTCAGGTGAGTTTAGATGAAAATATTATAATTGTCAGAAAAGGTCAAACCAATGATTCAAAAACACAAATACAAACTTTATTCAGAAAAATACAATAATGTCAGTAGGTGCAGTTTTTCTATGTAAAATTTTATAAAACACCTTATCTTAATATAATTAAATTATAAAAATTATTCAATGTGCGCTGAAATATTTTTATGGGATTTTGAATTGTTATATCTGGCAATATAACATAAATATCTAAACGGTTACAAATGCGTGGCGTCTTGAAATTTTTTGTTTTTATTTAAACAATCTAAAAAGTATTTTAGTGTGTGCCGTTATTATTATTAAAAGTGATCTTGATGCAGTGCAAATTAAATAATTTATTTTTATTATCAAATACAACTATTTGTTATGAAGTTAGTATAAATTTATTTTATCAAAATTATTTTATTATTAACTATAATTTTTCACAATAGTGTTAGTAAAAATTTACTCTATTGAATTATTATCGGGCAAGTCAAAAATTTTCAATATTTTACACAATAAATTAATACCTTTTTAATCTCCAGAAAAATTTTTAATATCCACGTTGCTTACTTATTGACTTAATTTATTTATTGATTTATTAAACTTCATTTTACTTCTTCTAAAATGGACTTTCAATTTTCAAATTAAATTTTATTTGCAAAGCTCTATGATTCTTCCTATTATTTTTGAAAAATTTTAACAAATAAGACCAGCAATATTTTTCTTCAGTACGGATTATTCTTCACTGTCTTCTTTTTAATTAATTAATAATATTTATATGTATGTATATATATATATATATATATATATATATATATATATATATATATATAAATATGTATATATATATATATATATATATATATATATATATATATATATATATATATATATATATATATATATATATATATATATAACAAAATAGAATAAAATATTGGCGAAGCGGACGTGAAAATTTGTCAATCTACATGATTCTCATATTAAAAAGTGCGGAGCACTCCAAAGTATGGAATAACTCCGGGTCCGACAGATGGCGACAGCGCTGTTTCGTCCTAATATGGGACTCGTCAGGTCACCGCAGTCGGTACAAACCATCATCTCGCCTTTGCATCGTATAAGCCATACTTATAATCAAAATACGGCAAATAAGACGACAAAGGCGACATCTCGATGGTCCACTCGATAATACAAGAACCATACAGATTAACAAAGTTTGTAAGAGAACCGTCATATGGTGGCGCGACGGTGAATTAAAACAGAAATATGTAAAATCGAGTACACGAAACGCGCTGCCCAAAAGATAGTGGTCGCATTTTTCGGTACTGGCAAGCAAGCATACCGCTATTTAAGCAGCCAAAGCCACGTGCCGCACCAAACGATCCCACCATGAGAGCATGGTTTAGCGTGTTTCAAAGCCAAACAGGTAAATAAATATGTAGATAAGTTTTTGTCCGTGTAATTTAAAATAAAATAAAATAAAATATTGGCGAAGCGGACGTGAAAATTTGTCAATCTACATGATTCTCGTATTAAAAAGTGCGGAGCACTCCAAAGTATGGAATAACTCCGGGTCCGACAGATGGCGACAGCGCTGTTTCGTCCTAATATGGGACTCGTCAGGCCACCGCAGTCGGTACAAACCATCATGTCGGACCCGGAGTTATTCCATACTTTGGAGTGCTCCGCACTTTTTAATACGAGAATCATGTAGATTGACAAATTTTCACGTCCGCTTCGCCAATATTTTATTCTATTTTATTTTAAATTACACGGACAAAAACTTATCTACATATTTATTTACTTGTTTGGCTTTGAAACACGCTAAACCATGCTCTCATGGTGGGATCGTTTGGTGCGGCACGTGGCTTTGGCTGCTTAAATAGCGGTATGCTTGCTTGCCAGTACCGAAAAATGCGACCCCTATCTTTTGGGCAGCGCGTTTCGTGTACTCGATTTTACATATTTCTGTTTTAATTCCCCGTCGCGCCACCATATGACGGTTCTCTTACAAACTTTGTTAATCTGTATGGTTCTTGTATTATCGAGTGGACCATCGAGATGTCGCCTTTGTCGTCTTATTTGCCGTATTTTGATTATAAGTATGGCTTATACGATGCAAAGGCGACATGATGGTTTGTACCGACTGCGGTGGCCTGACGAGTCCCATATTAGGACGAAACAGCGCTGTCGCCATCTGTCGGACCCGGAGTTATTCCATACTTTGGAGTGCTCCGCACTTTTTAATACGAGAATCATGTAAATTGACAAATTTTCACGTCCGCTTCGTCAATATTTTATTCTATTTTATTTTAAATTACACGGACAAAAACTTATCTACATATATATATATATATATATATATATATATATATATATATATATATATATATATATATATATATATATATATATATATATATGTATGTATGTTTATGCGGCTTTCACGGATTCCTCCGTGTAAGTTGCAATAACAGTGGATACATCCATATTATGCCGTTGTAGTGCTGAAATCACATTCAGCAAACGTACAACTAGATGCAACTCCATGTATAAGTGAAGTAAAATGCAAACTTCGTTCCATCATATCCCTTCCGTGTTAGAGGTTGCACAGTTTGAATAGATTACTACAGAACACAATCCATCCAATTCCACCACCATCGAGATGATGGCCTACCTGTATCAGCATATCGAGAAGAAAGTCAAAACTTACCCTCCCCGCTACAGTGATACAGCAGAGGCACATGTTTCGTCTCTACTAGGCTCATCAGGGTACCGACATGCACCTGGCTGTGCAAAGGACAGATCGGAAGGAAGCATGCAAATACTGAACGCGGCGTATATATGTTTATGCGGCTTTCACGGATTCCTCCGTGTAAGTTGCAATAGCAGTGGATATGTATGTATATATATATATATATATATATATATATATATATATATATATATATACATACATATGTGTATGTATATACATGTGCATGTATATGTAGTATGGGTTATATATATATATATATATATATATATATATATATATATATATATATATATATATATATGTATATATTTAAAATTTAATATTACTTTAATTTCTTGTTTTCAAATACGTTATTAGGCAAAAAAATCGAAGAAACCACTATGTAAAAGAAGGCACGATTTTAATTTTCTCACTACTGATATTGTCAGGAAACATCCATTTCGAATTTTCGTTGTACCAGAACTTTTGGGTTGAACTGATTTCAGGAGTACCGTGGATGAGTAGTTGTCTACCGGTACTGACGGAATGCAATGAGTTCGAAACTGGTCTACAAATGACGGTCACTACTAAGCGAAAAATTTCTACCTTTTCCCGATAACAGAATTTTTTGATATCATATTAATGTTAGTGCATTAAATATGTGATAACATATCTTAAATTCAATGAACACTGGCGGTGTATTTAATGTACATAGTCACCTTTAAAACTAATCATCAAAACTTTAAGTTTAATGTAAGATTACATTAGATTTAAGGGAATGAAATAATTTGTATTAACGTAAATTATTAAATTTAATGCATTAGCAATAAGCGCATTTAATAAATTAATAAATGCTTATGAAATTTGCTTCAAACACATTTACCTTAACTTTAATGTATTTCCTTTTTACAATGTACTTATGAATTTAACTGAAAATCATAAATATTAAAGGAAAATAGAAGTATCCTGGAGCAGTATATTATCAACTAAGCAGAAAAATAATTAAATAAAGAAGATAAAGGACCGGTATATTTTTTATCGATTGATTTAAAAATATATAGGATTATTACGTAAACAAGTATTTATAATTTTAAAGGCAATTAAGACTGTGGCTTATTGATTTTAACAATTATTCATAACTACACTTCATTTGAAAGAGTTTGAAATATTTAGATAGAAATAGTTGTATACTAATTAGTCTAGGGAGATTGGTACGAATTTTATGAAATTTTATGAGTAAGTGATAAGTACAATAATTTTTCCCAAAATATGATCGACTGTGAACAAAAAAAAAAAGAAAATCATCTTATCTTCTGTGGCGTAGCTGGAAAAGAGCAGTGTTGGCAATTCCTGTATCTATACAAAACCGTTTTTTTTAGAACTCCAAAGTAACCCCATAATATTGTTACGTTCGTTTGTCTATCCGTATGTCAGAGCCTAATAACTGCTTCAGTTTCATTAACCTAAAAACCGATCTGTAGCGAAATTGGAAAAAAAATAGGGCACTCGCAGTCTGTGAAAAGTAGGATTAAAAAAATTGCGTTTATTCCATCGAATCCGGCCATCATTGGATAAATCTTCAAAAATATAAATAAATGCTTTATATAACTTTTTTTTTATTTAATCGCTTCATTCATTTATTCCTGAAGTATGAGTATCCAAACTGGCTTTTTAAATATCCATCTCCCCTAATTTTCTAATGACGTATTTGAGAAATTAGTATATAGGCTCTTAGCAGATATATGCAATCAAAATTATCACAGGTAAGTTCCGTTCCCTAGTTGATAAGATACAATGTTCCCAATCAGCTCAAACAGAGCCATTCAACGAAATTGCAGAAGAAAACTTACATCAATATCCCTAACATAGCGTGTATCCTACAAGCATACTACAGAAGGTGTTTTAGATCATTAGAGAAGTCCGAAACGCACTTGCAGCCACACTCGTTGGGCCTAATTTTTGACAGGTGTCATTTTACAGAGCTGAAAACTGACTTTTTAGATATCTTCGTTATTCCTTTTCAAAAAAGGTACTTTTAATTTATTTTCATAAAACTTGCGGTTTTCGAGATAAATTGTTTTTTATGCGACAAACTCAAAAGTTACTAAAGTCAAACATAAAGGGTTAAAAATAAAATATTCAGAGTGTGTTGATGTGCTTTAATTTATGGGAAAGCGCTGTCTAACCCTTCAAAAGCAAGAAAAAGTTATGCTGAAAGATTTCCAGCTCAGACATTGTCAAGTCCAGAAAACTGTAGTATGGTTTAATGAGTCTTTGTGGACTCTTTACAGGGTGATTCTCCAGAAATTTTATCGATCGATTGTGGTAAATCTATAATTAGGAAGAATCTGAAAATTTGGCAGGGTACTGACGTGCATGAAGAACAGCCGGCTAAAATATTTTCAAGATGGCGGCACTTCCAGTTATACCGTAAGTAGATGTCAGCTTGCTTATTTTAAATGGAATATTATATTATTGCATTTAATATATTTATTGCATTTTTGATTTTTGGGTAAAATTCTAGTCATATTTCATGTAAAATATTCTATAATTAAGTCTCACCGCTTTGGACACACTTAAATTTTTATGTCAAAAATGACATCTGCGGACCAAAACATAACTAAAAATTTTTCCTATAAGGAAGTCTTTATTATTTAATTTGGGCTAGTTTTCTTGTAAACGAAAATCGACTTGATAGTTTTTTTATGATATTTTGTAAATTATTAGTACGGAGTGGTCAAAAATAATCGTCAAAAGTCAATTTTGTCAAATAGAAAGCACTTATTTTTATAGTTTTATCATATTAAGCATTAAAAATAAGGGTAACTTTGTATTAGTTTGCCTATTTCAAAAATTTGTAGTTTCCAAAATATTTGCAGTTCAACATGTTTCTATTGTAAAATGATATACGGATTTTAAGTCTTTTTATTAGTTAGCCATGCCAAGGAGGCGTGACGAAAATAAAACAGTCGAAGCCTACAGAATTGTTACTATTTGTTGCCATTTGACAATCACTAATAATAATCATATGGGGGTGATTAAATTACACGCACGAAAATTGCTTAAGCTTATTTATTACTTATGGAGATAATAGAGTTATTTCAAGAAAATGCGATACATTCGCGATCGGATATCCGAAGAAACAGAAACCAACACTACCAACTGTTAAAAAGATTATAAAAAACTTCAAGAACTTTAGATCTATAAGAGGTAAAAGAAATAGAAAACCAGTTGGTAATAAAAAAAAGTTACAAGAATTATTTGAGTAAATGTTCAAATTGACGCCTTTGAACTTCTAAACGTTTTTCGCATCTAAGCAGGAACTCTTCATGGGTGGCTCTTCTTATTGACTGAGGATTAAGTTCTTCAAATGCTATTCTGATGCACTGCATGCAATCTTCTCTATTGGTTAATGCGGTGTTGTATACTTTATTTTTGATTGTCCACCAAATAAAAAATCAAGTATTGTTAGGTCGGGGGAGCGAAATGGCCAAAGATGTGGCCCATTTTTGGCCATCTGTTGATCATATACCAAGTTTTAAAGATGATTGTAAATTTCTTCTTCTTCGGATGCATATCCATTAATGAATGTTTGCGATCACATCCTCCATTGCTTCTCTATCAGAGGCGGTGTGGATCAGTGTTTGTACATCACATAACCCTGTCCATTGTCTTATGTTCCGAAGCTAAGATATTTTCTTCCTTCCCATTCCCCTTCTGCCCTCAATTTTGCCCTCAATCATCAACTGTAAGAACCCATATTTTTCTTTTCGCATAATATGTCCCAGATAGGCTGTTTTTCTTTTCTTGACTACTTCGAATAGTCCACGCTCTCTTCCTACATGCCTCAGAACTTCCTCATTTGTCTTCTTCTCCGTCCGTTAGATTTTAAGAATTCTGCGATACAACCACATTTTGAAGGCTTCGAGTTTATTGATATTACTCGATTGTTAACTAAATGACTATTATGTGAAGGCGCCCCATCATGTTGATAAAATAGATCTTCAAAAATTTCTAACTTACGATTCAGATTATCTTGGTAGAAATCTGGGACGACCACAAAACACTTTAAACTGCCAAGACTCGTGAACATTTAATTCTCTAAATGGATGTACGTGTGAGTTGCTCCAATAGTGGGAATTGCGTCGATTAAATAATCTATTTTTTGTGAATTTGGCTTCGTCTGACCAAATAATATTATTCAAAAAAAAACAGCATTTTCTTGTGACGGAAGTAAAATAAATTGACAGAACTCTCCTTTTCGTGGAAAATCAGTGCCTTTTAAATGTTGTACTGTGAAATATACATTGGCATGAAAATTGTGTTGCCATAAAATCCTTAAAACTGATGTTTGATATAATCCAGACTCTAACGCTACTTGTAGATATTGTCGGATATGCGGAGAAATATCCTAAAATTATAGTGGTCAATATTCTCATTTTTAAAAACTGGCCTATTTCCATTTATTTTTGCTTTTATGGATCCGAGGGTCTTGAAGTTTTCTAATCTCTATTTAACAGTTGGTGTTGGTTATTGTCTGTGCGGACATCGGATCGCGAATGTATCGCATGTTCTTGAAATAACTCTATCACATTCTCCATAAATAATAAATAAGTTTAAATAATCTTCGTGCCTGTACTTTAATCGCCCGGGCATGATTATTATTAATGAATGTCAAATGGCAAGAAATAGTGACAATTCTGTAGGGTTCGATTGTTTTATTTTCGCCACGCCTCGCCGTCATGGCCAACTAATAACAAAACTTAAAAGCCGTATAGCATTTTTACAATAGAAAAATTTTAAATAACCAATATTCTGAAAACTACAAATTTTTGGAATAGGCATCCTTATACAAAATCACCGTTATTTTTAATGCTTAATATGATAAAATTATAAAAATAGGTGCTTTCTATTTGAAAAAATTGACTTTTGACGATTTTTTTAAATATAATTCCTATTGTTCGTTTTTGACCCCTCTGTACTAATAATTTTCAAAATATCATAAAAAGACTACTAAAGTCGATCTTCATTTACAAGAAAACTAACCCAAATTAAATAATAAAGACTTTCTTATAGAAAAAATTTTTTTCGTGCGTGTAATTTAATCGCCCCGCCATGATTATTCTTAATGAATGTTAAATGACAAGAAGTAGTGACAATTCTGTAGAGTTCGATTGTTTTATTTCCCCACGCTTCGCCGTCAAGGCCAACTAATAACAAAACTTAAAAGTCATATAGCATTTTTACAATAGAAAAATGTCCAATTGCCAATATTTTGAAAACTACAAATTATTGAAATGAATAACCTTTTAAATATTTACTCTTATTTTTACTGCTTTATATGATAAAATTATAAAAATAGGTGCTTTCTCTTTGAAAAAATTGACATTTGACGATTTTTAAATATAATTTTTATTTTTCTTTTTTGACCACTCTGTACTAATAATTTTCAAAATATCATAAAAAGACTTCTAAAGTCGATTTTCGTCTACAAGAAAACTAACCCAAATTAAATAATAATGACTTCCTTATAGGAAAAATTTATAGCTAAGTTTTGGTCCGCAAACGTCATTTTTGACAAAAATTTAAATATGTCAAAAACGGGAAGACTTAAGTGTAGATCATTATATATGAAATATGTCCAGAATTTTACGTGGAAATCAAAAATGCAAAATATGTAGGGTATTCCATTTAAAATAAGCAAGTTGACATCTACTTCCGGTATAACTGGAAGTACCGCCATCTTGAAAATATTTTAGACGGCTGTCCCCCGCGCACGTTAGTACACTGTCAAATTTTCCGATCCTTCCTAATTATAGTTTTCCCACAATCGATCGACAAATTTTACGGAGAATCAACCTATATAAAATTATACAAGTCAGTTCAAAACTTAGTGTCAATAAAGGAAATCGCTGGTTACCCCTTTAGGGCTCTGTATTTTCGTTAAGAGACACGTTAAAATTTTTTATTCTATGACAAATTAGAGTTATTTTGACTTCCCCTGTACGGTCCGGAGAAGCTGGAGATACTTACCGGACATACTGTATTGCGTTACAAATCAGTATTCGTTAAATTATTGTTTTTGTATTATAGTTTATTTCTTCTTTTGTATGTATTTTGTATTTATGTATAGAACACTTAGTGTAAGCTTTGCTTGTAATTGTCTGAATAACCTGCGACAATTCATAATTTACATAAACCGTCAATAAATTATGTCTTTGTTTAAAATTTGGCTCTTGTCGCTTTGTCTTCCATTTATTATTTATAAATTTGTCTTTTTAATACACATGCATATTTTTAATGTAAATTATCCTTTAAGTAGCCTTATTAAAATTTTGAATGTGGAATATTTCAAATTATCGATATAAAATATTTAGTGTATTTTTGGTATACTGATTGGTTATTAAAAAATTTGAGTAGCTAATGCGTGACCCTATTCATAATATAGAATATAAGTAAATAAAATTTTTATAAAAAAATTGAACCGACTTCTAAAAGTGCGCTAAAAAGTGAAAAATAAGTATAAATTTGTATATGAAATTAAAATTTTTGGAGTCGGCGCCAAACTAATACTTGATAAAATGCGATTCGCAACGCTTTATTTATAATTGCTTTCTTACTATAATTTGTATATATTAGTAATTATTTATTTCATTTAGAAAAAATTTGGCGCCGACTTCAAAAATTTCAATATCATATAAAAATCTATAGTTATTTTTCACTTTTTAGCGCACTTTTAGAAGTCAGTTCAATTTTTTTATAAAAATTTTATTTTTCAATTTTTAGTTTTGAATTCATTATAATATCCATAAATTATTTAAACTAAATACTAATCGAAATTAACATACCTCGCAATGAGGTGGCAAAAAAGTTCCCATTTTATCCAAAGTTGTAAATCACCCTAAAATGAACCACTAAAAATTCTTTAATTCTTGGAGTTCTCCAAATACCAGTGACATTGTGTCAAACAAATAATTAGTCTATCATTGTAAATCCATTATCTTAAATTTCAAGTTAATTTAAGATTGGTAACGTAGGCCCCAAAGCCTTCCAATATCGATATTTAAAGAACTTGAGACGTAAACCTCATAATACGAAATCTGAAAAAATGCGAATAAGGTAAAATTTTCAACCCACCATATTGAATCCGCCATATTGAATTTCAAAAGAGTAATTTTAACGTCTTAATCTAATCTAAATCTAAACCCTTCAAAGCCCCCCCGGAAATTAAAAATTTCTAGACAATCATATTCCATCTGACAGATTATCTTAAAATAATTTTATATTCGCTATTTACATCCTTAAAAACGATCCAATCCCACCTTTGAACAAAATCGAAAAATGTAAAATTTTTAGTCCCCTATATTGGATTCGCCGTATTGAATCTTGAAAAAATACTTTTAAATTCATAATTTACACCCTCAAGACCCCTTATATCAGTTTTGGAGAAAATCTAAAAATGCAAAGTTTTTCAGGAAATATTTTAAATTCACAATTACCACTTACAAAAACCCCCCAGTATTGATTTTAGACAAAATCGAGAGATGTAGAATCTTTAATCCGCTATCTTGGATCCGACAAAGTTAATTTTTTTAAAATAATTTCAGATTCTTAATGTGCGATCCTAAAAACTCCCCATATCAATTTTGAAAAAAATCGGACAAAATTGATTTTTTCGTCCTCCATATTGGCTTCGCATTTTGAGTTTTCTAAAAATAATTTTAGATTCGTTATGCGTGACCCCGAAAACTGCCCCGTACCAATTTTGGAGAAAATCAGACAAAATTGATTTTTTGTCCGCCTTATTGGATCCGCCATGTTGAATTTTAAAAAATCTTTTGGATTCGTGATGTGCGACCCCGAAAACCCCCCGATACTAATTTTGGAGAAAGTCGGACAAAATTAAAATTTTTCGTCGGCCACATTGAATTTTTTAAAAATAATTTCGGATTCATTGTGAAATTTTCCCATACCAACTTTGGAGAAAGTTAATTTTTTTTGGCCGCCATATTGTCAGCGCGATCTTCGATTTTACTGTACCAATTTCGTCCAAAAAAATATGGGACCACCGCAGCAATTTCCTGAACATAACGTAAAAAATTTCTTTCAAATCGTTGCCGCCGTTCTGGAGTAATCAGTGTACAGGGTGAGTCAACGATTGGATGAAGTAAGTTTGTGCCTTTTCGGTGAAATTAACAAAGAAACTATATTTATTGTTTGATACAGTTTATTTTTACGCAGATTTTAAAAATATTTAGGACTCTACAGGGTGAGCCAAAAAACTAGGACAGCATAAAGTTGTATTTTTTTAAATAGAACACCCTATATACGAGTCGTATTTTCGATTTAGCTTATAATTTTAAATCTTTTTTATTAAGGGTTTATTATAACAAAACTTTATAGTTTCTTAGATAATTAAGTTTAAAAAAAAAGTTACATTTTCAAGCACCAATTCAATCCTAAATAACGTTTTCAATTTTGTGACAAATATATTCAAATTTGGAATTTCGCAAGGCCAAGGACAAGTTAACATAATTTTTACCTAATATTTGCAATAAAAGCTACAGGGTGTTGAACACATCGGCTCAAATTTGAACAAGTTTAAATGAATAAATATCTTTTTTTTTTTTTTTTAAATGGTACATCCTGTATATTTTCATGTTATTTAATAGAGTAATAAAAACCCTAAAAGTTTTGTTCAATATATCCTATACCTATTTATAATAGTTTTTGAGATATTTTAGTTTTTCTTATTTTCCATACTTTTTTACAGAAATAGTCTTCATTATCATAGTAGCCATGTAAAATAATAAAAAGAAACTACAGAAACAAACAAAATGTGGTTAAATATGATGAAATACATTATTCGTTATATTACAACGGCAATAGTTTAATTAAACATAATGTGAAAAAATTAACAACAATAACGACAAGGCAAATACATATTTACTTTTATACCAAATTGAAACAAAAAAATTGCCTATTAAATACTGAGATTAATTATTTCTTTTTAATAAGTGTTCGAATAAACGACCCTCTTATGCAATGCACAAATTTAATCTTTTTTGCAGATTTTCTCGGACCCTGGACAAAATTAGTGGCGTTATTGTTCTACAGGTATCCCTAATCCTGTTTCGCACATCTTCCACTGTTGTTGGTGGATTAACATACACCTTATTATTAATATAACCCCATAGAAAGAAATCTAATGGGGTGATGTCGCAAGACCTTGGTGGCCACTCAATGAAACCCCCACGTCCAATCCATTTTTGCGGATATCGTTGGTCCAAAAACGCACGAACTTCACGATGGTAATGCGGAGGCGCACCATCGTGCTGGAACCACATACTGTCGAGCTCATCCCTATCGAGACCTTGAAGCAGTTTGGGTAGTTCTTTTTGTAGAAAGTTCAGGTAACTATGGCCATTTAGTGGTTCATTAAAAAAGTGGGGTCCAATAATTCGATTATGATGAATACCACACCAAACATTTAATGACCAGTGGTTTTGATGTTGCACCTCTCTAATCCAAAATGGGTTTTCTGTGGCATAATAATGCATGTTGCGTCTATTTACGGCACCGTTACTTCTAAAAGTAACTTCATCACTAAACATTACCTTGCATAATAAATTTGGATTTAATTGAATCTCCGCATTTATTGTACGACAAAATTTTACACGACTTTCAAAATCCTGTCCATGCAATTCTTGGTGTAATTCCATGTGATATGGATGATACCTATATTTCTTGGTAGTACGATTAGCGATGGATTGTGATGTTTCACATAATGCTGCTAACTGACGGCTACCAATATAAGGATTTTCCTGAACATTTAACAATACTTGTAGTTCTTTTTCTTCATTAGTTACTGGTTTGTTGACCACTTTATGTTTTGGATAATCAACAGTACCAAAAGAATCAAATCTTTGCATTAAGTTTTGAAAAGTATGGGTATTAGGCTGGCGTCGATCAGGATACTTCATTTTGTAAATTCTTTGAGCAAGAAGGCAATTTTTTTGAGCCTCTCCTATTGTATAAATCATATCTATTAACTCATTCTTTGGAAAATTCATTTTACAATATAAGATGAATGCAAAAAAAACCAAACTACACTACATAAAAACCAAAAGAAGCGATTGCGGTTATAAATTTGACACACAGAAAAATGTTCTTTTACATTGTTTTTGCCATGGCTACTATGATAATGAAGACTATTTCTGTAAAAAAGTATGGAAAATAAGATAAACTGAAATATCTCAAAAACTATTATAAATAGGTATAGGATATATTGAAGAAAACTTTTAGGGTTTTTATTACTCTATTAAATAACATGAAAATATACAGGGTGTATCATTTAAAAAAAAGATATTTATTCATTTAAACTTGTTCAAATTTGAGCCGATGTGTTCAACACCCTGTAGCTTTTATTGCAAATATTAGGTAAAAATTATGTTAACTTGTCTTTGGCCTTGCGAAATTCCAAATTTGAATATATTTGTCACAAAATTGAAAACGTTATTTAGGATTGATGTGGTGCTTGAAAATGTAACTTTTTTTCTTTAAACTTAATTATCTCAGAAACTATAAAGTTTTGTTATAGTAAACCCTTAATAAAAAAGATTTAAAATTATAAGCTAAATCGAAAATAAGATTCGTATATAGGGTGTTCTATTTAAAAAAATACAACTTTATGCTGTCCTGGTTTTTTGGCTCACCCTGTAGAGTCCTAAATATTTTTAAAATCTGCGTAAAAATAAACTGTATCAAACAATAAATATAGTTTCTTTGTAAATTTCACCGAAAAGGCACAAACTTACTTCATCCAATCGTTGACTCACCCGGCAAATACATAAAAAAACATTCATAGTCGACAAATTGAGAACCTCCTTCTTTTAGAAGTCGGTTAAAAAAGGTTTATCCTGTTGCTGAAATTCTGCGCTGGGTATTATGCTTAGAATAATAATAAATTATATGTCTCCTTTCATTCGAAAGCAAGTCGTAGAATCTTTCCAGATGACCAGATTAAAAATATTCTGATGAGGGTGCCCAAACAAAAAAGACCTGTGTCAGGCATGGAAATATTTGTTATTTTTGATACCAAAGTAAATTTAGTGATATTTTCTGTCCACCTAGTGTCTTGATAAAAAAATTTACGCCTGTCTTTGATTTTTTTTTTTGCTCATCAAGATTTATACACTCCTGGACAAAATTAACGCAATAACATATTAAATCATAGAAATCGCTATAATTAATTAATTCTAATAATTTTTTATGGATATTGGTTTCATTAAAAGTTAGAAAAACATTTTTGTAAACTTGAATTTGCTACAATTTGTATGTTAAGATTTGGATAAAAATTATTCTTAGGACCTAATAACAAAATCGTTGAAATAAGAAAAAATTAATAGTCTAACTGGGTAACTAGTAGCATGCTTAGAATATAGCATTTATGCACCTAGGCATGCCTCTAATTAAATTTTGGATAAAATCTTGAGGAATTTGTTCCTATCGGTGATATTTGCATTTTCAAGTTCCCTCAGGTTTCTAGCACATTTTTTTGAGGTAATCCCATAAATGTTCGGTTGGATTCGGATTTTTGGTGGCCCTTGCACAAATGGTATACTAACTTAATTCATATAATCGAGTATCTCCCTAGCCACATGAGGTCGAGCGTTGTCTTACATAAACAAGGAATTGGGTGCCACAACATGGCCCAACAGCATCACTACAATATTCTCAAGATTGTTATGTTTTTATTTTTTCTAATCGAAATCTATCTAAAAATAATAAGTTTATGCTTACCTCCCTCCATCATTAATATGTTTTATTTTTTTCTTGAAAGTTAACATTGGCAGTATATTTGTTTTTATTGAAACTGGGTTCACAATTATGGTGTTTGTTTGAAGGTCATAGACAATGATGTTTCTTGCGAAATAGTAGATATCTGTTGGACTTCTACTGTCTTTATTTTTGTTGAATATCACGACGTTTCGGCTAGTAGTTATCTCTAGCCGTTTTCAAGTGAAACTAAATAAATCCCTTAGCTACATGACTATTTATACTAAAAGTAAATGCAGCGGAGTCTGACTGAGATGGGTGCACTCATGCCTGCTATGGCAAAATCCCATTTTCATGCTGCATTTAGTTTTAATTAACTATTAAAAATTGGTTTCCACACTTCTCTTATATCTAAAGATGGTTTACTAAAATAACTCGGGTTCTGATGTATAACCGCGGCTTCTTTGAATTTCCGTTTTCTCCAATGTTGTTTTTGGTGTAGTATTTTAGCATCACACCATTTTATGTGGTGTCCATGAATCTAGAAATGGTTGGCGACACCAGCTTTTTCTGTTTCTCCTCGAAATGTGCATTTTTGGTGTTCTTTGATCCTTATGTCAAGAGTTCTCTTTGTTTCGCCAACGTAGGAATTGCCACATTCACATGATATCTGATATAACAGTTCTTCATGTCCCTTTGAGTTGTTGGTTTGACCCTAGTAAGTCCACTTCTCAGAGAGTTATTTAAATTGAAAACAATTGATTTTATATCGTTTTCCTATCTTTCTAACTTTTTCCGAAATGCCTTTAACATAGTGGATGTTCAATACTGGTTTTCATTCTTCATTCGTTGTCGATATTGTCCTATTTCTGCGGTGTTCTAGAAATTCATCCACTAGATATACTGGGTATCCGTTGGCCGTCAGATCATTTTTAATGTAATCTATCTCTTTCATCAATTTCTTGTTGGAGTTAAGAGTATATCTATGAGATTTCTTATAATTCCTTGTTTGGTGTTGTTGGAGTCAGTAGATGATTAATTAAGGTACTGTCTTGTGTGCGTGGCTTTTTTGTAAACCGAAGTTCCAATTTGTCTTCCATTTCTATCAACCAAGACATCTAAGAATGGTAATTTATTTTCTACTTCTTTCTCCATGATGAGTTTAATAGTTGGGCTAATATTCTTGAGATGAAAAAGGAAGTTTCGAAGTTCTTCGTCGTTTCCACTCCAAATAATAAAAGTATCATCTACGTATCTGAGCAATAACTTTGGTTTCTTAGTTGTGGATATAATTGCAAACATCTCGAACCATTCCATGAAAATATTTGCGACCACCGGTGAGAGTGAGAATAATTAAGGTATTGTCCTGTGTGCGTGGCTTTTCTGTAAACCGAAGTTCGAATTTGTCTGCCATTTCTTTCAATGAAAATACATAAGCAAGACATGCCCTTATGACTTATCCCGAGTTTCCCGAACTTTCCGACTTCTGAACTTGCCAAATTTCTTCTTCCAATCCTGAGACCATTACAAGAAAATAAATCGTCCTTGGTTAAGAACTCGCAATATTTCTTAGAAATTATACCTGAAATAGAAGTACGACCGGAAAACCATTTTATTAGCTTTGACGTGGAAAGCCTATACACCAACGTTCCAGTTAAGGAGTCGCTAAAAATCATAAGAAAGAAACTTGAAGAAGACTAGACCTTAGCAAAAAGAACACCTTTATCATCGCACGCCATTATGGACTTGTTGGAAAGTTGTTTGACTAATTCCTATTTTCAAGAAAAGGAAAAATTCTATATCTAGGATGATGATTAGTGATGGGATCTTCACTCGCACTGGTGGTCGCAAAGATTTTCATGGAATGGTTCGAGATGTTTGCAGTTGTATCCACAACTAAGAAACCAATGTTATTGCTCAGATACGTAGACGATACTTTTATTATTTGGAGTAGAAACGACGAAGAACTTCGAAACTTCCTTTTTCATCTCAAGAATATCAGCCCAACTATTAAACTCATCATGGAGAAAAAAGTAGAAAATAAGTTACCATTCTTAGAATATCTTGGTTGATAGAAATGGCAGACAAATTTGAACTTCGGATTACAAAAAAGCCACGCACACAGGACAATACCTTAATTGATCATCTAATCGCTCCAACAATACCAAACAAAGAATTATAAGAAATCTCGTAGATAAAGCCTTAACTCTCTGCAACTCTAACGAGAACTTAACGAAAGAGATAAATTACATTAAAAATGATCTAACAGCCAACGGATACCCAGTATATCTAGTCGATAAATTTCTAGAATAACGCAGAAATAGGACAAAATCGACAACGAATGAAGAATGAAAACCAGTATTGAACATCCCCTATGTTAAAGGCATTTCGGAAAAAGTTAGAAGGATAAGAAAACGATATAAAATCAACGTTGTTTTTAATTCAAATAGCTCTCTGAGAAGTCGGCTCACTAAGGTCAAACCAACAACTCAAAGAGATATGAAGAACTGTGTATATCAGATACCATGTGAATGTGGCAATTCCTACGTTGGTGAAACAAAGAGACCTCTTGACGTAAAGATCAAAGAACACTAGAAATGCACATCCCGAGGAGAAACAGAAAAATCTTTTTTGCCAACCATTTCTGGACTCATGGACACCACATAAAATGGTGTAAAGCTAAAATACTACACCGAAAACAATATTGGAGAAAACGGAAATTCAAAGAAGCCGTGGTTATACATCAGAACCCGAGTTGTTTTAGTAAACCGACTTTAGATATAAGAGAAGTGTGTAAACCACTTTTTAATAATTGTAAATCAAATCTAAATGCAGCATGAAAATGGGATTTTGCCATAGCAGGCATGACCACACCCATCTCAGTCACACTCTACTGCATTTACTTTTAGTATAAATAGTCATGTAGCTAAAAGATTTAGTTAGTTACACTTGAAAACGGCTAGAGTTAACTACTAGCCGAAAGGTCGTGATATTCAACAAAAATAAAGACAATGGAAGTCAAACAGATATCTACTACTTCGCACAATTATGGCATTATAATCAATAACAACTATTCTGAATATTCTTGTCGATATTGTGTTTAGTTCCTAAAACTTTCCCCGTTGTACCTAAAATAGAGAAAATTATTAGTTTATACAGAGTGACTCGATATATAATTTTGAGACAGAAAGTTTTAATTTAAATTGTATTTTGGATTCGACTTGAACAATAACAAACTGTAAGGTTAGATCTGACTCGACCTTCTTTGCAAGAGAGTTTTGTCTCACTAAAACTTTTTTAACTAGTATAAATTTTTGGAACATACCATAATTTCCTTAGTAAATTATATAATTCTTGAAATAATGTTAAAATTTGATATTCTTTTTTTCCACTGTTTTGAAGGCTTGTCACTTGTCATGGTGTTGAATTCAAGATTCATGTATCTTTTCCCACCATTTCGTCAGTCGTTTTTCTGAGCAGAAGAAAAAAATAATTCGTTTTGATAACAATCATATTTTTCTTGCAGAGTTGCATTAAGATAAGTTGTGTCGCATTTTTGCTAATTTTGATGAGGATATTTCGAGTCCCAGGACAAATTTAAGAGTGCAGGGTTACTTGGTAAACCTTTGAAGTATAATACGGATGTTAATTTGGTCAGTTCTGGCAATGACCCGATACCCAGTCTTTTTAATTTTTTTCTTCTTTACCACCAAAAGGTCACTCAACACCACTGGCCTTCTTCCTTTTCCTCTATTTCTCCTTCTGTTTCTTTTTCTCAGTATTTTCTCCTTTTTCCTTGCTATTTTGCCCCATTTTGCTTAACATCGAGTTTTTTTTCTGATTTCACTACGGTACCTGCTTCATATGCTGTACGTGTAAGACCCCCTACTAGTATCGAATGATCCAGAGCTTACCAAAGGTTACCTAAATGTCAGGACGTCAGAAAGCCTCCATTAATCAGGTTTTATGTGTCTGTGTCGTCTCAGGGAATCATAGACTTTAATCAACTGAATCTTTGCATTCGATACAGCCTATAAATTTAAAGCCATTGTTTGTTTCTTTGAGTTTGTATATATAATTAATTAATAATCAGTGTACTTACCTCTTTAAGATGTGTTGTGTTTTCTCGTATGGTATAATTAATCAAATCTTGTAACCATATGCAACTGATATCATTCACGTATGTGAGGGGCACATTTGT
Organism: Diaprepes abbreviatus; assembly: GCA_034092305.1. Taxonomy (NCBI): domain Eukaryota; kingdom Metazoa; phylum Arthropoda; class Insecta; order Coleoptera; family Curculionidae; genus Diaprepes; species Diaprepes abbreviatus. The sequence continues at coordinate 862,067 of JASJET010000193.1, read as the reverse complement.
TAACTCTAGTAAACAGGCCTATTTACATGGATAGAGTGCACTAAATATTTTAATATTATGCATATATATATATATATATATATATATATATATATATATATATATATATATATGAATAGTTTGGTTATTCCGGGTTTCAATCCGTTCGTTCAAGAAATCGTTTTCACGGCGTTTCGCCAAAATCTCATTTGGCATTTTCAAGTGCGGTTCGTCTCGTTACTCGCTGAGAACTGATCAGTGAAAACGATTTCTTGAACGAATGTATTGAAACCCGGAATAACCAAACTATTCATTCTACCATCCGTGAAAATCTACGATATAACATATATATATATATATATATATATATATATATATATATATTAGTTAAATTATATCACAAAAATACCTGTTTAGAGTATGATTATTTGTTGTAATAGATTAATCAATGTAAGTTTAAATTGTCCAAAACCACCTGGTGGAACAGCTGACTCTGCCAGGCATATTCCTTTGAACAAAGAAGCGCTAGGCTACTCCGGGCAGTTAGTTACCTTTACACCGTAAAACGTAATATATGGATATTTGTTTTTATTTTTTTTTGACTGTTTTCTTGGCGTTAGATTCGGTTTCCTGTTTTGTTTTAATGTTAGACCGGTCTCTATCTTAATCTTTAAGGCATCAAAACAGGTGGCGCATATTACTCCGACCACTCTCTGCCCCTTTTGGAGCTAGCCGGATAAGCCGTAAAAGAAAGAGACCATTCCAGAGCCTCCTGATAAAATAAAAAAATAAATAAATTAGATTATCAGAGACACCAAATAACTTATTTATTGACAACAATTTATTATTTATTCATTTACAACAAATTGCTCCCTCTCCACTATTGTTTTCATTATTTAACATAGTAATCAGCATTCATAGATCTCTTATGGACAAGAACTAATTCTGAGTGGGCGTCAAAGCAGATGTCATCCCAGAACATAATAGAGCCACCGCCAAACGGAATTCTTGCAGAAATATTGCAAGTAACAAACCTCTCTCCTGGTCTTCACCATACTCTCTCACGACTACCTGGATGTTTTAGGCTAACAATAGTTTCATCTGTGAAGAAAACTTTTTTCTAATCATCCACAGACAAGTTTGGTGATTTTGAGGAAAATGTAACCTGGCAACTCTGATCTCTCTAATAAGCAAGGGATCATTGATTGTTATCCTAGTGTCTAATCCAGCTTCATTTATCCGTCTTCTAACTGTTCTATAAGAAATTGCTACATTGCGGGTTTCTCATCATAGAACTAGTGGCATTCCTGTTTCGTAAAGCATATGGTCTAAGCAAACATTCGTTTCGGTCGTTAGTGCATTGTTTTTGCTATTGCTTTGGCATTCTAGAATAAGTTTCTACTTCAGTCAAACGTCTTACCATACGACTTATTGTGTAACAGTATTTCCTAACAAATTGGCAACATAACTCTGACAATATCTTACGTAAAATAAAACTGATGCTCGCACTACCTCCTGTTAAGCTAAATTCATTGTTTGATTAATTTTTTCAAATTTTTGGAGTCACAAATAAAACAATCTACAATAAAAACTTTCAAAAAAATAAACAAATTATAATCTTAATTTTAAAGAGTATTTATAGCAAAAAATTATTTAAAACTGTTAATCTAAACGAATTGTTTTGATTGCTGTCATTAACAACGAAACAAAATATTCATAGCCTACTATTCAAATACTCGATAAACTTCAAAAATGGCATAAGAAAAAGATAAATTAATTTTTTGGATAATGTCATATTGTTGCGTTATTTTTGTCCAGGAGTTTATTTTAATATTTTTTATTTACAATGCTGCTTAATTAACCAGATTGTAAATAACTTTTGTTATCCCGGATATATAAAAATATGCCAGTTTTATAACAAAATATTATTGTATTGCAAGTTAGTTAACCAGGTTATTAGGATTCTAAGTTTGTTTATATCCAAGTTTAATCCTTTGGGGATTACAGACAGAGAGTGCCTACGGAATGAGATTATCAAACAAAAATAGAAGCTGTAGTTTGGGGATTTAGAATTGCTATTTATTTTATTCCAAAAAGGATATATTCGAAAGAGAACTTATTATTTTTCTGACTTGCTATTTTTAACTTAAATTTAAAACCCTTAGGGATAAAATAAGGAAGATTTAACTTCTATTATTGTAGAGTATATCAATGATTATATTTTTTTGTAATAAAAACTTTCATTTCATTTTATAAACTATCTAAAAACTAATCAAATTATCTAACAAACATCACAGGAAAAAATAATCACTATGTGAAGAAGTCTTTTACCTTTAAACAATTTATTGATAGAATACAATTACCAGCAAATTATAAATTGGTTTTACTAGATGTGGTTTCTTTGTATACAAATATACAACATTGACACTCAATAAATTTAAAGAATACATAAAAAAACAATATTTTTTTCGAGTTCAAAGATATTCTAAATCAACAGGTAGGTGGTTGTGCTATGGGTTTACCAATCTCCTCAACAATAGCACAAATAGTTATCGAACATGTAGAAGAAGAAGAAGTATTGAAAAAAATAGATTTAATTTAATATTTTTTAAACTATATATTTTCCTGCTGTACCCGAAAAGAAAATAAATAACTTATTATAATACTTTAATAACTTCCATCCAAAACTATAATTGACATCTGAAATTTTAAAGAACAAAAAATATTTTTTTAGACTTAGCTATATATAGAAACAAAATATATAACAGTCTTTATACAAAGTGGTACACAAAAGATACTTGGTCGGGGCGTTATTGCAATTTTAACTCTCAACACCCAAATAAACAGAAAAATATTGGCATAATTTGTTTAGTTGATCGAGCTATAAAATTATCTTCACTCGAATTTCGTCCAGAAATAATAAAAACAGATAGACGAAACTCTCATAATGAACCATTTTCTCGAATATATTTTGGGTAAGCATAACATAAAAGTATGCCATGAAGTCAATAATTTACTGGGATCATTTTATACTAAATTAAAAAGTAAAGTTACAACCAAAAAAAGATCTAATGTAATATATTCAATTCCATGCCTAAACTGTCCTCAAATAATACATACAAAAAGAGATAAAAATGTCGTAAATGACATACAAGATGTCAAAAACCTTAGTCAAATTTACTATAACCTAATTTTTTTAATACGATGTACCTACAGTTACACTACAAGAAGTATTAGAAACAGTGTAATGATGCTTGAGACCACTCTATATAAGCGCATGTAAATTAAAGAGTGGTATAAAAATAATCTTCTTTCCCATTTTTGGCTGTTATAAAAAGTAATTACTCAAAGTTGGTTAAAACAGTTTTTTTGATTCTACAAGCTAGGAAATGTATAAGTTTCAATTATAAGTTGTAGAGCTCTTTAAAACCTAGAATTTCAGCTTTTTTGTTATCATTTTTGTCAATTTGTTATTGCAAAAAGACCAAAAAACCCTCAAAATCGGCAATTATTTATTTCAAAATAAACTTTTTTGCACTTTTTTGCTTTTAGAGACGAGACCTCTTTCTTTTGAACAAAATGATTTTTATAATAGTAAATCGGATAATTTGTTTTCTTTTGGTAAACATTTTGACCTCCACAAAGTCTCAATATTTTCTTGAATGTCTAGGTTTTCATATTTTGTTAGGAACAAATGAAAAATTAATTTACAACCCCTTAAATATCGTTTTGAAAAAGCGGGTGTTTTATAAAAAAATTGAGCTTGAGCCTCCTTCTTATAAGTTGGACATTTTTATTTTGAAAATTCGAATAACTGACTTCAAGGTGAAGATTTTGAAAAAAAAAATTTTTTTTGGATTAATAGGTGTCTAATTAAGATTTTTTGTTTCAAAAAATCGCAGTTTTTTCGTTTATAACAATTAATAAACAAATCGAACGACATTTGATACTTAGAGAGCTATATGTTTAAAGTTAACAATCAGATTTTACAAAGTATGCTTAGAAAATAGATGAGCATGGAGAAGTGGAGGGAGACGTGTAATTGAAATTCTCAGCCGTATAGCTATGCCTGGGCTCGATAAGTGTCATTGTCTCTAACAAGATTGGATGTATTTTTACGTTACACTAGTTATGGTCTTAGAGAAAAATAATTTTAATATTACTGTGTTCATAAAATATAATTTATAACTGGTTGAATGGCACGGTCCTATTCACTGTTCGTGCCAAAACTGGTAGCCTCAAATAATATACATAATCATACAATATTTGGTGCATAGAGGTTTTTGAGTCGCTCAATCGATTTCTTTGGTTACTTTATTGATATAACATCTCCAAAGGTTGATAAATAGAGGTTGGGAGTGAAACTATCATTTATTTCAATTTTTCCCAAACTTTTCCAAATTTTGTACACGATGGTTTTTATAATCTCTGATTCGATGGTAAGTGTTAATTTTTTTTTACCACCCCCAAAAGGTAAAAAAGGGGGGTTTGGGTGAAATTTCCAGTTTTTTAAATTTTTTACCAACCTTTTTGAAATTTTATTTACAAGAATTTTTTACATATATAATACAATGCTCAACCGGTTAATATAATTAGCATGATAAGCATGATTTCCTGATATCCTTGAAGGTGAAATTAATTTTCTGTCAATATTTAAGACCCAGCTTTCCACCATATCGTTTTAAACCAGCACCAAAATTGCATTTTTGACGACAATAAAGAAGAAAATCATGGTTCTTGGGTTTAGACTGTGTCAAATTGGAATTATTATCCGACATTTCGTCTACGATTGCACCAGGCATCTTCAGGGATCTTTACTCTACGAGATTAGAACACTGAATGACCATCAAGGAGCAACAGCCCGGTATTTATACCCGACTGGTGCTCAGCGAACCGTGATCCTGCATTACAATCGATTTCCATCTGTGATGTAGACTGTAACTCTATTAATAATATTTCGATATTAAGAAATTTCGATTGACTCTCTAATTTTACGTTTAAAGAAACCAGGCATCTTAGTTTCTTTTACATCAAAAGTGTGACCCGAGCAATGCTGATGTTTAGCTGATGCAGACTGTAAAATTTGTTTCTTTTTTATATATCTTTCATATTCCTTAAGCCTAGTAGATATATAGACCGTCCTGTTTCACGTACATACACTTTACCATAAGAACAAGGTATCTTGTAAACGCTTTCTGTTTGAAATGGAATTGCGTCCTTTGGAGACTTCAAACATTGTCCAATTTTCTTACATGTTTTGAAAATTTTCCGAATGTTCCGATTTTCTGAGCAATCTGGCAATCTTGTCGGTAGTTCCGTGTATGTAAGGTAACAACAACAGTGTCTATAGGAGGTTCATTTATGACATTCTTTTGAGGAGTTGGGTTTTTATATTTATGAATAGATTGTTTTATATTTTCAGTGTAATATCCGTTGCCTCTCAGAGCATTAGTCAGTTTTTCTGTTTCTGATTTCAGTGATTGTTCGTCACATATTTAAATTGCTCTATGTACCAAAGAGTTTATGTTTTTAAGAAGGATGGTGGTGTGACGTTGCATTGAGATATCGATTTGTATGTGTTGATTTTCTGTACACAGAATGTCCTAATTTATCATTCTCCTTCTTTTGCTTTAGTACATCAGGAAGGGCCTCATTTGATTCAGTTTCCATAGTGAATTTTATACTAGGGTGTTGTTGATTTAGATGATCCAGGAAATTATGGAGTTATCTGCGCCATGCGGCCAAACTACGAGTGTATCATCTACATATTTTGCACCAAAATTTAGGTTAATAATTCCAATTTGTCACAGTCTAGACCCAAGAACCATGATTTTCAACTTAACCAAAGCCGTAAAAGCTTTCAATCTTTGAAGAAGAAAGTTTACCGGAAGCAAAAAATGGAAAATTACATAAATACCTTATATTTTTGGAGATTTTCTACATAATTATTCTTCTTCTTCCTCTTTTATTTAAGACGACGTCATGTTTTTCTGCTATATTAAGCCTCCTGTGATGTTGATGTCCAACATTCGTGCCATAGTTTTAGAGGTCGACCAGTGGGTCTTCTAGTGTTTGGTATCTCGTTCTTAGCCCATTTTGCCCATCGATCGTCACCCATTCTATCCACATGGTTCCTCCAATATCTGCGCCTTGACCTTATGAACCGTACCACATCAGGCACCTTGAGCTCTTCCCTTATTTCGGAACTTCTTATTTGATCTCTTAGGGTTACTCTTTTGATTGTTCTTAATGTTTTCATTTCAGCCGTTCGTGGCATACTTTTTGTTTTAGATGTTTCGGCTCGAGTTTCCGATGCATAAGTTAGCACTGGTTTTATCATAGTTCTGTAGATGCGTACTTTGCTCTCTGTAGACATATACTTATTTTTCCAGATTATGTTCCTCCGACATCCTGATATCCTTGAGGCCTTGTTAGCCTGTGTTCTGACTTCCTGGTATAGATTTTTATTGCTTGATACATCAACTCCAAAGTATCTGCAAGACGTGCTTTGTCTAATAGGATGATTCTTCACCACCAATTTGCATCTGACAGGATCTTTTGAAATTACCATCATTTCGGTCTTTTCTGTAGATATTTCCATATTTAAATTTTTTTGATGTGGTCTGGAATCGGTATAGTAGTCGTTGCAGATCGTCTTCATTTTCTGCTAACAGTAAGGCGTCGTCGGCAAAACATGAGATTTTTAAAGATTCGCATATAATTATTGTATACTTATATAATAAATAAATGAATAAATAGATGAAATAAATTTTCTTAAATAAAAATTTGCATTTTTCGTCTTTGAATATGAAAAAGTTTGAATAAGTATTTACTAGATATAGTGGAATAAATCTAAAATTACACTTGTCCACAGATTTCAAATTTTATAAGTATTCCAAGTAACACAGCTTTCAACTTGTTCGTAAAAACTAATTGCACCAATATCAATAATTTTTCGAGCTACCCCAGAAAAAAAAACATTGAAATTGGTTCATTCGTTGCTGAAATACAGCGAATTTTTCCGACCGCCGCTGATTTGAAGTGACGAGTTCAGTTTTCTCGAGCGCGCGAGAGCTTGACGGCAAGTTCCCTCACCACTGACGTCGGACGGTCGCTTTTCGGACACTCTACAAAAGCCGCCCTTGGTAAAATCTGATCATGGATTTTGAAAATATACCTTTCTAAGTTCATTGCTATAAACAAAAATAATGCAATTTTTTGAAAAAAAATCCTAACAGGGCTTCTATTGGTCCAAAAAAGTTTTTCTCTTTTTCAAAACCTTCGTTTTGAACTCAGTTAATGAAATTTTTAATTTTTAAATATCTAACATTTAAGGGGGAGGCTTCAGCTCTATTTCTTTATTAAAAACACGCCTCCTTTTTTAAAGCCATATCTAGAGAGTTAGAAATTAATTTTTTCATTTGCCCCTAATAAGATATGAAAATTTAGGCCTTCAAGAAGAGATTAAACTTTTGTGGAGGTCAAAATGTTCCCTAAAAAAACTTATAGCAATCAACATTTTGCGTCTTGGGAAAAACAGTTAGCAATATATCAGCAAAAAATTATTCGATTTACTATTGTAAAATATTATTTTGTTCAGAAAACGTGGACTTCCCTTTAAAAGGTAAAAAATGCAAAAAAAAAATTTTGCAGCAAATAATTGTTAAAGTTTGTAAATTTTTGTCGTCTTTCAATTTATAAACAAGAAAACCTACACTTAAGAAAAACATAAAAGAATAAATTATATACAGTGCGACCAGTAAAGTTTGCATCATATGGGATTTTTTTTATCAATTTCTGCTTCGATCGAGATGAAAATTAACCAAAAAATAATAGTCACCTGAATAGCATCATCTGTTATATTTTAATTTTTTTCCAAGAAAAATAAAAAGTATGGTTATATCTCAAAATATCCAGAAAAAGTTTTTATTAATGCATTTTTTAGCCCAAATGCAAAATTCCAGCTGTATAAGATAATTTAGAGTTTTTGCCCATTTTTTGTAAATTGCATTACTGTTGCAAAATAAGACTCAATGCAACCTACATAAAACTTTTTAATCATGACAATGCTTCATCCCCGACATATTTTTTGTTTAAGTAGTGCCATTTTAAATGTGTGTTTTTCTACCAAATTCAAATAGGGCTATTAAAATTTGGTCTCATGTGATGCAGAGATTATTTGTTTTTGACCCTGGATAAGGTAACTTCACAAAATTCCTATTTTTGAAAACATAGTTTGTGTCTAAAGGTAATACACATTATAATTAAGATAAACAAGTACACAGTGTCATCAGTAAAGTCTGTATTAGGGGGAAAATAAATTTTTATTTAACTTTACATAATGTTTATCTAGTTTCATCGAGTCTTTTCAAATAAATTATTTTCTTAATAGTAATGTGTATTACTTTTAGACACAAACTATATTTTCGAAAATGGTTATTTTATAATAAAAACAATAATAATAACTAGAGTGCTACCAAAGAACCTCCTGCAGAACATCAAGGGACTAGGCCTTGGTGAGCATCTGTATAAACCTATGCAAAAAGCAGTTCTCCTTGCAACCGCGACAACCGTCCGAAAGTTCGTAGGAAATACAGCAAACAACGCCACCTAGGACCCGATAACATGGAAAGGTTTCCCATAGAGAGTCATTGGTGTCTTTGTATGCCTGGTATGAGTGAATAATCCCTGGAGGGAGTGCGAAGCCGTTTGGCTTGTAAATAATATAATAATAATAGTTAATATAAAGTTACAAATCTGGCTACGGAACCCACTTCATGAACGGCATCCAAAGGAGGTCAATTAAGACAATGTCGACAACTCAGCGTCGAACTACTGGTTGATTTCAGGACAGATGTTTCCGGAAATGGAGGGCTTCTTGTTAGTTATCCAAGACCAGGTTATTCCGACGAACAAATATCGGAAGTTCATCATTAGAGATCCCTCAATAGAAAATGACCAATGCAGATATGGCTGTCGAATATCGGAGACAATTCAGCACATAACTGGAGGTTGTCAAGCGTTTCCGCAACCGAGGAAAGACACGACTCAGCCGCTAAGATACTCCACCAAGAGTTAGCAGAAAAGTTAAACCTATTACAGGTAGGAAAAGTGCCTTATTATAAGTACAATCTGGAGCCTATTCTTGAGAACAACCAGTTCAAGTTATATTGGGACCGCACGGTTCTGACGGATCAAACAGTAGCTCATAATAGACCAGACATTATACTAATAGATAAAATTTCTAGGCGAACTGCACTAATCGACATTGTTGGACCTAACAACAACAACCTAAGGCCAAAATACAACGAGAAGATCGCCAAATACAGAGATCTGGAGGTTCAAATCCGAAGCCAATGGGCAATGAACAGCGTTCAAACGATTCCATAATACTGTCAACAACTGGTTCGTAGGAGATACAGCAGACAACGTCATCTAGGACCCGATAACATGGAAAGGGTTCCCACAGAGCTTCATACTTTTGGTTTTTTTGTATGCCTGGTATGAGTGAATAATCTCTGGAGGGAGTGCGAAGCCGTTTGGCTTGTAAATCATAATAATAATTAAGGTCTTTTATTTCTAAATTTCCAAATAAAATACAAAAATTTTAATATGTTGGGCGAGGTTCAGAATAGCCGAACCAGAGGACGGTTGTCTGTTTTTACACCTAACCTACAAATATTCCATAAATAACATAGAAAAATATTTTCTAGGCACATGTATATAGCATGACGGAAATAAAATTTATTATTAGAAAAACATAAACTAAGTGGTTTAACAATTTCGAAAGAAAATAAATAGAAACTTAAGAAAGAAAGTAAAATTTTGGATTTATTAAGGCACAAGCGAAGTTGCAACAATCCTGAATAAAAATTGAACAACAATATTTTTCTCTTTTTTTATCTCTACTCCATCAAAATCAGTAACAATCCAACATGTATTACGACTGGCTGACAAAAAGAAATCCAAAGAGCATCTTTCTAAATGTATATTTACTACTTTTTTTTTGTAGTCAAAAGGTATATTGTTCATTGTGTATGCTATTTGATAAGAAAATGACCTTAGAAAAAGTTGACTGCGACGGCGAGGGCGAGTGGGAGTTCCCCTAAATCTAATATTTAAATTATTGACATCTGTCCTGTATCTGATTTTATTATGCGAATATTGAGGACTTTTTGTTTTAATTATAAGAAACAACTGTGTTGCGCTATGTAATTTTCTTCTATTAGCCATATTCAACCATTTGGACTGCTTAAGGGTGTGGCTAACATGATCAAACCTTCTAATCCATGAATAAGGCGTAGACAACAGTTTTGAATTTTTTGTATTCTGTTTATATCTGTTAATTTAAGGCATGATCCATAAATGACATCACAATAATTTAGTTGTGATAACACTAGTGACTCACAGAGCATAGTTATTTTAAGGCATGATCCATAAATAACATCACAATAATTTAGTTGTGATAACACTAGTGAGTCACAGAGCATAGTTTTTATATATTTATTTAAAACTAATCTGTTCTGATATATTAATTTTCAATTTAAATACGCTTTTTGGAGGCATTTACTTACATGCTCTGTAAATCTTAGATCTGAGTCCATAATAAGACCTAGGTTTTTGATATTATCATAAAAAGGAATATCGCCATTTTCTAAACATATAGACCTGCTGTGTCTAGATAAAAAATCGATCTGAGCTTCTCCCAAAGACAATAGCACCTGACTTACTAGAATTAAGTTTAAGGCAATGATCATCAGAATTAATTTTATGGTTATAGAGGTCATAATTAATTGCTTGAAGTGCTTGACTCATTTCTTCTTTTTTAAAAGATAAATATATTTGAGTATCTTCGGCATAGTAGTGCTGTGTGCAGGATAAGAAAATTGAAGGGAAATTTGAAATATAAATAGAAAAAAAGAGAAGTGAGATTATTGAGCCTTATCGGACGCCAGTTAAGACATTTAAAAGTGTTGAGAGATGATTGTTAAGACTTACTGTGTGTGACCGTGCTCTAAGGAAGGAATTGACCATATCAGCCATCTCAAGCGATAGACCGATAAAATGCAGGATAGAGCTAAGAACTGAATGATTTAGAGTATCAAATGCTTTTGTGTAATCTAATAAAACCAGAACTTAACTTGTCGTTATCTGCGGCAGTAATTATGTCATCGGTAATTTTAAGCAGCGTAGTTGTGCAGTTATGACCGGCTTTGAACCCAGATTGTGTAACTGGTATAATACTGTTTGCTCTTATATGATTTTGAAGCTGTAGCTCCATTGCTTTTTCTAAAATTTTCGAGAGTGTTGGCAGTATATTAATAGGTCGAAGATTATTATATGTCGGGTTACTTATCTTTGGTAATGGTATCATGCGTGCATTTTTCCAGCATTCTGGAAATTGGGAATTTGATAAACAATAGTTAATAATATAAGCAAAAAAGGTAAACGTAGATTTAGCGTTAAAATATTTATTCTATCAAGACCTGTCGCTTTACTTTTTATTTGTGATGTTATATTTCGAACTTCTCTTTCGCTGACAGCTCTAAATGAGAGCCTATTAATTTCATTATTTTTTATGTTATTCTTATAAAAATCTACTTGTCAGCTAGAAATTTTCTTACCGATTTAATAAAATATTCATTGATTATGTCAACATCATTAAGACTGCCAGGTATCTGAAGTTACTTTATACATGGTCAAAAACAAATACACTTTGCATCACATGTGACCAAATTTTATTGGTCCTATTTGGATTTTGTAGAAAAACACACATTTAATAGGTCTGGAATGAAGCATTGTCAAAACCGAGAAGTTTTATATAGGTTGGGTTGAGTCGTATTTTGCAACAATTAGTGCAATTTATAAAAAATTGGCAAAAAATGAAATTTTGCATATGGGCTAAAAATTGCATTTAGAAAAACTTCTAATAACTTTTGTCGATATTTTGAGATATAACCCCACTTTGGAAAAATAATAAAATTTGACGAATAATGCTAATCACGTGACCACTATTTTGTTGGTTAATTTTTATCTCGATTAAAGCAGAAATTGTTGCCCAAGTCAAATTTGGAATAAAGCTAATAATAAAAAAATCCCAGCGTGTTGTCTAGTTTCTTATTCTAAATACCTATATTGATAAAAATAGAAAAAAATTGTGTCATCTTCTAAAGTAAAATAAGAATTCGTAATAATAAATTTAAAAGTGCTTGAAAAACAATTTTACAACTGTCTTTTAAAATTGAGTTTTAAGAACTTTACAAAAGTGCGATTATCGAATTTTATATTTACATTTTAGAGGAAAAATAATCCAAGAAAACTGGATTTTCATGCCTCGTCAGCTTCCACTCAGAGATAAATCATTCTTAAAGGTGTAATATACATGAGACGATGTCGTTCTTTTTTCTTGATCGAGATAATTTCGTAGGTTCTCGATTAAAGCTGCAGAATATTCTTGAGTTTTATAATATTTTAAATTTCATTTGAGACTATGTCGCGGATTATTTGTTTAAACAAATTTAGACAATTAAGGTGTTTTCGCTCATCACAACTTTTGAGCTATAAATTATTTTCGATTCTTTAAAATATGGATAATACATTCCATGTGCTGCGAAAAATCTCAAGACCGGCACGTAAATGGCGATTTTAATAACATATCTATAAGATTTTTAATTAGTATCAATCTTCAAACGATATGTGTCAGAATTTGATGACATTTCGACCATTTAATATTTTCAAAATAATGAAAAAATTGAACATTTGTTTGAAGGTTGTAGACAATGTCGAAGATTGACTAAAATGTGGTTCTTGGACTTGCTTTGTCTTTATTCTTGTTTATTTTTACGACGTTTCGATTAAGTCGTATCTCTAATAGTTACAAAGTATAAACTGAATGTTTTGTATTAAGGCTACGAACTTATATAGGGACTGTGTCCATTGAAGCCCAAGGTTAGGTATTTCAACACTGGGTTTACTGAAGATTCCACTATTATTTTTAATGTAAGCTGATTCTATAATTTTTTTTTCATGTTGGATTCCATATATATTGCCGCAGCTTCGGACCATTTTCTATGGTGTTTTTGATACCTGATCACAACGTTTTTCCTTTTTGTGCATGAGTTATATGTTCTTTAATTCTAACTTTTAGTGATTGCTTTGTTTCCCCAATATACATTTCACCACACTCACGTGGAACATTGTAAAAATATTTTTTCGTATAAACTAAAAGCGGAAATATACTTGCAGTTGGGTGTATAAAATACAATTATATAAGAGAAAATTAGCTCTTAACCAACTGAAAAAACCTTATACTATAAGGACAAACGTACTCTGTACAAAGCACTATCTCAGATTACAAGAATACAAGAAAAGGGTGAAAGCCTTTCCTATGGTAGCGCACCGTCATCTGTAGACCGGTTTTGAACTTGTTGGTTCTCGTCAGTACAGAATAGACCAGCGCACTTCAGCATCGGAAAAGTAAATCCTTTAAGCAATTTTTAGCTTTGTTCGCGAAAAGGATTTAGAACCGATTCTGAACTAATACGCATGCGCAGTTGACAGTAACGTTCGCAGATAACAAAGTTCTGAATTTTTAGTTACAGTCTCATGTTCGCGGAGAAAATAATTCGGTTCGAAATCGATTCTGAACCAGTTCTGCCGGTTCTAAAGATTGAACAAGAACTGTAATTAAATTTTATGCAGCGCCAGCTTTCATGCTGCGGCCGTTATGTGCAACTATTTGACAATTGTTTTTATTTTATTTAGGTTTTTCTTTTGTTTATGTCGTTTGTTGCATTTGATTTTCCAGTAGATATTTTATTATATTATATTGGTTTTACTTTAATTAGTGTTAATCTACCTAGAATCTTAATTGATAAATTAAAAAAATATTTTTTACCTTTTAGTTTAAACCTAAAAAAATAAGTTTTTAGTGAATACTTCCATTACGTCAAATCATTTATCGTCCTGCGATGAGGACTTTGAAGAAATTTTAGAGTTATTTAAAATTCCTAAAAGTTCTAATTATTTTGAGGAAATAAAAAGCACAAAATAAAGAGCAAACAACAGATTTCAGTTAAAATATATATATTTTTTTATCAAAAATTCTATTCGGCAAAAAACAAGATGTTTAATTCTAAAAGGAACTCTCAGTTAGACTTTATATTATATAAAAACAACAATTATAATTCAATATTTCTTTAAAATAATACAAATAATAAAACCTAATAAAAACAGTTCTAAGTTATTTAAAACAACAAAAAAACTAGTTTAATCAGCATTTAACACCGTATGTTAAATAATGAGACTCATACCACAGTTGACGATTTAAAGTTCCAAAATCGTTCGTGGTAAAAAAAATCCTGAACCGGTTAATAAATGTGCATGAGCTGTACGACAATCCTGAAGTAATTCCGTACTAGTTCTGAATCGGTTCGAAAAGTGACCCGGGAATAAAGCTTATATTAGACAAAATATAAAATCTAATACAGATCTCTACGAGATTATATATTTAGATTGCGTGAAATGCTGGGAGATGGCGCCGCTTGTATGGCATGAAAAGTGTTTAAGCAATCTGCTCAATCTAAAGTAAGAATTTGTCAATGATTTGCTTAATTCAAATACGGTCGTACAGAGAAAAATGGTGCTGAACTCTCTGGACACCCAAATAAGGCTGTTATACAAAACAACATAAAAAAATACACAAAATTGTTCTGGATAACCATAAAATGAAAGTGCATGACACAGCTCATATTATAGAGATATCAATAGACCACATACCTCAAATTTTGTGAAATTATTTGGGTATCGCGCTTGCTCACAGTTGACCAAAAACAGCAACGTGTTGATGAATCGGAATGGTGTTTGGAGCTGTTTTTTTTTCATATGGTATGCGACAATAGATAAAATAAAGATCCACCACTACTCTTTGGAGTCAAATTGACAATGGGCTGAGTGGACAGGGAAGGATGAAAGCCAATGAAAGCTTCAAAAAACGCAACAATCGGCTGGCAAGCTTATAGCATACGTATTTTGGAATGCGCATGGTATAATATTCATCGACTATCTTGAAAAGAAAAAATTAATAGGAAAATTATATGGTGCTTTGAAGGAAAAAAATGCGAAAAAATGGATCCAAATGAAGAAAAAGAGACTCTTTTACCAAAACAATACAGTGTGTCACAAGTTTATAGCAGCGGTGGCAAAACTACATAATTTAAATTATGAATTGCTTTCACATCCACCATATTCTCCAGATTTGGCCCCAGGGACCATTATCTCAAAAAAATGTCGTCGGAAAGAGATGCAGCTCCAATGATGACGTGATCGCCCAAAGTGAAGAATATTTTGAAGTGTTGGATAAATCGTTCTATAAGAACGGCACAGAAATGGTACTGGAATATTATAACAATCTAGAAGCGCACTACGTTGAAGAATAAAGTCGAATTTTGCCAAAAAATTGTGTTTTTATAAGTTAATCTTAGGATTTTTCGAACCGCCCTAATGAAACAATACTTTGCTTCTATGTGTAAGAACATTCATAAATAAAATCGTCAGCAAATATAATTAAAATACTTTTGTAATAAATCAATTCTATTAAGAACAATCTTACTAAAACTGGAGACTTAATAAAGTGGAAAAATTTTGCAACAATGCGGAAACAAAATATAATCAGTGGCAGATTAAAAATTATTACCAATTTTAAATGCTCTTTACATTAATTTTCCATATTATTACATAATATTAATTTTTTTATCAATACTTTACTGAATAATTAAGAAAATCTGAAAAACTGCGTTTACTTGAGATTATATAAAATATAGTGTCTACCCTGTGTTGATGAGAAAAAACTGACTGCCCCCGAATACAGGGAAATCACAGTGATTAGAGTCTACAATTCAACATATTTTGGGAACTAGCAACGTTGGCATTGCTAGGTGTCATTTGACATATATACTGTATGATTTTATATTTGAGATGGTATACTTACCCAGAGAGTTTTGACACACGGACGCAATTTGTGTCATTTATAGTAACTTCAAAATTTGGAAAAACGAAATTAACTCATAAACATTATTGTAAAAGTAAGAAATATATTATCAAAATAAGATTGAAAACCATTAACAGTGATCAAGATACAGTAAGTGAACAAAAAGTTACATGAGAATTAAATACATTATCATTAAAAACAACAATTCAGAAAGAGCCAAGCAAAAAGTAGCTTTCATTGATCTGTCATTCAGTTAGGTTTTTTTTTACAGTCGTATGGTCTGTTTTTTAACAAGTAATAAATTCATTGTTAGCATTTTTATAAATTAATTATTATCTGTTTGGAAAGATTTTACCAATTTAACTGTTCAACATGAATTTCTGACGTCGATATTGGCTTACGGTAGTCAATAATATTTGATGGATTGAACTAAACATTAATACTTTAATGACTCAGGTTACTAGCGGACTCAAATTCTTCATTTTCCATATCTACATCATTATCTACCAATTTTTAATCAGCCGATCTTTTAAAATCAAGAAGGGAACCTGTAGAACTCGCATTATAAACCGATGAAAACATACACTACTATCACACGTAATTTCGTCCGTGAAAAAAGTCGACTTTCTCTGAGTAGTTCAACACTTGCACCCCGTTGAACGAAATGCGGTATATTTTCGAAGATTAGATCGTTTCATGAAATTAATAAAAAAATCTAAAGTTTCCCCTTGATTTAAATAAAAATGTAGGAGCTTACAAAATCTCAGATAATAATTTCTAACCTTCTTGAATATCTAGATGTCTATTAAGCAAAGAGTACCTTAGCTAATAGGTAGCATAAATTTTTAAAAATGTCAAAGACCTTGAGTTTCCCATACTCTGAAAACCTAAATCTGTTATTACAGTTTAATGGTGAATTTAAATAAAAAGACGATAAAAATATCACGAGAACTTGATTCTTATATCTAGAAAATACTAACAAATACTTAACATTAACTTATAAATAAATCTTAAAAGATTAATTTCATAAAATTAAAAAATAATGACATATCTGTTTTCGCAAAACTCATTTAAAAAACTACTTTTTATCCGGGTTTCTAATGTCTACTCCTTTCGGGTATTTAAGTGCGAAATTTTACTGAAACACGAAATTACTAATTTTGAGTTTAAATAGTGAAATTAAAAAAACAATCGATATAAATATTGCTACGACTTGGTTAGTATATTTAAAAAACATTACCATATAGGTATAATACGATTAAATTCGTAAAACAGCAAAATTAAAGAGATATTGGTTGTCGTAAAAAAGGGATGCAAAACCAACTTTAATTTGAGTCTCGAATGATTATTCATGTTAGACATTTAAATGCGAGATTTTACCGAAATACGAAATAGCAATTCAGAATGTAAACTATACTTTTTGTCAGAAATGTAAAACGAATGATAATAGTAGGTTGTTTCTCAATAGACACTGTTGAAAGGAAGAGTAATTTAGTTATGGTTAAGTATCATAAGGTTATTATTAGTATATTAAATAAATAATTCGTTTGATCACATAAATTAATACCTGGAACTTAATCTTCCATTAACATTTATTTTATTTTGAATTAATAGGGAAAGCAAATGTTTTTCATCATTAAGCAAATTTTTATGCAAAAAGGAACTTTACAAGTCAGTATATCAGAGTTAGATATTTTATCTGGAAACCCGTTGGTTTTAGCCATAACTGACGTCATAAATCATCCTTTAACATATACATACGACTGAAATAGTTTTATCTTCATTCAAATTAATCCAAACTGATGTAATAATTTCATTCCCAAGATCCGCAGTGAGTAGTTTTTATTAATTCCCATTTTTAATATTTAATATTTTCCGAAAATTTAAGAGCATATTTCAATCATTATTCTTAGGTAACAACAAACACTTGAGCGGGCCAGAGGTGCTGGTTTTGTAGGGTGATATTGAAGAGAGCTACCCACAATTCTCTGCGTTTGCATTAACTGAAAAAAAATGATTACTTAGAAATGCGGCAGTACGGAATCATAATTCTGATTTAGATATAATAAATTTACCAAATTCTCCCGTGCATTTCTAATAGTTAAAAAATAATTAATAGTCCTGGTGGGACACCTAAATGGTGCTTTGCTACATGACAAAATGAAATTAATTATATTAATTCGAAAAGATCAGAAATAAATCAATATTTTGACTCGATAGATTAGGTTCTTTTAAAGAATATCTCTGTTTCAGATTTATCGCTGAAGAAAGACAGTAGGTGGTTCTATAGGCAATAACATTTTTGTGCGATTATTTGTTACAGCTTTCGGCTTAGTTTATCTCAACAAGAGTGAATCTATAAACTTAATTCTTTATATGATTATGTAGCACCTAAGAAAGTCACTGTACATCATTGGTTTAATAAATTTAATCATGGTTGTCTCTTGCTTATAGACGAGTCAGGTAAAGGTCATCCAAAATAGGTTGTAGTGCAATAAAAATCAGTACTCTGAGATTGACAACCACTCAAAAGAAGGCTCGTGTCGAATGATGCAAAAAAATAGTCAAAAAATATGGTCGCGATGCTTCAGAAAACATTAATATGATCCTGCGAGACAACCAGTCTTAGACCGATGCGCCTGAACTTGCAAGAAAATAGCGGTCGACCAAATGGATCTTTCATGATGTATCAATACCAATAAAAATTGACTAAAATGTGATCGGACTTGCAATGTCTTTATTTTTATTTTTACGATGTTTCGATTAGGTTGTATCTCTAATAGTTATCAAGTATAAACTGAATGTTTTGTCTTAAGACTACGAGCTTATATAGGGACTGTGTCCATTGAAGCGCAAAGTTTCGCTTCACTGTACACATCTCAATGATTTGATGTTACAAAGTAGTGATTGCCAAAGATTAGGTATTTCAATACTCGGTTTACTGAAGATTCCATTATTGTTTTTAATGGATGCTGCTTCTATAAATTTTCTTTTTTCATATTGGGATTTCATATATGTTCCCGCAGCCTCAGACAATTTTATATGGTGTTCTTTATCACAGGAGTGTTCTGCAATACCTGATCTCGACGTTTCCCCCTTTTGTGTATGAGTTTTATGTTCCTTAATTCTAATTTCTAGCGGTCGTTTTTCTCCAATATACATTTCACCATACTTACATGGAACTTTGTAAATACATTCTTTCTTATCGGTAGTTTTAGGTTTTGTTTTTGTTAAATGAGCTCTAAGGGTATTTCCTGATTTAAAGGCTGTTTTTATATTATAACTACTGGCAATTCATCTTATTTTCTCCGACGTTCCCTTAATGTACAGAATTGTGAAGAAGGAATGTGTTTCTTGCTGTCCAGTGTTCGTTGTTCTAAAATTATTTATAATATCGTCAATTAGTTTTAAAGGATAACCATTCTGTTGTAAATCGGATTTAATATTTGCTACCTCTTTTCCCAATGATTTGGCACTATTGCATATAGATAAAGCGCGATTATAGAGGTTGTGTATAATTCCTCGTTTTGTTACAACAGAATGATTAGAACTATGATTAAGATATTGTCCAGTATGTGTTGGCTTTCTGTATACTGAAGTTTTAATAGTTTCGTTTGAACGGTTCACCATGACATCTAGAAAGGGCAATTGATCATTTACCTCTTTTCCCATGGTAAACTTAATTGTAGGTCGAGTGGTATTCAGATGTTTCAGGAAATCATTAAGTTCTTGATCATTGCCCTTCCATGCAATGAAAGTATCATCGACATATCTCAACCAGACTTTCGGTTTTACTGTTGCTGTTTCTATGGCATGAGTTTCGAATTATTCCATATATATATATATATATATATATATATATATATATATATATATATACATATATATACATATATATATATATATATATATATATATATATATATATATATATATATATATATATATATATATATATATATATATATATATATATATATATATATACATATATATACATATATATATATATATATATATATATATATATATATATATATATATATATATATATATATATATATATATATATATATATATATATATATATTGGCGACGACTGGAGAGAGTGAAGAACCCATCGGAAGCCCGTCGTCCTTAGCGTAGAACTTGTCCTTTACTTGAAAGTAAGCTCTACGCAGGTAACACTCCAAAAGGTCCATTACCCCGTCCAGTGGTAACGTGGTTCGATCTGATAAAGTAGTATCATTTGAAAGTCTAGTTATGATTCCCCTAATGGTACATTAGTATACGGACTTTCCGCATCAAAGCCTATTATTCTGTCGTCTCGCTCTAGATTTATGCTACTAATAATGTTCACGAAATGTGGAGAATTTTTGACATATGTGTTTGTCTTACCTTCTAAAGGTTGTATGATTTTTAAGAGAAACTTCGCCAGTGCATTTGTTGGGGATCCTCTGGAGCTAGTTATTGGCCTCAATAGCATATTCGTTTTATGAATTTTTGGAAGTCCGTAAAGATGTGGTGGCTTACTGTAGCGTGGATCGTAGGTGGTCAGGTATATTGTTTTGGTATTTCCTGAGTCTTCTGTAGATTTTTGACTCTATGGATTTTGTGGGGTCACGGGCTAATTGTCTATATTTTTCTTTTTCCAGGATATCTCCGATTTTTTGGTCGTACGTTACGATGTCCATTATCACTGTTGCATTTTCCTTATCCGTTGGTAAAATCTTTATGGATTCATCCTTACGAAGTTCTTTTAAGGCTGATGCTTCTAGTTTGGAGAGATTTTGAACTGGATTTTTCTTGTCTTATTTGGTTAAGATATGTCGATGATACTTTAATTGTATGGAAGGGCAATGATCAAAAACTTAATGATTTCCTGAAACATCTGAATGCCATTCGACCTACAATTAAGTTTACCATGGAAAAAGAGGTAAATGATCAATTGCCCTTCCTAGATGTCATGCTGAACCGTTCAAATGAAACTATTAAAACTTCAGTATAGAGAAAGCCAACACATACCGGACAATATCTTAATCATAGTTCTAATCATTCTGTTGTAACAAAACGAGGAATTATACGCAACCTCTATAATCGCGCTATATCTATATGCAATAATGCCGAATCATTGGGAAAAAAGGTAGCAAATATTAAATCCGATTTACAACAGAATGGTTATCCTTTAAAACTAATTAACGATGTTATAAATAATTTTAGAACAACGAACACTGGACAGCAAGAAACACATTCCTTCTTCACAATTCCGTACATTAAGGGAACATCGGAGAAAATAAGACGAGTTGCCAGGAGTTATAATATAAAAACATCCTTTAAATCAGGAAATACCCTTAGAGCTCATTTAACAAAAACAAAACCTAAAACTACCGATAAGAAAGAATGTGTTCACAAAGTTCCATGTAAGTGTGGTGAAATGTATAATGGAGAAAAACGACCGTTAGAAATTAGAATTAAGGAACATAAAACTCATACACAAAAGGGGGAAATGTCGAGATCAGGTTTTGCAGAACACTCCTGGGATAAAAAACATCATATAAAATGGTCTGAGGCTGCGGCAACATATATGAAACCCAATATGAAAAATTGAAAATTTATAGAAGCAGCATCCATTAAAAACAATAATGGAATCTTCAGTAAACCGAGTATTGAAATACCTAATCTTTGGCAACCACTACTTTATAACATCAAATCATTGAGGTGTGTACAGTGAAGCGAAACTTTGCGCTTCAATGGTCACAGTCCCTATATAAGCCCGTAGTCTTAAGACAAAACATTCAGTTTATACTTGATAACGATTAGAGATACAACCTAATCGAAACGTCGTAAAAATAAAAATAAAGACAATGCAAGTCCGATCACATTTTAGTCATTCTTCAAAACTGTCTACAATTTTCAAACAATAAAAATTGCTGGCGCACAGAGCACTACGAAATAAATAGTCGTGTGTTTTTCGGAAAAACAGGCAATTCTGCAATCGTGCTTTTAGAGAAACATAGAATATTGGCGACAACTGGAGAGAGTGAAGAACCCATCGGAAGCCCGTCGTCCTCAGTGTAGAACTTGTCCTTTACTTGAAAGTAAGCACTACGCAGGCAACACTCCAAAAGGTCCATTACCCCGTCCAGTGGTAACGTGGTCCGATCTGATAAAGTAGTATCATTTGAAAGTCTAGTTATGATTCCCCTAATGGTACATTAGTATACGGACTTTCCACATCAAAGCCTATTAGTCTGTCGTCTGGCTCTAGATTTATGCTACTAATAATGTTCACGGAATGTGGAGAATTTTTGACATATGTGTTTGTCTTACCTTCTAAAGGTTGTATGATTTTTAACACAAACTTCGCCAGTGCATTTGTTGGGGATCCTAAAAATAAAGACAATGCAAGTCCGACCACATTTTAGTCATTCTTCAACATTGTCTACAATTTTCAAACAATAAAAATTGCTCGCGCACAGAGCACTTCGAAATAAATAGTCGTGTGTTTTTCGGAAAAACAGGCAATGCTGCAATCGTGCTTTTAGAGAAACATAGAATGGTCAATTCTCCACCATGACAATGGGCGCTCAAAACGTGAGATTTATCGATCCACACAGCCGTGATTTGGAACCCAATGATTTCCTGTGGATGAAGAACAACTCACAAGGTTAACGATTTTCTATACCAGAAGAGGCGGTTGAAGAGTGCAAGACCATATTTTGGAGATATCACCTTCACACTGGCAAAAAGGCTGGTTGTATGTTGAAACTATGATGAAGAAAGAACGAAAGCTTTCACGGCTTTGGTCAAGTTAAAAATCATGGTTCTTTGGTTTGTGGTAAATTGGAATTATTTTCCAACGTTTCGCCTACGATTGCTCGAGGCATCTTCAGGGATCTTTAATACACGATATTAGAACACTGAATTACTATCGAGGAACAACAGCCCGGTATTTATACCCGATTAGTGCTCAGCGAAACGTGATCCAGCATCAAAATCGATTTCCACGTGTGATATAGACTGTAACCTGCATCTATATTAATAGTATTTATATATTTACAAATTTCAATTGATTCTCTAATTTTACGTCTAAATAAACCAGACACTAATGCTAGCACCTTAGTTTCTCGCACATTAAAAGTGTGACATGAGTAATGCTGGTGTTCAGCTACTGCAGATTGTAGAAATTTGTTTCTTTTTTACACATTTTTCATGTTCCTTAAGCCTAGTGGATATAGACCATCCTGTTTCAACTACCTACACTTTACCACAAGAGCAAGGTATCTTGTAAACGTCTTCTATTTGAAGTGGAATTGCGCCCTTTGGAGACTTTAAACATTGTCCAACTTTCTTATATGTGTTGAAATTTGTCCGAATATTTGATTTTCGGAGTAATCTGGGAATCTTGTCGGTGGTCCCGTGTATGTAAGGTAAGACAACATTGTCCATAGGAGGTACATTTATGGCATTTTGTTGAGGAGTTAAGTTTTTATATTTAGTAATAGAACGTCTTATATCTTCAACGCAATATTCGTTGCCTCTCAGAGCATTAGTCAGTTTTTCTGTTTCTGATTTCAGTGATTGTAACAGTGACATATCGAAAGTGCTCTGTGTAACAAAGAACTTATGACAGATTGTTTTTGAGAAGGATGATGGTGTGACGTTGCATTGAGATATCGATTGGTGTGTGTGTTAGTTTTCTCTACACGGAATGTCGTAATTTGTCATTCTTTTTCCTCTGTACTAATACATCAAGAAAGGGACGAGCATCGTTTGATTCGTTTCTATAGTGAATTTTATGCTAGAGTGTTGTTGATTTAGATGATCGAGGAAATTATGGAGCGTCATGCGGTTAAACTACGAACGTATCATTTATCTGCATCAAAATTTAAGTTTTAGAGGAGCAGAAGACAAGGCTATCACAGGTGATAGCGGAGATTCGATAGCCGCTCCCGAAGTCTGCTGGTAGAAAGTTCTTTGAAAAGTAAAATAAATGGAAATCAGCCATGTTTAATTAATTCTAGCAGGGTGAAAATCATCTTTAGGGGCATGTGTGTACAGGGATTCTACATCAAAACTGACCAATATATCTCTGGGCTCTAATTGGATGGTTTTTAATATTTGGACAAAGTGTCAAGAGTTTTTAACAAATTATTCGGTTTTTTCTTTAAAGGGATGTAAAAGTTTATCGTGAAGAATACTTCGAAAAACAATAAAAGGATTTTCAATGACAAATATTAATTTTGTTTATTATTACTGAAATATAAACGTACTCTCACTATAGAAAATCAAATTTCAAGAAATTGCTGTAATTACCAAAACCTGACAATATCAGTAAGTATGCGCTAAACTTTAGGAGTGTATAGAAACCACTGTTAATTAGGAGCAAGTTCAAATTACGACCTATATAACTCTACGTTATAGGTGCATGAAAGCATCACCTCTGTCATGCCTTAGTATACTTAAAGTAACTCTGAAAGTTGCAGATAATGTCTCGTTTTGATTAAAATTTAATTATACGACCTCCATTGCCTTTACTACTATAATATCATGAGGCTTCGATTAATACTCTCTGCTGAAAAGAATCCATAGTTTTGAAATAAACCGCAAAATTTAAGTTTGTAAGACAAATTTGTTTAATCCTTTTTAAAATGAATATACTGCTTTATTTTGCAGTTAATTTAATGATTGTAGATTTTACTCCGCCTGTAAAAGATATTTAGTAAATAGTTTGTTGTTTTAGTTTGTTCTTTTTGTTCCTGGTTTTCGTACCTGCTTCTTGTTTCCTCTTACTTTGTTTTTTTTTACTTGCCTGATTGTGATATTTTGAGGACGAAACTCCGTTTCGGTCTACGGGGATACAGCAGCCCTCTGACAATGCAGTATTCTACCCAGGCGCGGATCCAAGGGGGGTGGGGGCGACCCCCCCCCAAGAGCTTTGAGTTCAGGATATAGACCTGATTTTTCCTCTTATACTATAGTTTATTCAAGAACTAGAGAGAGTAATAAATCATTTTTTACCCTTTTTTCTTCTCAAACTACCTGTGTTCTTTAGTCCGGTGTATTTGGAAAAATCTGTTAGACCCATATATTGTTCATAGGAATGGATTAGAAATTTTATAAAAAATAATACCAGTCTATAATAATGGACTATTTGAGTTGGATAACAATAGATATTTGTGTGAGAAGTGTTAAAAAGGAGTTTAATCCTTGTCATAGGCGTCAGAAGAAGGTTTATTTTATCACTAAATATTTATGGCATATAATATTATTTCCGTAATAAACTTAAAATAAAAATTTTTATAATATTATTTTATTTCTTATGATTTCTTAATAATTCACATACATTATAAAATATAGATAATTTTGACATATTTAACAAAAATCACAACTGTATTGTTATTGTTTTTCCTTTTGGCATCAAAACCGTTTTAGGCGCATTGAGACTAAAACATGGCCTTATTCTCTCAAAAAATTCCAAGTTATCATTTAAATACTTACAAAATACCCATTGTCAAAAATACAAGAAGTTAAACATACATAAAAAAATAAATTCGTCTATAAAATATTAACTTTTTTGGGCTATCGATTATTTTATTATAAATTAAAAGCATTTTTAGGATATTTGACGTTTCAATTTATTTATTTCTTAAACCATCTGCAGAATTACAATTAAACACTAAAAAGGGATTCAAATGTAATTAATTTTTATATGTAACAGCTAAAATAGACCTACTTATTTTTATTACTATTGCACTGACATCTTAATTAAATTTACTTTATTAAATGGAAATCGGATAGCCCCAAAAAAATAAAATAAACATGTTAATTCTACACGCTTAAGAAAAAGACACAAATATAATAATAAAAAAATTACAGCTAATTGGAATTAAATATATATTAAATTAAAAAGTGGGACACACTAAAATAAAAATATATAAACAACATTAAACAATAAAATTCAACAAAAACAAAAATTTAAATAATATATTGTATTTACACTGGTAAACATTACGTATCTAATTCGTAATCAAAGTCAGTGAAGCTATCTTCGCTCAAATTAATTATAATTGGTTTTGTTTTATCCTTTATTAAATTTAATTTAATATAATTTAAATAAATTACTAATTACAAAATTAGTTGTGTTATTTCTGGCAACTCTACCTTGTACTTGAGAGAGATGTTTCCTTCTCCAACGGGCAGTTCTCAGACGACCTATATGAACAGATTTCCTATTTGGTTTTTCCCACCAAAAATTAAGTTCTCTAAGCAATTCCCAGAGCTCAGTTCTTCTAATTTCAGGTAAATCCCGATCTTCATTGATTTTGGTTAGAATTTTTTCGACGGTTGGAATCTGCTTCTCATAATAAAATATATAGACAACTCCTTTTATTGCAGTTTTCACCTCTTCTTCCAACGAGGTTTTTCGTCCGCCTGTGATCGAATGTAGCTTAGGAGTACTAACAATTCCATTCGTTTTTTTCTCCTTCAGTCTTTGGTACATAGTAGATTTTCCAACTCCTGTTACGTTGAAACACATCTCAACAGAGCTTTTAACATTATTATCTAGATATTGATCTCTTAGGGCATCATAAACATTCATCGAAATAAGTTTTTCGCTGAGGAAAAAATGTCCTGGTTTAACGATTTTGGAATAAATATGGAGGTGAAAGCCATATCTTACTAATCTCAAATAATATATAAAAACAAGCCCAAACAAGATAAATCACTAAGAACACACTGTAAGGTGTTCTTTGCTCACTGAGAGAAATTAAATTGAACTATCAAAAATTTTATTGTTGCAGTAAATTTATAAAAGCCTATAATATTTAAATATAATTAAATGTAATTAGATTTACGGCAGTCCTCAGCTACCTGCAGCACTGGAGTAGTTGGAGCTTTCGGTAACAGTTTTATTACTCTCTCTAGTTTTTGAATAGAGTTTAGGAGTATGTATGCTTACGATCGCCCTCCCCCTTCCAAAGACCTTTGAGTTCAAGAAAATAGAACCGATTCTACCTTTTATATTAGGAATGTGTATGCTACTGGCACTCCCCCTACCGTTAACAACTTGTTTTTCTTGTGATAGCCCCCCCCCCCCAATAGCTTTGAATTCAGGAAAATAGAGCCGATTCTGCCTCTTATACTAGAAATGTGTATGCTGCAGGCATCCACCTCCCTGTCGGCAACTTGTTTTTTCTTGTGTTCACTCCCCCTCTTCAAGAGCTTCAAATTCAGAAAATAGGCATTTCCCTGCATTTTACACTTGAAATGGGAATGTTGCTGGTGTCCCCCCCCCCCCCTCGTCGACAACTTGTTTTCGCTTGCCATACTGTACTCTGATATCACCGCCCCCGCCCCCCAATGAGAAAGGCTTGATCTACCCCTGATTCTACCTTTATCTAGATGAAGCGATGCACAGATCCCAGTTTTTCTTCAATTTACTATATAGTTTTGTCAAACGATTTATTAATATTTTATCTAGTTTAATTTAAGCTATAGCTATTGTATATAACATTCTAATTTTTATTTTGTTAAATTTAAAGCTGATTTATACCCAAGCTTGTAATTCCTTCGGTTGGTAATGTGCACATAATTATATTTCTTGATTATAGCCTGTAGAATTGCGTTTCACTTTGACGATGAGCATGAAAACTCCTGCGCTAGAGTTCAGTTAATCATATGATAAATTATCATTTGCATTTTGACTCGGATGAGTTAGTGGGTACATTTATTTATTTATTTATTTTGTATCGCTATACACAACAAGTCGATTACAAATGTATTAAATTTTCAAGTCATCTAATATTATTAATATTGAAATGTACAGTTGTACTTCATAATAGTTTATCTGTGTTTGCTATGGATCCTTAATTCCAAAATGCTAGGCTAGATGAGCCTCCCTGGGTTTCCAAATATCAGGTGATAAATGTCTTAAACAGAACCTTTATGTTATTGCTTCCAATATGTCAGCTCATGAGCAAAGTTTTTGTCAAAATATTTTCTTCAGTAAGGTTAAGGATTAAAGATGGACCAAAATAAATTTATGATCCAAGTTCTTAATTTTAAACGCTATAGTAGATCTTGAAATTCCACACCATTTAAAAGAATTCGAAGGCATATCAACACTTTCCTTCTTCATCTTCTTCGTACAGCCCTTTGCGTCCACTGCTGGACATAGACCTCCCTCTTCTTGTCCATTGTGCTCTATCCTGAGCGATTTGCATCCAATTTGCTGCAATTCTCTTGAGATCGTCAGTCCAACGAGTAGGGGGTCTTCCTTTACTTCTTTTGTCATAACCGGTAACACACATTGGTCAAATGTTTTACGTTTTAAAGAAATTGGTATATCGCTTTTAAAGATGTCTATAAGTTTTCCATAGGCTGCCCATGCGAGATTTACTCTTCTCCATAGCTCGCATGTTTGATTATCTCTTGTAATCTTTATTTCGTGTCCAAGGTATATGTATTTTTTACAAGCTCCACTTCGTTGTCTCCAATATTGATATTTCCACTAGGTACCAGATTGGTCATAAATTTTGTTTTTGATATATTTATTTTAAGACCCACATTGGCGCATACTAGCTGAAGTTCATGTAACATTGTACATATCTCCTTGAGATTATCGGAAAACAAAACTACGTCGTCCGCGAACCTCAAATTTGTTAATCTTTGGCTGTCTACATTCAGGCCTCTTTTTTCCCAGTTAAGTTTTTTACAGGCGTATTCTAGTACTGCAGTAAAGAGTTTAGGCGATAAGGTATCACCCTGTCGGAATTCTCTGCCAGTTGGGATATGATCCGTGTTTCTGTGTAGTTTCACCGACATAGTTGCATTCCTGTATATATTGTAAATTAACTTTGTGTATCGATAGTCAATGCGGCATACTTGTAATGCTTCCATAATTTTGGTAAGCTATACCGTATCAAAGGCCTTATGGAAATCTACAAAAGCCAGAACGAGTGGTCGATTGTATTCTATATTTTTTCTATTACCGTTTTGATGCTCTGTAGGTGATCATTTGTTCCAAACTCAGTACGAAACCCTGCTTGCTCTATTTGTTGGTAGAAATCAAGCTATTTGTCAAGTCGATTCGTTACTATTCTTGTTAGGAGTTTATATAGGTGACTAAGAAGGCTTACTGGTCTGTAGTTTTCCAAGTTTCCTTTTTTGTATATCAAAATTACCTCAGCATTGTGCCATTCCGTCGGGTATTGTACTGTCCAAAAGGCCCATATTAAAAAGGTCTTTTATTTTTTTAAGTAGACAAACACGATTTTGATTGCACCAGTAACTACACCATCTTCGTCTGGAGATTTGATATTCTTAGTTTTTCTTAGGGCTAGTTTTATTTCATCTATTGTGATTTCCGACATTTTTTCTGATCCTTGGTTGAGAATGCCCTTTTTCCTTGTCAATATTTCTGGTACTTGATCTTTGCTATTCTCTTTATTTTGGCTTCTGTATAGTAATTTGTAAAAATTTTCAATTACTTTAAGGATTTCCTCTCTGTCTGTTGAAAACTGGCCATTCTTATCTTTCACTTTGATTATTTGTCTTGTTACCGTTCTTAGTTTTCTTCTCAATACTTTCATACTTTTATTGTTCTCAATGGTATGTTCGATCTGTTCTTGATTGTATTTTTGAGTGTCTTGTCTAACAGCTTTGGATATTTCTTTATTTTTTGTAGTTCGTCAGCTTTAGTATCCGTTTCGTTTCTCATTTCTCTTCTTTTCTTTATTAGTAGTCTGGTATTTTGACTGAGCTTCTCTTCTTTTTGGGTTTTAGGGCAAAATTTGTTCTGACTTTCTAGTAAGGCAGTTGTTAATTTATTATTTAGGTCGTTAGCGTCAGTTTCTGCTTCAGGGCTACTAATTAGGTCGGCAATACATTGCTGAAAGCCATCTACATCTGATGGTTTCATCCATGGTCTCCCTTTGTTCTTCTTCTTGATCATCCTATATCTCTCCTTTTTAAACATATTTTTATTTTACCTCGAACCATTCTATGATCGCTATTGGTAGCAAACCTGTTTAATTCCATAATGTATTTAATTATGTGGTTCTTGTCGGTAATAATGAAATCTATTTCGTACCTTGTTCTTCCATCGGGACTTTGCCATGTCCATCTTCTATGTGGTTTCTTTAAAAAAAAGTGTTCATTTGGTATAGTTCATGTTGCAGCAGGAATTTTAACAGTATTTCACCTCGTTCATTTCTGCCGTCCGAGCCAAAGTTTCCCAGTGGCGTTTCTGTAGGGTTAGACTTCATTCTTATTTTGGCGATAAAATCACCACATATAAAAGTAAAATGTGCTTCTTGGTCTTTAAGAGCAGCTTCAATATCATCGTAGAATAGATCCACTTTTTCCTAATCATGGTCTATTGTTGTGCATAAACCTGTATTATTCCCATGCTATATCTGGTGTTTAATTTGGGAGTAAGACCAATCACTCTTGTAGAGAATTTCTTTAGTGATACAATATTTGTTTCGTGGCGCTTGTGTATAATGAAGCCTGTTTCTCCCACGGAATTATTATCGTCACCTAGGTGGTAAAAACTATTGCCGGATTTTAGTTTTAAAAATTGTTTGCCACGTCTTCTGACTTCGCTGAGATCGACTATGTCCCATTTAATGTTTTCTAGTTCGCACTCAAGTTCAGTAATTCTTTCATCTGATAATAGGAAACGTGCATTGTATGTTCCAATATAAAGTGTCGTCTTATTCGGGTGGCCTTTTACTGTCTTTGTCAGTTTTTTGTCCCCCCCCCCCTCCAGAGTCCGTGAGACAGACTGATAGGTTATCAGTGCAAGATTCTGGAGATGATCTGCTACTTGCCTGGGGTACTTGTGTGTTTTCAACTGATATTTTCATAAGGGGTATTTAGCGTTAAAAAAACACTTTCCCACAGGTAAAAAAAAGGAAAACTATCCGCATCCCCGTTACTACTTGACGATTGCTTCTTGATGTATGTACATGACACACAAACTGTCGTTCTAAACCACAGTGATTGTAGCAGAGTCATCAATTATAGTATTGGAGCCCGCCCACACGTAAGAATTTATTTATGAGTAGACCGATAAATTTTTGCTCGGCGAAAACTCGCGTAATCGGTCAATTCGCTTTCCAATGTTTTTGTAATAATAACAACACGTGGGTTTCCCGTCGTAAAAAAATGTATAAATATAAATATTTTCCCTAATTGTAGGCGTTGGATAACTGAACAAAAAGCGTGAAAAAAATTGTCCGACAGAAATTGTGATTTATAAGGGTGTCCACTACTCTCAACATGACGATATGATGAATTTTGGAGATTTACTGATATTTTTTCAGAATTATTTGTAAAAAATATGTAAAAGTCACCAATGACATTGTCCGACAAACTACATTTTGCGATTTTCTAATATGAAGCATTGAATTTGTCACTCCCATGACACTACGGTATTTATTAATAACATTTTTTCTTGTGGTTTTGTGATTTTGGAAAAGACTGATTCACGAGTTGTCCGACAAAAAAACCTTATCTTTCTCCATTAAAATGAAAAAACCGATATTATAAATTTAACATACATGTGACATCTCGCGCATATATATATATATATATATATATATATATATATATATATATATATATATATATATATATATATATATTTATATATATATATATATATATATATATATATATATATATATATATATATACAGGGTGTCCAAGATAAGGATCCTAAGCATGGGGATCTCAGTACCTGTTGGAGTTACAGCTTAGGTTAAATTAGAAAAAAGTTGCGTACTTTGAAGCGTATTTACATGCCGTTGAGAAACTTTAAAAATGTTCATGGCCAGCTGAGATATTGGGGAAAAACGAAAATTTGACGAAATAGATTTTATTTTTTTGTGACTTTATTTTAAAAGATATTAAAAAACTAATAAAACTTTTTCATTGGCACTTTTTAGATAATACGTGATGGAGTTTTTAAATTTTATATCCGACGTTTTGTTTTCGAGAAACCATCATCAACCTTATTTTTTTATATGGCCCAAAAAAAAACTATACCCTGTATCTGATTCCATTTTTTATTACAAATTCAACGATGTATCACATGTCAAATTTTTTTTGTTAGACAAAAAAAAATGCGATTTTTCTATTTTTTTAAACATATTTTTAAGTAGGCTTTGCAAACAAATAATGCTTTGACATTTTGACGTAAATACCTGTTATTCTGTCACATATGACTTAATTTAATGTTTATGGTAAGATAAAATAATAATTGTTAAGTTGATTTAGAGTTATTAAGTTGTTTGTAGAGTTCTTGTCGTTGTTGTTACTGTTGTTATTGTTTATTGTTGAATAATTATTATTGTGTTATTATCGTCGAATATGCCGGGTGGCCATTATAGTCATGAAGAAAAGTTTGACATGCTGACCTGCTACATTTTGTGCCAGAAGAATACTATAAATACTGCAGCAATGTATCTAAATAAATTTCCAGATAGAAAGCAACCATGTAAGTCCATTTTCTTACAGTTGGCGCGAAATTTAAAACAATATGGATCATTTAAAAAGCCAGTTTCATCCCGAAAAAAGGATTCTTCCGAAGAAACCCAAAATAACGTATTACAAGCAGTTGTTGAGAACCCTGACATCTCTTGCAGGCAAATTGAAAAAAATATAGGAGTAGCCAAATCCACTGCTCAATTTATTTTGCGTAAAAATAGATATCACCCCTATAAATTTAGGATTTGCCAAGCACTTAAACCAAGGGATCTTGAACGACGCCGGCATTTCTGTGAGTGGTATACACGCGCATGTGAAGATGATATCAATTTCCCTGCAAAAATAATATGGTCTGACGAAAGTCTAGTCACTAATAATGGTGTCTTTAACCGCCGGAATACTCATTACTGGGCGCAACAGAATCCGCGTGTTCAAAAAATTTCAAGACATCAGGAGCGTTTTGGGTTTAATATGTGGTGTGGAATTTTCGGTACCAAAATACTAGGTCCATTTATCTACCATAGTTCGTTAACTGAAGAACGATACCTTCAATTATTACAAAATAATTTAGAAGACTGCTTGGAGGATTTACCTCTGGCACAGGTTAGTACCTGTTGGTTTCAACAAGACGGTGCTCCTGCACATAATTCTAGGCAGGTTCGCGAGTATCTTACGCAGCGATTTCCTGGAAAGTGGATTGGAACCTCCAGTGAAGTGCCGTGGCCAGCGCGATCTCCGGACTTAACCCCTATGGACTTCTTTCTTTGGGGGTTTCTTAAAAGCCAAATATACCATCATTCTTTTGAGACTGAGCAGCAGTTACGAGAATGTTTAACTAATGCATTCAACAGTATTACACCTGACATGTTGCGTGATGTTTTAAATTCTACCATAAGAAGATCATATTTATGTCTGGAAAATAACGGAAATCTGTTTGAACACCTGCTTTAAATTGAATAAAAAAAATTGTTAATTTATTTGTTGTTTTAGTTATTTTTAAATAATTTATCATTCTTTGTATATCATTAAAATAATGATTATCTTATGGTTAAATTTATGGTAGATTAAATTTTCTTGTTTCTAAGTAGTACTATGCTCCATTCAGCTTCATTGCTCTGTAAATAGATATTAACTAATATATGAGATCAATAACTCATAACAGGTATTTACGTCAAAGTGTCAAAGCATTATTTGTTTGCAAAGCCTACTTAAAAATATGTTTAAAATATAGAAAAATCGCATTTATTCTTTTATCGAACAAAAAAAATGTGACATGTGATACATCGTTGAATTTGTAATAAAAAAGGGAATCAGATACAGGGTATACTTTTTTTTTGGCTCTTATAAAAAAATAAAGTTGATGATGGTTTCTCGAAAACGAAACGTCGGATATAAAATTTAAAAACTCCATCACGTAGTACCTAAAAACTGCCAATGAAAAAGTTTTATTAGTTTTTTAATATCTTTTAAAATAAAGTCACAAAAAAATAAAACCTATTTCATCAAATTTTCGTTTTTCCCCAATATCTCAGCTGGCCATGAAAATTTTTAAAGTTTCTCAACGGCATGTAAATACGCTTCAAAGTACGCAACTTTTTTCTAATTTAACCTAAGCTGTAACTCCAACAGGTACTGAGATCCCCATGCTTAGGATCCTTATCTTGGACACCCTGTATATATATATATATATATATATATATATATATATATATATATATATATATATATATATATATATAGATTTACTAGTTACAAGCTGTGCTCTCAAAGCAATACACCTTAAAAGCGCAAAATTCAAATGCGGTCAGAAAAAGTTATTGATCCAGAAAAATAATTGTAATGGTATGGTATGACACTTATAAATAGTTTAATAAAATAAGATACCATTATTTTTTTTGTAAAAAAATGACCTACAGTTAAAACTATTGAACGCATCGAAATTTAAATGCATTCTAAAAGTTTCAATTTTAAGTTATTTTTTTACACAAAAATCGTTTAACTAATGGAATATTATTTTATTCAACACCTAATATAAAAAATTATAACTACTTTTAACAATTTGAATTATTTTCTATATAAATATAGATGTATTCCTACCTATAAATTGACTCCTTCCCAGGTGAGTTCAGTGGTTTATAATATATCAGTCAGACAAACAATACACAGAATGATTAAAACACAAAATATATTTTTTATTCGACAATAAAAAAATGGCACAATATTATTAATTATTACTAGATGGAATTCAATTGTCAATTCTTTTATCTTTCGTCCAACACTATTTCTAATCAATATTAGTTACTTTTATCTACCTAGATCACAAATTGGTAACGTTTAATTTCATAATCGCCTACTAGATGGCTATAGGGCAGTTTTATATGGAAGGTGTCGTTTATTTGTTAGAATTAATATTATTTTAAACAAATTATCGTGTGCTATGTTGTGATAGTTAATATAGTTTCACACCTAATATTTATGCTGATAAATATTATTATATTCTAACAGGTTAGTATAGCAAATTATAATTTATTATTAATTCTATTATTTTTATTTTAAGAAAGTTAGGTTAATATTGAATGTTAGTTTTCAATGTCTACGAAAAATCAAAGCTTTTTACTTCCTTATCTAATATAAATACCTTGTTATGTTTTCTTTTATTTGGTCCCAATACATTAATGAACAAAATTCCAGTAATTTTATTTATTTTCTTCTTTAAAAATCCTCAAAATTTCCAAAAATATTTTATTTGTCTTTTCCAATAAAGTAAGAAATTGACAAAAATACTTTCCAATATTTTTATTAATATATTGACATAAAAAGCTATTGAGCATAATTGACCTGCAATAAATAAACTTTGGAGTTTTCTCGACATTTTGGTATATATGAAAGCCAATCTGGCACATTATTTTTATTTTAAAATTGATAAAAATTAACACTTTGCACCCTAAAATTTATGACAATTTTAATCAAATTTTGTTCACAAAAACTCTAAAATGTTTATTGTTGCTTTAATATTATTACCCTTTTATTTAGCAAAATTTTCTTAATATATTAGTGCCAATTGCCTATAAATTAATTAAATCTATATTACATTCTATTGTTTTATATTCAATATGGTTTTAATTTATACATATTTTCTCTAATAACTCTTTAAACTAAAACATTGTTCTTGTATTTCATACAATATACAATATTCACGGTATTTTTGTTTGAATTTTGCGCTAATTTTTCCACGCACTTTTATGTCATATGAGTGATTGTTTTAATGGGACAAACGACGATGTATCTTCTTCTTCTGCTTATGCCTATCCGTTACCGGATGTTGGTGAGCATAATGGCTATACGGAATTTATCCACTGCTGCACGAAATAAGCCCACAGTTGATGTATTAAACCATACTCGGAGATTCCTCAGCCATGAGATTCTTCGTCTTCCTACACTCCTTTTGCCTTGTATTTTGCCTTATAGTATAAGCTGCAAAAGTCGGTACCTTTCAGGATTTCTCATGATGTGGCCCAGGTACTCAAGTTTACGCTTCTTTACTTGATACAAGATTTCTTTTTCTTTTTTCATTCTATGAAACACCTCTTCGTTGGTAATATGATCTACCCATGAAATCCTCAGAATGCGACGGTATAGCCAAAATTCAAAAGCTTCTAATTTTTTGCATGATGCTTCAGATAGCGTCCATGATTCAACGCCGTATAGGAGGGTCGAAAATACGTAGCATCTCAATGTTCGCATTTTGGTGTTTAAGGATAGGTCTCTACTTTTGAATATTTTTGCCATTTTAAGGAATGTAGTACGGGCCTTTTCAATACGGCATCTTATCTCAACCGAGTGGTCCCATTCTTCATTGATATTTGTTCCCAAGTAGATATATTTGTTAACTCTTTGGATGGGTCTGTTATGTATCAGTAGTTGGCCGTGTATGCGTTTATTTTTAGAAATAATCATGAATTTGGTCTTTTTTGTATTCATCTGCAGTCCGTATCTTTCACTTACTTCTACCACTCTGTCCATCAATCTTTGAAGTCCTCTTAAAGCATTTGAGATAATCACCGTATCGTCCGCGTATCTTATGTTATTAATACATTCACCATTGATAATCACCCCGTCGGAGGTATTTTCCAGGGCTTCTCGAAATACGTATTCTGAATATATGTTGAATATCAATGGCGAAAGTACACATCCCTGTCGAACTCCTCTCTTTATCATAACTTCCTCGGATTCCTTACTTTCTATTCTGACTGAAGAGGTCTGGTTCCAATAAAGATTTGCTATAATTCTTAGGTCTTGTTTTTCTAATCCAGCTGATTCAAGAACTTCCATCATCTTATTATGCTGAACCTTATCAAATGCTTTTTGATAATCAATAAAGCACGCGAAAATATCGTGATTAACATCCCGCGCTCTTTGGAACAAGACTTGGATACTAAAAAGTGCCTCCCTAGTACCTAGGGCATTTCTAAACCCAAACTGGGTACAACTAATCTGTTCTTCGCAAATCCTATATATCCTTTGATGAATTAATTTCAAGAAAAGTTTAAGAGAGTGACTCATAAGGCTAATCGTACGAAAGTCTTCACAGTTGTTTGCACTTGATTTTTTAGGTAGCGTTATAAATGTACTTTTGAGCCATATTTCAGGTATAATTCCAGTGGAGTATATTTCATTAAATATATCTGTAAGCCATCTGATGTCTTCTTCATTTAATAGTTTTAAGAATTCATTCCGGATATTATCTGGCCCGGGTGCTTTCCCATTCTTCAACCCCACTATGGTTCGAGTAACCTCATCAACGCTAATTGGCAAGAAATCTGGTACCCGGTAAGTGGGAGGATTTTCCGATCTGCTTGGGTCTTCGAACAATTGGTTTATGTATTCTTTCCAAATTTTTATTTTCCCTAAGCGATCTACAATGATGTTACCTTTGTTATCCTGAATTTTTCCGCTTACATTGAATTTATACAGATCCGATGTCTCTTTTATTTTCTTGTGCATGTTGAAAGTATCGTGTTTCTTCTCAAGTTCTTCTATTTCTGCACACTGTCTTTCTATCTATTCTTGTTTTGCACACCTTATCTTACGTTGGATTAGTCTTTGCATATTTCGGTACTCCATTTTACCCCTTTCCAATAATCTCCTCGCATTCATCAACTCTAATATTTCATCTGTTATCCACGGTTGTTTTTTATCTCTTTGTGCTACCAGAAATTCATTACCAATACTTTGAAATTTTTCAGCCATTTTGGGAAGAGTCGATTCTACGCTGTGTGGGATTTCTTTGAGTTTTCGACATTCTTCAGTTATTTTTTCAGCTACTACTTGTCGTGTTTGTTCATTCTCTCTGAGTTTCCTTATATTCCATTTTTTCCTGTTTATCCTTTTCTTTACCTTTTTAAGCTTGATTTTAAATTTGCCGCAGAGAAGAGCATCATCTGAATGCACGTCAGCTCCTGGGTATGTTTTAGCCACTGTGCAACTGTTACGGTACCTTTTATTTATTAGGAAATAGTCTATCTGGTTTCTTACAATATGACCTTCTTCATCCTGAGGTGAAGTCCATGTATATAATCTTCGAGGTGGTTGTTTGAAAAGGGTGTTCAGGATAACAAATTGTTCTTCTGTCACAAAATCCTTTAGCCTCTCGCCTCGTTCGTTTCTAGTACCTAGTCCAAACCCGCCAATCAGTTCCGAGTTGTCGCCTTTGCCAATTTTGGCATTGAAATCTCCCATAATGATAGTTAGGTCTTCTTTCTTAACTTGTTTTAATATGTTAGATACTGCTGAATATACAATTTCCACTTCTTCATCGGGTTTTTCGGAAGTGGGTGAATAAATTTCTATTAAGTTCAATTTGATAGGTGTGCTCTTCACTTCAATAAAAATTATTCTATCAGAAACTGGAGTAAAACTCATATCATACTGAGAGAGTTTAGGTGAGAATATAATTCCTACACCACTAGTGTGTTGGTTATTTTCACTGCCAGAATAGTACACTTTATGATCTTCTACAGTACAATGACCACTTCCGGGCCACCTCATTTCACTAATTCCAAGGATGTCGATGTTTAGTCTGTCCATTTCGAGAATTGTATTATGTATTTTCCCGGCTTGAAACATAGTTTTCACGTTCCATGTGCTCACCATGAGTGTTTCTTTTGATATCTTTAGTCGTGTTTCTCTTTCTTTTTTATTGTTTATTCGCTGGATGACGACCGGAGAAGCCCAATCTCTTCTCATGCCGAATCTTAGCCTCCGTAAACTATGATCAGTAGTGTTTTCACTTACTCGTTCATTTTCCATCATGCTTGTACTAGGGATATCCTTAGGGATCTTTAATGTGGTAGTCCTCCCGTGGCTTTCCACATCCGTATGTCGTTGAATTACTTATTTGTAATTCCTCCGCCTTTGGGGCCGATTTCTCAACCCTAGGGCAATAGGGTGCCCTTACTCTTGTTAGCT
Organism: Diaprepes abbreviatus; assembly: GCA_034092305.1. NCBI lineage: Eukaryota > Metazoa > Arthropoda > Insecta > Coleoptera > Curculionidae > Diaprepes > Diaprepes abbreviatus. Next base: position 823,135 of record JASJET010000193.1, on the reverse strand, counting down.
CCTCCACCCGTAGCTGTTGGCTTACAAGAGGGGATTACTTATACCGGTAATCATTCGGTCGACAGAGCCTCGTTGGTTATCTAGCAGGGTGCACCACGTGCAGGTGAGGTTGTCATTTGGGTTGGCTTATCTTAGTTGCCTTCACCCCTTACCCCCTTACACACGATGTATAACACTTCATTATTAGCTTTTTAAAAGCATTCACACTCTTTTTATTCTTTTAAATATATACATTTGTTCGTATTAACCCTTACTCCAACTAGTACAATACTTTTTACATAGTTTTTTTAATTAACTTTAGTTTTTGTAGGAAGAAATTTGTCATATTTTTTAAGAATATAACAATTCTCAATTATTTTACTTATTCAAGAATTTTGGATTTTATTGTCTTTTTCTTAAGACTTTATGTGTTTATTTACACTATGATTTAAACAATACATAAACCTATTCTAAACCAAATCTACTGGCATATTCACCATTAAAATACATCATGTAACCTTTCTGTGTCTGATATATATATATATATATATATATATATATATATATATATATATATATATATATATATATATATATATATATATATATATACCCAGCATAATGACCGATTGCATCTAACTTACTGTTTAATTAACAATAAATAAAGAAAAATAAATATTTATTCCTTCAACTACAAATAAAAACATTGCTTTTCAAATTTTTCGCATTACTAATTTTTTCAAAGTAAAATTAACACATTTTGTTACTTCCTGACCCTAACACGGGGTCCTTTCTTAATATTTTAGTCTGCTGTTCTGCTTTATTAATCTTGCAAAATTTATTTATTATTCATTGTCAGTTTCTTCAAAGTGAACCCTAACTTTTCGAGACTCTGGAATAAAGAAAAAGTGTCGGTGTACTAAGATAAGTTAAAACAAAAGTTGTAATTATAACTTTCTTTTATCTTTCTCTTTTTTAATTAAGTCGAAATAGTAATTTAAACAACAATATATTCACTGTTTTAATTATACAGCTTGTGTTAAAATAAATATTAAATAAGAAATTCGCCAAGTTAACAAGTCTTTTTGTATGAGAATTCTTAAGAACTACGGTCTTATAATTTTTCACTAAAAAAAATTTGAAAGATAGGTAGGAGGAAAGGGAAGCAAAATTATTTTCAAATAACAAAAATGTAATTCAAAATTAATACTAAAATGCATATACAGGGTGTCCAACGTTTGAAAACAGACTTGTGACATCAAAATAGTTGATTTAAGTCGAATTAGTTATTCCGATACTGTTTCATTGAGGCGGTAGAAGATCTGAAAGTTTTAAGAAAATATTGATTTTCTTAGTTTTTTCTAAAATGATGATTTTTGGTTTGAAGTTTTTATGACTTTTTCTAGTTATAGAGCGACTGGCTATAAAGTAGTTAAGTAATATAAAAGTGAAATAACTTGTAAACATCGCTTCTGATTTTTTATTTCATCAACGCTGTGACAACCTAGATATTTTTATCGGATAATCGCAAGTATTTGAAAGCTTTTAAATTTCTTGAAAAATTTTCATTAGATGAGTGGTTTTGCCAGGAAAAAAAATATTTTCATTCACATATATAAAACTATTTGCTGTAACAATAAAATAATTTTTAAAATAAATGTTGGAAGTACATGTACGTATTTTAAAAATATAGAAAAAGCTAACGAAAAAGAAAACATAAATTAAGTAAATGAACAAAATAGCTGTCATTTTGTTAAATACACTTGTTAACAATTTTTTAAAAATAAAATTGGACTTTATATAATTTCGCAGGATCTTCAAAAAAGTTGTCAGCGTTTAAAATGCAAATCAATAATTTTTTGTATAATTCTGTTTTAAGAGCGCCCCACAAAAACAAGTCCCACTTATTTCACGTGGTAGCCATCTTAATGGTCGCTCATTGCCTCTTCCAATTCATCGGTTGGGATATTGGTCGTGTGAATATTGCCTAAGAGCAAAGGAATAATGGAGTGGGGACACCATAATGCGTATACTATAGCTCTCGCTAAAATAAAATACGCAAATTTTCCAGAAGAATTGGAAATGTGTTTTGCAAAAAATTTAGATAAATATTTCCACATATCTGGAATCACAACGGGACTAATAAGTTAGCCATCGATAATACTTCTCAAAACATTTTTTTAAAGTTATGCTGATGGTGTGCAACTTTAATGGCATATGGGTTTTCATTCGCATAAACACGTTTGTTGTGCAGGTTGGTGACCTTAGATCTTGTAAAACACTTCTCGTCAAACAGATTTTTTAAATCAAAAGGGTCTAGCCGATTACGAGGGTCAAAACTGTCTCCTAGGTAATAAAAAAATAAAAAAAAAAACACTTTTATGCTACATCAAAAAGTTTTTTTGCCACTTTCATGGTCACATAACCTCAAAAAAATATTTTTTTTTTTCGTTTTTTGATGATATCTTCGTTTCTAATCATCGTAGAAACCTTGTTTTTCATTTTGTAGGTTTTTCTTACAAAAATTTTTGCCGCGAAATTCAAATTTTGATGGGTATTCGAAAATTCTTAAATTCAATAAAATAAAAATTAGGACATTAGCACGGCCGAAAAAAAATATGTTGTTTTTTAGACACCAAACTATGTCCATAAATTTTTTCAGATTTTTAAAAGTGGCGAAACATAGTCATAGTCATAGGCAATAAACGGCATTTATTAGCATTTTTATCGAGATTTAAAGCAGAGAATTTTCTTATAAGTCCTCAATTGTCTTAAAGCTATGTATGTACGTATCTATATATCTATATATATATATATATATATATATATATATATATATATATATATATATATATATATTTATTTATTTATTTATTTATCTATTTATATAGGTCGAAGCCATTTTCAACCATTTTTTGTTACTTAGTTATCGTTTTTCCCTAGAAGGCATTATTAGGACGACATTAATACAAGGCTAAGACAATTTTACGTTATTTTTTTATTTCCAATACTTGGTCGTACCTTGTAATTTTTTTAAAATACAAAGTAGCATAGAAATAAATCATTCCAGTTCATGAAAAAATCTTTTTCGCTAAACATACACGTAAGTATTAAGAAATTTTATTACTATTTTGAACAGTAAAGCAATAATAAAAATTTTTATGAGTGTTCGAAAATTCTTAAATTCGATAAAATAAAAAGTAAGACAATAGAACCGAAAAAAATATGTTGTTTCTTAGACACCAAACTATCTCCATGAGTTTTTTCAGATTTTTGAAAGTGGTGAAACATAGTCAAAATCGCAAAAAACGGCATTTATTAGCATTTATTCGCATTTTTATCGAGTTTTGAAGCATTGAATTTTCTATAAATCCTCAATTGTCTTTATATATATATATATATATATATATATATATATATATATATATATATATATATATATATATATGTTTATGCGGCTTTCACGGATTCCTTCATGTCAGATGCAATAGCAATGGATAAATTATGCCGTTGTTGTGCTGAATCACATTCAGCAATATATATGCAGCTGATATGAATGAAGTAAAATGCGAACAGTAAATGCAAACTGCGTTCTAACTATATCCTTTCCGGCGGGAGATCGGCGAAGCCGCGTTCAGTAATTTCATGCTTCCTTCCGATCTGTCCTTTGCACAGCAAGGTGCATGTCGGTACCCTGATGAGTCTAGTAGAGACGAAACATGTACCTCTGTCGTATCACTGTGGCGAGGAGGGTAAGTTTTGACTTTTTTCTCGATATGATGGTCCGGTAGGCCATCATCTCGATGGTGGTGGAATAGGATAAATTGTATTCTTTAGCAATTTATTCCAACTGTGCAACTTCTAACACGGAAAGGATATGGTTGGAACGAAGTTTGTATTTATTGTTCGTATTTTACTTCATTCACACACGGAGCTGAATATAGCTGTATGTTTGCTGAATGTGATTTCAGCACTACAACGGCATAATGTGGATGTATCCACTGCTATTGCAACTCGCACGGAGGAATCCGTGAAAGCCGCATAAACATGTATACGCCATCCGGCGGGAGATCGGCGAAGCCGCGTTCAGTAATTGCATGCTTCCTTCCGATCTTCCTTTGCACAACCAGGTGCATGTCGGTACCCTGATGAGTCCAGTAGAAACGAAACATGTACCTCTGCCGTATCACTGTGGCGGGGAGGGTAAGTTTTGACTTTTTTCTCGGTATGGTGGTACAGGTGGGCCATCATCTCGATGGCGGTGGAATAGGAAAAATTGTGTTCCTTAGCAATTTGTTCCAACTGTGCAATCTCTAACACGGAAAGGATATGGTTTGGAACGAAGTTTGCATTTACTGTTCGCATTTTACTTCATATATATATATATATATATATATATATATATATATATATATATATATATATATAAGATAAGAAATTCTCGGTTATGTGGACGAAGACCGTTGAAAAATATTATTCCCATGCTAAAAAGTGCGAAGATCTCCAAAGAAATATGGAAAAACTCCGGATCTGAGAAATGACGACAGCACTGTTTCGTCCTAGTATAGAACTCGTCAGGCCATTGCATTCAGTACAAACCATCATCTCGTATCTGTGTCATATAAACAGACTTCACAGTTAAAAAATAGTAAATAAGACACAGTGGCGACATCTCGATGGCTCACTTAATAACATAAGTATAACACAATTCGACAATGTTGTATAAAACTGTGTTTCGAGTTTTGGTGTATTTCTTTTTTAATTTACCGTCGCGCCATCACATGCTGTCATTATTCCACGGCACCTGCCTCGCATGCTGTACATACCAGTTTAAGCCACGAATCTTATCCTAGTGTCCAGTGTCCAAGAACCTACCAAAGTCTTATTTCAACGCCAGGACCGAAACCTCTGTTATTCTGGTCTTAAGTCTCTGTGTTATCTCAGGAAAATATGGATTTTTAATTTTCTGAATTGTTGCTCTCGGAACTACCTGTAAATCTAAAGGCCCGAATAGTTTTCGTTTTTATATATAACTAATTAGTTTCAAGTGTATTTGACACACACACACACACAAATCACGCAATCATATCTAGTTGATATCTATCCTTATAAACTTTGGCAAACAGGCCTGTTTACACGGATAGAGTACACTCAGTATTTCACTTTATATTTATTTATTACTAGCCGAAAATATTTGTTTAACGTATATTTTTTAAGTAAAATTGTCATTATTAAGTATACTGTCAAATTACTGTTGAACAGCTGACTCTTCCAGACATGTTCTTTTCAAACAAAGAACCGCCAAGCCCCTCTCAGGAGTTAGTCAATTCAGGCTAGGTAATGAAATGTAATATATCGATACTATATCTTTAGATTTTTTGGCGTTTTCTTGACTTTTATTTGTTGCCTGCTTTGTTTTAAGAAACCGGTCTCGACCTTATCCCTTAGGGCCCCAAAACAGGTGGCACTTAAACAATTTACCCCGGCCCCTTTTGAAACTAGTCATACAAACCATAGAAGATAGAGACCCTACCAGAAATATCTAATTGAATATGATAAATTATCTTGTTTTATCGAATTTCTTTTATCACAAAGCGGCAATCCTTGTGCATTCCTCTGTAAATAATTTTTTTAACAATTTTTTTTGTGACGATATCGGTTAATTAGATACATTCTCGACAGACGAATTAGTAAGTTTTTTTACAACATGTTTTTCTACCCTTGTTAAAGGCTGTAAGGAGATCAGGCGTTAAGGACTCCACCTTAAATCATAGAAACATACAATACAGGAACCTCACAATATTATCACATTTCCCTGGTACCCATAAAGAGGTTAAATGTTTTTAAATTCCCTGATAGCGGCCCCCATGCAACCTCTTGACAAATAAAAGTAATTATAAGATATACCACGCTTTCAAGACCGTATAACTTTTATAAAATATTAATAGTTATCTATAATTAGTAGGTGAATGAGAAGGTAAGCACCAAATATTCAAATTATAGACCTATTACTATCGATTATTTCGGTTTCATGTTTAAAATGGAATCTACATGTAACATTAGTGTAAGTGAAAGTATCTTAATAGATGATATATCTGATCCTAAAAATTACCATTATTATTTATAATTTCAAATTTAGTAATTTTTTATTTAACAAATATCTATTTACAAAAAACACATTAGAGTCAGAATTTTACTGCATCCTTCAATATAGTTTAACGTAAAATGACTTGGTATCTTATTGAGGTTCCGCAACCCAAGATTATTTATTATATATTATAAAAGGATAGTTTAAATTAGGCTTGCCAAGGTTGAAGACATTGACTCAAGCGGAGAAATCTGCCCTGAAAACCAATAAGATATTTATGTTATAAAGCCCTTTTAGGATCCAGAAACTTGGTAACCACCCAGTAAATCATGAATAAATAAATCTTACTTTTTTGCTAAAATAACTCTAAAATATACAGTTTTAGTAAAAAGAACCTCTGATTTCTGTGGGTGTCCTCATGCATTTCGATAAACTGGTTTAGGTATTGACATTTCTCGATATTAAAAAAAGGGAAAAGTAAATTGAAAATGTCGTGTATAGGTATATTTTACTGTCTTTTTAGGTTAAAAAATCCAATTTTAATGTTGATTTACTTTTCTTTTTATATATATTCATGATAAAAGGTTAAAGGTTTACTCTCTTAATATCAGTTTTTCATGTTTAAAAGAAATTCAAGAAAAAATATGAAAAGTTACATTCAATTCATACTAGCAGTAGTCAAGGAATATGCCACATGAAATTAAAAAGCAGTGCAAAATTTATTGCTCTATTTCTCGACAATAGCCTAAAACTCTATTCTGAAATGTACCTATATCGATGGGAAAAAATCTCAGGTTTATACCTAGACTATCACAAAAATGCCAATTTGGAAATATACCAGGTTTTGTTGTTTTTAAGGTTCAAGCATCGAATTTTTAAAAATCTGACACATCAACGACCTAAGCAAAAAATAAATCAAAATTCTCGGTTCCGAGCTTTACGACAAGAAAGTTGATGTCAAAGCCCTATGCATTTTTTAAAATAACTTACAACGTTTTTTTTGTCATTTAGTTTTCCCTAATTTCTTGAAAATATTATAACTGAAGATAATGACTTTTGGTGCATGATCTAACACTATAATATGAGGTTTTTTAGTGGTACAGCGACCGGCTATAAAGTAGCTTAAGTTTAAAGAATTTGAGACGTAAATTTCTTAGCCCGATATATTTTATATTGCATATTGAGCTTGTACACGCCCCAAGAACCCCGCAATATCAATTTTAAAAAGAACCGGAAAATGTAAAATTTTTAGTCCTTCATATTGTATCTTTTCAACCTAATAGTTGTAAAAAATTAACTTCATATTCATAATACACCACCCCCCAACGCCCTAATACCAAATCTAAAAAAATGTGAATAAGGAAAAATTTTCAACCCACCATATTGGATCTGCCATATTGAATTTCGAAAAAATAATTTTAACGTCTTAATCGAATCTAAACTTAAACCCTTCAAAGCCCCGTAGTACCAATTTTAGATGATATCCAGAAATTTAAAATTTCTAAACGGTCATATTGCATCTGACGTATTAGATTTTCTTAAAATAATTTTATATTCGCTATTTACCTCCTCAAAAACGATTCAGTTCCACATTTGAACAAAATTGAAAAATGTTAAATTTTTAGTCAGCTATATTGCATTCGCCATATTGAATCCTGAAAAAATACTATTAGATTCATAATTTACACCCTCAAGAACCTTCTATATCAGTTTTGGAGAGAGTCGAAAAAAGTAAAATTTTTAGAACAGCATATTGAATCCGCCAGGTTGAGTTTTTCAAAAAATATTTTAATTTCGTAATGAACACTAACAAAAATCTCTCCATACTGATTTTAGACAAATCGAGAGATGTAGAATCTTTAATCCGCCATCTTTGATCAGCCATATTTAATTTTTTTAAAAATAATATCAGATTCGTAATGTGCTATCCCAAAAACTTCCTCATATCAATTTTGAAAAAATCGAACAAAATTAATTTTTTATCCTCCATATTGGATACGCCATATTGAATTTTTAAAAAATAATTTCGAATTCGTGATGGCGACCCCGGAAACTCCTTCAAACCAATTTTGGAGAAAATCGGACAATATGATTTTTTCCTCCTCTGTATTGGATCCGCCATATTAAATTTTTTAAAAATAACTTTAGATTGCAACCCCGAAAACTCTCCCTTACAAATTTTGGAGAAAATCGAACAAAATTAATTTTTTTGGCTGCCATATTGTAAGCGCCATCTTAGATATTATTGCATCAATTTCGTCCAAAAAAATATGGGACCACCGCAGCAACTTCCTGAACGTAACATAAAAAATTTCATTCAAATCAGTGCAGCCGTTCCGGAGTAATCGGTGTACATACAAAAAAAACACATACGAGACGAAATTAGAAAAATTAAGTAATATCATGGCACTGTGACACTATCCGATCAGCCTTCACTAAATTACACTCAGTAGCAAAAATTAAAACCTAATTTATAATATCCTAATATTGTAAGGTGCTTCGTTTCATATTTTAAGTTAATGGGTCTGCTGATCATAAACAGAAAATCATTTTTATAAAATATTGACATTACATTTTAAATAACTTTACATCGTGACATGACTGCATAAAACCACCTATTATAATAATTTAACCTAAAATATCACCCTAACTTACCCACTTTGCTATCATAACAACATCTAAATAGCTCAGCACTACTACATTTCAATGAATTTTACATATTTATGAATCATAAAATCCAAAGGCACGTAATGTAAAAAGGAAATTACAGATTTGGCATAAAATGGATAATAAAGTTGAGTTTTATTTGGAAAGATTAATTTTACATTTATAAACACTAGACAGAAGTATCATCAATCAATATTATACAGGGCCTATAAAAAATCTACGGCATTTTTTAAAATTCACATCCAACACTAGTTTTTGCATAACAAGTAACTGAGGAATAGTTAAAATGGCATACAGTATAACTCATAGCGTTACATTTGGTACTGCTGGAAATTTTTTATAAGCATACACAAAAACTTCAGCTAGACATGTCATTAGTATTTTCATCAATTGGGTAAATGTGTTTGTCTTTATTTTTGCTTATTACTACAACGTTTCAAATAGGTTTTATTTTTAATCGTTGTATGTATGTGCGTAGAATTCGGGAATCCGCACTGCTACCTGATAGATCTATTATGCCCCACTACTGCTGCCAAATCGTAAGAGTTACCTTATCAGCTAGTCCTATTTCTCCCAGGAACCTTAGGATGTTAGACAGCTTCAAGGTGGGTAGCTACCCTTCTTTGATTTGGTGTGTTCCCAAGAACAGCTTCCTAGTATTTTTTAGAGCGCTGCACTCTGAAAGGATATAAACAGAAGTTTTGTCTTCCTCCTCACAGAATCTGTACTCTTCTCCTTCTATCAGTTCGAGTTTCTTGAGGTATCCCTTCAGGTAGCAATGTCAGTCAGGATCCTTGTCAGAAAACTGAGTTGGATTGTATTTAAGCTTACTCATTCTTTGAATCTCTTCTGGTCGCAGTTTTCAAGAAGTACCTTCACTTGTCTCAATCCTTGCGGTTCCGCTAATAATTGCATCTCCTGCTTTCATCTTATGTCTTTAGTTCTTTCAGCATTATTTCTAATCGTTATTGCATGTTTTGTCTTAACGCTACGAACTTATATAATGACTGTGTGTCACTTAGCTGTACTACCTCAATAGTTTAATATTATAAAGTAGTGGTGGCCAAAGGGTAGGGATCTCTACACTGGGTTTACTGAAGATCCATTATTGTCTTTAATGCAAGCCGAATTTTTTCTTTTTCATGTCCCTTTTCATAAATATTGTTTCAGTTACAGATGTTGTTTATACCAGGTATATTTTGCAATACTAAATCTCGACGTTTCCACTTTTTGTGTATGAGTTTTAAGTTCGTTAATTCTAGCCTCTAGTGGATGCTTGGTTTCTCGAATATATCTTTTAGTACTCTCATGTGCAGCTTTTTAAGCATATTCTTTCCTATAGGTACTCTTTAAATTTATTTTTGTGAAATGAGCTCCGAGTATGTTTCCGGTATGAAGGCTACTTATATATGTGTATTGTACTTGGCGGTGTGTATTCAATGAAAAACCTTAAATGCTTGTTTGTCTAGATCTCTCCAGAAGTATTTACTAAAATGTCGTTTTGTGTTATTGTTAACAACTTTGCAAAAAAGTGTTTAAATACATACACACACCACAGAAATTTTTTTACAATTCCGTCATTCTAATTATTTTTATACCTATTATAAATCCGTAGGGGGATATATACCCAGCCAGCAGTTTCAAGTGTCATAATCAGCCGATATAGTAGATGTTAGTGATTCACTGGACAACAGCCAAAATGTATCTAAAATAAAATCGACTAAATCTTACCATTTTTGGTGTGCTAAAACCGAAATTAAATTTATTTATTTAATATTAGTTGAAGTACAGATACGTGATGTCATGTCCCCTATATATTAACAATGAGACCGTAAGAATGCACGTGGTATATTTGTATTGTTATTACAATAGAGGGGTGCGACGTTTTCCCCTAGTTAATTTAATTTTGAAAAACTTGACAGCACAACATGGGATATCTCCAGGGATGACCCCCCATATATAAAGTCCCAACAATCCAGGGCTTAAAATAAGAGAGATAGTCATTAAACTCCTGTTTATGTCTGCTTTGTTCTAAACAGCTCCTGAATACAAACAAATGACAAACGCCACTATTGCGAATATTATGGAATTTAATAGAAAATTCTTGAATATTCTCTAAATATGTAGAAGCCGTATTTGGGTATATAAACAGCTACAAAGCGGAGAGGTTAGTCAGTCAAAATTAGTGAGTCGAATTGAATAGTTAAGATTGTAAGGTGTCTCGAAAGTGTGTATACATTCCAGATTACATCTGTTATGTTGTGCAATATTGGGGATCGAAATAAACAATGAGCGCCACATATCTGATGTAATACATGCGCTTCAAGTCTGAGAAACTGGTCAGATAGTAAAAAACGATCTATGTTGTTTGCTGTCTCAATGATCTGAAGAAAGCCTTCAAATCATGTTAATGATTGCTATTTCTCTATCATGCCTCGTGTTGGGAGAGTCACGGGTAAATCCAAGAAGAAAAAATTGGTTATCAACTATCCAAATATATCATCTGCCATGAGACTCGTAGTGACGAACTTCCTATTCCAGAATTCCCAGGAACATTCAATTACGAATCAGATAATAACGATAAAACGATTTCTCAAGAAAAGATATGCCATCAAACTCAAGAAATCCTGATTTCGTACCCAGCACATTATACTGCCAACCATATCAAATAAGCCAATCAGAATTAGACGATCTTATGAGAGACTTAGAACTTCCAAAAAATAAAGCAGAGTTACTAGGATAAAGATTGCAGCAATGGGACTTATTGGAAGACAGTGTTTCAGTATGTGTTTTTCGTAAACACCATAAAGGCCTAGCACCATTTTTTATCATGGAAAAGAACTTAGTTTTCTGCAATAACTTTGGCGGTTTATTGGCGGATTTAAATCTAAATTACAAGCAAGACGAATGGACATTGTTTATAGATAGTTCAGCATTAAGTTTAAAAGCATTACTATTGCATATGGGAAATATTTTACAGTCTATTCCTGTTGGATATGCAGTTCACATGAAAGAATTATAATACAATATGAAGTACATATTGACAAGTATAAAATACGATAAGCACCAATGGCAAATCTATGGCGACTTGAAGGTGATTGCACTTTTACTTGGGTTGCAGCTAGGCTACATCAAGTTTTGCTGTTTTTTGTGTGAATGGGACAGTCGGGCAAAGGAACTTCATTACAAGACCAAAGACTGGTTTGTCCGATAATCAGCTTTTCTGTACCTGCCGTCAGAAATTCCCAAGGTTAAGTGAAGCAGAAATGAAAAAAAAATATTTTTGTTGGGTCATAGATTCGAATTATTCTGAAAGACAGCACTCTATTAGGTATTGAAAAAATGCTTGGAATGACTTTTGCCTCGTGGTCACTAATTTTTCGGGGAATAAAAGCTGACAGTTACGTTACTCTTGTTGAAAATACGCTGTCATTATATCAAAAACTGGGTTTCAATATATCTCTAAAGATCCGCGGTTGCTTCACATTTCTCAGCATTTTGTGTTTCAAAAAATGTTTTAGTGAGAAGTGTAAGGTAATTTTTTTTACAACCCAATTTATTTGGTTTAAGAAATAGTTTCGACTTATTTTTGTTAGTTTATTTACTCTTTCTACTTAGTTGATTTGTTCCGCCTAAGTTAAAAATCTGTCTAACATCCTTTCTTTGAAGGTTTTTCTATGGTAATAGACCGAAATCATGAACCCTGGGTGTTTATTCGCCGATTGTATTTTAATTTGACGTATTATCTTCTTTGAAATACAAATAACCTTTAATTTTTGCTTAAGTATGTTTAAATGTACCTGTGGAGCATAAATTTGTTTGGCATTTAATGATCACATTCATTTTACAGCAATTTTTCTCTATTCATTGTAGGCCATCTTGGCACGTAGGCATAAAGGTGTCATGTCATTTGTAATAGGTTATATCTGTATCCATTAAAGCTATCTTAATCTACATGTTGCTGTTCTAAATTACCCATTTCTTTTATTTAAACTTTCTGTTACTGAATTGTTTTGGTAACTAATACTGTGTTAAGGGTTATTCTGACTATTTGCCTTGTTTTCTTATCACTATCACCAGGGTAAATCATATCTAAAAGGTACCTGCCATTTTGCAATCAACAAATTCCAAAGCTGATAGAGTGCTTTGTTATGGTTAAAAATTGGGTTTAAATAATAAATATTTTGGTTTACATTTTTCTATATTAAATTACAGGTTCAGATTAATAAAGTAATAAATAGATTTTTGTTTCGTACTTAAATTTACAGTAAACGATGTTTTCTACTATAAAACTAATGATTACCTTTTGTTTTTCATTCATTAGGATTGGTTTCATCTATATTCAGATCACTCCTTTTGTTTACATTTTGAAATCTTTATTGACATCGAAACTTAACATATTTCTATAATTTGTAAATTTCATTAGGTACCTCGAGACAATGTATCACAGATTGGGAAAAACGTTTTCTTAATGTTTGGATAAATATAAATAGGGTTATTTGCTTTCTTGTTGATTTTCCTTTTTCAGAAAATATTTATTTATTGTCACATATCAGATGTTAAATAGTCAGCTCCACTGAATTGCGTGAAAGTTTTTAGGGTTGCCTATAAGATGGCCCATCAGTTGAATATTATCGAAATGCTAAATTTAAAATGAGATGGTATTGACTTTTTTTATTATGTTGTTTTTAGTTTATTAGTTGAATATTTTCCCTATACTTTACTAGTTAGAATTTTTGGTATTTATAATATTGTAAATTAGACCCTCGAACTATCTCAAACAATTTCGAACTAACTGGATTTAATTTTTGAATATTTCGAACCCATTAAGTAGTTTGTTATTGAGTATTCATTTTGTAGGACGAGGCAGGTTACATTATTAATATATTGGTTGTCTCTGTCTGATTTCAGTACTGGCCAATTTAAAATTGAGATAGAAGAATTTTTGCATATATTTTCCGGAAGTAGTTCAAATTGTATGATAAATTTCAAAGGTTCGAGATTATGGCTACGAGATTAAGGTTATTTTTTTTTGGATAGATTTTTGATGGACATTTTTATTAAGTTTTTTTGGTAACTTCCGTTGGAAGAAATGTGCTAGTCATTTGAGAGAAATCGTTCTCTTTTGGCTATTTGACGCAAGAGCGTGAAGAAGTGGTTTTAGTTTTACTACTTTTCCAAGTTAAGGGACTTGGTCATAAATGGCCGATTAAAGTAACAAAACCAAGTCGGGGTGCAAACAATTTTTGGTGATTTTGGACGTTTCACTCTACAGCCAGTTTGGTGATTATTTTTCTTCAGCCAACCAGAAACAACGGCTTATCAGTTATCAGATGCCACCATTTTCTTGAGTTCGAGGGTCTTTGGAATAATTACGTTTTTGGGAAAACTATAATATGTTTTTGGAATAGTTACAATAATACAGTGTCTCTGGATTTCTTCAGTCTTTCTTTTTTTTGGATGGAATTTTATAATGTACAGTTTAGGTTTTCGTGCTGCACTTCTGGGATTGTGAGCCTCTGAAGGGGACAATCTCCATATTGAGCCAGGTCAATGTATTCTTTGGTGAAGCCGTCTATGTCACAGGCCTTGTTTAACCACCTGTTAGAAAGTGATTCAGCTAAGTGCCTAATTTTAGCCAAAGTAAGTACACAAGAGTTTCTGATTGTTAAGCCTAATGGGTATAAAACCTGTTTTTTGAATCATTTAGTTATCTAAATACAGTTTTCTGTTCGATTACTTAGAGGGCCAACATTTAGGGGATTCTTGTGTATTTGATTTTGAACCTTTCTAATTAATAGATTTTAAATATTTGGACTTTAATATTTTTTCTAATGATATTTATCTTTTGGTAATTTACCATATCATATATTTGCGGCGAACCAATAAACTATGTAAGGTGAAACGCAGTCGACTTCATTGCGCTACAACCTCAAATTTAAATGTTTTATTTTTGCGATATTTTAGTGTAATTGAGGTTTTTTTTATGGTTCTGTTTTAGAGTCCCAGAGTGGCCAAGTACCCATTTTTTTTATTGTTTAAAATAATGAATATTATAATGATACATTTATTGAAAATTTCAATTGCTTAACAATTGAATATTTTGGAAACTAATTATTATGTACAAAATTGTAACAAACTTTTCAGTTAAATTTTGTCAAGATTTTAACCACTTGAGCGACAGTTATAAGTTGATTTCTATGGTCTAATTTTTGTAATTATCTATCATTTTTTTTTGTGCAACTTTCTATTGCTTATATTTTTGTTAACTGTCACTGTCAAGTTTAATTTACTATTTTTTTGTTTTAATATTCACATTTTGCTACGTCATAGAAAGACAATAACTTTCGACTAAGTCAACAAGGTTTATTTATTGCCATTTACTATTTGTAATCGCAATTCTATCAGATAGCCCCATTAGAGGAGCTTGCAATAATTCACATGGTGATAACTTTTTCCAGGGGTTGTACTTATTATCTGGGAAGGGGTATACCGTAAGGAATAAATGTATTGGCCTCTATTTAATTGGTTTTATTTCCTATAATTTTAAATTAGGATACTTTTAAGTACTTAGACTCTGCGATTTATTTACCCGGAGATGACATATTAAATATTTATTCTTTTCCAAGTTTTCTTTACTACAATTGCTCGTAGTATAATCATTAGGGCTCATTCTAAAGTAAAATTTGGTGGCGCCTTTTTCCCGATTTAGACATTTATAAAACTTACACAGGCAATATATTAAAAATAGAGGAAAAATATAAAAACAACGAATCTACCCTGAGATGAGCTAGCGTATAGGTAAACTCCAGTCAGCATTAGGACAATCATTAGGTAAGTCTGAACTGAGGTACCTTACAGGGTGTTGCCAGGATTTGGTAAGGCGTTCATAGTTGGTAATAATATATTATATTTTATGGTAAAATTTTGAGATTTCATTTGCGCCAAAAATTTTTGATTTCACTAGCGCGTAATTAATTGCAATTTTAATTACCCAGTTTAAGATATTTTTTTCGCAACAATCCAATTGGTTTCAGCTTATTTGAGTGAACTTGGCTGACAAATACTTTTTGAAGCCCCCTGGGGTCAAAAATATATAGCAAAGATAGTCGAGTACCAATCTATTTCGTCAGGAGGACTAAAGATGAGTCTTAATTTTGACATTATATCTTTGGCTCTCTTTGGCTTATTTGAAGCTTATCTGTAGAATTTGGACTCCACTTGCTAGCTGGTTCTTCATGTCTTAACCTGTCTTGCAGAAGAGAAATTATCTTGAAGTAACTTTTGCAACATATTATTTTGAAGCAACAGGCTATATCTTGTTTATCTTATTATATCTTTTATCTATAGGTGTTTATTTATTATCATCGTACCAATGTTCCTGATCTTCTGCTAACATCTGACCTACTTTCTTAATTCTCCTATTCCTATTGTTACTTTCTTATATTATCTTATCAATACAATAACTTGCTTATTTGATCTTGCGAATACCGTGAACTTTAAGTTCCGAAAGTCCTTATCAATTTCAAAAATTTATGAAAAGGAAATTTATTTACGTTGGATGTATTCAGGGTTAGTTCAACAAGAATTCTTGTATTTTGATATCTGTTAAGAAATTTGAACTTTCAATTTTGTCTACACAGATTATGTTACAGTTTATCGATTTATAGTTACCAACCTTCTAGTATGTTATTTTGATATTTTGTGTACAATTATTTTCAATACATACACTAGTCAACAAATACAAAAAAAAATGAGACTGATGTTATAACGGTTGTCCTTGGGAGCTTAAAGCATCCTGATTGCGAATATATCAACGAAAATTTTTCACCATGCATAGATTTTGAGATATAGAATGTATCAATTATTTTTAATTAATACAGATATTTTTATATATTATTATTACATAAGTTACAAACAATAAAAACAAGGTATTTTAAGGATAACAGGATTTGCTGACGAAAATATACATGAAAATATATTTATAGTAAGTCTATTTTACATAACGTCTTTGCAAATGTTGACTTTCATTTAAATTCCTGATCGCTTTCTCTCAGAAGATACCAACAATAATCTCCCATTATTGCTGGTTCCCATCTGACTTGGTAACGTTGCTCCATTGTTAACATATCTTGGTGAAACCTTTCTCTTTGCTCGTCACTGACTGCACATGAATTATATGGGAAAAAATTTAAATGAGAGCGCAAAAAGTATATTTTAAAAGACATGCGACAGCCCATTTTGCAATAGCTTACCAGTAGTTCTTCTACAAGATTTTTGTATTTTTGTACTTTTTTGTTTCCTAAAAACTCCGAAACAATTGTTTTAAAAGAATTCTACGCAGCTAATTCAATATCATTTAATTATTTATTAAACTGTTGATCCCACCGTATTTTTATAATTTGTTGCCTAACAAATATTCCTTCCTTAAGCTTAGCATCACATAGTTTAGGAAAAATTAGTTTAAGGTATTTAAACACAGTTCCTTCTTTATCTAATGCATTAGCGAAATTTTTAATCAATTCCATTTTAATTTATAATGGATACTTTCTTGGGATCAACAGGAGGCATATTCTTTACGTTAGCTTAACCTGGCTCTCCCGAAAGCCATCTTGTTACTTATCAATGGCTCTGTGTTGATCTACGTTCCAAAGATAAAGAAAAAAAACTACGTAAATCTACTCTGAAACCCCAATGATAGTCCTATGACGTTTAGGTCACCACATATTTGCCACTTACACGTATCATAGCTTATTGCATTTAGAATAAATGACATACTTTCGAATGTTTCCTTCATGTCAACTGCATGGGCAAGAGAAATAGGGGGTCTTTTGTTGCCATTATGGAGCAGTTTTTAAACTTATTTCAGAAGAATCTATAAAAAAGCGCGATATGTCCGGGTCATGTGCAACTTCTAGTTTTCCATAACACTATTTGGATTAACACAAACACACATTTTATCCTGCAGACTAAATAACAAGGATAACTTCTGGTTAAGGTTTCTAAATATTGTTACTTTTGTTCCGGTGGCTAGTGAATTCCATTGTTGTAATCTAGACCCTAACACTTCAGCATGCTCTTTGGTCAAGTGGAGATCTCGAATTAGATCAGCTAATTAAGGTTGTTCGATTAAATGGGGTGCTTTTCCATTACTTTCGGGAAAATAAGAATCGTCCTTTTCTGATACATTATAGGGTTCTATCTTATCATCTATTGTAATGTCGGTCGGTCGGTATCTAATTCGCGTACCTATTCTAAGGGTATGCCGGTGCCATAATCTGATACGATCGCCGCTAAATTTGACATAACATCTGCGCTAGTAACCGTTTCTGAATTTTGAGATGTTTGTGTCCTGTAGCACTTGTGAGTTGTTCCACTAGGAGTTGTCTCTTTAGGTTGTGTTTGGTGAAGCCTAAATGCCGATGCTTCTGGGTTAGCTGGCATTAGGTTAAACCCTATGCTACTATCATCAATGAATCCCGGAAATTGCCTAAACTCCTCATCAAAGGATAATGTACGCACAGGGTTAGTTTGAAAATTTTGGAACATCGGACGTTGTTCCGGAAATTGAAAGGTAGGGCACCGCGCAGGCGGTACCGGAGAGGACCCACCATAACCACCCGATCCGGCAAAAAGCCAAGCCACCTCACCTTTCTTGATGTTTGTCAAGGGCACTTGAGGAAGTTGAGCCATGCTCTTAAATTTGGAAAAAGAAAAACTTTTCTGCCTAAATTTAAAAAGGGGCTATGGGGTTGTGCGTCTGGGAAGCCAGCGTGGATGCTCAAGACGACTTAAAAAAATTTTGATAATAATTTGTTTTTTTTTTTATAAAAGTTTAGGGTTTCAGAAAAGTATGAGTAACTGGACTGGTTATTTTATAATTTTTCAAAGTCGAAAAAAGTAATGGTAACAGATCTGTTTTTTAAGAAGAAATTAAGATAAAAATTGGATTTTAACGAAAAACTAATAAAGGGTTTTCCGCAAGTACATTTGGAAAATTTAACTAGCGTAATGTCTCTGGAGGGTAAGGTTTTTCAATCTATTTTTTGTACGATTTTCACCGAAAACTTAGAATGTCTTTAACGTTAAATTTTTGCAAAAAATCTTCTTAGTTTTTCTTCTTAATCTTCTGACTGAAAGAGAAAATTTTATTTTGTTTGTTGAGTTATGGAAACTCAAGTTAGAATACGCGATCTTTATGACGGTGATCCGATATTACAACATCAGTTCGCGTATACAATCCCGAATATCGCCAGTCTTTCGAACTGTAGTGTACCAAGCTCCGGGAAATAAAACCTATCTTACCTAGACACTATTTATTTTTATCCAGAGGAGTCCCGATACACCGTATTTAAATAGATTTTTTTTTTCAATAGGTTTTTTATTTTTAAAATCTTCAGGCTCCCCAGCCTTTGGCAATTACCCGGGTAAAAGCTACTAGTTCGTCCAGGGGCCTCGGAGGTACTTTATTTTAAATGATTTAAAAAAAAAACACTATCACTTTCAGCAATGCAGCCCTCTAGAAGATCGTCGATGTTCTAACCTCTTTTTGGCTGTTCAGCCGTCCTAAAAGCGATGAAAATTAACTACTTCTTAAGGCAACTGAATTCCGTTACTCCCTTTGAATATTCTCTTTCTTTAGATCTGATCTGCTACTACTTAACATTACTTAAATGTTACTACTGCCGATTTCTGTATAAAATCTGACGATTACTTTACTTTCCGGGAAGTCACGTCCCAAAGTCAGGTGATGTACCGACAAAGTAACGTGATATTTAAATGCAAATTTTAACATTTAATTTTTTCGCCGAATATGCATAAAATCTTTTAAAAGTGCTTTTATTACATTTAAGCAGATAAGAAAAGCAATTTACTAATTTGTTTTTTCCGCTGTTCCGTTTTAAAAAAAAAAACGTACATTTTCAAAATATCATACATTTCTAAATCATTCTCTTATTTTGCCAGGGGCGCTGGCTGGAAGCCACGTTTTTGTAATATAGACTTTTTTGTACTGTCCCGTAAGTCGGTTCGGTGATGTGATAGTACGTTTGCAAGCGTCAACTACCTTTATTCAACACAAAGATAACACGAATACAAGGCTCTTAATATTAACTTGTTCGCGCACTTCGTTTCTCTATCTAATACTGACCACTAATCGTACTAAACCAATACTGATGATACGACGGCAGGTCAGCTGCTTTTATATCCGTTCCGTACTTCTGGTATTTTCTAGAAACATTGGGTATCTATAAGTAGATTCGGCTACGGGGAAATTGGGAATTATATGGCTCCAAATGGGTACCTCATTTATTTTAAGCCTTTGGGGGTTGCGACTTCGTGGTCGACCTGTCATCCCATGAGACTCCCACTTAGTGCTGCCAGATCGTGCACCATTTTTCTAACTTATAGAAAACGTAAATTTGGTAACGTCGCCCTCCGGTATGTTACAAATTACTTTTTAAAATAATGTGATTAAAATACCCATTAATTTTTGCTTTAAACTCAAAAATCTTACATGTTAGGAAATTTTTGACGATCATTTTCGCATTTAGAGATCAAAAATTAACGAAAGACTATCTTTTACATTACAGTTGCAAATTGGCTGTAGAGTAGTGTTATTATTAATAAATTCTTTTTCATTTTTATTGAGTTTTATTTTGCACACACGCTGTTTCTACTGAACCCCACATTTATTAAATTTAGATTGAAGCCCCCTGAACTTTACTCTTAAATGTGTTAGGGACAAAGTTCCTTATATATATATATATATATATATATATATATATATATATATATATATATATATATATATATATATATATATATATATAATGTTTATGCGGATTTCACGGATTCCTCCGTGTGAGATGCAATAGCAGTGGATATATCCACATTATGCCGTTGTAGTGCTGAAATCACATTCAGCAAACGTACAACTATATGCAGCTCCGCGTATGAATGAAGTAAAATGCGAACAGTAAATGCAAACTTCTCTCCATCATATCCTTTCTGTGTTAGAGGTTGCACAGTTAGAACAAATTGTTATAAAACGCAATTTATCCTATTCCACCACCATCGAGATGATGGCCTACCTGTACCACCATACCGAGAAGAAAGTCAAAACTTACCCTCCCCGCCACAGTGATACGGCAGAGGTACATGTTTCGTCTCTACTAGACTCATCAGGGTACCGACATGCACCTGGCTGTGCAAAGGACAGATCGGAAGGAAGCATGCAAATACTGAACGCGGCTTCTCCGACCTCCCGCCGGATGGCGTGTATATGTTTATGCGGATTTCACGGATTCCTCCGTGTGAGATGCGATAGCAGTGGATATATCCACATTATGCCGTTGTAGTGCTGAAATCACATTCAGCAAACGTACAACTATATGCAGCTCCGCGTATGAATGAAGTAAAATGCGAACAGTAAATGCAAACTTCTCTCCATCATATCCTTTCTGTGTTAGAGGTTGCACAGTTAGAACAAATTGTTATAAAACGCAATTTATCCTATTCCACCACCATCGAGATGATGGCCTACCTGTACCACCATACCGAGAAGAAAGTCAAAACTTACCCTCCCCGCCACAGTGATACGGCAGAGGTACATGTTTCGTCTCTACTAGACTCATCAGGGTACCGACATGCACCTGGCTGTGCAAAGGACAGATCGGAAGGAAGCATATGATGGAGAGAAGTTTGCATTTACTGTTCGCATTTTACTTCATTCATACGCGGAGCTGCATATAGTTGTACGTTTGCTGAATGTGATTTCAGCACTACAACGGCATAATGTGGATATATCCACTGCTATTGCATCTCACACGGAGGAATCCGTGAAATCCGCATAAACATATACACGCCATCCGGCGGGAGGTCGGAGAAGCCGCGTTCAGTATTTGCATGCTTCCTTCCGATCTGTCCTTTGCACAGCCAGGTGCATGTCGGTACCCTGATGAGTCTAGTAGAGACGAAACATGTACCTCTGCCGTATCACTGTGGCGGAGAGGGTAAGTTTTGACTTTCTTCTCGGTATGGTGGTACAGGTAGGCCATCATCTCGATGGTGGTGGAATAGGATAAATTGCGTTTTATAACAATTTGTTCTAACTGTGCAACCTCTAACACAGAAAGGATATGATGGAGAGAAGTTTGCATTTACTGTTCGCATTTTACTTCATTCATACGCGGAGCTGCATATAGTTGTACGTTTGCTGAATGTGATTTCAGCACTACAACGGCATAATGTGGATATATCCACTGCTATTGCATCTCACACGGAGGAATCCGTGAAATCCGCATAAACATATACACGCCATCCGGCGGGAGGTCGGAGAAGCCGCGTTCAGTATTTGCATGCTTCCTTCCGATCTGTCCTTTGCACAGCCAGGTGCATGTCGGTACCCTGATGAGTCTAGTAGAGACGAAACATGTACCTCTGCCGTATCACTGTGGCGGGGAGGGTAAGTTTTGACTTTCTTCTCGGTATGGTGGTACAGGTAGGCCATCATCTCGATGGTGGTGGAATAGGATAAATTGCGTTTTATAACAATTTGTTCTAACTGTGCAACCTCTAACACAGAAAGGATATGATGGAGAGAAGTTTGCATTTACTGTTCGCATTTTACTTCATATATATATATATATATATATATATATATATATATATATATATATAATTTGCTTAAATTTTTCTTAAACCATCTTTCTATATAAATGTATGGAAACTTCTTTGGATTAGGTTTCAAAAATTAATACTACTATTCTGTGCTTGACGTTTCGCCTAAAGTAGTGGGCTTTTTCAAAAGTATAATCTAAAATGAAAACAAAATACAACTAACATGGTCACAAACGCACACTCACAAGACTTAGAATTAACACTCAATGGTACAATATTAATTAAAAATATCAATTTATAAAATAATATGAAATTAAAAATCAAAAATTACAAATTAATTCCAGATACGCACCTCAATTTACCTCGGCTATGTTTCTTAGTGAAGTATTTGACAATTCCTTCAGTTAATATCAACTTAATATTTTTTTTATTTGGAATCCTTTTTACTCAGTTTTTTCTGATTTATAAATAAATTTTATCAATATTGACTATACAGCGTGTTGCAAACAATAAGGGTTACAATAGGTGGTTTAGTTTATTAGGTTAAAATATATTTGGCTCAGCTTTTTGATATCTTGTTTGTCATTGATTGCTTGTTTTTCTTTTTTTATATGTAGCATTTCCTTTATTTGAAGTTTATGGTAGTTTCTTTCCTGGGTTAGAATCTTTGTGTTTGAAAAATCAAATTCATGTTTAAAATTTGTCTCGTGTTTGTGTAATGCTGTCGTTGCGTTTTTTGTGTATTTATGTCCGTTCAATCTACTGTCTAGATATTGTGTTGTCATTCCAATATATCTTTGTGGACAATTTAAACATGGTACGGAATAGACAATGTTAGATCTCTTTTTATGAGTCACCTTACTTTTTAGCTTTGTAAATAGTGGTGATAAGTGGTTGTATGTTTTGTGGCAAACTATAATAGCGTGCTGTTTGAGGATCTGTGTAACTTTTTCTGACAATGAATTTATGTATGGTATTGCAACATAGGTTTTTTTGGGTTGTTATTATTATTATTATTTTGTATAAGGACGTTCTTATTATACAGTTTGTAAGTTTGTTGTTTTATTATTCTGCTTGTGGGTTTTTCGGGGAAATTATTATCGCTTACGATTTGTCTGACTTTCTTTAAAGCTTCTTGACGATATGTCCGAGAAGTTAGGGTTAAAGCTCTATTAGCCAAACCTATTATTACGCTGATCTTTTGGGATTTCGAATGATGTGATTCATAGTTAAGTTAGCGTCTCGACCATGTATCTTTTGTGTATCACATCGTCTCAATCTTTTTATTTTCATAATTTCGAACTAGTGTGAGATCATGGAAATTTATTTTTCCATTTTGTTCGACTTCTGATGTAAATTGCATCTTTTGG
The DNA here is from genome assembly GCA_034092305.1 of Diaprepes abbreviatus. Classification (NCBI taxonomy): domain Eukaryota; kingdom Metazoa; phylum Arthropoda; class Insecta; order Coleoptera; family Curculionidae; genus Diaprepes; species Diaprepes abbreviatus. The sequence goes on along the minus strand of JASJET010000193.1, from coordinate 799,411 downwards.
TGGAAATTGTTGAATGCATTTAGTATGGTGTCTATTTCATTTTCGGGGATAGCTGCTAGATAGTCGTCAACGTATCTCTTGAAAAATTAAATCGGTATATTAAGTTTTTCTATGACATTTTCTTCCAGATATTCCATGGCCAACTGTGCTACCATAGATGATATTGGTGAAACCATTGCACAACCATCAAGCTGCTGATAGTATGTATCTTGATATTGAAAGTAATTATTGGTTAGTATTAAATTTATGGCTTCAGTGAAGTTTTCTAGGTTTAAAGTGGTAAAGCTTTTTAAATTATCCCACTTTGCTTTTATTATATCTGTTAATAGGTCATTGGGAATATTTGTATATCAAGAGACAACATCTAGTGAGATTAATTTATTGTTGTTTGGAACACTTCTTTCATTAATAAATTTTTTAAAAGTAAATGAGTCTTTCATATAATAATTGTTTTTTCCAGTTATATTCGATAAGCAGCTGCATAGATATTTCGATAATTTGTAAAATGGTGATTGTATACTCGATAGTATTGATCTTAGAGGAACATCAGGTTTATGTAGTTTGGATAAACCATATATTTTTGGTGAAACCCCGTTGTGTATTATTTTTTGCTTCTGTATCTGTTATGAGTTTTTTAGACAAAAGTTTCTTGATTAATTGGTTATTTTTATTTTGAAATATGTTGGTTGGGTCGTGTCGTAACTTTTTGTATGTTCCTGAATCTTTCAATAAATCATCCATTTTCTTATTATAATCAGTGGTTTTTGTCAGGTGTGAGAATCGTTATTTGAGGATTGTCACGGATAAATAGTTTGGTTTTTTAAGTTGTTTTTGGATTTTTTGTTGAAACTGATTAGATTTAATATACCAGACACAAGAATATTAAACACAGTCTAGACAGTAGATTGAACGGACATGAATACACAAAAAACGCAACGACAGCATTACACAAACACGAAAACACGAGACAAATTTTAAACATGAATTTGATTTTTTAAGCACAAAGATTCTAACCCAGGAAAGAAACTACCATAGATTATACTTTTGAAAAAACCCACTACCTTGGGCGAAACGTCAAGCATAGAATAGTAATATTAATTTTTGAAATCTAATCCAAAGAAGTTACCATACATTTATATATATATATATATATATATATATATATATATATATATATATATATATATATATATATATATATATATGTATATATAACGGACGATTTGGATTAAAGTTCAGTTCTGGTACCTAAAAGGTTTTATTTACTAATGTAATGAGTTAGTCAAGCTTTTCTAAACAAGATTTTATTTTGTTTTGGAACCAAAATTTCGGTTTTACAAAAAGAAAAAGTTGTTATAACGAAATTTGAGTAAAAATTACTAAGTTATATTTAAGACTGTAGTAATGTTATTACTTAGTTCTGATGGAAACATTATTGCATCATAAATGTAGCAAAATATTTTTAGAAATTCACATCAAAATATACTTCTTGATGGCCCCATTAGTGTAAAAATATATAATCGAAAAGCCGTGCTACCAACGATAATCGAAATCTCCGCGAAACTGATAGTCTGAATAGGTTCATTGTTTCTCCTGTAAGAATATTTTACCGAACCGAGAGTAATGTAATATAGTAATGTTATTAGTTAGTTCTGATGGAAAATTATTGCATCATAAATGTAGCAAAATATTTTTGGAAATTTACATCAAAATATACTTCTTGATGGCCCCATTAGTGTAAAAATATATAATCGAAAAGCCGTGCTACCAACGATAATCGAAATCTCCTCGAAACCGATAGTCTGAATAGGTTCATTGTTTCTCCTGTAAGAATATTTTACCGAACCGAGAGCGTATCGAGATCGTATCGAGAGCAGCCCTATAGCGGGAATCTGGCCTTATCAGTAAGTTTTTTAGGGTTTTTTTTTTCAGAAAAAATAATATATTAGAAGCAGAGTAATATCAAATTCGTATTTATCTTCTCCATATTTAGCTACGTTTGTTAAGCCTTCTTTGCAATTCTTTGCGTAATAAGAATAATATAAATACAATAAATAAATATACATTTTAAGTTTGTTCTATATCTTAGTGTATTAAAATGCCGCTAAAGCAAAATTTCAATTAAATCTTGAGAAACTTAAATTCAGTCTAAAGTTTTTCGCAGAAAGAAAGTTATATAGCTGTAAGATATAATGTTCAGTCGTGTTAATAAATGTTACTATGGTAACTTCAAACAATGTTGTAGAAATCTAATTCGACTTCGAGGCATTTCCTTTGTTTATTGTGTTTATATTTCAAACAACGAGCTTCTCGGTATATAGCAATTACTCTTCTCTTAATCATATATTTCCCCACATACAAAGTTATTTCGAATCTATTCTCTGTTAGTAAAGAATACAGCAACAATTACCAAAATTTTGGTTTTATAAAGTACACAGAGATCAGTGAGAGCTAAGATAAATTCTTTTTACGACAATAATTTTAATAATTTTTGATGCGCAATTTCAAACTGTTGACTAGCGTTCGTATACTATAAGACTGTCACTTGATTTGATGGGTCCTATTGTGGTTTGGAAACATGCAGAATTTTTTTCAAATAAAATAAATTCATTAAATTCAAAGGTAAACATTTTTCCCATATGCTGCTCAGTTTCTGTCGGTCATTGTATAAATTTGAAATTTCTTTGTCTATTCTATTATATACAGTGCGACCAATATAGTCCGCATCATATGGGATTTTTTTATTAATAGCTTTATTCGAAATTTGACATCCGCATCAACTTCTGCTTCGATCGGGATGGAAACTAACCAAAAAAATATTAGTCACGTGATTAGGATTATCTGTCAATTTTTTATCGTTTTCCAAAAAAAAATCAAAAGTGCGGTTAAATCTCAAAATATCAATAAAAGTTATTAAAAAAAGTTTTTCTAAATGCAATTTTTAGTCCAAATGCATAAGCTGTATAAAGTAATTTAGATTTTTTGCCCATTTTTTGTAAATTGCGCCACTGTTGCAAAATAAGACTCAACGCAAACTACATAAGTTTTTTAGTTTTGACGATGCTTCATCTCAGACATATTTGTTTTTAAAGTAGCGTCATATTAAATGTATGTTTTTCTACGAAAATCCAAATAGGGCAATTAAAATTTAGTAAGATGTGATGCAGGTTTATTTTGTTTTGACCCTGTACAAGCTGACGTAATCGTTGGTAGCATGTAGCATATTCCCAATCTTTAATAAAATAAATTGACCCTTCATCATCACTATCATCATCACACAGCCTGTAGCGTCCACTGCTGAACATAGACCTCCCTCAATCGTTTCCAGTGTTCCCGATCTTGTGCTGACTGAATCCAGTTTGTTGCGATTCTCTTGATATCAGTCCACCTTGTTGGAGATCTGCCCCTACTTCTAATTGTCTGGAACCTAGGACGCCATTTTATAATGCATTTAGTTCACCTAGCGTCTTCTATTCTCGCCACATGTCCGGCCCAGTTCCATTTCATATGTGTTATACTTTCTATAACATCCTGGATCCCTGTTCTAGTTCTAATAATTATATTTGGAACTTTATCTCTCAGTGTTATTCCCAACATCGACCTCTTCATGGCTGGCTGAGTCACTCTAATTTTTTCGCAGCTTTTCTTAGTAAGTGTTAAAGTTTCTGCACCGTACGTGAGCACAGGGAGCACACACTGTTCATAAACCTTTCTTTTCAAGCAAATCGGTCCTTTCTCAGCTTGTCGAACGCCGCCCATGCTAGTGTTATGCGTCTTTGAATTTCGCAGATCTGGTTATCTCGGTTTATTCTCAGTTCATGGCCCAAATATTTATAAGATGTTACATACTCGATTTCAGATTCGTTTAGGGATATGTTGCTACTTGGAACTAAGTTTGTCATACATTGAGTTTTTGCACAGTTAATCTTTAGGCCTACCACATCTGACGCTGCACTCAGTGTCCTTAGTAACTTTTGGGCTTTTTCAAGGTTGTCAGAAAATAACACGATATTGTCAGCAAAGCGTAGGTGGTTTAATCGTTCACCATCTATATTGACTCCCATGTTTCCCCAACCTATTTTTTTAAACATGTATTCTAGCAGCATTGTAAATAGTTTTGGTGAGATGTTATCACCTACTCGTACGCCACGTTCCATTCTAAATGTAGATGTTATTTTGGAATGGACTTTCACACTTGCTGTTGCGCTATTATATATGTTCTTAATTAAAGCTGCATACCTGTGGTCGACTCTACAGTCAGCTTGTGCAGCAAATATTTTGTTTTGGTCCGCTGAATCGAACGCTTTCTCGTAGTCCACAAATATTAAGACCAGTGGTTTGTTGTACTCCACTGTTTTTTCTATGAGCGTTTTCATAACTAGCAAGTGGTTGTTTGTACCATAACCGGATCTGAAACCTGCTTGTTCTCTAGGTTGGTAGAAATCTAATTTGGGAGTCAATCGTCTTGTTATTATTTTTATAAATAGTTTGTACATGTGGAAGAGGAGGCTGATTGGACGGTAGTTCTTTAGGTCAGTGTGATCGCCTCTCTTATGCATGATTATTATTATGGCATTGTTCCATGAGGCTGGGATTTATCCGGCCTCTAAACATCTATTAAATAGGACTTTGAGAGCATTTATTAATTTTTTTAAAATTAGTTAATTAAAATTGACCCTTAATTGACACCAATTAAAATTTTGAAATAAGAAGCAAGTACACTCTTTGTTTTATGAATTCAAATGACTAACTATAACAGTAATGCTTTTAGCGATATTAGTTTTATTTTTTTGTAAATAAGACCTGGGAAATTATTCGTCACTTTGTACTTCAGTAGTTAACTTCATAAAATAAATATTCTTGAAAACGAGTACAAAGTTTTATCAGTAAAGTCTGCATTAGGTGGAAAATGAATTTTATATTCGTTTAATTTTTACATTATGATTTTTTTATTAGAAAATTTGAGTGTTTTCAATAAAATTATTTTTTAATATTAATGTGTATTACTTTTAGACACAAACTACGTTTTCAAAAAGAGTTATTATATGAAGTTACCTTATACAGGGTCAAAAACAAATAAACTTTTCATCACATGCGGCCAAATTTTATTTGCCCTATTTGGATTTTGTAAAAAAACACACATTTAATATGGCGCTACTTTAAACAAAATATGTCTGGGATGAAGCATTGTCAAAACTAAGAAGTTTTATGAAATTTGCGTTGAGTCTTATTTTGCAATAGTGGTGCAGTTTACAAGAAATAAGCAAAATATCTAAATTATCTTATGCAGCTCAAATTTTGCATAAGCGCTAATACTTACATTTAAAAAAAAAATTCTACTAACTTTTTTTTTTGAGATGTAACCCCACTTCTGAAATTTTTCTGGAAAAAAATTAAAATTTGACATGTAATACTAATCACGTGACTACTATTATTTCGGTTAATTTTCATCTCGATCGAAGTAGAAATTGTTGCCAAAATCAAATTTCGAATAAAGCTGTTAAAAAAAATTCCATATGATGCGGACTTTACTGGTTACACTGTATATTACACAACTGCACAAAAAAAACACTTCAGGTTTTTTTCTAACCCCAATAATAGTCTACAAATTACAAAATTCAATACAAAACACAAACAAAGCCCCCTTTAACCACATAAGCTTAAAACACCATAACCCAAAAACCCCGTAACCCTAAAACCTCATAATCTAATGAAAAAGGGCCTAATGCGCATTCAATGAATTGCATACATTCACATTAATCCTGTTTGTTGTGATCGTCATGTTCATGTTGTCTATCGGTTCCTTTGACTGTGTTACGTCTTGAAGCTGTAAATTCTCTAGAGGCTAAGGCAAGCGCAGATCCAAGGAGGAGGCGTTGGAGCGATCACCCCCCCCCCCCCTTAAGAGTATCGAATTAAAAAAAATAGATTCGCTTCTGCCTGTTATATTTAAAAGGTGGATGTGGCTTGCCCCCCCAGTTGACAACTCGCTTGTGCTTGCCATAATGGACTCTTGTGATATCGCCGCTACTCCCAAGAAGAGAGGTTGGATCCATGGTACTCACCTCTACAGAGTTGCAGCACATGATGACGATGCCTGCGTGTCCGCTTGCTTACCCTGACCAGCCGCTGATATTGGGTATCCGACTAGCTGCATCATAGATTTTTTTTGTGTGTTTGCCTTGATGGTATGAACACCGTTATCCAGGGCCTCTACAAGATCACAGAATGACTCAGTTATCCACCGTCAACTACGTGGAAGTGTTCTGGATCGCAAGCACAAAAAAAATGTTTTTTTTTTCAACACTGATAGAAGCGACCCTTTTGATCGTTATCTATGGAGTTGTGGGGTGACAGGGTTATGGAGTTTTAAAAGTTATGGGATTTTATGAATATTGGGTTTTAAGTTTGCGTGGAAGTTGGGTTAAAGCGCATAACTGTTTTAAACATATACAGTTTTTCAAAAAATTCCGGGACTAATTTTATATAAAATTTATAGCTAGCGCTATCTGTTATTCAACGGCAGAACTATGTAATACCATGTCTAAGTTACCCACAGTGGAGATGTGAGCGCTGTAACTTCACTTATTGACCAGCTGTGTTCGTTTCAAGTAGACGGGTTATTACCACTGCGTCAAAATTTTCGCTTTGGAGCAACACGCCGCAATAAAATTCAGTTCCACATTGAGAATAAGTGATTTTTAAACATTTGAATTATTGAAAACCGCACATGGTGAGGACTGTTGAAGCCACAGCAAGGTTTTCGAGTGGAATGCGCAGTTCAATAACGGTTGATAGTCGCTGAAAGACAATTTACTGGAGGGGCGCCTTTTAACTTCGATTACCGATAGGAATGTCGAACGTGTGCGCATCGCACTGTGTCGTTATCGTCGAATTACAGTTAAAAAGTTATAAGAGGAACTCAGCATCAGTGTAAGAAGCATGCACCACATTTTGCATGATGTTCTCGGGAAAAAAAGTGTGTGCAAGGTTCGTTACGCACTTGTTAATGGAAGAGTTGAAGAGCGCTATGTGAAAGCTTTACGCGATTTTACTAAAAGGGCAGACATGCAGAAAAACTCTTTAAATAGAATTGCAACTTGCGACAAATCATCGTGTTTTCAGTACGATACATCGACTAAACGCTAAACCGCTGAATGGCGAGGCAAGGGCGAAGGGCAATCTACCAAAATTCGAGAGACAAAGTCGAAAATCAAAACGATGCTAATTTCGTTTTTCGATTACGGTGGGATTATTCAAAGCGAATTCATGCCATTGGGCCAAACAGTTAACGCACAATTCTACAAAAGTGTCCTGGATCGACTTTTGAAGCGGATTCGTCGCGTGAGATCGGAATTGTACCGTGCCGGTGACTGGTTTCTGTCGTAAGACAATGCTCCAGCCAATTCCTCAAAACTCATCACAAAATTTTTGGTCCGAAAGACGGTCTCCATGATTCATCACCCACTATTCGCCAGATTTGAAAGGAAACCGTTTTGAAGACGTTGAGGCGATTCAAGGCAATATGACCAGGTCTCTGAAGAGGAGTTTTCTAGGTCATTCCAGCGGTTACGAGCGCAGCAAAATTTGTATAGGAAGAGAAGGGAAATGTTGAAAACTAAATAAAATCTTTTTTCTAAACTTTTGTTTCCATTTATAAAAAAAATTAGCCCCGTAACTTTTCGAATGAAATGTGTATAGATGTTCACTGGTTGAATGCATATTAGTCTCTTTTTTACAAGATTAAAAAGTTTTAGGGTTACGAGGTTATTAAGTTATGGTGTCTTAGGGCTCAGGATTAGGATTTTTTAAGGTTATGGGTCGTGAGGTTGATGGGATATATGATTATAGGAGTTTACTCGGGTTTTTATGATCTTTGGCCTACATTTTGAGGTTAGAAAAAAACCTGACATGATGGAGTTATTTGGGAACTCCAAAGCTATAAGCTTTGTAAAGTGTATTATGAAATTTACGGAATGCCTAAAATTTTAATGATGATCGTGGACCCCCATTTAAATCTCATGCATACCAATGTTTTTCCCCGTTGATATGCATCCCTTTCTAATCATAGTGGATATCTAGGCAGGCGCGGATCCAAGGGGAGGGCGATGGGGGCGATCCCCCCCCCCCCCCCAAGAGCTTTGAGTTCAGGAAAATAGACCCGATTTTGCCTCTTATATTATAGTATATTCAAGAACTAGAGAGAGTAATAAATCATTTTTTATCCTTTTTTTCTTCGCAAACTACCTGTGTTGTTTAGTCCGGTGTCTTTGGCAAAATCTGTTAGATACATGTATTTTTCATAGGAATGGGTTAGAAATTTTATAATCAAAAAAAACAGTCTATCATAATGGACTATTTGGATTGGATAACAATAGATATTTGGATGTGTGAAGGATTTTTTGTCATAGGCGTCGGAAAGAGGTTTATTATCACTAAATATTTATGGCATAGAATATTATTTCGGTAATAAACTTAAAATAAAAAGTTTTTATAATATTATTTTATTTCTTATGGTTTCTTAATAATTCACATACATTACAAAATATAGATAATTTTGACATATTTAACACAAATCACAACTGTATTTTTATTATTTTTAATTTTGTCATAGAGACGGTTTTAGACACATTTAGACTAAAACGTAGCATTTTTCTCTCAAAAAATTCTAAGTTATAATTTAAATACTTAAAATACCCTTTGTCAAAAATACAAGAAGTTAAACACATGTAAAAAAATAAATTCGTCTATATAACATTATAATTTTTTTCGGGCTCGGTCATTTTATTATTAGTTAAAAACATTTTTTGGACATTTGACGTTTCAGTTTATTTATTTCTTAAACCATCTGCAGAATTACCATTAAATACTAAAGAGGGCTTCAAATGTAACTAATTTTTATATGTTACAGAAAATTTAAATAATAAATTGTGTTTAGGCTGGTAAACATCACGTATATAATTCGTAATCAACGTCAGTGAAGCTATCTTCGCTCAAATTAATTATAATTGGTTCCTCTATCTTACCGATCATGAGATCGAGTTTCTACATTTTCTTTTATTCTTTTATTATATGAATTTTCTGCAGTAATTTTATTCAAAAAATCTTTCAAAAGTTCAATTAAATTACTAATTTTGTAAGTTGTTTTATTTCTAGCAACTCTACCTTTTACTTGAGGGAGATATTTTCTTCTCCCACGGACATTTTCCGGACGATCTATAAGAACAGATTTCCTATTTGGTTTTTTCCAGCAAAAACTAAGTTCTCTGAGCAATCTCCAAAGCTCAGTTCTTTTAATTTTAGGTAAATGTCAATTTATTTTACTTTGGTCAGAAGAAAATTATGGTTTTACACAAGTGTACCATAATGTCATAGAGCTTCTCTACCGAAAGACGGTGACAATGATCATCTCAATAGAACAAAATAGATGTAAAGTTTCCAATAATAACAAAGTCATTAGCCAGGTTATGAAGTTCAACTATCTCGGGAAGGAAACATCATCGGATAGGAGTTTAATTAATGAAATACGAACACAAGCAAATAACGCAGGTGTAATGTCGGGATATTTTAGAGCATATCATATATTTTTTTTGGATTGATATTTTGCAGGAATATGTTTTTAATTAATCCAAGGAGAGACATGAACCATAATCCCATAAAATAGAGTATTTTCCGCCTTGTAATAAAATGGGAGAAACTTTTTTATTTAATGACCTCGTTTGTGAAATTAAACCTTTGAAAGATGTCACTACCTTTAATTTTTAACGGTAACCTTTTCTTTTTCTTATTCTGACGGTAGGATGATACCCTGTTACTTTCCAATTTAACCCTCTTGAGTTGACGATGTCTAGCATTACCTCTATCTTTCCGAGGGTGTTTTCGGTGGTTGTCTTGTGTCCGGTATTTCTGATTTGATTCATTTAGCTAATCTTTCAGGAACCACGCGATCTACATCATCTTTCCATTCACTACGCCTTGTTCTTGATCCACTTACTACATCCTGTATATTATCGTGGTCTCTAATTTTTGTGTTTCTCACATGGATTGATCACTAGAACAGCTCTGAGAATTTTCATTTTAGGTGTTTTTACCGTATCTGTGATATGTATCAGTCTTACATTGTTTTTATATATTTTTATTCTGCTTTCGATGGTCATATACTTATTTCCCCTAATGATATCACTCAAATATTCCGACATTTCACCAGCTTTATTGGCTTGTATTCGTACTTATTAATTAAGCTTTAATTTGATGATGTTTCCATCCCAGGAGAGTTGAACCTCATCATCTGGCTAATGATTTTGGTATTACTGCAAACTCTACATCTGTTTGATTCTGTTGAAATGATCATTGTCAAGTTTTTCTGTAGAGATTACTATACTGAAGCTCTGTGATATTGTGATAAACTTGTGTAGCTCATTTTTAGTCTCCGCTTATTGTAGGGAGGCGTCAGCATTTCCCATTATTTTTTACATTACTATGTTAAAGACTACTAAACTTAGATCCTTGTCAAATGCCGGTTGCTATTGGTGCTGTATCAGTTAGGTCACTATCTGGTTTTATTTTGTTGATACTATTTTGGTTCAAACTCATTTACGATTTTCGGTATTTTGCCCTTAACATAATATTTTCGAAGGTTATTTATTGCATCTTTCAAGCCAATTCGATAAAAATAAGATCAACAAAACATAGCTACAGTTGGTTCAGTAAAAGAATACCCATGCCTTATCAATCTACCAACATATCAAAGATAGTTATGAGGCCTGTTCATCTTAATTTGAATAGAAATAATAAGAGGATGGAAAACAAACTCTTATTCTTTCAATCCAAGCCATTCGTCGCAAAAACTCTAACATTATAAATAGAGCAAGATAGAAAGAGAATACCGAAACACAAGAGTCATTTCGTTTTATGAATACAAACTTTTATTTGATTTCATTCAAAACATTATTTTATTGACGTTTTTGAGGTCGCTGAATTCGAATTCTTGATTTGTTTAATACCCAAGGTCAACTAGAGGTCATTTTAGAGTCATTACGAGATCAAAATGAATAAAATCCACTATACAGATCTAAAAAATATATAGATTTTTGGGGTCGGTAAATCCGAATTCGTGGTTTGTTTAATCCCCCAAGCTCAGCCAGCGGTTATTTCAGGGTCATTTCAAAGTCAAATTGAGAAAAATCCACTAAATACATCTGAAAAAAAGATATGAGAATTTGGGATTATTAAATCCAAATTCATGGTTTCTTTAGTCCTCCAAGGTGAGCCAGAGGGCATTTAAGCGTCATTTCAAGGTCAAATTGAGAAAAATCCACTAAATAAATCTGTGGAGCAAGAGACTCCACATGCTGCTAGATCGATATTTGTTATACAGCAGACAGGCAAGCGGATTGACTTTTTGAGTCGAAACTCAAGCTCCCAAAACCACGTAACCGTCGCAGGCACGTGAACAGAGCGAGTTTTTAAGGTAAAACCCAAGCTTCTAAAACCACATACCCCAAGTGCAGTTAGATCGATGGCCGTTACATACCAGCTAGGTTAGCGAAGCGAATTTTTATATACGTGTAACACAAACCCCAAACTCTCATACATGCTGTGTTTGGGGTATATGGTTTTCGGAGAGCTTGGCTTTTATTTCATACACTCATAAATCCTTGCTTCTCGCCTCTGTCTCCTGCGTAATGGACATTGATCTCACAGCGTTCGGGATATGTGGTTATGAGAGCTTATGTTTTGGCATTTTTATAAAAACTTGGTTCGGTCACCTGTCTGCTGTGTAGTGGGCATCAAGAATGTGTAGTTTTGGCAGCTTGAGTTTCGCCTTAAAAACTCGATCCGCTCCCCTGTCTGCTGTGTTATGGCAATCAATTTAGCTGCGCGTGTGAGTTTGGGAACCTGGGTTTTGAATTACTATTTCATAGTAACTAATTTCGCTTGAATATCTGCTGTGTAACGGACATCAATCTAGCTGTGCGTGGAATACGAGGTTTTGAAAGCTTGAGTTTTGACTCAAGAACTTGATTCTCTTGCCAATCTGCTATGTAACGGATATTGATCTAGCTGCGCATTGGTTTTCTTCTTTTACAGATTTTATTTAGTGGATTTTTTCAATTTGCCCTTGAAATGACTTTGAAGTGGTCTCTGGTTAACATTGAAGAATTAAGCAAACCACGAATTCAAACTCAGCGCCCACAAAAGCCTACCTATTTTCTTTTACAGATGTATCTAGTAGATTTTTCTCAATTTAACCTTGAAATGACGCTGAAATAACCTCTGGAACACCTTGGGGGATTAAACAAATCACGAGTTTAGATTTAGCGACCCCAAAAACTTAAATACCTTCTTTTTCAGATTTATTTAGTGGATTTTTCTCAATTTGACCTTGGAATTACCATGGAATGACCTCTGGCTAACCTTGGGGGATTAAACAAACCACAAATTAGAATTCTCCGACTTCATAAACGTTCATTTATTATTAGATTTATTTAGTGGCTTTTTATCAATTTGAATTGTAAATTGTATTAACCCTAAAATGACCTCTAATCGAACTTGGGGGACCAAATAAACTACGAGTTTGGATTTAGCGACCTGAAGAATGTACGTATGTACTTCTTCAGATTTATTTAGTAAATTTTTCTCCATGTGACCTTGAACTTGCCTTGAACCTGACGTGACAGTGATTAGCGGACCTCAGATTCAGGGATTCTAATTAGATAAGAATAAAATGATCTGGTAAAACAGGCATCCACTTTGTTTTGTGAACCTGTGTAATTTGTTGCTTATAGCGCATTTCTGTATAGTAGTCGTATCTCATCTATATGTTTTGTAACATCGTCTGAGCATTTTTTGTAGAACTAAAATAAGTTAACGTAATAAAATATTTACCAGATTCCCAAATGTATTTTTAATTATTTAAATTTAAATTGAAAAAATCGTTGACCTGCGACCACGTTAATTATTCGCCGCAGTTTTTATTTCAGATTAATCTGGGTGTCAAAACCGATTTGCGGACGGTACAAACGCTATTTAACTATTTTTTAGAACAGATGCAATTTTATGCATCGTATTTTAAAGTTATTTTTGTGGTTATTCTGGTGAATGCATATGACTGCTGATATTTTAATAAGTTAAATATTTAATTGTTAAAATTTTTTTATTCAATATTTTTTAATGTGTATATTTTATTAAAAGCTTTCCATATTTCGTTCAGTTCACGGATGTGTGGCATATATATATATATATATATATATATATATATATATATATATATATATATATATATATATATATATATATATATATATATATATATATATGGTTTGGTTATTCCGGGTTTCAATCCGTTCAAAAAATCGTTTTCAAGAAGTTTCGCCAAAATCTCACTTGAAAATGCCAAATGAGATTTTGGCGAAACGTCGTGAAAAGGATTTTTCGAATGAACGGATTAAAACCCGGAATAACCAAACCACATTCTACCATCCGTGAAAACCTACGACATACATATTATATATATATATATATGTATGTCGTATTATTAAATTTTTGTGACGCGGATTTGTTGCGGCTGTATCTTAAAGAGCTCGAAATTCTGAAGTTAGTGCGCGAGTAATATAATGAGAACACCTTAACTTTAGATTTGTGAGATTCTATTCCTCCATCTGATGAGGTTAAAAATTCATCACAAAAAAAAAAAGGAAAATATAAAGCTTCTAATTTAGATCGTGCGATTTTCTAGTGAGAATGACTTATAACATAGTATGTATTTTTATTTGTTTAATGTATAATGCATTTTTATAATATATAATATATATTTATAACTATTTGTAATTTTTCATAACACCATTGGAATTAACACAAACACACATTTTATTCTACAGAGTTAAAAGACGTGGAGAGCTCCTGGATATGATTCCTAAATATTGTAACTTTGGTTCCAGTGGCTAATAAATTCCATTGTTGTAATTTAGACCCTAATACCTACTTCTTTGCTCTTTGGACAAATGAAGTCCCGAACTAGATAATTTAATTTAGGTTGTTTGATTAAATGGGGTGCTTTTCCTTCACTTTCGGGAAAAAAAGAATCGTCCTTTTGTGATACATTATCGGGTTCTTCCTTATCATCATATATTTCTAAATCTTTCTCACGTTTTGCCGGGGGCGCTTGAACTGGTAAACCTTTTCCATAAAGAAACGGTTTTATTGTTGAGGAAACATCCGAATATTCTATATTATGTTTGTTCTTTCTTGAAAAATCAGACACTTTTGTCATGCAAAAGTAACAGTGGTTAAAATCATTTGTTGGTTCTCGCCAAATCATTGGAACTGCAAAAGGCAAAGAAGAGCGTACTTAGATTTACTGTACAGATTTGGCAACATACGTGTAAAGCCAAGTCCCGATCTTGATCGCTAACAAGACATTCAAAATAGTTATGATAAGCTATTTTGGTTAATTTGTTAATAGGTGTGATGACTGATTTTGGAAAAATACTCCACGACGTTTTTACACACCTCCATTATACAAAATAAATCTTATTTCCGCAAAAAATTAATGTTTTGAAGAAAAAATTGACCTTTATAAAATACAATTTAAATTTCGCACCAAAACGCTAGAATAGCAATGGCGTCCGTCTGTGACGTCACCCTTTCGTAAACACTTGACAAGTTGCATCTTACTGCTTGTTTCGATTCATATTTTCCATTATTTTGTGCGATAATCATGATTTTAATGTGTATCGAGGGTGTGCATTTCCTCGAGGTAATAATACATCGATAAAAACTCCGAATAAGTTATTTATTAACGAGCCAAGGAAGAAAAATATCAGAAATATGTGACTAAATCTTGCAAGGCAAGACCCAGTTTTTTGTATCTTTTAATTCAGTAATTTATTTCTGCGAAGATCATTTTGATATGCAAACAAAATATATATAAGGTAAATATTTGTCAATAACACTGTCAATCCCGTTTATAGGTAGTTATAATTCCAAACAATCTTTGTGGTACCTATTGTTATAATATTATTATTATAGTCTGTTGCAAAAATTATAGTACATAATAATGTGCAAATAGTTACAGTTTGTTCACAAGTACTTATTTTTATTTTTTAGCTTTGCACACAATTGGAAATTTAGAAGCATCTACTACCTTTTCAAAATCAGCTGATAAATCAGTACAAGTATATATATATATATATATATATATATATATATATATATATATATATATATATATATATATTAAGCAAATTCAGAAGTAAAACTGTCCAAACTGAAGTTAAAACAGTGCACCAGTTGACCTCGCTCCCAGCATCAAGGAGTCGATTCTTGGCAAATTTGAGCTATTGGCCTTTATAAATTCTAGTTCCATGACGTTGTTGTACTTTTAATAGCACTAAACTCGCAAATAAAGACAAATTCGAACGCAATAAACAATGATAACTGATGCCTGACGTCATGCGCTTCTGATTGGTGTTCAATCTAATATGGCCGATTTCTAGATTTTGTGTTTTTATTTTTACTAAAATAAATATAATCTCACTTGTAATCTAAAAATAAGTGTGTTTTTTAGAATCTGTCTATCCTATATAATTACTTCAAGTCATAATTTCAGTGATTCTTCGTTACGGTCATCATGCCTATTGTCCTTTTCTGCGATTTAGGAATAAACTGACCACATATGTAGCAAAAATATGAGGGCGGTTAACAGAGCCACTTTTCCTCAATTTGGATATTTTTGTACTGCCGCGGACGTCGGTTCAGAAATGCGACACTGCGTTTATAGGTGTCAACTAACTTTATTCAACAGAAAGATAAGACTAATGCAACGCTCTTACTGTCGACTTGTTTGCGCACTTCACTTCTCTGTCTAATACTGACCACTACTCGTGCAAAACCAATAATGATGATATGACTGCCGACCAGCTCCTTGTACTTCTCGTATACAAGAGCCATCTATAAGTCGATTCGGCTACGGAGCAAAGTAAAATTTAGAATTATATGGATTTAATTCGGCACTTCTATTATTTTAAGCCCTGGGGGTTGAGACTTCGTGGTCGACTTGTCATGCCTAGACACCTTACGTGGTGTTGTCAGATTGTACATAATTTACCTAACTTATAAAAAACGTAAATTTGGCAACGTTGTGCTTCATTATATTTCAAATTATTTTTTAAAATAATGTGATTAAAATACATTCATTACGTGTTAGGAAGTTTTACTATCATTTTCGGATTTAGAGACCAAAATGTAACCTGTAAAAGGCTACCTTTTACATTACAGCCGCAAATTGGATGTAAAGTAGTGTAATTTATAGTGTATGAGAATAGTAGTATATGAATAAAGTTTTGATGCAGAAGAACTTAATTAATGTAAGGAACATATTGTAATTTCTCTAAAATAATTACGAATCGAATAAAGTGTGTTTATATAAAGGTTAAAGTCTTATACAATAATATAATATTACGAACAATATTTAATTACATGAATATATAATAAAAGTTAATTTATAAAACAAATGTAATTTCTCCAGCCAAATTCATGAACGCCTTGCCGGCCGTCCGTTATTCTCGATTTTCTCACTGCTTATTCTTTATCCTCTCCGGCTCCCGCGGGCTCCTGCTGCACTTTGTCGACTTTTCCAACCAAATTTAAAATTTTTAACTCGCCTGTATGCGTTGAATATTATACAGTTAGTCCAGCGAGAAAATACCCATGCGTCATTAATAATATTTGTCTGAACTAAATCAAAACTAATTAGTCTGAAATGTTTATAACGACGTGCTTATTGCTCCGAAGTGCAGAACTAAATAGCGTATTAAAAATTCCGTTGTAATTTCGGATTCACTATCAGAAAAAGGGAGATATTGCAATAGCGGTTTAGGTAAGTGAATATATCAGTGAAATAATAATAATAACAATAGAAGTCCTCATTCATTGGTGGATATTAGTAAGCAGCTCGACCAACAAATAATAAACTTACGTTCATATTTCCACAGGTTAGCGGACTCTTCCATACTACATCGAGCAATATGCGAGGCAGATGATTCAACGCCGCTACAGTTGAGAGAACAAGATATTACTTTTCACCACCAAACAGACCAAGAGAAGTTACAAACCTGGCTACAGAAGCCACTTCATGGACGGCATCCAAATGAGGTCAATCAGGACAATGTCGACAACTCAGCGTCGAACTACTGGTTGATTTCAGGACAGATGTTTCCGGAAATGGAGGGCTTCTTGTTAGCTATCCAAGACCAGGTTATTCCGACGAAGAACTATCGGAAGTTTATCATTAGAGATCCCTCAATAGAAAATGACCTATGCAGATATGGCTATAGAACATCAGAGACAATTCAGCATATAACTAGAGGATGCCAAGCGTTTGCCACAACCCAGTATAAGGAAAGATACGACTTAGCCGCTAAGATACTCCACCAAGAGTTAGCAAAAAAGTTAAACCTATTACAGGTAGGAAAAGTGATATATTACAAACACAATCCGGAGCCTATTATTGGTTCAAGTTATATTGGGACCGAACGGTTCTGACGGATCAGACAGTAGCTCATAATAGACCAGACATTATACTAATCGATAAAATTTCTAGGCAAACTACACTAATCGACATTGTTGTACCTAACAACAACAACTTAAGACCAAAATACAACGAGAAGATCGCCAAATACAGAGATCTTGAGGTGCAAATCCGAAGACAATGGGCAATGAACAGCGTCCAAACGATTCCCATAATACTGTCAACAACTGGAGTGATACCAAAGAACCTCCTGCAGAACATCAAGGGACTGGGCCTTAGTGAGCATCTGTATAAACCTATGCAGAAAGCAGTTCTCCTTGCAACAGCGAGAACCGCCCGAAAGTTCGTAGGAAATACAGCAAACAACGTCACCTAGGAGCCGATAACATGGAAAGGGTTTCCACAGAGCTTCATACTTTTGGTGTCTTTGTATGCCTGGTATAAGGAATAATCCCTGGAGGGAGGGCGAAGCCGTTTGGTTTGTAAATCATAAGAAGTCCTCATTCCTAAGAACAATAATCTAAGGGGTAAGCATAATGAGAAGTTTGTCAAATAAAGAGATCTGAAGGTACAAATTCGCAGAGAGTTGGAAAAGAATAGCGTTGGGATGATCCCTAGAATGCTTTCAACAACATGGTATTACCGAAGAGATTTTTGGTTAATATCAAAAGATTAGACTTTAGCAAACATCTATATATAGCTTGGCAAAAGGCAGGGCTACTTAGGACCGCTCGAATTGTCCGGTAGTTTGTATGAAAGACAGTACTCTCCTTTTGATATAGTATATTTGGTTTCCCCAGAACTCTGCTACCTGCTCTCTGCTGAGATATCTATTATCTGCCATGTTAGGTGGAGAGTTTAGCATACGGTGAAAAGTCTATTCTGATCGTTGGAACAGCGCATCTTATATCTCTTTAGCTGTTCTGTAATAGCAGAGAGCTTCTGTTTCAGTGTGTCAAGGCATTGTTGAGCCGTACCATTCACTGGATCGTATTGCGAATGGTACCGGGCTCGATTCATTATTTTTTCAATTCGTCTTTAGTTTTTCTCATGCCCCTAATATACTCCGTCAGCTGACCTATATCGTTTCGAAGATCTTCGATTTTGTTATTTACACGTCTCTCCCATGGTGGAGTGTTGGGTTCCGTTCTTGCTGATCGGAGCTCTATTGTAATTTTAATTTCTAACCCTCTAACTATCGCAGTCGCAGCACAGTAGAATGTCCTATGTAAGGACTTCAGAGTATAAGCCTCTGAAACACAAGTTGGTAAAATCCGATTATTCATGATATCCAATATGATACCCAGTTTTTTAGATGAATTAATTTTTGGCAGTGCCGGTCTGCATAACGGATTGGTTCCATTATACTCCAACTTCGCAACACTCATTTCTGTTGATAGTTTCTGATAAAGGAATTCAGCGCTGCCCTGTTGGGTATCGTCATTCAGCTGTTAGAGTACCAGTTTAACGAAGTGCGGCGATAAAATGTTCCTTTTGATCCGAGAGCGAGAAGCCAGAAGTCTTAATATCTCAATATGGTATTGTCCTTTTTCAGTTTTTTTAGCCATAATTAACATATTCCGTAGCCAAAATACTAGTTTGTAAGGCCAGAAACCAGAGAAAAAAAGTTGATATTTAGCACAGAGATTATACTTAATGACTTCTATCATTCTGTTATAAATATGTTTTTCTTCTGTGCCACCAGAGGTCACTTTATTTGAAATTACAATAATTTTTCTCACATATTTTTTTTTGTTTTAACAGGTATTAGATAAAGGAATAAAATTACTGTAATACAAATTAAAGCTGGCAATCAGATATTAAAGAGGTGATCTCACAATTAGAACAACGATAATAGTTAAATAATATTTTTTTTCATTTATTAAATGAAATATTTAGCATAAAATTAATATTTTAAAAAAATTTATTATAACACATTTTTGATGCCTTTTAAAAAACAGTGTTAAACTGGAAAAAAAACGGCTTATTTTGTATAACTTGGAATTCATTTGAAAAACTAATTTTACTAGTAATAAAAATTTTATTTAAAATTTGCGCCTAAATTGATAGTGTCTACGAAAAAGATCTCATCACAATTATGTGTGGAGAAAAAAATTCCATCATGAAAAGTGCTGTGAAGAAAATCCCTTAGTTAAAATGGCGGCAAAAAAATTCTCTCGTTAAAATTGCGGCGAAAAAATCTATTTTTAGTGTCGTATAATTAACCATATAATGTAAGAACAGGGTAAAAAAATCTCTCTTATATTGCCCGAAAAACATCTAGGCTTACTAGTCTCCCCACCATCATCCTGGTAGGGATTTTCCCATTGTTTTTTTACTATAACTGTATTACAGTCTATACATACAACTTTGTTGTATACTCAAAGCGGGTACGATATACCGGCAGTTAGGTGTATAAAATACAAATTTAGTTTTCAACCAACTGAAAAACTCTCTTTTAGATTGCAAAAATACCAGGAAAGCGTGAAAAAGTATGGTGGTACACCGCCATGTGTAAACCCGTTTCGAACTTATTAGTTTTCGTTAGTACAGAATAGGCCAGCGGACCTCAGCGAATGTTGCGTACCTACCTCGTACGAAAAACGGTAGATCTGTTCGGAAAAAACACGGTATATTTAAAAAAAAAACACGGTAGATCTGCTAGAAAAGCAATAAATATAACTTTAAAAATGTTATAAAGTTTAATTTTACTTTTATATTAATAAAAAATTACAACATGTGTGTCAAAAAATAAGTAAATTCTTAATATTTTTGATGTAAATTAGACATTAGATTATCTTAAACGTAAGAAAATCAATATAAATACAAATCGGTTTTATTCATTTTTTAAGTAACTCGCCGATATTATGCAATAATGATTATGTTTTTTTTCAATTATACTAAATAAGTATGTAGTAAATTATAACCCAAAAGATTAGGGAAAAAACGATAGATCACTTCTGAAAACCGGTAGAAGGGTAGATCTCTTTAAAAAACGGTAGATCTACCGTTAAAACCGTAGGGTCGGCAACATTGACCTCAGCACCCGAGAAGTAAATCCTTGAAGCAATTTATATTAGACAAAATATGAAATCTAAACAAACAGCGCCATCTCCCAACAAACTATACAATCTGGATATATAATCTCGTAAAGATCTGTATGTATATCAAAAGTGGATACAATATACCTGCAGTTCAGTGTATAAAATACAATTATATAAGAGCAACTTAGTCCTCAACTAACTGAAAGAACCTTATACTATAAGGACAAAAGTACTCAGTTCTAACACAGTTATCTCTAACTGCACGAGGAAAGAGTAGAAGCCTTTACCATGGTGAAGCACTGTTATCTATAGACCGGTTTCGAACTTGTTGGTTCTCGTCAGTACATAATAGGTCCTCGCACCTTAGTGTGAGTGAATCCTTTAAGTAAATTATATTAGACAAGATATGAAATTTAATACAAGCAGCGCCATCTCTCACCGTTCCACGTATTCTGACTGCCAGACTGGCAACAGGGCCGATGACGCGCAGCAGGTCTAGCAACCTGATTGGCCAAAACCATTCGGAAAACGAGTGCGTCCGACGTACACACGGGATCGATAGCACCCGAGTAGTAGGCGTTAGTTCACTCGTAGACGTCATACAGTGAGCTTTAAAAATGGTGAATGGGATTTCACCGAAAGGTCAGCTGCCTTACAGCATATATATATATATATATATATATATATATATATATATATATATATATATATATATATATATATATATATATATCATTTGGAGGGTTTTCAGTCTTTTTTTATAATTAAATCCAAGAAACAAAGTTTTCTTTGTTGGGAATATATATTCACACGTCAATGTAATGTTTCGGCTGGAACTTCCCTAGCCTTTTTCAAACATTGTACATTCAAATTACTGCAAGAAAATATTACATTTGAATACCCTACTATTATAGATATTAATTAAAAATTAATCCTACCTTAATTTGACCTCTCACATCAAAATAAAATAAATCGGAGACAGAACAAAACACTTTAAAACTATAAATTATTAATTTTTTTCAATAGTGTTTTTACTCTTCGCATTAATAGATAAGGATAATATACTTAACGGTGACAAAAGGGTGGCTGTTTGCTAAAACAAGTGAATAGTTTCTATTTAAATAAATTATTATATATTTTACTTAATTGTTTCGTATCAGTTTTGGTCAGTATATATATATATATATATATATATATATATATATATATATATATATATATCGGGTGTCAACGATTCTATTAGACAAGTCATAATTTCTAGAATATTATGTGTATCAAAATGAGAATTGGTACAGGTAAATGGTATGTGAAGGGGAGAGTTTTCGCATATTTTCCACTTTCCGATTTGACCGGAAATGACCCCGGTTTTGAATTTTTAAATGGAACACCCTGTATATTTTAACATTTTTGGATTTCTGAGACAATTCTAGATCAGAATATGACATTTCAAAAACTTTTTAGGTCTACTTCATTTTTTTAGAGCCACTTTTAAAATTGCATCTAGGTGGCCATGATCGGACGCAAACAAATCTAAATGACAGTGACATGCGCTCTAAGAACAGGCGTAAAAGTTTCTAAATTTTCGTTAGGTTTAGTTTAAATTTTCGTTAAAATAATGTATACTCAAAGTGAAAAAGTAGATATATTATTAATATTTGGAGAGTGTCATAGAAATTCAAGGAATGCTGCCGAGTTGTATGCTCATAGATATCCGAATCAGCAACATCCAGCCCATCAGTATTTTCCGTATGTCGAGACTCGTTTTAGGCAAATAGGAAATCAAGAGGCGGAACAGAGGTTTATCATAAATGAAGAGACTGAGATTAAAAATTAGTCAAGAACTGCAGATAAGTTATGAATCAGCAAGAAAAATACTGAAAAAGCATGCATATCGAGCATTTAAATATCAGTTACATCAACATTTGTATAGTGAGGATGGCGATAGACGGGTAGTGTTTTGTGATTGGCTGCTTCAAAATCATACAGTTAACCCAAATTTTATCGATTTTATTCTATTTTCGGACGAATCCCGATTTACAAATAATGGTATGTTCAATAAGCAAAATACTCGGTACTGGGCCCAAAAAAATCAACATGAAATGAGAGAGGGCAATTTTCAAGAAAGATTTGGCGTCAATGTCTGGGCTGATATCGTTGGAAACAGAATAATTGAGCCAATATTGTTTCAAGGTCAGTTAACAGGGGTTAGATACTTAGGTTTTCTTCAAAATGAAATCGAAAATCATCTCAATGATATGCCTTTAGCAGTTTTACGGCGAATTAACTCTCAACAAGATGAAGCATCGCCTCACAATACTAGAGAAGTTCTTAGTTATTTAATAGAACATTTTAATAATCGAATTATTGCAACCATTGGTCCGGTACGGTGGCCAGCCCGCTCACTGGATCTTACTGTGCTCGATTTCTTTGTCTGGGGATATGTTAAAGAAAGGGTTTACTATGGAGCAGCCCCAGCTACTCTTGAAATATTAGAACAAAGAATTTTACGGGCATTTAGAAGTATAACGCCCCAAATGCTACAAAACGTGTTGAGAGAAACAATTGAACGAGCTGAAATGTGTCGTGAAAAAGAAGGAATGCACTTTGAACATTTACTACACTAAACTTTTTAACAAATTCAGCTACTGTACATTCAAATATTTTAAGTGCTTCGTCTAAGTTATTAGTTTATTTTGTTAGTTTTTTGTTAATTTTGTTAAATTTTTAATCCAATTCCTGTCTTTCATACTAGTCACTAAAACTTTGCGATTGTATTTTTTTGACATCACCTAAGGCCGTTAGTTTAGTTTGCGTCCGATCATGGCCACCTAGATGCAATTTTAAAAGTGACTCTAAAAAAATGAAGTAGATGTAAAAAGTTTTTAAAATGTCACATTCTGATCTAGAATTGTCTGAGAAATCCAAAGATGTTAAAATATACAGGGTATTCTATTTAAGATTTAAAAACCGGGGCCATTTCCGGTGAAACCGGAAAGTGTAAAATATGCGAAAACTCTCCTCTTCACATAACATTTACCTGTACTAATTCTCATTTTGATACACGTAGTACTCTAGAAATTATTATATATATATATATATATATATATATATATATATATATATATATATATATATATATATATATATTTATATATATATATATATATATATATATATATATATATATATATATATATATATATATATATATATATTTATACGGCTTTCACGGATTCCTCTATGTGAGATGCAATAGCAGTGGTTATATCCACATTATGCCGTTATAGTGCTGAAATTACATTCAGCAAACGTACAACAACTATATGCGTCTCCGTATGTAAATGAAGTAACTATTTTTTAAATTTTTAATTATTTCAACTCAAACTGACAGGTCTGGTACTATTTATTCATCAATATTATAAGTAACATATAGAAAAGTATTTTGAACAACCCACATAATTAGTATATAAAAAAAATCAACTTCTTGATTAAAAATTATTCTAGCATAAAGCATCATATTAGTATCAAAATAGTATATTGGAATGCAAGTTATTTAATTCCACATCAATTGACGAGAAAGAATTTTTTTCGTTTTCACAACAAGCGAAGGGATTTTTTTCGCCGCACATTGTCTAAGAGAGATTCTTTTCACGGCATCTATTTAAAGAGGATTTTTTTCGCCGAACAAATTTAAGATGGATTTTTAATGCCAAAATAGTAAGCGGTGAGATTTTCTTGGCCTCTTTTTGTCTCGCATTTATTCTGGAGGAATTATATTCGCTGCAATTTTAATCATAATATTTTTCATAACCACCATAGAAATGGTGTTATTTATCTACTCAAAGAAAGAGTAGTTTTTGATTAAGAATTCTTTTGTCTTTAAAATGGCACATCCTTTTTTCCAGTAACTGTCAAAACAAAAATTTGTCTGAAAAATAAAATTTGAATTTCAAGTAAAGTGACCTCTGATGGCAGAGTAAAGAAACATTTTTATAATAAAATTATAGAAGACATTAACCGCAATCCCTGTGACAAATAGCAACTTGATAAGTTAAGAAATAACTGGAAGATGTTAAAAATAAGAAAAAAAAAATGAAATTTGACGACTGTAACTCGAGACGTAATGAGTTTTCAAATTTTTTCCATATGACCCCGAATACCCTGAATTTGATACATTTTAATATTATCTTTAGGATACTTCCTTTATTAGATATTCTGATAAAAAAATATTTATAACTATTGATCTGAATTCACCAAAATATTTTGAATTATTCATAAAAATTAATTAGAAATTATAAATCGGTTTGGTTCAGTTTACAATTCGTGTTACAGAAAAAACAACGTCCATTTTTAAAAAAAATGTCAATTTAGCACATTTGTGTTATTTCTGTTCCATTGTGTCATTTAAATCCGCTTGTGAGCGACACAAATGCTATTTTAGCCATTTGGAACAATAAATACAGTTTTTGGGTTTCCTGCTATTCAATTGCCCTTGCTGACATCCTAATGCGGTAAACATTTTTCAGTTTTGGTCGTGGGTTTTCTATTAAAACGAAGTTATGTCGTTTTTATGTTTTTATTGAATCTTGTACTTTATGTTTTATATATTTTCAAAGAATCGGATATATTTAGAAATTAAATTTGTTCTCTTTTTTGATATTTTTTTGCAATATTTTTCAGCTTAAATCATGGGTGAGCGAGTAAAAATGAGATAATTTTTACTTAAAATTAAGTTTAAATATTTAAATTATACAAGCTATTAATTAACGTAATTTTTTTCTGTCTTGAGCAATTTTTTATTTCGCTTTTTTCAAGTCTTAGAGACGAACAACTAAACGGTTGCAGAAATTGCAGGACAAACGAGATATCCTCATTATTGTATACTTAACAAAGTTCTACCAGGAAAATATAAAATTTTATGTTGTGCATATGCCACAGTCGCAACAGTCGGGACTCATTTTATATCTCAAAAATAGCAAATTAAACAAAATTTATTTAGTAAATCATTATCATTAACGATTTTTGCTACCAACTATAAGAATAATAAAACATTTTAAAAAAATCATTTTACAAAAAAAAAAAAAATCACAGGTTTAGGTGGATTTATACATGCTATCTCTAAAAGCGCTGTACAAAACGCTTTCGCAAGTATCTGAGACTAAAATAGGAAGAAGCCAATTTATCTCTATCTAAATTTGACAGTTTTCGAAATACAGAATGTAAAAATTTTAATTTTTTAAAACTTTTTTGTAAATAGAGGAAGTACGTACAAAATGACATACTGTCTTGTTTTAGCCTCATAACTTTTTGTTTATTAATAGTACAAGGAATCAAATCACATAACAAGCATTAGTTATTTTTCTGTAAAATTAGCAAAAAAATCAACAAAACATTTTACTAATTAAAGTCTTTAATAGAGATCGATGAAAATCCATTTTATCCATACTACATGAACGAAATGACACACGTAATGGACATGTTGATATACTATATTCTTTCATAAATTTATACACAAACAGCAGAAATAAAACGCTTAGTTCTCTTTTATATATCAGTGCAGTCAGCATGAGCCCAACGAGAACAATGCATGCACCTCAACCAACCTTCACCAGGCTTGAAACGTGAATCGAGATTATTAAAGTAAATACAAGGACAGTCATTTTCATTTTCCTGTGCGTTGTCATTAACTAGGCTAGATTGATTGTCGTTACTGTCTGTCTTAAAGAGTGTCTTTGTAACAGCCTTCCTTCATCTTTCTGGTCATTTCTTTATAGCTATTTTTTCGTTGATCTTCTCAATGTTTGGGGTAAAAGTGAGTATAAGGTGTAACTTTCTATTCTTTGGATTCTTCTTGCTCTGATCACCGACAAATTTTTCTTTCGGCGCAGGAGCATCTAATAGAAAAGACAACGACTCTGAGGATGGACAAGGAATTACTTCAACAGAATGTAGCTTTGTGATGTCAGCGAGAAAATCTAAAGCACTTATCATTGAAATTTCATTATTGATTGATTGATGGATGGTGTTGTTAAATTATTTGATGCAGAGTCCACTACAGTGCTGGACAAATTTTCAGCTTTAATTGGAAACGTTTGAGGATTGTTGGGTTCTTGTTCTATATTTGTAGTGTCTGCTGGAGCAAACATGTAATCAGGGAAGATATCCGCATTCATAGGTCCAAGACCAGTATTTTTGAAGCCGTGAGATGCATTTTGAATATTAGCCGCCTTTCCATATGCTTTATTACATAAACCACCGATTTGCAGATGTGTCAGTACTCTACGTGGATGTGATGTTAATGACGTTGTTATTTCCTGGTGAAAATATTTTTTCGGCGAACCCTAAAAACAAAGATTCAATGGCTGCATTCGATGTGTGCAGTAAGGCGGTAGGCAAATAATTTGTAAGCTGTTTTCTTTCGCGTAGTTTGGATCATCGATTCTCTTGAGACTAGCATGCCCATCAACAACAGTAATAACCTTATCTTCAGTGCTGGATTTTACATAGCAATGGAAATGATGAAACCATTTTAAGAAAATTGCAATCATCACCAACCAGACTCTTGAGCTATCCTCAGCGTTCCGGGGAGAGCTTCATCGAGGAACTCATTTTTAATATTTTTTCGTGGTAAAATCAATATTGGGTAAAAGTATGACTCACATGCCATTCATACAACACATAACAATGACATTCGATCCCCTTTCAGCGATCATGATACACCCCACTTGTTTTTTACCAGTAGTTGCAAGTATTTTCTGAGGTTTGAGCATCCACATTCATCAACAATGTATATTTTATCAGGTCTTATATTGAGTTTAGATACCAAACCCTGATAGATCTGAACCTGTGGTCTATTGAAGGTTTGTGTTCTAGCTGCTGATATGAGCTCTGGTTTTTGCAGAGATATGTCTTTATTTTGCCTTAAAAAGCCTTCTAGCCATTCCTGCCCTACTCTGCATTTATTTATGTTAAAAGTGTGAGAAAATATTTTTTTTCTGCTAACTGAAAAGCTAATTTTTGATCTGATACTGGTGTCAAGCTAAATAATCGCGATTCCAAAGATTTCAAATGGTCAACAAGCTGCTTTTCAATCGCAGAAGGAAATATTGACGATTGGTTTTTCTGACGTAATTATGTTCTTGCAGAAAATAAAATCAAAGTTTCAGTACTATGTCATTTTGCTCAAAGCATATGTATGTCGTTTTGTCTACATTCAGTTTGGAAACTTTAAAAATCATAGAATCTCTTGAAATTTATATTTTTATGCTAAACAAACACCATCACCAAGGTAACACATTTGGGAATAATACTAGCAATAAACTTTCATAGATTAGTTATAAATACTCACCAGAAACAAAATCTAATTCCACGTCAAAAAAACGTCAACCAACAAAAAACTTGTTTGAAGTGCAACTGACAAAATGAACGACATAATGGCACTAGTATTTTGACAGGTTGGTTAGAGATATAAAAACTATCGGACGTGATTATGTAGGGCTCGTTAATGCCCAACAAATTTGAATAAAGGCCAATGTGTCATTTTCTCCGTATATGTCATTTTCTACGTATTTGCCCTGTTTACTTTAGTAATAGGTTGATTTGTATTAAATTTGGTACTTAAAGGTTTTTTGGGATGAAAAATCCAAATATGATTACAGTTCAAACGTTACCAGCAGCATTTCGCCTCCATCTAAAGCATCATAACATTTTTGTGCCTCGGTTTTTTAAATTTTGAAATGATAATTCTTATTTCCTGATATCTTTTATCAAAAAAGATTGTACTGTGTAGGTATGGAGACGAACAGCAGTTTTTAAATTCACCGAATTTATTGTCTTGTTGCGTACTGAAACTCGTCGCAGCCCCCCTTCACACTTTATTCAAGCTTAGGACTGGTCGAAGAAATTCAAGAGCGCGTCTGAGATCCACAAGGCCAATAATAATAAAAAATTTACACCACAACGAGCTAACAGTGATAAGTATTGTCATTAACTATAAAAAAGTATTGTCAAACAATTCAATCTGACAACCCTTTATTGTATAATTTTTAAGTATATTATTTAATTTTTAAATTGTGCGAATTATCGAATATTTCACTAACACAGAAATGACCGACATAATATTAGTTTATGGTTAATGCCAAAAAAATAGTCAGGCGCTAGTGAGAGTATACACAGGAAAATTTCCAAATAAACGCGTCCAAACATTTGGTTTTGCAACGATTGACTAAAATTGGCCGAAACTTAGAATTCTCTGCCTAAATAATTCACAATTTCCTGATAAATGGAAAATTTACAGAGTTTTTCCAGTGTTTAAAAAAGGTGACAAACAAAATTTAGAAAACTACATACCAGTCTGTATAATAAAAATTTTTTCTAAGTGTTTTGAAATGTTTCTGCATAAACATCTATTTTTTAAGCTGAAACACCTATTTAGTGGTTCCCAACATAGTTTTATAAAGGGTAGATCCACAACGTCCAATTTTTTCTATTTTACTCAGTTTGTGGCTGATTTCTTGGACAAGGGAGGTCAAGTCGACACAAAATATATACAGACTTTTCAATGGCGTTTGATAAGCTTGATTACGGTATTTTGCGTGATAAACTGATTTGTTTTGGACTTTCGCAAAAATTAATTCTATTTTTTAAATCCAATCTCTGTGATAGGCAGCAAATAGTAGAATGTTGTGGTCAGTTCTCGGAACCACTGTGTGTGACTTCGGGAGTTCCTCAAGGGTTAATACTCGGTCCTTTATTATTTAATATATTTATTAATGGAATTGTGGGTAACTGTACAATGCTACTCTATGCTAAAATTTTAACTTGTGTAAAAAACAATGCTGATTGTCAAAGACTACAAATAGCAATAAATACCGTCACCGATTGGTGTAGCGAAAACAGACTGTCTCTAAACGTTGGTAAATGCAAAGTCATGACTTTCACATTAAAGAAAAACGTGCTGGAGTATAATTATAAAATTGATGGAACATCAGTTCCACGAGTGGAATGCTTTAGGGATCTGGGTGTGACATTTGGTAGCAGACTTTCATTTGTTCCTTATATAAATTATCTTATACAGGTGTGTTTAAAATCATTAGGCTTTATTATCAGAAACTAAAAAACATCATCCAATCAAATTACGGACATTTTACTTTATTACGCTTTTGTAAGATCTAAATTGGAATATGCTTCCATAATATGTTCTCCTTATTATCAAAACCATATTGATGACCATGAAAGAGTTCAGCGGCGTTTCTTAAAATACTTAAGTTTTTGGACTGATGAGCACTATTCTGAAACAGGGTTTCCGCATGAAATCTATATCAGTGGCATTATTTTTGTTGTCTAGAACATAGACGTATCTTTGAAATAATACTCTGAGACCTAAAGGCCAAAAAAATATTATTTTTAGCCGCTCATTTTCATTTCGTTTCGTTAAGAACGTGGTTTCTAATAACAAAATAAAAAGTCAGATCGCGCGACTGCGTCATTATTAATAATAATATCGTTATTAATGAAAAAAAAAACATGAAAAATTTAAATTATTTATAACCGGCTGATATTGAAGTAAGACATTGTTGGTTGTTTTTGGATAAACATAAAAAATATCATCAGACCCGTTATCGATGTCACCTTAATCGTCAGACTGATATGTAATAGCGTAAAAAAATAAATTTTTCAAATAAAAATAGCTGTCTCAAATTGATATATGTTATAAAAAATAGGTAAACATGCACAAAAATAATCGTCAAACTGCGCAGTCTGACTTTACCCAGTTTCTTTAGGCCGAGAATCAGCTAAAGGATCAACATTGTCCAGCCGATGTAGAACTTATCTGAGTTAAAGAGATATATGCTATAGCGGCTCAGGAATTCCGACAAAATAATTTTAGTATCCAATTTCGATGTATGTCAACTGTATAATGGGGAATCGTTTAATAATCAACAAATAAGCAGTGAATACGATAAAACAATGTTTAAAAATCCTCTTTTTAAAATATTGTCGATCAACATTTAAAAAGAAAAAATAAAACAGTTAAATTGAAGCTTTTTCAATGGTTTTAATTGGATAAATGAATTACCCCGGAAACTGAACACATTGGAACTGTTAACCTAGGCCCCTGTGAGTAATTGTTCGGATTAGTTTTATGGCCTACACTTGATTAATTTCCATCACTTTCACACCCTTCCTAAAATTGTTTCTGTTGCTAGAGTTGGTTTATGCAATTTGAAGGAAAATTGCCAAAATATCTTAATGTATATTTGTAACCACTTTTTATTTTCTGTGTAATATTCGGATAAAAAATATAATATTAGGAAATCATAAAATTTTGTTGCAATACGTCGACGTTGTGTAGGTCCGGCAGTTTGACATGAAAGGTTATTTGCATTTATTAAGTAAAATATACAATTATTTACAGTTAAATGGTTATATAGAATGTCCGGAGATAATAACAGTTATCTTAGAAAAGTGGTTCATCCACGGGTAAACATTTTCCTAATTTACCATCAGATGACACTTTATATAAAAATTGAAATATGATTGTTTCATAACATTTTTATTTTATTATTTTATAGATATAATAGAAGTGGAAGTAAACAACAATTTTACCTGTAGAGAATATCATTTATTAAAGTTTAGGCCAAATATTAACTTGACCCATCAAGAGCTAAATTAAGTAATACCAGACGTTATATTCTTACGGGAGGATTGGAAGCGCATTCTGTTACTTTTGGTGAATGCGGAGGATGAGAAAATTCCTAAGTATTAAATTCAAGTGATTCATAAAATGTAGTTGTAATAATAAGTAATGCAGTGTGGCCGTATCGAACAGTTGATCTTAATTACTGATACAAGTTTTTTATTCCTTGGTTTTTATTCATTTAGGTTTACAAAGGAAATATAGCGATGAATCAGATGATAATGTTATATTTATGTTTGAGTTTTTATGGATATGGGACACCTTTTTTAGAATTTTTAAAAAAGAATGAAAGATGTATTTTTTAAAGAAATTCATTACAAACAGTAAAAGAAATCATCAGGAACATTAAGTATGTAGCATATAGTCGAAATCTACCATTTGGAAGGATTAAACTACTTCCTTAAAGCTTTATGAAAAAAGTCCGAGAAATCAGCCTCTAATTCTCATTTATCCATGATACATCGTATCGTAGTTTACATTTCGTGCTGAGATTTATGTCCATGAACTAAAAATTGTCTCCAAAGTTAATCTTCCAAACTTGTATTTTTCCCTTTTTTATATTATATTGTGTTTAAAATCACATTCTATAGCCTGTATATCCAAGACATTTTATAAGAAAAAATTCGTCTTTTAAATAAAATTGATGATGAGGATTTCCAGATATGTGACAAATATACTTACCTATTTTATGAAATAAAACATATCACACAATAAGCATTATTAAAAACAGACTTATAACAAATGTTCGCAGAAAGTCTTAAGAGAGTAGTTAATCCCTTGAGATATTTGTAATCAATGTTATGACTGTATTATTTGCTTATTTCTTGCTTAGCAACAAAATCAGTGAATTTCAAGGCATAATTCATAAAATGTAGCGATTCCCATGATAAATATGATGTTGTAAAAGTCGATATCCATCAAGTTATTTTGAAAAATGCGTTATAAGTAACAAGTTTTTAACCGGATCAAATAAATTGATACACGCATTGAATAAAAATTGCGAAAAAAAAAATTGTTTTCACCACTAATAAAAAATTCATTGCAAGCTCTTAATGACAAATGGCATGTATCAATCCCTTTTCCTAACCTAATAATATATGATTATTTTACACAACTAAATCATTTTAAATTATAATTAGAACAAAAAAAAAAACATTTTCAGCCATGAACTTTGGGAGTAGTTATCACCGCCTGAAAATACAATTCAGGATGTTAAAAAATACTTGTTTCATATTATTTAATATATTACAAAGTCACAAAATAAGAAGAATTAAAAACTTGATTTTTTGAGCTTTTTTACAGAAAGCTATTAGAGATAGTTTAACCCTTTCAAATGGTACTTCATCACTACGTATTACTCATACTTAATATCCCTAATGGTTTGTTTTATTGTTAGTAATGAATTTCTAAGCAAAAAATATACCTTTCCCGTATTTAATAAAAATTTTCAAAAAGGAGTAGTAAACCCCGTGAAAAATTTTACTTTGAAAAAAGTCTTAACTTCTAAAATTCAAGTACAACTAACGAGTTTTTGATCGAATTATTTAAATTTATACATTTACGGAAACGAAAACTATGAAAAGCAATCACGTTTTCACTCCCATAAGTAGATTGCAGGTTCTTACCCAGTGAATTAAGTGTACCAATCTCTGTTCGTAAACTTTATAATATGCAAGTGATTTTGTCTGAAAAAATAAGTCTGCTAAATTATATAATGTTGTAACTGTCTGTATAAAAGATTCTGATCCTAATATATTATTGGAAATTTGGCCAGATTGTAGTTTTTAAACTAATTCTAAACAAATGAGATAAATCGGAGGCGACCCGTTGGAACGATTCCTGTAAATATTCTTTAAAAATGTATATTATCCAAACTTACCTGTATATAAAACACCGTAAAAGGGCAAAATTTATTTACTACACAAAAAACTAATTAAATATGTATAACCTGAACTTACCTGAACTAATTAACCATTTATAATAAAAAATTTCTGCACCACTAAACTGAAAAGAAACGAAATAAGTAGTGAACATAACCCGATTCGCTCGATCCCCCCACTCCTCGACCTTGACCTTGACCTTGCTTCACCCCTCTTTGGCCCCGCCCACATGTCCTTGTCATTGACCTTGAAAGTGCACGTGTGCTTTGGCCTTGGCCTTGTGTTCAAGGTTGTGTGTGTGACCTTGACCTTGACCTTGGTCGAGACGACCTTGACTTTGTTGAAGGTCATCTTGGGTGTGTGACCTTGAAGTAGTTATTTGTGCATTGTAATAGTGTGGGATGATCTTGAAATGATTTCGACCTTGCAAATTGTTCTATAAATTGTGTGAGTCTACTTGCATTCATTCAGTGTGAAATGTCAGATACGGAACTATCTAAAGAAAAAATTATAGAGCAAGTCGGCAGAGTAATTTGTTTATATCAGAGTAATTTAAAAAGTTTGTGTGATTTTGAAGAGAAGGATCTAGCATTTTTTCCTCTCGAATATTTAAAAACTTGCGTTGATACGCTGAGTTTACGGCAAATTTGGGATAAGCTGCCAGCGTCATATCGGTGTAACAAGGAACTACAGTTAAGCTTACCCTGTTACATTCACTATGAACAAATATATCGTCATCATATAGATGGGCCACCACCAGCAATAAAAAAGTGTCGTGAATGTAAAAATGAGTGAATAATATGAATAGTGCTTTGCAAGAGACAGTAAAAAAATTGGGCGATGAGTTCACTGAAACGGCTAGTAATTATTTCAATGATGCAATGAAAAGTCGAGCAGAATGGGCGTCGCGCTATTGTGATTTGGCTTATGAATATGAAAAGGCTGCGAATGCATGTCGTAAATATTGCAGCAAAACAATAAATTTACAAGACTTTGTTCGTGAGATAAAAAAGTTGGGGTTTAGTGACTGTTTGGAAAAACTGATTAGGTTCATTGCAGATCCGGTTGTGTTAGATGAAATTAGAGTGTAGGACTTAAGTTTAACGTAGTAGTAGTTAATATGGAAAGTTTAGTGCGAGAAATGTACGAGGAATTTCTAATTTCTGCAGCCTGTTCGGAATTTTACGCATATGAAATGCAAGATTCGGAGGCTCAGGACTTTAGTGTATTTTTTAAGTATATGGACCATGCCGAAGTGTGTCTTTTAGCTAGTATAGTTTGTAAGAATTTTCTTAGAAATAAAAATAAACAATTATTATTGAACAAATTAAGGAAATTAGGTTTAGGTGATAATGTTAAACGCATAGAAGAATGGCAGAAAAAAAATCAATGAATAAAGTACATAAAATGTAGTTATTTGTTTCATTATATTTTGTCCTTGAAGTTATCCTTATACCAATTTAAATGTGTGACGTCATTTGACCTTGAATACTCCTCCCACTATTTCTATCGTTAAGCTACCCCCACCATTGTTACAATTCGACCTTGAAACCTCGCTATAAAGGTTCGTGGGAGAAGAAGTGACTTCAAACAGTCGCAGATATCAGTGGCATAAACATCAAATATTGTGTTCGTGTAGTGTTCTGAAAGTGCTTTTATATTCACGGTAATTTTTGGATTTATATACCATTTTTTTCAATAATGAGTATTGCAAAAGAAACTCTAGATGAAATTAATGAAATGTTTAGCAAAGATTTCGAGGTTTTAGAGAAAAAAAAGGTTACCGAAATGATTGTAGGCAAAGTGTATAAAATTGTAAAGATGGTTTCAATGACTACACGATTTGGTAAAACTCTTTTAGTGGCTTTACACGATGACGGTGATAATAGCACATTTGAGACTTTTTTACCAAAACGTGTGGCCGAAACACTACCTGACGATATTGTAGATATTATGAGTAAAACTAAAGATAAATACACTCTAACTTATTTGGGGCAGGGCACTAGAGTTTTTGGAAACAATACTCGAACATTATTACGTTTTGGCTCATTGGAGTAAATTGTATGTAAATTGTTTGAAAAAAAGGATGTAATTAAATTTAAAATATAGTTGCACATGTCAGAATACTTACGCGTGTTCATTATTTCTGTTAAAGATGTCTGCTGATGCGACGACGACGACGACGACCGCCAACGAATGTGTAGATAGATACATATTTTGGTTGGGGAGAGAATTAAGAAATAGGGCTCACGATATGTTAGATAGCGTAAATGATTGGTCGCATATTGATGTAACCAAAGATCAATATAAGAACGAGATCAGGGATACAATCAATTTTATGGCTGGGGCACACTTGTGCGACAAATTTTTATATGGTTCCATAGACATGGATACATTTTGTGCTGAAATGGTTGAAGAAGAATTAAAAGAATACCTCGTCAATATTCCACATTTACCAGGTGAGCTTGCTGCAAAATATGAATTGGTTTCTGCAACAGCAACAGCCCAAGACGTTGACGATCGAAATAGTGTCGGATGGGATAGAATTTTGAGCAACGAAAACGAAGACATGGAAAACTAATTTTTTATAATTTTTGTATTTGTGCAATTAAATTACTGTAAATAAATATCTATTACAATCACAGTTTTATTTTATTTCTTTTATAAACATACCAACCCAGTAGATCATAGTCAGTGTTTCTTTTTCTCAGCTGAAATATTTAATATAAGTAGGGCAAATAAAAATAAAATAGTTTAGTAAAGATTGAAAATGAGTCGAGGAAACAACACAATTGATAAATTTGGTCGTCAGAAATATAATGAAAAATATCATATATTATCTGGGCCACAAGGGATTGGTTTTAAACTTACAGCGGATGGGCAGTATGATATGGGTGGAAAAATCATAACCAACTTAGGCGAACCTAAAGATGATGACGATGCTGTGACAAAACACTTTGTTAATAGAAAGTTTTACAATTTTACAGTTGTAATATGTGACATATTTAACAAGGATGTCCTCCCCATGATATACAAAAATAATAGTGAGCTTAAAACAAAAATTGAAGTTATGCAGAAAATACTCTATAATCAGCCTTTAAATGACTCATTAAGCGCACTGTCGTACGACTCGACTTCAAAAAAAATCTAAAAAAAGCAGGTTAAAGAATAGGAGAACGCACTCCGAGTGGCATAGCCTTGAAGATAACGTCGTAGTCGTCGGTGAATTGGACCTTCCCTCCAAGAATATTGAAATGTTATTTATGTGTATGATGTTTTATTGTCATTGTTTTTAATAATGAAGATTGAAATAAAAAACTTTATTTTACAATATATTGTTTATTTATTTTACATTTTAAATAAAAAATATAGTCATACAATATGTTATTTAAACAATATTAGCTTTATCTATCCAAGAGTTGAAGTGGTTGGGAAATCCTAGCCATTTGACAAATAATTGTTCGATGTGATTTTTCTTGCGTTGTCTAAGGACCTTTTCTACTAGATAAACGTCAGGACTGCTTGTTTTTTGTAGTTCTGATTCGTAAAAACACCCTCTTATAGGCTGACCTTCTAACGATTCCAACAAGTAAGTAGGTGGATTTGTAACGTTAACTTTTACAACTTTAAACAATTCGGTTGACCAAGAGGGCGTATATCCTTTCTCGAATAAGCTTTTGTACTTGCTAATACGCACAATGTCACCCATGGAAAACTTAAATTTTTTAGGTACAATTTTTAAATAATCATATGCTTTAATATGTGTTTTTTCTTGCACGTCTGCAGGCTTCATTCCAATGGTGCGATGTTTCGAATGGTTATAGGTTTTTGTTACTGCCGATAATATATGTATCCATTTGTAAGATCCTCTTGTCGAGAATTGTTTATATAAATTATTTTTTAAAGTCCTTATGACTCGCTCAACAATTGCAGCTTTCTTTGTGCTGTAAGTGGAATAATGATTTATATTATATTTTTTCATCAGGGCTTGAAAGTTTGTATTATAGAACTCCTTTCCTTGATCACTTTGCAGATTTGTTGGTGTATATGATGCCTCTTCAATGATGCTTTTCATCGCATTAGTAACTTCTATACCAGTCTTGTTTTTTATGGCTTTGGTATAGACAAATTTCGAGTAACAATTTATACAGACCAAAATATAACGATAACCATCGTTTTCATCAGCATACTGTTGCATTTCAGCCAAATCAATTTGCCACAAATCTCTGTATCCTTTTATTATCGTGCGCCGTCTTACAAAATTTTTTCTAGCCGTTCTATGTAGTTCATTAACAATCTTGATTTTTTCTAGACTGGGCTCCATATTATTAGTAATACTAAAGGTTTCAGATCGAAGGAAGAACTGAATAATATCATTAAATATTGAGCTTAATATATTATATCTTCTTCTCGTAATTCCTCTATGATTGACATAATTTCATTTTCGTGTCCAGTGTGACCGGCCATTTTGGAACTCCACAACAAACGTAAACGATCCACCAACTCTTTAGCTTTGTTCCAGTAGACATATTGAAATTTTTTCGAAGATAATTTCTTTTTTGTGGGTAACTGTAGTTTTTCCGAGAGATTTTTTCTTGTAATAGTACCACCTAATTTTGTGCCCATTATCAGAGGTTTAATAATTCGTAAATATTTGTTCCATCTGGTCTCCCGTAAACCATCACTTTTTTTAAAATTGTTGTAGACAGCATTCGTTGATTCCAAAATTTCCTTGTACGTTGAAAGTACATTATCACTTAATTGTTGTTGTTCCTTGCCTACACTTGGGGGTGTTTTAAGAAATAACAAATCATAAAGTGCCGGTGATCCACCATATTCTGCAATATTTTTCCCTTTTTTGTATAAGACAATATTTCCATTTCGAAAACGCACCTCTAAATTACCAATAAAATTTTTGTTATGATCTGTTTTTGAACCAAAACGTACACCATATACAGTATCGTATAGAGATGGTTTCGAACGTAATCCTTTCAGGTGTGCGTTTAAAGTATCGGAAGTTGTGGTGTCAGCGGATGCGAGAGATGTATTAGTTGATGTCGAGGGTGTATCAAACACCGATTGGCTAATATCTTCTTTTGAAATGCGATGCTGCTGCTGCTGCTGCTGAATAGGTGTGGAGGTTTGAAAGGAATGTGTAGGTTGGGGAAAACCTGATATTTGAGTCGACTGCACTGATGTACTGAGACTATGTGGCTTTGTAGCTGGATAATGTTGTTGCTGTTGTTGTTGCTGCTGCTGCTGCTGCTGCTGACGTTGCTTAACCACATCAGATATAGTTGTCAACGGCTTAGAAATGGGTTCGTAAAACTTTTCCAATTCCACAACATTAAACTCTTTAGCTGCTTTAATTTGTTTAAATTTTTTTCTGACGGCATTGGTAGCTTCCACTAGTTTACGTTTTAAGTCGATCGCGTTATTCATGATGTTAACAAAGGACGTTTCAACAATCAAATGAGCGTTTTCTCTTATTATTACAGTAATATATAGCTATCAAATCCTTTGCGGTATCTTCCCGATTTCACATCACTGTCTTTATCAATTACTAAAAATCCATACTTATTATCCCAACATTTTGAGCACATTTCTTGAAATTGAGTAAAAGTTAGATCCGGTGAAACGTGGTCGGAAAATATGTGTTTCATATTCAACTCATCTTGTTTAAACATAATAATAAAATTGGCGTTGTCTCGCACAAGCTGTTTAGGCACTCGCGAATATGTTTGCGCTAGGTAAAAGGAGTCGATATTTTTATGACGTCCCATGCTAAAGTACGATCTTATAACATCTTGTTTTTCACATATAACATCATCAAAGATAAATATAGAGTTTGGTTTTGCATCGGACGGTTCCACAATATTACTGGAATCACTAAAGGCATAGTAGCCTAAACCTTTGATGGGCGCTAAAATTTTCCTTAAATACTCATATTTCGGTTGATACAGAGATTTCGAGTAAATATAGACATTTTCGAAACGTAGCCCAAGGGGGTGTGTAAGCAGCGAAATCATGACATTAGTTTTTCCACAATTGGATGGACCAATTAACAGGCCGCGAATAGAGGAAGGAAGTAAAGGACCGTGTCTCTTCATTATCTTCTTTTCAAATCCAAGTCCGACTTTTTCATCGAGATTGTCAATAGGAAGTTTTTGTTTAAGATCGATAACGCGCATCTTAGGAAAATTTGATATTTTATAGGCAATTTTTCACAAAAACTGTCATTCAGATGCCGAGCGTCAAACGAAGTGGACGGTCTCACGTTTCCAACAAAACTGGATACGGTATTGTGAATTCGTTAATAAATAAATTACCATTCGAGGTACACATTCCTGGTTATCAATATTGCGGACCCGGAACAAAAGTAATAAAACGTGTGACAAGAGGTGATCCAGGCATTAATCCTTTGGATGCCGCATGCAAAAAACACGATTTAGCCTATTTACATAATAAAGACAACATAAGTGCGAGACATCGAGCGGATTACGAGCTCGAACAAAGTGCTTGGAATAGAGTAAAATCGAAAGATTCCAGTTTAGGTGAAAAAACAGCAGCTTGGTTAGTTACAAACATTATGAAAGGAAAACAACGTTTTGGTATGGGTGTACCATCATCATTATCAACAAAAAAAACATCTAGTAAAGGCACGCGTCATACAAAAAGGAAAGGTGTTAATAAAAATCGACATGTTCGGAAAGCCAGTTTCGGAACAGCTATTCGACAAGCAGTTCGAAGGGAATTATTAAAAGCCGGAAGTAAAAATGTGTTGGAAAAAAATGTCATGAATGCATCTAAAATAGCTCTGTCGGCAGCACGTAGATCGGTAAAAGCGGCAGGTGGCAAAAGGAAGGTTCGTACACCGAGAATAATACCGATTCCTAAAACTGGTGGAATATTACCATTAATACCAATTTTTGCCGGGTTATCAGCTTTGGGTTCATTAGCCGGCGGGGCAGCGGGAATTGTGCGCGCCATAAAAGCAGTAAAAAAAAGCAGCGAAGATAAAACCGGTGCCGGCCTGTATTTAAAATCGAAAGGAAATGGTTTGTTTCTAAAGCCATATCGTAAAGGTATGGGATTATTTTTAAATCGTAGATCAAAAAACTAATTGAATCCCTACCTCGAAGACCACTATCTAACATCGATATAGAAAAATATGCCAAAAAGAAAAGAATAGGACACTTTCGAGGCGTTTATATGAGGGATTTATTACCTAGACAAGGTCCTCGACGTTACGAAGCAGCAATAGTGAATTTGGATAGTACGCGTGGTGCAGGGACTCATTGGGTAGCTTATAGAAAAAATAATTCTAAAGTAACATATTATGACAGCTTCGGCGATTTACCCCCACCGATCGAATTGGTATGATATCTACAAACGGGATCGGAACCATCAAAAATTATTTACTATACATACGATCGTCAGCAGGATTTTGGAACAGTCTGGTGTGGACATTTGTGCTTAAAGTTTCTTGTCGAATCATCAGCGTAAAAGATGTCATCATCATCATCGTCACCATTAACACCGCAAATGGATCGCAATAACTATACTAAAATGTTGCAATCACTGAAAGCATTTCATCTAGCCGGTGGATTAAGGAAAATGACCGTGAAACAGTTAGAAAACATGCCCAAGGAAGTAATGATTGCATTAGCCCCAAATGAAATTCCATTCGTTTGGGAAAAGTTGCCGGAGCACCTTAAAAGCGATATCGATATATTAAAATATCAGTGCGGTTGCAAACATTATTTCAGCAGCAGCAGCAGCAATTTAAACGAGGTTATGACTGATGAGGATCTTACGGCTAGAAAAATATTTTGTTGTTATTGCAAAATCAGCGATGTGCGCATAAAAGCAGAAAATAGCATAAAAACATCACTATCTAATGCAGTGAGAAAAGGTGTGACGATGAATCTTTTTAAATGTTGCCGCTAAGAATAAAACCGAGATGTGTGATGTTTTAATGGTTAGTCATGTCTTATACGTTCACACTAACAGGACACTCGAGCGTCTTAAGCGCCGATTTTTATCCACCAGTCGAATTAAATAGAGAAAACAAATATGGTCTGGCATTGCTGGGATTTTACACATACAATTCAATTTTTAATGTGGACGAAAGCAACAATAAGTTTGCCTACATGAAGGAGGGTTACACCACCGAGCCGATACAATTGCAGATTCCACCTGGGGCCTATGAAATAGATGAGATAGGTAAAGCTATGTTGGAGGCTTTGAGGATTTCAACTGAAGAAAAGAACGATGGAATCTTTTACTTGGTTGCTAATAATAATACGCTGAAATGTGAACTGAAATCCCAATATACTATAGATTTTCGGGGAGAGGCGAGTATCGGTAAAATGTTAGGATTTAATCATACAGTGTTAAAAAGAGACAAAAAGCACGAATCAACCGAGATGGTGGAAATAATGAAAGTACGCATCATACGCGTAGATTGTAATATAATTTCCGGAGCATATATGAATTCGGTGGAAGGTCATACCTTGTTCGAATTCGATATCGACGTGGAGCCCGGTTACAAAATCAGTAAAGAACCACAAAATAATATTTATATGCCGTTAATGCCGGCAGGACGTCAGTTTATCGACAACATTACTCTTCGCATCTTGGACGATAGCGGTGATCTAATCAATTTTCAAGGCGAGAAAATAATCGTGAAATTGGAACTGAAGAAACTTTCATAGAAATGGGTTTTTGCTTCAATCGTCAATTGTGTGTGCTGTCGACTAAGATGGGGGAACCGCCGAAACATAATAAAAGTAAAAGAAGAGTTAACGTCAAGGTTAGTCGTCGTCCAGACGTTAGATCACAAACATCTCAACAGTTATCTGCCGAAGACTATAAATTTTTAAAATCAATCGGTCTTAAAGTGCGAAAATGATTTCCACCACCAGCGATAAAATAGAGGTTTTCTCCGAGCCCATCTTGGACAATTCCATTATTAGTCTAGAAGAGCATACGTATAAACCATACGGATCTCCATCATTCAACAATTCGGATGAAGTCCGTATCCCCATTAATTTTCAAGATATTATACTGGATATCGCCGAAAGTTACATATATATCGAAGGAAAATTTAAACCCATAGACGCAACGAAAAGATGTTTTTTATCAAATAATGCCCTCGCATTTTTGTTCGATGAAATTCGCTACGAGATGGGAGGTGAACAGGTCGCCGTGGTTCGTAAACCTGGAGTTACGACGACATTAAAAACCATGGTTTCATTCGGAAGTTTGCAACAAAGATCTCTCATGACGTGCGGATGGGGTCTCGACGAAGCAAACCAAGATATCGTAGACACGGCAAGTAACGTATTCTCCGGGAAATTACCCTTAAAATATCTTATGGGATTCGCCGAAGATTACGCAAAAGGTGTTTTCAACGTAAAACAAGAGCTTATTATGATTATAGCTCGCACTTTTACCAATTGTTACGTCGGCGAAGTAGAGGCAGAAATTAGTATCGACAAAATCGAATGGAAAATTCGTCACATCATTCCAGACGACAAGCAAAAATTGAAAATACTGTCTCGCATTAATAAAGGAGGAAACAACGCCAGTATTCAAATGGCATATCGTAAATGGGATCTGTACGAATTACCGGCTTTAAGGCAAACATCTTCCGACGTGTGGGCCTTGAGAACGAGTACAAGTCTGGAAAGACCGCGCTATATAATCGTCGGGTTTCAAGACAGCAATAATTGCGACAAGAAAGAAAAAAACGCAACCCAGTTTACCCACGCCGACGTATGCGACATTAGACTGTATCTGAATTCAACCGTTTATCCATACGAAAGATGGAATTTAGATTTCGCCAAGAAACTGTACGCAGCAGCCTATTACAATTACGAAAACTTCCAAAGCAGCTACTACGGGCGCGAGATAAACGATCCGATGATAACGTTCGCGGAATATATGAAAAACCCCGTTTTTATTATCAATTGCAGTCATCAACCAGAGGCGATTAACTCATCGACAGTGGATGTAAAATTGGAGTTCCAAACGAGAAAGAATAAATTCCCCAAAGACACTAAAGTGTACGCATTAGTTATTCACGACTCATTTTTTAGTTATAATGTATTAAACGGTTCGGTGACCAATAAATCTATATTTTAATGTATCTATTATATGTAACACAAAATAATGTTCTTGAATCAATAAATTTGTAATGAGTGAAGTAGTAGTTTTATATTTATTTGAAACCCAACCAAAAAAAAAAAGCTGGCGGAAAAGTCCGCTCTTTAAGAAAAGAGTACGGGAATTTAGAAAATGGTGGTTTATTAAGTGGAAAAAAGAGCTTAAATAACACAAGAAAAAATTTTTAAGGCAAAATATGAAAACAACGATTTAGAAAATTTGTAGGAAAGTAACGGTTAGGAATAGGGAAAAAAATTATAAGAAAAAATTATAGAGGAAATCGAGTACTATAAGCAAGCATTTTTCTCGATAGTAAAAACGTAAAAAAAATTTTTTTCAAAAAAAAATTGAAAAATGGTGAATGCGCGCCAAAGTTGAAGTTTTGGAGCAAAATGATATTAGGAAATTAGAAAGAGAATTTTTTTCTACATATGGTAGTACTTTTCAAAATTCGAAAAGATGAAATTTTAAGAAAAGGGTTATAGTAAGTTAGTAATTTGGATTTTTTAAAGCGCTGTAGCTCGGGAACCGTTCAAGATAGAAAAAAAATAAAAGCACTTTGATAGCCCAAAATTTTGAGGAGAATGCGATGGTGTAAAAAAAATTATAATTTTTTTTTTTTTTGAAAATGCTGAATACGCGCTAAAGTTGAAGATTTAGAGAAAAACGGTATTGGGAAATTAAAGAGAGAACTTTTTTCTACATATTGTAGTATTTTTGAAAATTCGAAAAAATTAAATTTGAAAAAAAGGGTTATAGAAAGTTAGTAATTTGAATTCTTTAAAGCGCTGTAGCTCGGGAACCGTTCAAGATAGAGAAAAAATAAAAGCACTTTAATTACCTAGAATTTTGAGTAGAATACAATGGTGAAAAAAAAATTTGGAAAATCTTAAAAATGACAAAAAATTTGGACGAAAAAATTGAAATTCTCGAGTTAGGAGGCTAGGGCCGCCGAACGGGAGTATGTGGAAGTTGTAGGGGGAGGTTTTTTCTTTTTTTTTTTTTTTTTTTTTTTTCTAAGTCTAATGGTTAGAAATATCAAAAAAATTTATTTGAAAAAAATGTAGAGAAAGTCTAGTACTATATGCTAGAAAAGTGGAGGGGGGTAGTTTGTGTCCATACCAGAGATACGGTGAGTTATAAAATCATATTATTCTCAAACTTATAT
This sequence comes from Diaprepes abbreviatus, assembly GCA_034092305.1. Lineage (NCBI taxonomy): Eukaryota > Metazoa > Arthropoda > Insecta > Coleoptera > Curculionidae > Diaprepes > Diaprepes abbreviatus. The sequence goes on along the minus strand of JASJET010000193.1, from coordinate 754,920 downwards.
AATGCATATATGCACTCCACCTTACCCCCTCCAACTTTTTGAATGTATATAGAGGCCGGTATTAGAATTATTTCATCATTACACATTCGATCGGCAAGATGGAAGATATACAAAAAGGATCATTGGCATTGTCAGGCCATTCGTGCCCGGCAAGATATGCAAGTGTGAGGAGTGCGGGGGTACCGCACCAGGAGCGGCACCTTCGGCACCGCCTGCAACGCCGACACCACCAGCGACGACGACGGTGCCGCCAATGAGAAGACCAAGGGCTGCACCTAGGTTGGTGTTAATATCGTTGGGTATTACTCCACGGTAGGCACCCCACCCTCCCCCCAGGCCCTTTTAGGGCCACAAAAACGGTCCTTTTCAGGACCACATTATATTTTGATCGTAGTTTAGTAATCGTCACTTATGGGGCGAGATATTCGTTTAACGACGATTTGTCTCGTAGCTTAAGTGCCAAGTTATATGCTTGAGAACCTATGAAAATGTTAACAGTTCAAACAAGGTTTCTATTATTTTTTTTTTGTAATGTATTCTTCACAAAATATTAAGAATAAGTCTTATTGTCTAAACAAATCTAATTCCTTATTTAAAGTTTTTGAAAAAAATCAATAATTCTATAAGCTCTCACCAATACATAACATTTAGAATCCGTTGGTGGGGTGGGGGTAGTTCTATATATATGAGACTGGGTCAGTTACACAGTCATATATTCATCAACCCTCATACGATAAACATGGAGGAAGAAAGACCCGCCAGCCGAGGCTCATCCATCTTTAGTGATGACACCGTAGCCGACAACGTTGGAGACCTGCAAGTCTTCGACGACGACGACGAGGTGGATTTTGAAATTGACGTCCTACGTTGGGACGACTTGGATGAGCCGATTCCGCTAGTATATGACCATGATCCGGGTCTAGTGGAATTAGACGACGCGGGTGATTGGGTCTTACAAAGACTCGAAACTCCGTCGCCGCAGCCAGAGCCGGACTCGACGGAAGATGCGATGCTGGAAATTCCAGCATCACCAACACCCGACGACCCACAAGGCCCCTGCGATTCGTCAAGCTGGTGGTCGACCAGCGAGGATGGGGCACCATAAGCCCCACACTCTCCCTGGCCCTTTTTAAGGGCACACAACAACGGTCCTTTTCAGGACCACAAAATACTTTGATCGTAGTTTTAGTACATATTAGTACTTTGTTACTAATATTGTATGTATAGAATATACAATATTAGATACAAAGTATTAAAACTTTAAGTGCTGGTGGAACCCAGCTAAATCGTTCGTTCGTATTTGAGACCACAAACAACTTTTGGTCTCAATACGTAATATGACATTTGTTTTCACCCCCCACCATTAATTTGTCTCTATATATACGACCATCAATACTTATTACAATCATTTTAGTTCAACATGTCTGCGACTCAACAACAACAACAACAACCCATCCAATGCCCTGTGGTAGATTCTACCACAGAGAATTGTTTGGAGTGGGAGCCGAACGATCCTAGATGGGATGAACTTTGGCGGTTCATCATCGAATACACAGAGGACAGCACCACCACCCCCGCTGATGATGATGACGGGCCGTGCGACTCCACAACTCAATAAAAGAGTCGCATGTTTTACAACCAAACGGTCCTTTTCAGGACCACAAAATAATTTGATCGTAGTTTTAGTTGGTTATAATACTTTGTAACCAATATTTTATGTTTTTTTCATAAAAACATACAATATTGAGATACAAAGTATTAGAAGTTCTGGCGACAGAACCTTAACTTCATAAACCGAACCATGTTTTAGCATACTTGTAAATATTATCAGAAAATATTTACAACTATTGCTATTGCGTAGTTTTAGTGGATTATTCACTCTTTTTTTTTTATTACCTAATATTATGTGGGACAGGGCCTATATGAAATAACACACAAAAATAAATTTTCAAGTCATTTTTATTCTCATTATAAAATATAAAAAATTTGATCAAACACTTTTTTATTAACTACAATATATATATATATATATATATATATATATATATATATATATATATATATATATATATATATATATATATATATATATATATATATATTTACAAACTTAATACTATAAATTAAAAGCTAATATCTACAACTACCTAACACCTACTACATAATTTATTAAAGTCCTCTAATTGTCTTTTTAACCGCGCAGATTTCACCTTTTTTATCTCTAATTGTTTTTCAAGTTCTATAATGTCACTGGCACACTCGTTCACTTCATTCACTAAGCGTTTTTTCATGGCATAAATGTCAGTCAATTTGGTCTTCTGAGAGTTGGTGAAGTCTTCGACCCACTCCGGTTGTGATGGCTCGGAAGAAGACGCGGTTTTATTTGGTGAAGACGATGACGACGACGACGACGACGACGCAGCGGAAACTTCATCGCCTTCAAAACACCGCTTAAACCGCTTCTTCATGGGTTTCCGGCACCCCAATATCGGCGACAGTGGCGCTGGCGCTGGGGAAGACTTCACCTCCGACACTATTTCATTCTCGACGCTGGCCGGTGTTGGTGGCGTTGGTGGTGTTGGTCCATCGGGGCCTTCTATGACTTCCACTTCTACTGACAGTGGCTCTTGCGGTGCTGTTTTTAGGAAGTCGGGTAATGGAACAGGGGTGGAGGGACGCTTAAAGTTAAACTTTTTCTTCTTCCCTTGTCCCACACCTTTAATCGCCGAATAAAATGTTTTTTTATCGGCGATTTCCGACTTCCGCATAGTCAAGAGCTTTTGCAGTTTCGACGCTTTCGGAGAAGATTCCCTAGGCCGCGATGCTTTTCGCACAACCACATCACTGATCACATTTATCTTTGGCTCCTTCTCCTCCGTCCAGCATTCCAGGAATTGCGCTGCCGACTGAACTAACTCCTCGTCGCGACCATCGTTGAGGGCTCGGTCTTCGGCATCTTCATGCTCCACGCCATTCCAGTTCTCGAACACCCCCGGACTTAACACTTCTAAACCACTCATGTTATCCAGCATGCCTTGCTGTGAACCGCAGCTCACGTCAAGAGCATCTAAAAGAGACCGTACACTAGACATTGTCGATATTCAAACTCACACAATTAACTTTTTCTTAGCACTGTACTGTTTGCTGTTCTGACGAACTGTGAAGAGCTCGAGCCAGCAAGTCTGCTTTTATGCCCATTTCCCCCACTACACCACCTTTATTCCTTTTGTTCGATGCATTAAGTATAATATTTAAACTTGTCAGATGCAAGGCCAAGGCCAAGGCCGACGTAACCGGCAATACCAGGGTCGTTTTCAAGGTTGTAATTTTCATGGATTTTTTTTTGTCCCTGTCAAGGTTATTTTAAAGAAGCATATAAATATAGTACTAAACTTGTTAGATGCGAGGCCAAGGCCAAGGTCAAAGTACCCGTCAATGTCAGGGTCGTTTTCGAGGTTGTAATTTTCAAGGATTTTTTTTTTTGGTCCTGTCAAGGTTATTTTAAAAAGTAATACATAATTAGAGTACCGCGATTGAAAAGTACAACATATTCAAACATCATGTTGCCAACCGATGAACAACCTAGTGAAGCAGCCAAAACATACAGTCATATACCAAAAGCTTTTTATTTAACTTGTCATCATTGTAAAAGACTAGGTATCTGCTGGCGAAATGATCTTACGTACGACTTCAACTACATTGACCTTTTCAGGGTTAAATTTGTACAATGCGGCTTTTGTGGACTAGTTTACTACCAGTTCAAGGACATTAATGAACGTGCCATCCAGAGAAGAAATTGGGTCATAGAAGAAGCTTACCTGTACAGAAGAAATTAACATGTATTTTATTTCTTAATTTTTAATTTTTTTGTTTGTTATTTTTTTTATTTTTTTAATAATAAAAAGTAAACTCAATCTTTTGTTATATTTTAATTTTTTTTTCAATAAAACAATAGTAAAATGAATCTGTATGTGTATTTATTAAACATCGCCTAAAATACGTTTTGCAATCCATATTTTTCTGCAGAGTCCGTTTATTAATGAAATAGAACCATATATTAGGGTGAAATCTAATGGTTTCAAATCAGTCTCACATAACAATGTCAGAAGTAAACACTATTGATAAGTTCGGTCGCAAAAGAAAATTTAAGGATTTTAACTTTATGCGAGGTCCTTCAGGAATAGGTTTTAAACTTACACCTAATGGAGATTACGACATGGGAAGCAAAAGATTGTGCTATTTAGCAGAACCTCTTGAAGGAGACGATGCGACCACACGAAATTATGTTGATAATAACCTTGCTCAGTGTGTGCAAGATACGCAGAAAGCTTTACATGACTCAACAATTGTTATTAAAGATATATTCAGAAACCAACTTGAAGGTTACGTACGCAAGAAATTAATTGAAACCGGTCAAGAACTTAGAGGATACATTGATGATACTGTTATTGCAATATATGAACTTAGGCAAGACGAACTGCGTGATGAACTTAACTCTAGAATGTTGAAAATTGAAAAGACTATGGAGGATCTTGTCAGCAAACCTGTTTCACATTAAACACTTACTCGTAGACCTGTGCGTTTAATTTACTATTAGACAAATTTTTCAACAATAACTTTTACAGTTTGTTATTTGTCGACACTTCATTATATTTATAATTTTAAAATAAAGGTTCAATAAAAAAGCAATCAAGTAATGAATACATGTTTTTTATTTAAAAAAAAAAAAAAAAAATTACAATACTATCGTTACATATTAATGTTGTATGTTTAATAGAAATAATAAAAACAATACAAATAATGAAATATGGATTTTCCAGATTACGTGCTGTCCTGACTTAGAAATGATTCCAACGCGGTGACTAAATTTGCTAAGTTTTCTTCCGGGTCTGTTTTGTAAAAATCTATGTCTGCATGCCCCCAAGGTAGAGTTTTGGTTGAACTGGGAATTACATAACGTTTATCATCGCTATGTGACAATGCTACTTTATTTATTATGTTGGTATAAATGTTATGTAATTCACTTCTAAATGTCTTCATCTTTCTTAATATCAAACCACCCCGTTCAACAATTCTTTGGTAGTCTTCCTGATGAAGGTCTTTCTCGATAACACATTTTTTGATACCTTTGGCTTTTTTTAATTCATTATTAATGGACTTTACATAATAAGCCTTCGCGCCGGTACCATAAAAACTTATTATCGGATCACCAGGAAACTCATCTTTCATTCTACCAACTACAGAATTACTTTTAATTATGTTGAAATTATTAATTTCGGGGTAATTTGATGTATCGAATTTTTCGGGGTTTTCTGATATAGTTTGATAAAAGTTTTCCGTATACACTTTTAATATAAGCGAGTCAGTATCGGTGTAAAGTAACGAAGCATCATCGCCAAACTTGGATTTAATAAAATTATAATAAAAATCGTATATTACAGTCTTTGATATATCTAATATGGAAAAACCGATATAAATTGGTTTATTGTACAATATTTTAACTTTATTCATATGTATAGCAACAAAGTTCTCGGTAAATATCGAGCTACTATTGAAATTGGGGCGGGATATTAGTGCTCTAGCTCCATTTCTGCCTACACTGTTCTCCCAATGTGTTACTAATTTTATATCCTTTCGATTTTCCACATTTTCCATAGTTTTACCAAATATCGCGTTATTTTTTAATTTAAAAGTGTCCTTCGCAAATTTTGTGGTGGCCTTGTTACGTAAATTGGTATTAAAATCAATATACGATTTTAGCCATTTTGATTGCTCAAACTGTAATACTCGATGGGTTTGCATTACCACTAAGCCGTTGGCGATGGCTTGTTTTAAAGTTCTATAGTGTACAATGTATTTTTTTTTATCTTGTAAATTAGGAATTAATTTCGGTAATTTAGCGTTTTCTGTTGGCGGTATGATATTTTCTACTAAAAATGGAAGATCAGAATGTGCATCATGCAACTCAGTCGGATAATGCACATCCACTTCCAAAACGTAGCCATGTAAACTATCATCACCAACAGCCATAATATTTAAATCCAGAATTTCGCGCTCGCTTAACCATCGAAAACCACCATATGGTAATGCTTGTGACATACTATGACCATATAGATTTGTAGCATCAAGGTATGTTATAAATGAAGAAGGTTTTGTTGGGTCATAGTCTGGTAAAAAAATATTATTAGCGATGTGCTTCCTTTCTGTACACTGGCTTATGCCGCCGCGTATACCTTTCTTAAAAAAATGTATCATGTCTATATCAGTTAAGAGCTCTAACTCTACCTTAGTCATACGTAGCATACAATCAAATGATAAACTTGGAAGGGTATAGTAATGTGCTGGATCAAGTTTATCGAATTTTAAACAATTATTCCGAAATTGCTCAAAAACATCACACAATAGCAACACATCTGATTTTAAATACACGTCCGAATAGTCCCCCAAAGTTTTACACCCAAACAAGCGCCATACTTCTTTTGCTCTTCTATAGCTTTCATCGCTAATATGTTCTTCCCGTAAATTATCATAAAATTCATCTTTACTTGGAAGACATGTATTTTCCATTTTTTCTATAGAGTCAATAAAGCTATAGGGAAAAACACCCTTTTGACGCATCAAATTAAATTGGTTGATATTTGAAAAATGTTTCCGCGTTTCAATAAAATCGTCGTCGTTTAAACCGCTGCCTAAATTTTCCAAAGACGTTGACAGAAATTTAAAACTATCAATAAATCGCAACTTTAAATATTTCCTCTTGACTTTTCCACATTTACTATCAAAATAATCGTGCACATAAATGCTTTTGGTAAATGATATGTACTTTTCCTTACTTTGAGCCAAAACACCAATTTTATCCCCATATTTACATAACTCTTTTATAAATAAATGGCTGTCGTAGCCGCTTAAGTTATGAAATATGATAGGGATAAAAGAGGGTAATTTATAATTTAAATTACAAACGGAATGTGCAGCACCAAATCTTTTTGCACCAGTTATGTGACAGTGGTCTCGTACTTTAATCTCACCCTCTTCAAAAGGGCCTTCACATATACCACATATTTTAGCATCATTAAACTCCCTTTTTTCTTCAGGCGTTAACGGTTTCATAGGCTTAATGTCTTTTAAATATGTGTTGTATAGAGCCCTTAAATCACACTCGATACGATCCACAAAGACTTGAGCTGCATTATTCCCCCGAAATAGCTCAAATTTCGAAAGTGAGTCGTCAAAAGAGCATTTAATTAAATAAGCAAAAGAATATGGTTCATGTTTAAAACTTTTTACAGTGTAAGAATTTTGTGGGTTTGGTTGTACCGTTTCAATGGGTTTTAAAACAGATTCGAAATCTGCATAAACCACGAATGGAACGCGCATTTGCTTTTCTATACCCTCGAATTTTAAAATATTTTCCGGCACACTCTTTCCAAATTTATCGATTTTTAAATCCACTGAGGGTGTTTGCGTGAAAATGTGGTTACAATCGTAGCTTTGATGTAAAGTTAAAGCTGACGGTGTACTAAAATAAATGAGGCAACCATCACAGAAATATATTTTATGTTGTTGACAACTAATTTGACTTGAAACTAAACGTGATAAATCCCGAATCCAACAATAATGACTCTTTGAACAAGTCGTATCACAAAAATGTTCACCGCCATCTTTACTACTACAGTCTTTTGTAATTAACAATAAATTTACATGCCTATCCAACTTTTTTGACGCATACCTCAGTGGACCAATAACTTCATGTATTACTTCATTATTTTCATATTTAGATTCCAGACCGTATACGTTAATTGATATGTTGTTCATTTCCTCAAATTTTTTAATGTCACGTAATTTTACTGGAAAATCCATACCTGTTACATTTAGCACTCTAGAAAAATGGGGGTAGGATGTCTTCTGTGAAGGCTCTGCTGTTGGAGGAAACAATGCTGATGTTACAGCCCACGCAAAGCAAAATTCGTCCTGGCTAATCACATTGACGACAGCTCCTTTCTTTTCAATAGAACACGGCAACTTGATGTATGATGAGCCACCCATAGGCATATACTTGTTGATACCAACTTCCAAGTATAAAATTCGCACAAGAGCCCATCCTATAACAAGAAAAATAATATATAAAAATCAGTTTAATATATCGGGTTTTGATTTTTCCATACCTGAATCTTTCTCCTGGAACTCTGTCGCCTGCGTTTTTATTAATTCGGTGAAAGAATGGTAAACGGCATCCAAATCACTTTCTACACTAATTATTTGATTAGCAGTGTTGAAGGATTTTTCACTGAATATTTCTTGTGATGGAAGCATGTACTCGCCAACAGCTGTCATGTTAACTTTTAAAGCATGATGCACACGCAATAAATTATTAACAAGTTCCACCACCTTGGATTTAATGTCTGCAAAGAACATTACGTAATCGGAATGCTCCATATCACTGCTAACCCGATAGGTTGCAATTCTCCTTTTGAAGGCACATTGAACGAGTTGCACACCATGACATACCGGCAAACATGAATTATTTTTATGTTGTTGTGTTCGTTTATGCACCGACATATGATTTATTGGAACATCTACATTACATGTAGCGCAATTAATTAGCGGAATCGTCGATGTATACTCTTCAATTCGGAGCCGTTTTCCTCCAGGCACTTCATTAAATCTCGCCGCACACGATTCTCTTTGATGACGTCTCATATTATAAATATTAGTAAACTTAGAACCGCAATTTTCACAAACATATGCCATGATTTGTCAAATATTAACACATGTACTACCTATACAAGTCAGAGCCAACTGATGAATGAAACTGCCCCATACCTTATATAAAACCATTCAAGGTCACCCCCAACCACGTAACATATCTTCAAGGTCACACACCCAAGATGACCTTCAACAAAGTCAAGGTCGTCTCGACCAAGGTCAAGGTCACACACCCAACCTTGAACACAAGGCCAAGGCCAAAGCACGCGTGCACTTTCAAGGTCAATGACAAGGACATGTGGGCGGGGTGAAGCAAGGTCAAGGTCAAGGTCGAGGAGTGGGGGGATCGAGCGAATCGGGTTATGTTCACTACTGAAATAAATTGGACAACACCACTAGAATTCATATAGACACAAACTAAAATGACGTCACTCCAAAATAAGAATAAAAGCCGAATTTTATAAAATAAATGCGGTGCTATGAAAACAGAGAAAACAATGTGTTAAATAAGGTACGAAGAATGTATTCAAGGCTGCCTATTTTCATTTCTGAAGAATGTGCAACGTTGTCACATTTCGAAGAAATATTCAAAATGAAGATTTCACTGTATTATAAATGTACGAATATGAGCATTATTTTAATAATCAGCATATATTATACCATTGTTTCAGAAGTTTTTTTTCGAGAAACGATTATATTTATGTTTCCTTATTGTTCGTAGTTTTGTACTTGTTTTTCTATAAAGACATATAGCATTTTATTAATAATATTTAAGTATTGGCAACGTGGTAATAATCAAACCTTTCAGTAAAACATTGCTAGCATGCGGCAACCTTGCATTTTAGGTCGATAATAAGGAGGAGCTTACCTTCCTTATTCGGTACGAGGGAACATGCAGTATTGCCACGTTTTGAACATATATCCAAAAATTTAAATTATTTTATACTTGTTTCTAATAAAAACATTTGTATCCCATTAAAATACTGATATATAATCATTGACAATATTGAAAATTGCTTGTTTGGATGAGACGGTGTGCCGGCTTGGTGTACATTTTATGAACATCAAAATTATAGCACAGGATAGATATTCTTAGTATATTTCTTCTATAGTAATGCTAGAAACAAATATGAAAGTAACTGTAACTTGTAAATCTTTGATATACATACAGTGCTTTCGTAATGCTGCGGATAAATTCATTATAAACTAAATGGGCCATATTTCAAAAAATGCTCGGACTCATTTATTTTTAATTAAGAGTTTTTTTGGGTGATAACAAAATATACAGGGTAACTCGAGAAGAAGCTATGACGCCATCGATATTTTTTTTTTCAATTGAAAACCCTATTTTTTATTTGAAAATCAGAAATGGCATGTTTTTTACGTACGACAAAGTGTGTCGATGATGGTGACGTAAGAAAATTCTCAAGAAAAAAATCTTTAATTGGTTAGATCTTCCACCTGCCTGCCTGTAACAACCTTAACGATATTAAATTTGTCACAAAAAAAATCAGTTTTATATCTTATATAAGCGTTTAACAAACTTAGGAGGCGAAAAAAATATTGTTGGAATATTTATTTGACTTTATTTTTTGGGATTTGTGCATAAAATTCTGAAAAAGATGAAGTAGCACTCCTACAATATATACTTAGTCCATGAGTTGTCGGAAGATGATCTTTATCGCTGAAATCAATTTTGCTAGCAAATGCAACAACCAGGGAATAGTAACAATTATTTTGAGAAAAAAATTGTTCTTTTTTCCTTTTAAATGATCATTTAAATACATACAATTGTTGTTATTAGTCAACTAAAAATTCTAGTGGTTCATAGCACTTAACAACCAAAACCCTCAGAAAGTAATCGTTTGGTGTGGTATAGTTGACGGAAGAATCTGAGGTATTTATTTCTTTGATGGTACCCTAATTGGTGTGAGATATTTCGAGTTTCATCAAAATGACCTCATTCTTGGACTAATAACTTTGTATCCAGACTCACAAAAACCCGATGTGTTCAAGCCGAACCTTTTTTCCAACAACATGGGGCGCTGCCCCATTACGCTGGCATTGTCCGTGTTTATTTGTAAGAGGTTTCACCGAATCGTTGAAAGGCAATTGAGTGGCCAACCAGATTACCACATTTGACTCAACCTTGATTATTTCTTTTAGGGATACTTAAAAACTAAAACATACTTGACCCAGCCCGAAAATTAAGAAGTTCTAAAAGTTCGAATATGTATGAAGGAATTTTATAAGGTTGAACATTTGATAGGAACAAAGGTGTACCTTTTATTGAAATACGTCAAATACATGATGTGAATAAAATTACGTTTTTTTTTTCAAAAACAGTTGGGATTAGTGAGATTAATTTATATTACTTAATTTTTAGTCAATAGTTAAAGGTATGTAAAACACATTGTCCAAAGTTCTTATCATACAAGACTTAAAAAAAATGGAGTCATGAGTGCACAGCTAGTCCATCGCTGCAGCTATGAGTAATTTACAACACTTTCTTTGATAGTAATTTAAAGAGTCTTACCTGGTATATATCATATTAAAAAAAATTGAAATATACCTGGTGGTTCAATAATTATGTGAAAAAAGCTTAATTCAATTACTAGACGAGGTTTATACAAAAAAAGTTTATATGAACTTTTAGTATTCCTTTCACGTGTTTTTCTTATATCCGGGATATTTCCCACATTTGCCAGGACATCCTGTACACAAGGATATTTTTATACCACAAATAACTCAAACATAACAGGATACAATTTGGTGTTTTCGAGCCCTTTTTCTTTAAAAGAACATCTTTTATTTTCTAAAACATTTATGTATCAAATCGATATTATAAAGCTAGGTCTCATTCAGTTATATGTAGTGTGATTTTATCCTTATTTATTCTATTAAGCATTTGAAAATGTAGACACATTCTATTGTAGTTTTGGCTACCAGAAAGAGCAACAAAAATGTATTAGGGGGGTGAAAATAAATTAAGTAATTTGTGAAACACAAAATTAATCTCTTTCGGGGCAATATTATTGGAATTACACCATGCAACAAATTTTAGTTTATTTGTTGTACCTTGTATGAAAAAAGCATTTTTTTGTTAATTTTGGGGCACTGGACACAAAAATGACAATGAAATTAAAAACTTAGTTGCAATTTTTAGGAACAAATTTTTTTATTTTATTTAAAAAAAAAAAATAATGAAAAATACGTACTTCTACACTTGTAGAGACACTAAATACCCTGTCTTTTTTGCTCTTCCTTAGTTAATTGTTTCTGCAGCATCTCTAACAAGAGTCCAACAGTAGTCGGCAAGCATGGAAGTGGAATTTCTCTGGTACCTTTTCTCCATTGTTGATATATCATAATAGAAGTGTTCGCTGTGCTCATCACTTACAGCTCCACAATTGTCAGGATAAAAGTCCAGATATGAGTGTAGGAAATGGATCTTTATAGACATAGTGCAACCCATTTTTTGATACGGTGGCAGCATATTTTCAACAAGAGTAATGTAATTGTCAACTTTTATATTTCCGAAGAAATTAGTGACCAGTCATTCCAAGCATTTCTTTCAATATCTGATAGAGTGCTGTCAAAATGTTTGTATTTCAGAATATTTCGAATCTGTGGCCCAATAAAAATACCTTCTTTAATTTTTGCGTTACTTAGCCTTGAGAATTTCTGACGCAGGTACTGACAAGCTGGCACATCTGTATTCAATGCCTTAACAAAGTTCATTAGGCGCAATTTGATATGCAGTGGTGGCAACAAAATCTTTTTGGGATCTACCAATTGCACATGTTCTACATTCTTTTAACCTGACTATAATGATTTTCGAATGGACCAGTCTTTTATCTTGTAATAAAGTGCCTTTTTCCGACAGTTGCATTCACATAAAAACAGCAAAACTTGGTGTAGCCTAGTTGCAATCCAAGTAAAAGTGCAATCACATTTAAGTCGCCACAGATCTGCCATTGGTGCTCTCCGTATTTTATATCTGTCAATAGGTACTCCATATTGTCGTATATATTTCATGTGAATTGCATATCCAAAAGGATTAGACGGGAAAATATTTCCCATATGCAATGGTACTGATTTTAAACTTAATGTTGGACCAGGCACGGATCCAAGGGGGGGGTGAGGGTCATTGCCCCCCCCCCCACTCCAAGAGCTTCGAGGTAAAGGAAAATACCCGATTTTGCCTCTTATACTATAGTTTATTCAAGAACTAGAGAGAGTAATAAATATTTTTTTTCTTCGCAAACTACCTGTGTTCTTTAGTCCGGTGTCTGGCAAAATCTGTTAGACACATATATTTTTCATAGGAATGGGTAAGAAATTTTATAATCAAAAATATCGGTTTATAATAATGGACTATTTGGGTTGGATAACAATAGATATTTGGATGTGTGAAGTGTTAAAAATATTTTAATCCTTGTCATAAGCGTCGGAAGGAGGTTTATTTTATCAATAAGTATTTATGGCATATAATATTATTTCGGTAATAAACTTAAAATAAAAAGTATTTATAATATTATTTTATTTCTTATGATTTCTTAATAATTCACATACATTCGAAAATATAGATAATTTTGACATATTTAACACAAATCACAACTGTATTTTTATTATTTTTAATTTTGGCACAGAAACCGTTTTAGGCTCATTCAGACTAAAACGTAGCCTTTTTCTCTCAAAAAATTTTAAGTTATAATTTAAATACATACAAAATACCCATTGTCAGAAATACAAGAAGCTAAACATTTTTTTGGGGGCTATCGGTCATTTTATTATTAATTAAAAACATTTTTAGGCCATTTGACATTTCAGTTTATTTATTTCTTAAACCATCTGCAGAATTACAATTAAACACTAAAAAGGTATTCAAATGTAATTAATATTTGTATGTTACAGAAAATTGAAATAATAAATTGTGTTTATACTGGTAAACATTACGTATCTAATTCGTAATCAAAATCAGTGAAGCTGTCGTCGCTCAAATTAATTATAATTGGTTCCTTTATCTCACCGATAATGAGATCGAGTTTCCACAATTCTTTTATTCTTTTATTATATGGATCTTTCAAAAGTTCAATTAAATTACTAATTTTGTAAGTTGTGTTATTTCCAGCAACTTTACCTTTTACTTGAGAGAGATAGTTCCTGCTCCAACGGACATTTTCCGGACGATCTATAAGAACATATTTCCTATCTGGCTTTTCCTAGTAAAAATTAAGTTCTCTGAGCAATTTCTAGGGCTTAGTTCTTTTAATTTCAGGTAAATCCCGATATTCATTGATTTTAGTTAGATTTTGTCGACGGTTGAGGTCTGCTTCTCATAATAAAATGTATGTACAACTCCTTTTATTGCAGTTTATATATCTTCTGCCAATGAGGTTTTTCGTCTGCCTGTGATCGAATGTGGTTTGGAATTACTAACAATTCCGGTCGTATTTTTCTCATTCAGTATTCGGTACATGGTAGATTTTCCAACTCTTGTCATGTTGGAACACATCTCAACAGAGCTTTTAACATTATTATCTAGATAATGATATCTTAATGCATCATAAATATTCATCGGAAGAAGTTTTTCGTTGAGGAAAAAAATGCCCTGGTTTAACGATTTTGGAATAAATATAGATGTGGAAGCCATATCTTTTTTGGGTATCTCACTAATCACTACATAGTATAAAACAAAGTCGCTTTCTCTGTCCCTATGTCACTTTGTATGCTTAAATCTTTAAAATTACGCACCGGATTTTGATGCGGTTTTTTTCAATAGATAGAGTGATTCAAGAGGAAGGTTTATATGTATAATAACATCCATTAAATAGTGGAGAAATACTGTTATTTTTGAGGTTTTTAATGTGATGTCGTTAATTATCATATTTTTTTCCGCTTACATTGCAAACGCAGGCTGAACCCTACGAGATTTATCAAAATAATGTACTAATTATTTGTGCACATTGAAAAGGTCTACAGAAAACTCCGCGATGGTATATGTCTATCTCTCATGGATATCCCACAATAACATTTTTTTGTCATTTACTTTTTACGACAAATAATGGCAAATTTTGAAGAGATTTTAACCAATACAGCATTAATCCTTATCCAATTAAATAGCTTAAATACATTGTTGATTTAATATAGATCTATATGGTCCTTTACAGCACAAGATTTAAATGAATATTTTCGAAGATATTACAGATTTAAAATTGCGAGAAGTAGCGCTTGCGGCGGTACTGGCCGACCGGGGCGGCGGCAGCGTGCCTATAAATAGCGCGTCGGAGGCCGATGTAATAATTGTTGTAAAAATAAAATAAATAGTCACAGTTTTTCTGTAGTGTATTTAGTACCAGCATTGCACCCGTGCGAAGCCGGGGCGGGTCGCTAGTCCCAAATAATATATAAAAACAAGCACAAACAAGATAAATCACTAAGGACACACTGTAAGGTGTATTTTGCCCACTGATAGAAATTAAATTGAACTATCAGAAATTTTATTGCTGCAGTAAATTTATAAAAGCTTATAATATTTAAATATAATTAAATATAATTAGTTTTACGGCAATCCTCAGTTATCTGCGGCACTGGAGCAGGTACGTTAGAGGTTTCGGTAACAGTTTTTTTACTCTCTTTAGTTCTTGAAATGAGTATAGGAATGTGTATGTTTGCGATTGCCCCTCCCCTTCCCAAGAGCTTTGAGTTCAGGAAAATAGACCCAATTTTGCCTCTTATACTAGGAATGTGTATGCTGCTCGTATTTTCCCCTCTATCGGCAACTTATTTTTTCTTGTGATCGCCCCCCCCCCACCTCTCCAAGATCTTCAAATTCAGAAAAATAGAGCCGACCCTGCCTTTAACACTAGAAATGGGAATGTTGCTTCTCAACCCGTCGACAACTTGCTTTTACTTGCCATACTGCCCCCACCCAAAAGAGAGAGACTCGATCCGCCCCTGTGTTGAACTATCGACAAACAATCTCTATTTCTCTGGCTTGTAGTTTATACTTAAAGTCGCCATTAAACCGCTAATGTTATTTTAGAAACACAAGTAGTTTTCCATGTGGTGCTACCCCTTTATGGCGTTTACGAAAAACACATACTGAAACATCGTCTTCTAATAAGTTTCACTGCTGCAATCTTGGTCATAAAAACTGGAAGTTCTAAGCCTCTCATAAGATCATTTAAATCTGACTGGGTTATTTTATGCAGCTAGCAATATAACATGCTGGATGTGAAATCAGGATCTTTTGATGTTGATGGCATATCTTCTTCTTGAGAAATCGTTGTATCTTTATTATCTGATTTTTAAATGAATGTTTCGGGGAACAGAAAGTTCATCACTATGAGGTACAGATTTCATGGCAAATGGTATATTCGGATATCTGAGAACGGCTTTTTTCTTGTTGGATATACCTGTGCCTTTCCCAACACGAGTTATGATGAAGAAATGGCAATCTTAACGTGATTGGAAAGCCCTTTTTTACTATTTAACTAGTTTCTCAGACTTGAAGCGCATGTATTACAGCAGATATGTGGCGCTTACTGTTTCTCTTGATCCCCGATATTGCAACCGAAGTAAAGCTGATCAATTAGCTGCAATGCGAGACGCAAAAGTCACCTCACCACAAACAATAGAAATGATCTGGATTGTTTACACAATTTCGAGACAAGCTTGAATATTTGATTCGACTCACTAACCCCACCGCTTTGTAGCAAATATAGCTTTTGGAGTTTTAGAGAATATTCGAGAATTTTCTATTAAGTTCCATAACATTCGCAATAGGGGCGTTTGCAACTTATTTGCATACAGAGGTTGTTCAGTACAAAGCAGACATAAAAGTCGATTCACATGGATTTAAATGACTCCCTTATTTTTAACCCCGGAGGGTCATTCCTGGAGATTCCTCATACGGTGTTGCCAAGTTGTACAAAATTGTCTTAACTTGAGAAAAACGTAGATTTGGCAACTTCGCACCCCTCTATTGTTATAACAATACAAATATACCATGTACATTCTTGCCTTTACATTGTTAATATATAGGGAGACATGACATCACGTATCTCTAAAACTTGAACTAATATTAAAAAGATAAATTTAGTTTCAGTTTTAGGACACCAAAAATGGTAAGATTTAGTTGATTTTATTTTAAATACATTTTGGCTGTTGTCCAATGTTATTGGTTATCAGACTAGGCTAGTATTACGTTGGAAGTGTTCTAAACATGTACTGAAAGAAATGGTTACAAATTAAATTTTTAAACGATTCGCGCCTTACCCTAAATATTGATATTTTTCTTCTCAATTAGATATTCAATTACTACTAATCAATTACATATTTTTCATCTTGACTTATATTGAGGTCCTCATTTCACACCATTTTTATTACATTGCGAAATAGAGAAAAGTTTCTTGGACATTTTTTTTTATTTTTTCCCTTTTATTTGCTTGCCGAAAAAAAAAGACGAAGCGGCCAAAATTGCCTTCATAAATGAATTAGATATGAAATTTATTTGTTTTTCGTTGGCGTCATTCGAGCCTAAGCCTATTATTTAGCGTAGACATGTATTAGAAAGAGATTGTTACTTGGAATTTTGAAAATACATCTCACAGTTTACTAACTTGGTGTAAATACGAAGAAACTTTTATTGTCAATGAATTACCAATTCTACGACCGCAAAGATTTCCTTTCATTTAATTTAATTTTCAAGCATTTCACCACTCTGCTGTTTATATAGATGTTGTTTATGTATTGGTATTTTACAGTCTGGCATAAAAAATATCTGCAGATAGAAAATCTTGCCGTTATATTTCGAAATGGGAAATTTCAATAGACAATTGTTTTGTGTGAATTTTGCTTTTGGTTCGTCAGGTAGGCATATGGAAAAAGAATCAGAGTGGCATTCGCAGGAAATATGCTCTCTACCTTTTCTTTAACGGTGTGGCGTGGGAAAACATTAACTTATAATACTAAAAAGTATTTTTAATCAATACTATAATATAATCAAGCACAAGGTTTTTCTGTGTTATAAATTACTTAAAAACCCATTAAACCGATAGGAACTAAGGAAGTTGGAGGGGGTAAAAGGATGGAGAATAGTCTAAAATCATTTCGGTCCGGTATGTAAAGCCATACATCCCTTAAAGGGGCTATACTGTACTTGCGCATTAGGTGAGGGGACAAGACTGAACTTGAATACCTTTTTTTTACGTTATTATGTTGGAAAAATTACAATTTAGAGTTCATTATTAGATGATTAGTAAAATAAATTCTGATATAATATAGATTTAAACATAATTTTCTGGGTAAAAATTTGCATTATAGGAAATCTAGAAAAACGAAGTTTTTTTGAAAAAATTTTGGTCTTTTCCTCCATTTCGAGGTAGTAGAACATGATTATGACCTCCATTTTCCACAATTGTTCCTCAATTTTGCGGCAAGCAACAAAAAACACTTCTCATTTCAACCCCAAATTCCACAGTGATAGAAGCCTCTGTATTACATAAAAATTCATAAATTCGCACATTTTTATCGGAATATCAAGAAAATTATCAAAAAACAAATCAAAACAAATTGGCTTCCGCTATTAAATATTGCTGTGACTCGTTTCTAAAACCCGAAAAATTAGCGCTTTTTCCAGATTGCCAATACAATTTCTGTGAAATTCACATATATTCTTTTCCTTCACAGATTGTCCAGCCTCTACGTGGTCTCTGCTGGATAATAATATTTTTAATTAATTAATCTAGGTCAGCTCAGGTTAGTTTTAGTTTCTCAAACTAACCAAAACTAAGCTAAACCTGAACTAACCAGAAATTTTGAGCGATTAATATTAATTTTTCTCTAAAAGTGTACAAAACATTACCAAAATTATAGTTGATTGTTGACTGAGATGGACAAATTTTATAGTTTTTACCACGAGAGTATTTTACATCTGGCAACGTGTCAAACGATTATTAGTCGTTTTTGCGAATCTGATGGTCGGTGGCCTTTCCGGAAGATATCTTTGGTTTTTTGTTGAAAATACAAGTTTTTCTAAATTTATTCACTAAAATTTGAGTACAAATATTACATATATGATAACTAGTATCATTGAAAAGAAATATGTAAATTCAGTGTTTTCTTCAGAATTAAAAGTGTTTGGTGAAGTGACGCTTAGCGTTTTTTTAGTTTTCCGGAAAACTGAAGAAAAATGGTGAAAGACCAAAGCCAAAACCGTACTCTACGACCTCGACATAGGAGGCAAGTATCAAATTTTCGCCAAAAAAGCGTCATTTTCCTACATTTACTATAATGTAAATATTTACCAAAATATAAAAAATGCATTTACTGAAAATAATGAATTTTCGAAACAATACCATACATTTATGCATAAATAAAAAGTCTGCACAAAAAAATTAAGTGAATTTTAAGTATCGAGAACGATGACAAACGACTACATTAAACAGAAGGAATACCCCTGGACACTGGTCACAAATCCTGTTTTGGTTTTCTGTTTCTCAATTGGCCAACCTCATACAACAAATTTACTATCAAATTCTTTTCTGCGCTTGCTCCACGTAGCCAGTTGATTTCAATTTATGACACTTATTTTCTGCATGTTAGGATACTTTTTTTGGCCTTTAGCCCATTTTTGGATTTTTTTGACACAGTAGGGTTATTTTGACCTTCTCTGTATGCTCCGAGAAATTAGAAGGTACCTATCAAACACCCTGTGTTTTAATCTTAATAAATATTTATTCCGTACGCTTCTGTAACAATTTGGTTATTTTTTTAATAATAAGCTGAATTTTCAATTTTTTTCGTTTATTGCTTAAATTACTAACACTAGTTTTTTACACCATTTACGATGGAGATAAAAACACATGATTATTGTTTTTATAATTTACAAGCCAAACGGCTTTGCACTCCCTTCGGGGAATATTGACTCATACCAGGTATACAAAGATACTAAAAGTATGAAGCTCTGTTTCCATATTATCAGGTCCTAGGTGATGTGGTCTGCTGTACTTCCTACGAACTTTCGGACGGTTCGCGCTGTTGAAAGAAAAATTGCTTTCTGCATCGGTTTATACAAATGTTCACTAAGGCCCAGTCCCTTGATGTTCTGCAGGAGGTTCTTTGGTATCACTCCAGATGTTGACATTATTATGGGAATCGTTTGGAGGCTGTTCATTGTCCATTGTAGGATTTTCACCTCCAGATCTTTGTATTTGGCTATCTTGTCGTTGTATTTAGGTTGTTGTTGTGGTTGTTAGGTACAGCAATATTGATTAGTGTAGTTCGCCTAGAAATTTTAGCTGAAAGCATAATGTATTGTCTATTATGAGCAACTGTCTGATCTGTCAGATGCGTTCGGTCCCAATATAACTTAAACTGGTTATTCCCAAGAATAGGCTCCGGAATGTATTTGTAATAAGGCACTTTTCCTATCAGCAATAGGTTTAATTTATCTGCTAACTCTTGGTGGAGTACAGAATTAAAAACTGATTTTTTAAATATTCTGGTCATTCCTCTTTAAAAAAGTTACTCTTAATTTATTTTGATAAAACTGGCGGTTTTTGAGATAAATATGTTTTTATGCGAAAACTCGAATGTTATTAATGCCAAATACGCACAGGTAAAAATAAAATACGGCACAGCATTCTGCTTGATAAACTGTATTGTTTTGGACTTTCGCAAACATTAATTCTATTTTTTAAATCATATCTCTGCGATAGGCAGCAAATAGTAGAATGCTGTAGTCAGTCCTCGGAACCCCTGTGTGTGACTTCGGGAGTCCTTCAAGGGTCAATACTCGGTCCTTTATTATTTAATATATTTATTAATGGAATTTTGAGTGACTGTACAATGCTACTCTATGCGAATGACGCTAAAATTTTTACTTCTGTAAAAAACGATGCTGATTGTCAAAGACTACAAATAGCAATAAATACCGTCACCAATTGGTGTAGCGAAAACAGACTGCCTTTAAACGTTGGTAAATGCAAAGTAATGACTTTCACAATAAAGAGAAATGTGCTGGTATATAATTATAAAATTGATGGAACATGTGTTCCACAAGTAGAATGCTTTAGAGATCTGGGTGTGACATTTGATAGCAGACTTTCAGTTGTTCCTCATATAAATGATCTTATACAGGTGTGTTTTACATCATTAGGCTTTATTATTAGAAACTCAAAAACATTTTCTAATCAAAGTACGCTCATTTTACTTTATTACGTTTTTGTAATATCTAAATTGGAATATGCTTCCATAATATCGTCTCCTTATTATCAAAACCATATTAACGACCTTGAGAGAGTTCAGCGGCGTTTCTTGAAATACCTAAGCTTTCGGATTGATGTGCATTATCCTGAAACAGGGTTTCCGCATGAAATCCTACTTCAGCGGCATTCTTTTTGTTCTCTAGAATATAGACGTATCGTCACAGACCTCAAATTTCTTTATAAAGTTTTGCATACCAGAGTGGAATGTAATGATATACTAGAAAAAATAAGTTTTCTTGTACCTAGGATTTCAGCTCGCCAATCTGCCACATTCTATTGTCCTACACCTCGTACGAATGTGTGTAACTACTCTCCTTTATATAGGATGTGTAGAAACTACAACGAAAATCAAAATAAATTCGACATTTTTAGTTGCAGAATGGCACTAATAAAAAAAAATTAAGTATGTAATATTTTGTAGTTTTGTTTCTAGTAATTTGTGTATTCTTGCTTTGTCATTGTAAATATTTAAGTTTTTTTTTTGTTGTACCCATTTGTTAATTGGTTTTTTGAACTGTGAAATGGGTTTAAATAAATAAATAAATAAATAAAATACGCAGGCAAGAAGTTGTTATGCAGAAAGATTTCCAGCTCAGACATCAAGTTCAGAAATCTTTCAAGGAGTTGATAGGTTAATTTACATTCTTATTAAAATGCAGAAATAGAGAAACGTTTAAATTTAATTTTCGAAAATGTTCAATATGGGCTTAACGTACTTCAATATATTTTCTTATTCTTCGAATATTTTCCCGCTGCACTGAAAATAATATAGCGGTATTATTACAAATTTCCATAGAATGCTGTGCTATTCTTGTTAGTAGTTTTTCTCTAGTATTTACTGGTGTTGAATAAACTAATTCTTTTAGATGTCCCCAGAAGTAAACCTCTAAAGGATATAGGTCTGGAGAACTTGGTGGCCATAAAACATGCCCACCTTGACCTATCCATCGAGGGCCAAAAACAATAGTTAAGTGTTGACGTACTATATGGCTTAAATAAAGTGGAACACCATCATTGCATTCTTCTAGCAACAGTCTTCCAATAAATTACTTAAATTTTGCCACAAAAATTGTAAATAACACTACTGAGTCTTCCTTCCAAAGCAAATAAACCCATAAGGTTATTTCCGATGAGGCCAGCCCATACATTTACAATAAACCTTTGTTGGTGCTTGTTTTGAATTATAGCGTGCGGGTTTTCATTAGTCGAAAAATGTAAATTGTGTAAGTTTATTATGCTACTGGCAAATAAAATAAAGTTAGAAACATTTACATTTACGTTATGGTGTTGTATAAACCACTTGGAGTATCGAAGCTTTGCGGGATAATCATCCGGAGACATATCGCGTATTTATTCAACGTGGTACGGTTCTGTTGGAGTTTCATGTACAATTCATTTTGTAACATTGCTGTCTGAAGGGTTGTTAGCAATATCTTGCGTAATATGTAGATCTACGTGAGAGTCTCGTGCTCTCCTGGGAGAGCCCTCACTGCTACGTCGCGGCAAAAATGACCCTGAATAACACATGTAAAAAATTAATTCGTTAACTCTAATAATTATTTTCTAATCTAATTTTTACCTGTTTCTATTAGGCTTTGATCAGCCCTTTGAAAGATTTTAGGACTTGCAATGTTTCAGCTGGAAATCTTTCAGCATAAAGTCTTCTTGCTTTCGAAGAATTTGACAGCCCTTCACCATAAATTAAATGTATATCAGCACACTCTGCGTAAGAATATTCTTCCATTTCTTTCAATTATTCTTACTTGAAGGCGGTTTTGATAAGTTCTATTAACACTAATTCCATTATGTAGATATTAAGAATAACAATCAGATTTTTACTTGTTTGTGTTAAGCATTAGTAACTTTTGAGTATTTCGCATAAAAACCGGAATTATCTCGAAAATCGTCCGTTTTATTACAATAAATTATGAGTACTTTTTTTTAAGAGAAATAACTAATGTATTAAAAAAATTAGTGTTCAGCTCTCTAAAATGGCACCTGTTAAAAACTAGACCCAACGAGCGTGGCTGCTAGTACGTTCCTGACTTCTCTGATGATCTAAAACATCTATGGTTTAACGAGTCTTTAGGTTCTCTATAAAATATTAAAATTTCATTAAATTCTACGAGTCAATTCAAAACTTAGAGCCGATAAGGTAAATCGCTGGGTACCCATTTAGGGCTCTGTATCTCCGTTAAGAAACACTTTAGGAATTTTTTTTCCATGATAAATTAGGGTCATTTTAATCTTCCCTGTATACTCTAGAGAAATTTTAAATAAGGAAGTACTTATCTGGCACCCTGTATAAAAGAAGTACCTTAGTGCAAAGAATTATTGAGATAAAGTAATTTATTTTCGCTGTATGTGTATGAATAACTTTTAGTACGTTGTCAGATCCTCTTTGGTTCATGTTAGGTGGGCCATTTAATTTTTGAAAAATTATTTATCTATGATAATTACTTTATTTGTAGTTAACTTATTAAATGACAATTAACTAATATTTACCGAATACATTTTTAGAAATATTTGCTTGAGATTTTAATTTTCATAAAAAATTTTCCATTACTTTTTTAATACTTTTGAATTTTTTTGTGAGAACCGCTAGGATTTAGACCCTTTTTATAGGGAATTTTTTTCTTTAACAAGAAATGTATGATCGATGAAATTTACGACTGTTATTTCCTTAACACTCTGTATTTTATTACTATATTTTATGTTAGACATAAACTTTCATAAAAGTTAGGCCTTTCACAAAGAAATGTTCGCATTTACTATTTACAATAAAAATGAAATAAAATCAATAATGTCTCGTGTTTTTTATTCATCATTAAGAAAGTTCACTGCTAGTTTTGTTGCGTTTTGATTAAAACACAACCCAAATAAGTTGTTTTTAGGCTAAGGTTATTTTACAACAATACACGCAGTTCATAATGAAGAAAGGAAGCTGAAAATGATAATCGAGGCTTTAGTTTGCAGTCTCTGAAGAAATATGGCATTCTTTAAATAGATCATAAAGATATTATACAAATTTAAATATTATATTTAGGAAAAAAATTATTTTTAATTTTGTATTTAGGGTTTAATTTTTCGAAACGTGAGTTTTGAACTTTATGAAGAACTATTTCTATATAAAATTTCATTATCTACAACTTTTTGTAGACATGTACTTGCAGAGACTTCGAGCAAAACAAAAAAAAAACTGACAAATCTACCTTACTCTCAAAAACGCTTGCTTTAATTTGGTAGCACTTTGTGATTTTGTCATATACGGAGATTAATTGTTTTTTCGGTTTTTTGTTTTTTCCTTCCACAAAATCAAATTCGATTAAGCTCAATCAATCAAAGAGTATCTTTTGATACTCCAAATATGTTGCATTTGTTTTGTGCAAAAATACTCAACCGTTGCGGTTTTATTTAACTTCAATAAAAAATGGTGAAATTTTGAATCGCATTTTGCTCTTAAAATTAATTTTCTAACAGAGTTCGGACTAGGTTCCCCTTTTTCGTTTTTTATTTCTTCTTCCAATAAATGAAGAAAATATATATTGTACAATGGAAAAAAATGTCGAAAAATTGAAAAAACCCAAAAAAAATGTCTTGTTTTGACATGTGTTTTACGATTATTGTCAATAACTTGTTATTAATTATTAAAATTATTATAATTTTATAATATCCTTATTTACTACAAGCAATGAGCAAAAAAATATATAAATTAGCTACATCGCTCAATAATGTTTAAATTATTAAATAAACAAAAAAGTATGTTGTTAACTTTTATGTCTTTTACCATAACAATATAGGTGTGACCCCATTTTTCTATATTTGATAACCTTAATATTTTTACTTGTAATTTTAATTGTCAATCATTTTTAAATTATTTATTTAGATTTTTAATTGTCTATTATTAACCAAAAATAAAAAATTACTTTTAGCACATATTAATATACTCAATTTAATTTGCTTCATACTGAATAATGTTCAGTTTGAAATTCGAATTATTTATGTAAAAATAGTTGAAGATGCGGAGGAAGCATTGGAGCGGATTTCGGATTGAACAGAAGGATGCAGAATGACAAGACTATAATTGCATGTCGCAATAAACTTGATTATTATTGCCAGTCCTTTTCTTTTAAAACATGTACTAAGAAAACTAATTAATTTAATAACTAATAGTTATTATCAGTGATAAAGTCATTTCACATTTTAAAAATAATAAGAAAATTAATAATTTTATAACATACTATATATAATACTATATATATATATATATATATATATATATATATATATATATATATATATATATATATATATATATATATAAAAATAAAATATTGGCGAAGCGCTGTTTCGTCCTAAAATGGGACTCGTCAGGCCACCGCATTCGGTACAAACCATCATCTCGCCTTTGCATCGTATAAAGCTGAGTTTACAATAAAAAAACAGCAAACAAGACGACAAAGGCGACATCTCGATGGTGCACTTGATAATACAAGAACCACACAGAATAACAAAGTTTGTAAAAGAACCATCATATGGTGGCGCGATGGTGAATTAAAACAGAAATATGTAAAATCGAGTACACGAAACGCGTCACGTGGCTTTGGCTGCTAAAATAAGCGGTAGGCTTGCTTGCCAGTACCGAAAAATGCGACCCTATCCTTTGGGCAGCGCGTTTCGTGTACTCGATTTTACATATTTCTGTTTTAATTCACCGTCGCGCCACCATATGACGGATCTTTTACAAACTTTGTTAATCTGTGTGGTTCTTGTATTATCAAGTGGACCATCGAGATGTCGCCTTTGTCGTCTTGTTTGCTGTTTTTTGATTGTAAACTCAGCTTTATACGATGCAAAGGCGAGATAATGGTTTGTATCGAATGCGGTGGCCTGACGAGTCCAATATTAGGACGAAACAGCACTGTCGCCATTTGTCGGACCCGGAGTTTTTCCATATTTTGGAGTGCTCCGTACTTTTTAACACAAGAATCATGTAGATTGACAAATTTTCACGTCCGCTTCGCCAATATTTTATTCTATTTTATTTTAAATTACACAAAAACTTATCTACTTATTTATATATATATATATATATATATATATATATATATATATATATATATATATATATATATATATATATATATATATATATTATCATCGGGAAGTTTATCATCGCCAATTCTTGCTCTCTTTGCAGAAAGTGGTGGTTCTTCTTCATACGATTTCACACAACTAACAGGTTTTCTAAGAAATTGTGAAATATTTTCAACTACTTTAATATTATTGGGCTCCATTTCTTCTAAGTCACTTTCGTCAATTGAAATTTTTTGAGCTTCTTCAATTTTCTAAATCATAACAACTTGGAGATAAATTGATAAATTTTAGGCCATGTTTCCTACAGTTACATCTTACAGTATAACAACCTTTTTCGTAACTGCAACAGGAGGTTTTAAGGAGACTATCGGGTATCAATTGATCTTCAGTGATATTCGGCTACATGATTCCTTCTACCGTTCCATTTCCAATCCGGACGAATAATTTAATTTCCAAGGCATGTTTAAAGTTGATAATATGCCCTAAAACAATGTTGTTTTGCCGCTCTTGATGTTGGTGGTAATTTTGGGTACATGTGAGATCAGAAATCAAGAAACGTTACATTTTTTTCCTGTCAATCCATGCTATTAATTTACAGTCATTTTAGCTATCAACTCCTTGCCTGTATCATTTTTGTAAAAGATGTCAGGCAAGGCAGCCAAATCGTTATTTTGCAGGAGTGTTCTTATCGTCGTTACTTGTCCTTTTTCCTGCAAAACCTGGGGTAGTGTCGCAGTCAGTGAAGCAATGCAGAGAAGCCAAATATTTTGGTTTTGACATTATCAGAAGTGTAGCAAGAATTATGAATGTTACTCGTGGGTGGTTTGTGAAATAATATTCCCGAATTTCTGTCTTTCAATTCATTTAAAAGCGCAAGAAGATCAATGTCTTGTCTAACAACTATCACAGTTTTATCATCTATGACGACTTCAATTACTGTATTTATTATGAGGGTATTAGCATCTTCTATTGCCTGTTTACATGTGAATTCTGCTGTTTCAAATTCTTGTGTTAATATTTGTAATAACTTATTTTTATTACTTTCATTAGATAAAAATTTTTCTTCAAAGATTCTAGAATATTGTACTTTTGAATATTGGAGACTAGTAATTAAGGAGGTGCTTCTCAGCGACGGGGGGGGGGATAACAGCTACAAAAACCAGAGTTGTTAGTATTACTTGGAATAATAATGAAAAATTTTGAGTTGGAATAAAAAGATTGACAAAAAAACAATTTCAAGCTCCTGCCAAGATTAACCATTTTTTGTATTTATTTGATAAATTAAACGTAGTGAATTTATAGTTTCTTTAGTCATTGTTTGTAGTAAACATTGATGTTATAAAATTATAATAATTTTAATAAATAATAACAAATTATTGAAACGCATTTCGAAAAAAGCCATTTTTTCGGTTTTTGAGGTTTTTCGGTAATTTGTTTTATTGTACTATATATTTTTTCCCATTTATTGAAAGTACGAGTAAAAATGAATGCGAGCCTAATCTGAACTCTGTTGGGCATTTAATTGTTTTACTTTTATTTATTAAAGTTCAATAAAACCGCAATGGTTGAATATTTTTGCACAAAACAAATAAAGTTTATTTGGAGCATCAAAAGCTACACTTTTTCCAATCTTGAGCTTAATCGATTCATTTTTGTGGAAGAAAAAAAAACAAAAAACTAAAAAAACGGTTTTTTGCATTTTTTTCGGAAAATTTTGAGGTTAAATTATACGTATACAAATATTAAATAATCTATTTGAAACAAAATTAACATTGATAGAATCATAGGCTTTTAAAATAAAACTTGTTTATTGACACTTGGGGGATCTAATGTAAATGTAATGCTACCTGACGCACAGTAGGAAATGCCATTGCGGTTTATTTCCCAACACGATAATGATCTAAAACACTTTGCACGAGTTATTCAAGAGTCGTGTAAGGAAAAAATCGTCAGTGGTAGGTACAATTTCCATAACTTATTCCCACTGAAAATCGGTGGGAAAAAGTAAAACGTTGTATTCGTACGCAATATCTCCAAATAAACAGTTGTTGGTAAATAAAATCAATGAATTCAAATCTTTTCGAAAATACTTTGATGATGTCCACAACTAATAACTTAGGATGAATTTCTTATTAACTATTAATATTTTATTTCTGGGTACTGCAATTCTTAAACGTGATATAAATATTGTCACGACCAGTTTTCAGGTGTAGCTGGGGACGTAGCATTTGGGGATTAGGTCTTCAGAGATTACACTCTAACTGAACTCTTTAAATTTGGATTATATATAAAAAAATAGTTTATTCAAAATAAGCGTCATTAACCATTTTGGACTGTACATCATTATAATTAATTTTTTAACTTACATTAAGATTATATTCATCTTGGCACTTTTGACGAGCGTTGTCACTAGGGTTCTGCTATTTATCGACCTGCTCTGAACTGGGACACGCTTGGGATTTTCGTTGCTTCCCTCACACGGGATCACTACTTTTCTGGGCAATCGACTATTCTTAACTGATTGACTTATCTGCATCGGGTCAACTGACCCTTATGATTGACAACTGACTAATTCAACTGATTGAACCGATTGACCCGATTCAACCGATTGAACAAGCATGTCCGTTTTTGTTATACTGTTTTGTTATTTTTCATCAAGTCAACAAATCGGCTTCTTCCAACCTCATTTCTTCATGACCCGAAAAGCGACCTTGCTGACTTGGTGAATTTGTACGATCGATGACCAGTAAATAAACATATTAATTTGAAATAAAAGATTGGTAAAATTTGTAAATGCCAATTTATGAAATATTATGTTTTTATGTTTTTCCTTATGTGACCATATTATTGAATACAATTTTTACTGTTTTAATTTAATTATTAATATTTGTTAACTTAAATTTTGTTTTAAGTGTACCATGATTTAATGAAATGTTAATAAGATTTTGAGGATAATATTTCGTTAAAATTAGCTCTGGACCAAAAGCTTATATATATTTTTGCTTTACTTTCATCCGCTAGTGTAGAACTTAGTACATTTCTATATAACACAGCCATATAAAGTGGAAAAAGGGGTAAAGCTCGGAATGAAAGATAATAAGCAATAAACTTGTCAAGATCTTTGTTTTGATATTTTATAAGTTTGCTTAAAAGTCTCATAGGAACACGTATAAGACACTTAAGGTCAAAGGTCGCAAAAACGGTTTTATTTGTAAATATTTTTCCTTTATTCTAGACGACATTTAAATTTATCAAACAAATTTGGTCTTGGGCACTTTTTATACAATTAACTGTTTTTGAGATAAGGCGCAAAGGGTAGAAAGCACTAGGTCAGCTGTGGAATCTAATATATAGGGTGTCTTATGACGAATGTCCATTAGAACATTCTGGAAGTAATGCGACTTGAATCCTGCAAATTTGTGTAATGGGGTTTTTGATGATGATCTCTTCAGATTAAATAACAGCGGTCTTGTTTGACTTCCAGCTATGTCGGAAATTTTCTGATATTTACTTAATTTAAGTAGATCAGCATCGCTCAATCCAAATTTATCATTAGTTTTGCATAAGAAATTTATTTAAATAATTTGTTTAAACAAATTTTTGCAATTTTAAAATAAATACTTTTACTGTATTTTACAAAAATAAATATGTTTAAAGGAGTCATTATCGGCATTACGATATATTTTGTTGTAAATAAGATCATAAATAATTAATTTTGCAATTTAAGAAACTCTCAAATGATTATTATAAAATAATTAAGAATATATATTTAGAATTCACAAAACCATAGTCTACAAATGCAAAGTCTACAAATGCATATCGTTAAAGAGTTTATATTTAAAATGCAAAAATTGTTATTTAATATTTTATTCAAAACAAAATATATCGTAATAACGATAACGACTCTTTTAAACTTATTTATTTTTGTAAAATGCAATCAAAGCACTTATTTAATAAAATTTTTATAAAAAAATTCAACCGACTTCAAAAAGTGAGCTAAAAAGTGAAATTAGAAATAATTTAGAAATAATTTGGCGCCGACTTCAAAAATTTCAATTTTATACACAAATTTATAGTTATTTTTCACTTTGTAAGACACTTTTAGAAATCGGTTCAATTTTTTAAAAATTTTATTTTTCGATTTTTAGTTTTGAATCCATTATGATGTACATAAATTATTTGAACTAAGTACTAATCGAGATTAGTGTCCCTCGTAATGACTCCAAGGTGGCAAAAAAGTACCCTTTTTATCCAAACTTGTAAATCACCTAAAATGAACCACTAAAACTTATTTGATTTTTAGAGTTCTCCAAATAGTAGTGAAATTGTGTCAAACAAATATTTAGTCTGTTATAGAAAATCCACTATCTTAAATTCCAAATTAAGGTTAGATTGGTAATATAGGTCCCAAAACCTTCCAATATCGAAATCTAAAAAACTTGAGACGTAAATTTTGTAGCCCGATGTATCTAATACTGCATATTCACTTTGTATACGCCTCAAAAACCCAGCAATATCAATTTTAGACAAAATCGGAGAATGTAAAATTTTCATTCCCTCATATTGTGTGTTATCAACCTAATAGTTGAAAAGAAAATTTCATATTCGTAATACACGACCCCAAAATCCTCCTAATACTAAATCTGAAAAAATGCGAATGCGAATTAAAAAAATAATATTAGATCGGTCATACTGAACTTCAAAAAAATAATTTTAACGTCTTAATCTAATCTAAACCTAAACCCTTCAAAGCCCCCTGGTACCAATTTTGGATGAAATCTGGAAATATAAAATTTCCAGTTCGTCATACTGCATCTGATATATTAGATTTCCTTCAAATAATTTTATATTCGATATTCATATCCTTAAAAACGATTCAGTCCCACCTTGGAACAAAAAAGAAAAATATAAAAATGTTTAGTTCGCTATAATGAACTCACCATTTTGAATCCTGAAAAAAAATACTTTTAAATTCATAATTTACACCATCAAGAACCCCCTAGATCATAAAGAAAATTGGAAAATGCAAATTTCTTTGGACGCCATATTGAGTTTTTCAAAAATTATTCCATATTCGTAATTAACATTAACAAAAATCCCTCAATACTGATTTTAGACAAAATCGAGAGATATAGAATCTTTAATCCGCCATCTTGGATCGGCAATATTTAATTTGTTTTAAATAATTCTAGATTTGTAATGTGCAATCTCAAAAACTCCCCCATATCAATAAAAAAGAAAATCGGCCAAAATTAATTTTTTTCCGCCATATTGGACAAGCCATATTGAATTTTTTAAAAATAATTTCAGATTCATTATAAGCGACCCTAAAAAATCCCCCATACCAATTTTAGAGAAAATCAAACAAAACTGATTTTTTCGTCCGCTATATTGGATTCGCCTTATTGCATTTTTTAAAAATAATTTTAGAATCGTTATGTGCGACTCCAAAAACTACCCCACATCAATTTTGGAGAAAATCGCACAAAACTGATTTTTTCGTCCTCAATATTGGATCCGTTATATTCAATTTTTTAAAAATAATTTTAGATTTGTTATGTGCGACTCCGAACCTTCCCCATACCAATTTTGGAGAAAATCGGACAAAATTGATTTTTTCGTTCACCATATTGGATCTGCTATATTCGATTTTTTAAAAATAATTTTAGAGTCATTATGTGTGACCTCGAAAACTCCCCCGTATCAATTTTGGAGAAAATCAGACAAAATCGATTTTTTTGTCCGTCATATTGGATCCACCATAGAGAATTTTTTAAAAATATTTTGGATTCGCTATTTGCGACTCCGAAAACTCCCTCACACCAATTTTGGAGAAAATCGATCAAAATTAATTTTCTTTGTCCGCCATATTGGATCCGCCATATTGATTTTTTTTTAAATAATTTCAGATTCGTTGTATACGACCCCGAAAATTTTCTCACACCAATTTTGGAGAAAATCGGACAAAATTAATTTTTTTGGCCGCGATATTGTCAGCGCCATCTTGGATTTTACTGCAACAAATTCGTCCAAAAAGATATGGGACCACAACAGCAACTTCCTAAATATAACGTAAGAAATTTCATTCAGATCGGTACTGTCGTTCCGGAGTAATCGGTGGACATACATAAAAAAAATACATAGTCGAATAGGAATTGAAAACCTCCTTGTTTTAAAAGTCAGTTAAAAAATAATGAATTTTGCAAAAATTTGTTTAAACCAATTGTTTAGACAAATTTATTTTGCAAAACTTATAATAAATTTGGATTTAGCAAAGTTTTGATAGTCTTAAAACATCCATAGCTTATTAGAATTGTCGCTTAAAAACTTGTCTGTCACGAAATATGAAGGTTTTCAAAACTTGAAAACTGATATTTCGAAGAAAAAGAAAGGTATTTGAGCAAACTCAGTGGCATTTAAGAGAGTAAGACTATTATTCTGTTAAATGCGCGATGATACATAACCTCAAGTAAAGGTCAAAATCTCATTTTTCATACTTTTAGGTTAGGATATTTAAAAAACCTTATGCGGTAGAGCAAGTCTGAGATTGGATTCGAGTTTGGCGATCCAAAATCTACAAAGAAATGGTTATTTCTATTCAATGTACAAATTTCACGTCTTGCTCTGTAATAATTAACATCTACTATATCGGCTGATTATGACAGCTGAAATTGCTGGGTGATTATTATTATTATTATAATATACAGCATCCTACCGCCGACTCCCGATGCAAAATAACTTAAAATATGAGTTTCGACGTACAGTAGGCGCGACAACGGGTGTCTGGGAAGGTATCAACTGAATCCTACTGAAGAGTCATATAGTTGGTACCGGGACGAAACACTCAAAATTTTTAGAGCTCTTTCAGGTCTAGCTAGTAAGCAGACGCTGATACAAGATGTTTTGACATTATTTGTAATTTTCCGCAATGCAGGGACATTATTAAGCAGGATTACAAAATGGCATCCTTGGTGAGGACCAAATTGCAGGTTTGTTGGTTTCCCTACATAAGAGAATTGGTTATAATGCTGAACTCATGATGATAACGGGGTGTTAGTCTCCAGAGTTCTCCAGATATATCCCAACTTGCTGTACGTTTAAAAATCAAGATACAGATCTTGAACGAGCATCAAGTGGGCTGTTTTCGTAATCCCGCTTAATAATGTCCCTACATTGCGGAAAATTACAAATAACGTCAAAACATCTTGTATCAGCGTCTGCTTGCTTGCTAGACCTGAAAGACCTCTAAAAATTTTAGGTATTTCGTCCCGGTATCAACTATAGGACTCTTCAGTGGGATTCAGTTGGTACCTTCCCAGGTACCCGTTGTCGCGCCTACTGTACATCGGAACTCATATTTAAAGTTATTTTGCATCGGGAGTCGGCGGTAGGATGCTGTATATCACAACAACCCCCCCTCCTTTTAGACAGCCCACTTGATGCTCGTTCAAGATCTGTATCTTGATCTTCGAACGTACAGCAAGTTGGAATGTATCTGGAGAAGTGTGGGGACTAACACCCCCTTATCATCGTGAGTTCAGCATTATAACCAATGCTCTTATGCAGGGAAACCAACAAACCTGCAATTTGGTCCTCACCAGGGATGCCATTTTGTAATCCCGCTTAATAATGTCCCTGCATTGCGGAAAATTACAAATAATGTCAAAACATCTTGTGTCAGCGTCTGCTTGCTAGCTAGACCTGAAAGGCCTCTAAAAATTTCGGGTGTTTCGTCCCGGTACCAACTATAGGACTCTTCAGTGGGATTCAGTTGGTACCTTCCCAGACACCCGTTGTCGCGCCTACTGTACGTCGGAACTCATATTTCAGGTTAATTTGCTTCAGGAGTCGGCGGTAGGATGCTGTATATTACAACACTGTCTAAAGGAGGGGGGGGGGGTGCAAAGTAATTTTGACATTATTTGTAACTTCCCGCAATTCAGGAACATTAGTAAGCGGGATTACGAAATTATATAATCTCTTATGGGCTTATAACATGTATAAAAATAATTAGAGTGGCGGAATTCCGTAACAACTGAACTAGACTGGTTTATGTCCATGTATTATTATCAAATAAAGGATGAAATTCATCGATATACTCCTGTTGAGATAAATCACGTCGAAAGTTTCGAAAATAATCGTACCAAACTGTTAATTTCGTTTTTTGGCCGACATTAAATTTAGAAGTTATTGTAAACAACATAAATAGCGTCCGTATGTCAAACCATCCAGAGTTCATATATAGTCTAACATGTCAAACTTTACAATGGATATTTCAGCGTATATAATAAGGATTATATTATAATAATTTGAAAATTTTAGAAAACACTCGTATATACTTCAGATACTCATATCCAACTCGATTAACCTATATTGTAAACCGAACAACGGCCAGCTAAATTTAATACGGTTTTACTGGTGGTTAGAGCATTATCTCGGTTGAGCTTTAGGGATGCATAGAACATTATCCCAATACTTGAGGGAGCTAAATGCTAATGAAAAAACAGTGGCACTTAATGTGAAGGTTTTATGTTCGGAGCTGTTTCTAAAAGTGCTTAACCATTTTTGAGTGATATAAACGTAACAGTATAACGGTGCGATGAAACAAAGTAAGCACTAATAAAAATGTTTAATGGAGCATAATTATATTATCTTATTTTCGCATTTTCATTTCATTTTAATCGTTTGATAGACAATGTGATGTTTTTTAGATATTTTTTATGATGATAACACTACTTTATAGCTAATTTGCGACTATAATGTAAAAGGCAGTCTTTGGGTAATTCTTAGTCTCTAAATTTGAAAATGATGGTAAAGACTTCTTAACACAAAATTTTTGAGTTATGATTTTTTCAACAAAAATAAATTTTAATCACATTATTTGAAAAAGTAATTTATAATATATCGGAGCGCGACGTTGCCAAATTTTCATTTTTCTACACCACGTGAGGGTGTCTAGGGATATAATCATCCACGAAGTCTCAAGCCTCTAGAGTTTAGAATAATGGAAGTACCCATTTAAAACCATATAACTTCAAGTTTTACTCCGCTCTGTAGCCGAATATACTTATAGATGGCCTCTGTTTACGGGAAGTACGCTGTCTCTTTTCGAACCTCCAATACTCGATGTTTCTAGAAAATACCAGAAGTATGGAACATCTACAAAAGCAGCTGGCTAGCTGTCGTGTCGTCAGTATTGGTTTAGCACGAGTAGTGGTCAGTATTAGACAGAGAAGCGAAATGCGCGAACAAACCAATAGTAAGAGCCTTGAATTAGTGTTGTCTTTGTGTCGAATAAAGTTAGTTGGCGCCTGTAAACATAGTATCACATATCTGAAATGACATACGCAACAGTACAAAAATGTATAAAGTACAGAAATGTGACTGTGTTAGCCTCGCGGATAGTTTTTGTTATGTATATGGTCAGTTTACCCCTAAATCGCAGAAAAAAAAAATTTACAACATGACAAAAGTAGCTTTTCATAAATATTTTGAATGTCTTGTTTGCGATCAAAATCGGAACTGGTCTCATCACATATGTTGCAAAATCAGTGCATCAAATCTAAGTAACTGGTTAAATAGTAAACGCTCTCCTATATCTTTTGCAGTTCCAAAGATTTGGCGAGAACAAATAAATAATGTTAACGACTGTTACTGTTGAATGTATCTAGTTTTTCAAGAAAGAGCAAATATAATATTGAATATCCGGATATTCCCTCACCAATAGAACTGGTTCTTCATAGAGAAGGTTTACCAGTTCCAGCGCCCTCGGCAAAATGGGCAGAATATTTAAAAATGTGTGATGAAAAGACAGAACCTGAAAATGTATCAGAAAAGAACGATTTTTATTTTCCCGAAAGTGAAGGAAAAGCAGCTCATTTAATCAAACAACCTGAATTAAATGATCTAGTTCGGGATCTCCACTTGTTCAAAGAGGATGCTGAAGTATCAAGATCTAGGTTACAACAATAGAATTTACTAGCCACTGTCACCAAAGTTACAGTATTCTGAAACTGCAACCAGGAGCTATCCTCGTTTTTTACTCTGCAGTATAAAATATGTGTTTGTGTTAATGCAAATAGTGTTATGGAAAAATTAGGATCTGCACATAACACCGATGAATAGTGCTTATTTGTAGATTCTTCTAAAACAGGTTGAAAAGCAGTCCTGCTCCATAATGGTAACAGAAGGCTTTCTAATCCTCTTGCACATACAGTTGACATGAAGAAAACATATGAAAGTATATCACTTATTCTAAATCCAATCAGCTATAATATTTACAAGTGGCAAATATGTGGCGACCTAAAAGTCATAAGACTATTACTACGGCTTCAGAATGCATTTACGAAGCATTGCTATTTTCTTTGTCTTTGGGACAGTAGAGCAAAACAGAGCTATTACCAAGTAAAAAAATGGCTTCCGAGAGATGAATATATTCCACGTAAAGCTAACGTGAAGAATATACCTTTTGTTGATCCCAAAAAAGGACTGTTACTTCCATTACACATTGAACTGGTATTGTTTAAATACATTAAACAAATTTTTCCTAAACTAAGTGATGCTAAGTTTAAGGAAGGAATATTTGTTGGCCCACAAATTAGGAAAATACTTTGGGATCAACAGTTTCAACAAAAATTAAGTGATGTTGAGATATTAGCTGCGTGGAGTTCTTTTAAAACAATTGTTCCGAAATTTTTGGGAAACAAAAAGTAATAAAATTTTTATAAAAAAATTGAACCGACTTCTAAAAGTGCGCTAAAAAGTGAAAAATAACTCATTTAGAAATAACTTGGCGCCGACTTCAAAAATTTCAATTTCATATAAAAATTTCTAGTTATTTTTCACTTTTTAGCTCACTTTTAGAAGTCGGTTCAATTTTTTTTTATAAAAATGTCATTTTTCAATTTTTAGTTTTGAATTGATATGGTGTGAATAAATTATTTGAACTAAGTGCTAATCGAGATTAGTGTACTTCGCAATGACTCCAAGGTGGCAAAAAAGTAACCATTTTATCCATAATTATAAATCACCTTAAAATGAACCACTAAAAATCCTTTGATTCTTACAGTTCTTTAAACATCAGTGAAATTTATCAAACAAATATTTAGTCTGTCATAGTAAATGCACTACCTTAAAATTCAAATTAATTTGAGATTGAGAATATGGCCCCAAAACCTTACAATATCGATATTTAAAGAATTTGAGACGTAGACCGATATATTTTATATTGCATATTGAGTTTGTATACGCCCCAAGAACTCCGCAATATCAATTTTAGATAAAACCTGAAGATGTAAAATTTTTAGTCCCTCATATTGTATCTTATCAACCTAATAGTTGTAAAAAATAAACTTCATATTCGTAATACATCGACCCCCAACCCCCTAATACCAAATCTGAAAAAATGCGAATAAGGTAAAAGTTTCAACCTACCATATTGGATCTCCCTCATTGAATTTCAAAAAAATAATTTTAACATCTTAATCTAATCTAAATCTAAACCCTTCAAAGCCCCCTAGTACCAATTTTAGATGAAATCCAGAAATTTAAAATTTCTGGACGGTCATATTGCATTTGACATATTAGATTTTCTTAAAATAATTTTTTATTCGCTATTTACATCCTCAAAAACGATTCAGTTCAATATTCGAACAAAATCGAAAAATTTAAAATTTTTTGTCAGCTATATTGCATTCGCCATACTGAATCCAGAAAAAATACTATTAAATTCATAATTTACACCCTCAAGAACCCTCTATATCAGTTTTTGAAGAAAGTCGAAAAATGTAAAATTTTTAGGACACCATATTGAATCCGCCATATTGAGTTTTTCAAAAAATAATTTAATTTCGTAATTAACAATAACAAAAATCCCCCAATACTGACTTTAGACAAAATCGAGAGATGTAGAATCTTTTGGATACGCCATATTGAATTTTTAAAAAATAATTTTAGATTCGTCATGTGTGACTCCGAAAACTCTCTAGTACCAATTTTGGTGAAAATAGGACAAAATTGATTTTTTATCCGCAATATTGGATCCGCCATATTGAATATTTTAAAAATAATTTCAGATTCGTTATGTGAGGCTCCGAAAGCTCCCCCATACTAATTTTGGAGAAAACCGGACAAAATTGATTTTTTCGTCCGCCATATTGGATCCGCCATATTGAATTTTTCAAAAATAATTTCAGATTTGTTGGGTACAACCCCGAAAATTCCTCCATACCAATGTTGGGGAAAATCGGATAAAATTAATTTTTTTAGCCGCCATCTTGAATTTTCCTGCACCAATTTCATTAAAAAAAAAATGAGACCATCGCAGAAACTTCCTGGATATAACGTAAAAAATTTCATTCAAATCGGTGCAGCCGTTCTGGAGTAATCGGTGTACATACATAAAAAAAAATACATAGTCGAAGAATTTAAGAACTGCTCGAAAGCTACTGCAAAATGAGCTGTTGTATGTCCCTTAAAATACACTTCTTACACTTTCACTTAAAAATTTTCCCAGAAAATTTGGGTGCGGTTAGTGACAAGCAAGGACAAAGGTTCAACCAAGATATATTAACAATGAAACAACGCGACCAAGGCACATGGAATCCAGCTATGATGTGGGATTATTCCTGGCTTCTAATGAGGGTAGGCGATCAGGAATATAAACGAAAGACAACATTTGCAAAAAAGTTGTGTACAAAAGAGTTATTATAAATGTATTTTATTGTGTATTTATGTAAGTAAATCCGGTTATACCTAAAATATCTTGTTTTTTTTTTATTGTTTTAAACTTATATATAAGTATCCCACGATGGGCGCCAAATTTTGCCACGTTACGTGAGAGAAAAAGAATTAAAATTAAAACGAATAAATGAAAATTAAATATTTAATGCTTCTGTACAGGTGGTTATTTTTTAGTGTTGATCGCTCCTTCTTTTAGGGCAGTGCCTAGGCTAGCATGCCGGAGATTAGGGGGGTTATTTAAATTTAAAGCGCCACCTGTTTTAGGCCCGTCGGTAAGAAGAAGCGATGATCTTATCGAAAACAGGAAACAACTGGATCCAAAAATAAAACACACCGATTCCAAAAACAATTAAAATCTATATTTAACAATAAAAAAAAGGGATTTTGAATTACAGTTTTAACTAACGAAATATGTGACTATTTGCTAAATGGATCATAACAAAAAAAAAAACAAAGAAATAATGAACAACCCTACTACAAGTATGACGTCATCTGCGCCATACGCCAAGCCGGTTTAGATGTAGGTCAGGCCTTAATTTCTACTATCGGCTGAACTGAATAACCTTACTTTTTCTAGTAGGCCGATTAAGTCTAAAATTATGTTTACTTAAGTCTAATTAAAAGTGTTGGACTATTAATATGTGTGTGTTTTATATTATCTAGTGTGTACGTATACCTTCGGTTTACAAGGTATTTTAAATGAAATTTAAAAATAAAGTGTCCTGTAATTGCTCGCATAAATTCTGATTAGTTCCCAATCACAGGGGAAAAAGGAAAGTATACATTAAAACCGGTAATTTCACTGTTTATTACGGAGTTCTAATACCTGAAAGGCAGTTTTGTCATTAAATCCAAACACTTTCGGCAAGCTGGATAGCCGATGGCCTCTATGGAGCAGTGGTGCGTATTATGTTGGCTCTGGTAGGCAAATCTAATTTTAAACAGGATGGCAAAGTCCCGGTATAAGAAGAACTGTTTGTGGCATGTACCTGATTGTCTTGAAAGGTGCACCAAGTAGTCACAACGATGGCGTGTTACCTTTTTAGGTAAGATCACTTTCACTAAACTGTACTGAACGAAAAACGAATATAATAAAACTTTGTTTATCCTCAATATCTGGCAAATGATGCCTTAACGCACTAAACTATGATTTTAGCAGCAAACAGGAATAAAAGTGGTAATATACTCTGAGAAAATCAGCAAAAAATCTGCTTTCTGGGTTTATGCCAGTTTTCACAACCAAGGCTTTGCCCAGACTCTCTCTAATGACACTCGAGAGCGCCAAGAAAAAAAAACAAAAGAATAACTAACTACACCCTTGATGAAAGTGACAAAAGTGGAGTGCTTGATACATTTCTAGACACACTTGATTTTTTTAACAAAACCGGTTTTTGGTGTGACAGTGACAAAAACTTTTATTTTTTATTTTATATGTATTAAAGAGACTACTTGATGAAAATAAGAGTTTAATTTATGGTGAGTATTGGCTTGATTGTTGGTATTTTGGTAAAATTATTTATAGTTTTGTTTGTAAAATAACAAAACTGTAACAGTTTGTGTTAAATAAAAATAGCTGGTACATTCTATAACTTAAAATCTATACGTACTGGAAAATTTTCACTGTTAAATTCGTAATCAGGATGCTTTAAACTTCCACGGACAGTCACTTTTTTGTATTTGTCGACTAGTGTACATTAGGGATATCAAATCTGACATAGCAATTTCGACAAATTGTATTTCAAATATTTACGTACAATAAAAAAATGACTTGGTATCGAACTTATGAGATTTGATTAAACAAGTAAATAAAGAAATACCTTATCTGATAGACTAGTTCTCTCTACTCCTGTAGAATTTGATGCACTGAATTCAAATCAAATATGAAATCCAAATAGGCCCGTTGATTTTCCTTATGTATTCCGATGCGCTTAATCAGAATCCAAAGTCCAAATCTCTCTGTCAGGTGATGGAGTGTCCGAAATTGGTGATGACAGGATTGCAATCTCGAATAGCATAAGAGGCAGAGAGGCGGTTAAATCGGGAAATTTTAAGCAATTATGTCAGTAGGTTATTGGTGCTTGTGAATCGGTTGGTTTGCAGTATTATTACAAATATTTTTTTGATCTGTAAAAATTTTTGTATGGCCACTTTTTTACACAGTCTATTTAGTCTAATTTTAGATACAAAGTTAAAATTTTCTGGAATCATTGTCAACTTTGTTTTTCCTTATGACCGACATTTTTACTCATTAAAAAGTAAACCCTTGGATAAAATTAACGTAACAATATGAAATTTTCCAAAAAATTAATTTGTCTTTTTCTTATCCTCATTTGAAGGTTTATCGAGTATTTGAATAGTAGGCTATGAATATTTTGTTTCGTTGTTAATGACGGGAGTCAAAACAATTCGTTTAGATTTACAGTTTCAATGAATTTTTTGAAGATATTTTTGTGCATTTCTTGCTATAGATTTTTTTAAAAATTAAGCTTATTATTTGTTTACTTTTTTTAAAGTAATACGTTTTAATGGTAGATTGTTTTATTTGTGACTCCAAAAAATTAGAAAAATTAATCGAAAAAGTAATTTAGCTGAATAGGAGGTAGAGTGATCATTAGTTTTATAGGAAGAGTGATATTGTAAGAGTTATATTGCCAATCTGTTAGGCAAACATCGTTCCGTAATAAGTCGTAAGGTGGGACGTTTGACTGAAGTAGAAACTTATTCTAGAAGGTCACGATAAGGGCGAAAACGATGCACTAATGACTGAGATGAACGTTTTCTTAGACAACGCGCTTTAAGAGACAGTACTGCTACTAGTTCTAAGATGAGAAACGAATTTCTTTTAATATAGTTAGAAGACAGTTAAATGAAGCTGGATTAGACAGTGGGAGATCAGCCACTGCAAATTTGCTTACTAGAGAGAACAGAGTTGCCAGATTACATTTTGCTCGAAATCATCAAAATTGGTCTGTTGATGATTGGAAACAAGTTTTCTTCACAGATGAAACTAAAGTTAACCTAAAACATCCAGATGGTCGTGAGCAAGTATGGCGAAGACCAAGAAAGAGGTTTGCTACTTGCAATATTTCTGTAAGAATTCAATTTGGTGGTGGCTTTGCTATGTTCTGGGGTGGCATCTGCTTTGACGCTCGCACATAATTAGTTCCTGTCCGTACGAGATCTATGAATGCTGATTACTATCTTGAGAATAATGTAGTAGAATATATAATGCCTTTCGGCCATTTGGTGGGACCCAATTTCTTGTTTTTGCAAGATGAACCTCTACATCACGTTGCTAGGGAGATCCTCGATTGTCGTAATCAAGTTGGTATAACAATTATGCAATGGTCGCCAAAAATCCCGGATCTGAATCCGATCAAATATGTATCGGATTACCTCAAACAAAATGTGAAACGTCATATCCCTGCACCTAGAAACCTGAGGAACCTGAAAATGCGGTTATAACCGAATGGTAACAAATTTCTCAAGATGTTATTCAAAATTAAATTAGAAGCATGTCTAGGCGCATAAATCCTGTAATCCGAAGTTCAGAAGACAACATACGCTACTAGTATCCCAGTTAAACCACTAATTTATTTCTTCCATCGTTTCATAATTTAAACGATTTTGTTATTAGGTCTTAAGACTAATTTTAATTCAAAACTTTCATGTTGTAACAAATTCACTTTTAAAGTATCTGAAATATTTTTTTTAATGAAACCAATGTCCATAAAAAATTATTAAAATTATTTAATTATAGCGATTTGTACAATTTAATATGTTGTTGCGTTAACTTTGTCCAGGAGTGTATTTAGTTTTTTTTATAACATCTTGTGAAACCTAAAAAAAACTAAGAACGCTTTTTAATGAAAATTTATATATTTGACAACGCCAAAATTTCAAATAATTCTTTTACTTAAGAATAAAGTCAAATTAATAAAAATATTTTCTCTATAGGTGAAAATCTTCCAAAAGTCCTAATAAGAAACTTAAAACTTATGTCAAGGTAATTAATTGATTCGGTTTTTGTAATACTTTTGTTTAGTAGGCTTTGAATCTGAAACAAATAAAATTCTTTAACGTTGTTTTTAAATAGGTTTTTCGACGTTTTAATAAATGTTTTTACAATGGCATTAACTTTTTTTAACGAAGAAACAGTTTGAATACTGTTACACCAAAAATTAAAGAAACGCAATCATAAACGGCGACAACCCAGAAGAACTTATTTCCCTAAACTGGTTAGAAACTTACTTAAATTTGGTAGTTTCGAAAAAATCTCATCCCAAAAATTATTACTAAAATAACGGGAATCATAATATAAATATTTTTGAATATTTTAATATTGTTGACACCGAGCTAAATATTCCAAAATCAAGTGTTCATGATGTTTTAAAAGTTAGTAAATACTATCCCGATAAACCAACAGTAATAC
This sequence comes from Diaprepes abbreviatus, assembly GCA_034092305.1. NCBI lineage: Eukaryota > Metazoa > Arthropoda > Insecta > Coleoptera > Curculionidae > Diaprepes > Diaprepes abbreviatus. The sequence goes on along the minus strand of JASJET010000193.1, from coordinate 711,669 downwards.
AAGGAATTCAAGAAAGCGATTCTGATAGGAGAGTCCTTTTTTTTTGTAATTCTATAGCCCTGTATATTCTTTTTGCATCAAAGAGCTTGTGAATTACTGTGAAAATATAGGCTATAAAATGATACTTCTACTTGCAAGATCTTTTTAGAAAATTAAAATCGAACGATCCATGACGCATCTATACGTGCTGAAAGAAGCAAAAATTTCAAATGATAATTGTGCCAATGCTAATGAATCGATAGTGCAGGTTTTGACAGGCATAAAGTACATATAAATTATTATTGTTTCACGGAGGTCCAGTGGTACAACTTGAAAACTGACGATGATATGGATTTTTGAAAAACGTCGAATTTTCCGGTTTTTTCCATTTTCTCCGTTTCTAATAATCCGATTGAGTCGATCCAGTGTTCATTTTGTTAGAATTTTTAACAGACTTCTAAAAGAAGGAGGTTCTCAATTCGTCGACTATGTATTTTTTTTTATGTATATACACAGATTACCCCGGAACGGCGGCATCGATTTGAATGAAATTTTTTACGTTATGTTCAGGTAGTTGCTGAGGTAGTCCCATATTTTTTTGGACGAAATTGGGGCAGTAAGATCCAAGATGGCGGATCAAAAATTCTACATGTCCCGGTTTTGTCTAAAATCAATATTGTGGGATTTTTATTAGTGTTAATTACGAATTTAAAATATTTTTTGGAAAACAATCTGGCGGATTTAATATGGCATCCTAAAAATTTTACATTTTTCTATTTTCTCCAAAACTGATATAGGGGGTTTTTAGGAATGTAAGTTATGAATTTAAAAGTATTTTTTCAGGATTCAATATGGCGAATCCAATATGGCGGATAAAAAATTTTACATTTTTCAATTTTGTTTAAAGATGGGACTGAATCGTTTTTGAGGATGCAAATAGCGAATATGTTAGGTCCAAAATGACAGTCTAGAAATTTTAAATTTCCAAATTTCATCCAAATTTGGTACCAGGGGGCTTCGAAGGGTTTTAGATTTAGATTGGATTAAGACGATAAAATTATTTTTTGAAATTCAATATGGCGGATCCAATATGGTGGTTTGAAAATTTTACCGTATTCGTATTTTGGTATTACGGGGTTTTCGAAGTCGTATATTACGAATATGAAGTTTAATTTTTGCAACTATTAGGTTGATAAGTTACAATGTGAGGGACTGAAAATTTTGCATTTTCCGATTTTGTCTAAAATTGATATTGCGAGATTCTTGGGGCGTATACATCAATATGCAATATAAAATATATCGGGCTAAAAATTTACGTTCCAACTTCTTTAAATATCAGTATTAGAAGGTTTTGAGATCTATATTATCAATCTAAAATTAATCTGACATTTAAAAGTGTGGATTTACTATGACAGACTAAACATTTGTTTGACACAATTTCACTGGTATTTGGAGAACCCTTAGAATCAAAGAACTTTTAGTGGTTCATTTTAGGGTGATTTACAACTTTGGATAAAATGAATACTTTTTGCCACCTTTGAGTCATTGCGAGGTATACTAATCTCGATTAGTACTTAGTTCAAATAATTTATTTACATCATAATGAATTCAAAAGTAAAAATCGAAAAATAATATTTTTATAAAGAAAATTGAACTGACTTCCAAAAGTGCGTTAAAAAGTGAAAAATAATTAGAAATTTTTATATGAAATTGAAATTTTTGAAGTCGGTGTCAAATTATTTCTAAATGAAATAAATAAGTACTAATATATACAAATTATGGTAAGAAAGCAATTACAACTAAAGTGTATTTAATCTGTTTACTCGAATCACATTTTGTCAGGTATTAGTTTGGCGCCGGCTTCAAGAATTTCAATTTCATATACAAATTTATAGTTATTTTTCACTTTTTTGAGCACCTTTAGAAGTCGGTTCAATTTTTTTTTATGAAAACTTTATTTTTCTCCATATTTCGTTCGCTTACACTATTGAGATTGTTTCATTAGTTTTAATTTTGTAAGAAAAAATGGAAGAAAAACCCAATTTTTTAGTTTACTTATTTTATAACAAAAAAAAAACAAAAAACAAAAAGGTGGTGGAAAGTTGCAAAAAAATTGCGAAGACTGTAATAAATGAAAGTCCCAAAATAACTAAGCTCGAAATGTGCTTTAATTTTAGAGTTTAATCTTTTATGAAACGAGAAAAATTGAAAATATCGTTAAATCTAAACTAACTGATATAAAATGACAGTACAAAATGATTAGTCTTTAAAAGGCTACATAATCCTATACTTCCACTATTTCGATGATAGTCAAAGTCTGAACTTAAACTGAACTTTGGGATTTTTACATTTTAAAATTTTATGTTCTAAGACGAAACATTAAATTCGACTCTTTGCAGCTTAGGGCTTCGGTTTAACAAACACAAAAAGTTCATTGTTTTCCCCAATTTTTTTTTAAAAGCATTGTTACATCTGTATTCGGGATTTAACACATTTTCCATCTTTAAAGCCCGAAAGGCTATTTCAGAAATCAATACCGACCCCCCAAAATAGAAAACAAACTCACGTTTGTACGCCAGAAGGGCCTTTTAATTTTGAATTGATGGTCGGACCGCTACAGGCTAGACGATTGAAATTCACAAGCGTAGTACGGCTTTTGCCAACTTTCAACATAGTTAATTTTTAAAATTCCGATATAGTAAAACAATTTATTGCACATTGATGTAAAAAAAATACTTTATAATATCAAACCATTGTGGTGTGTAAAGTGAAGCGCAACTTGACACAGTTCATATATAAATTCGTATCTTAAAACGAATCATCTATTTTATATTTGGTAAATATTAAAAATACAATTTAATTTAAACGTTTTACAAACAAACAAAAATTAAAACAATCGAAGTCCGACAACCACGTTTTAATCAATATAGAATTTCGTATAAAAAATCGTAGTTATAATAAATACATTTTAAATACTCAGTGACATATATAAATGGGGTCTTTTGTGGTCCGCCACCACTTAACAGAACGGTCATCGAATACATAAGTAAGCGCTCACCCTCGCTGAGATAACACTCAGTCTCAGGTAGCGAAGGATCAGTAGACAACCATATGACATTAGGATTCACACCTCGTCACGAATTGACACAACCTGTCTGAGGAGTCAAGATTAAAGAAACGATGTTGCGACCATATCGTAACTTCCGATATACAAAACTTCCTCGCCAAGCGAAAGATACTACTTCCATAAGAGATGTACTTAAGCCACAAGATTGCTCTTTCCACTTCAGTCATGTGATAGTATCCATGATAATATCCACGTCCGATGAGTCCAATTGAAGGTGAAAGTAGACCAAAAGATCGGGCTACGCCCTAGATCTCAGCAAGGCTAGTAACCGTGACCTGTGAAACACCGAGTCGCTATACTTAGCAAAGCTGATGGGCTGCAAGGTGGCGAAAACTGAATTGCTTTTAGTTCTTTTAGTGTTTCTTATTTTCTACTACTCCTTTGCCAAAACCAAACAAAATAGGTTCGTGGCGTGGCCTCCTTCCGCAATTAAATTGGTAAGGCCCAGTGTGGAGTAATAGATTGATGGTCGCATGCCACATTACATTTGTAGGTGTAAAACCTGCTCTCACTCAGGAAATATACCTAGAAACAGAATCATTCTAGAGATAAGGCGTGAGTCGATCTCATAAGGAATACGTGGTATTACGGTCTGTCTGCTTTTAAGTTAACATCGAGTAGAAAACGGATATATAGGTATTTTCCGTTTGTTGACACTTTTCTGCTCCACTTACTTATCTTCGGTTTGGAACAAGCTACGCTTGTAACTCCCAGATTGAAGCATTCCGAGTCGAGTACTAATGCTTAATGGAAAGCGAACCGCTTATACTATTCCCAGTGCACGTGCTAAGTCTGATTAGCTGAGAAAGGCAACGGAAGGAATACCTTTGACTATGTGCGCTCATTCTCATTAGTGGAGAAAGCATCATTACAGGCTACTAAAGTATTAGTTGGTAACATCGTGATATTTAACAAAACTTCAACGCGTAATATCTCCTTGGTTAACATCGCCAAAGGTGATTTCTGCCAGTAAATGCCTTGCAGATCTAAGCAACTTTTGCTTCGCGTTAACTTTCGCTTGACGAGAAAGTTTTATATATCAGAACGCAACATCGTTTCATCATTTCTGACTCTTCAGACGAGTGTTGTTAAATCATGACGACGTATGAATTCTTATGTCATTAAATGACAATATAAAAAATATTTTTATATAACTTTAAGACACACTTTAGATTTAAATACTTAATTATTGAATGGTAATAAGTAAATAAAGTGGATTATGTATAGTTGTTATTTTCCATTCTTTGAAAAATCCACAGATTCTTAGTTAGCTAGCTCCTATTGTCGTGGGAAATATGAATTGATGGGGTTAAATAATACACCTGCTGCAAAATGCAAAAACAGCACTTCCCGAAGTTACTCCTAATGAAAGATCAAATCGAGAGCACTATATGTAGCTTACAATTGATAAAATGGTAACTCGGGGAAGGTTTAGTTTCTACAGATAGATTGTCGTCTCAGGTTATCCGAAGAAAATTCAAAACACGTATACTAAACTGTGATGTTTAAGTTAATTAGCAAAATAAAAATAATAAAGCAAAAGTGACATTATTTGTCAAGGAAAATTACGTTTTTCTTTACAAATACAAAGAATTCAGTTACTTATCTATTGGTAAGTACTCGTTCTTGGGCTCCAGTCACCAAAGGATAATCTTAAACAATGGAAACAATATAGCAAATTTAACCTTTTAATATCGACCCATCGTAGGATCATGCAGTTGTCTTCTGTGTAGTTGGTAAATGTTGTGACGCGTTTTCGTAGGCGGGGAGCGGAGGAGCAGGTCGTGCTCTTCGGCTTTGCGTCGTTCACGGCAGCGGAACATCGGTCAGTGGATATTTCTCGTGCAGACAGTCATCGGTCAAATGCTCAGCGCAGGGGTATCGGGTTGGCGGTATCTACGTATCTTCGGGATATCCCTGCTCTCTCAGCTGATCAACGGTTTGACTGCCTGAAGGTCAAAACATCCACTCGGTGGTCGGTTCTCGGGCGCCACCCTCGGGATTTAATGTGGTCGAGGGCCCACTTTATGCACCGGGCAGCTTGTTACAGTGGAGAAACGGCAAGCCAGGGGTCAATTGCATGTATTAGTGCTGGCTGCTGGCTGCCAATTGTTACACGTAATGGTAAAAATGGGACTAGGTAATAAAACAAACGGTTATAAAACATCCTGTATCCTGTATTCCATTCTTTTATACAAAGACATGGCCTAAAACTAACTTACAATCTAAGATGTACAACAATGTAAACAAATAAAACGGTCTGGAGGGTAAGAGTATGTTTTAGAGCTGTTTACGGTAGCTCATACTGGTCGGTTGCGCTAAAGACGGTAACCCGGCGACATTATTTACGACGCTATTCACGTACTTCGTACTATACGGTTGCGACGCTATTCACGACGGCTCGTAGGCAGATTATCGCGTTTTGTGTCTAAAATCCGCATTCATGGTTCACGGCGCTTCGTATTAAAATTCGACCGACGGCGGTATATAACTTTAACACGGCATCGATCGGCGATAGGCGGCGTCGCTACACGGCGACGGTCTTTAAACGCGGCGGCGGCGATAGGCGTCGGGGCGGCAGTTGTTTACCGCCCTTTATCAACGGACATCGGAGGGCACCTGGCGGTAAAACACATTCCTGGTCATTACGGAAACAATAACAAATTTACGGCACCAGTGCGTGTGTGTATCGGTGACGGTAGGAAGGAACGAAAGGAACTGACGCTGCCCGTTCTTATAAGGGTCTTCGACAGCGTCAGCAGGATGGAACGAAATGCCCGTTCTTATAAAGGTCCTCGACAATGCCGACCAATAGCGGTAGGAAATTAGGAAAGGAACCGTCACTGCCCGTTCTTATAAGGGTCCTCGGCAATGCTGGCCATTAGAGGTAGGACGTAAGGAAGGAAGTGTATGGTAAACACCATATACACACAAGCCTAGCCTCACCTACATTACTAGACCAGGAAGGCGCGGTCCAGCAGGCGACCCAGTCCAGTCCGTTTAGACTGTTGATCCGGGTGGAGAACGTGTAGTTCTCCCCGAAATAATGGTCTGTTCGGACTTAAATAGACGGCTCGAGCTCCCACTACGCTGACATGTGAGGGTGTGCGGTGATTACGCATACGATACTGCTGTATGCGGCGCGCGATTACTATGGTCGGACGCTCTGAACATCTCGGAAAATTTTATTTCCCGGCATAGCGCGGTCAATCTAATTATATTTCGGTAATATTTAAACTTTAAGCAATCTTTTCCCGCAAGAATTAGATTTTTTGGATGTAAATTAAATAAATTAAATCCCGGCGAACATACACTTGCCCAAAAAAATTGGTAACTTCGTTACAATGTAGCCGAAAGGAAAATAGATGTAAATATATTCGCCAGCAAACGCACTTGATACTGGAAAAATATATAATGCTTCTATTAAAAACTTATCTCTTCTATAATTAAAAAGATGCAAGCTAAATAAATCGTAAAAAATACGGATAAAGCTTCAAGAAAATGGAATAAAGACTTGAGGAAAAGCAATAAAGTTTTGAGAAAATCGAATCAAGCTGGCCCCTGAAATAAAAAGAAACGTCTTACTGAGTCCACAGATTTAAAGGTTATGGCATGCATAAATAAGGAATAATTTAATTTGTTTGACTCAACGATTATATCGAAAAATATAGAGTATAGTAACCTGATTTTGATGTAGACCAATCAAATTAAATAAGATGCAATACGAATGATCATTGATTGTGTTTTTTAATAATTTTACACAACTGCAAGTTCGACCAGTTAGAGAGAAAATGACTGAATTTGCAAAATATCAGAACTACACTTTTTAACTAGTATTCCATAAGAGTTTTTTGAAATAAATCATAATCCTAATTATTGGAAAAATATTCGACGCAATGTGATGCCAAAATTCAATATTATCTACCCAGAGACTCTAGCAGAAACATAAAATCAATTTACCGACACAAAAATCGATGAGATACTTGCAATGAAATCCTCTTAAAATCACGACTGCAGCTAAGAACGATGCCAACGAGAGGCATACAATCTAGTCGCCTATATTTTATTCTCCTTCCAGGCAGAGAAAAAGGAAAGAATATATAAAAACAGTTTATTTCCTGCAAGTATTACTGTAGTCTTCCTTCGATACGCGTTTCGATCATCTCATGGTCTCGTCAGTGGAGTTATATCGAACCGATAGCAACAATCGCAGGAAACAATTGTTATAAAAAATATAAATCCCAATACATGTTAGCAGGATATTAAAACTTGCCGACTTCGACGTCAGACTGAAAAATATCGTCAGTTGAAACGACATCTATACATTCACAGGAATAGTGTGAAATTATTAAAAATCAAAATTTTATTAAGAAATAAATACATCTGCAAGTTTAAATGGTTGCCTATATGTTACTCTTCTTTCAGGCAGAAAAAAAGGAAATAATATGTAGAAACAGTTTGCAAATACAATTCTGGTCCTCTCTTTATACGCGTTTCGACCACCTTATGGTCTCGTCAATGGAACTGTATGGAACTGAGAGCAACATTCGCAGGAAACAACTTCTATATAATAGACCAATTTCGATACATGTCGGCAAGATATTGAATACCTGTCGACTTCGATGTCAGACTGAAAAATATCGCCAGTCGAAATGAGATTTATACATTCACCAGACCAGACTGAAAGACATGTATTTATTTCTTACTGAAATTTTGATTTTTTAAATACTCCGGTAAATGTATGGATGTCGTTTCGAGTGGCGATATTTTTCAGTCTGTCATCAGAGTAGGCAGATTTTTATATCATGTCGACATGTGTCGGAATTTATATTTTATATAGCAGTTGTTTCCTGCGAATGTTACTCTCGGTTCGATACAGCTCCATAAGATGTTCAAAACGCGTATGGAGAGAGCACCAGAGTTGTATTTTAATGAAATAAACTGTTTCTGTATATTCTTTCCTTTTTCGCCACCTTAAAGGAGAAAAACATATGTGCAATTGTTTAAATATGGTAGATTTATTTATTTAATAATGAAATTTTAATTTCTAAAATGGCATACAATTTCAAAATTAAATAAAATAGACGTCAAAGTAAAAAATGACTGTTACAATAAGTTCTAAATGCGTGCAGTAATATTGGGGTTAAAATTTTTCCCTTGGAGTGAATAAAAATGCTTTTTATGTTTCTGTATACAGGATGTCGGCGAAAATGAGGGAAATCTCTCGGATATGAAAAAAAATACTTGAAAAGAATACTACAAGTTCATATAAACTTTTTTCGTATAGGCCCCCTTTTCGGAGATATGGGCTTCCCAAGAGTTGTAATGGAACCAAGTTTTCCCACACAATTATTGAACCATAAGGTATATTTCAATATGATGTGTACCAGATAAGTCCCTTCAAATTAATATTCAAGAAAGTGTTTTGAATTACTCACAGCTCTGACATTCATGACCCCATTTTTTTACGCCCTGTATGATAAAAAATTTGGACAACGTTTTTTACATATCTTTAACTATTGACTAAAAATTAGGTACTCTTCATTCATGTCGCTATTCCTAACTGTTTTCGAAAAAGCATCTTTTATTCACACTGTTAGTCCCCTAACTTCTGTCAGGTTGAATATGAAACAGAGAATTTTTCTCCTGTCAATATAGTTTCAATAGAAACTCAGAATAGCTGCTTAGTTGAAAACTTCTTAAGAGGAACCAACATGGGCTCCGTTAAATCTGACACTCGCGTGCACAACGAATTGAGGACTGCTATACCCGCCACATTAACTCAACATCGTTCCTTATTTGATTATAATGAAACGTGATTCTCCGTAGAAGTTCCTCCCTACTATTGACCGGAATGGAATAAACCAAGATTTTAAGGTGTCTTCACAGGTAAACATCCAACGGCGTTGGGTCGGGAGATCGAGGAGGCCAGGCAATAGGTCCTCATCTACTTATCCAACGGTTTGGATAGACGTTATTCTGGTGCTCTCGTACACGCTGAAATGAGGTGGTGCTCCATCATTCATGTAGCACATGTTTTAGCGGATTTTAAGTGATAAGTACTCTACGAAATCGTGAAAAGCGTTCTGGAGGAACTCGAAATAAGGTTTTCTATTCGGTCGTGCCGGCAATATGAATGATCCAATAAAAAAAATTGCCAGTGGTTCTTGTCCAGACATTAATTGATTGGATTTTATGTTGATGATGTGAAACAATAGTTGCATGAGGATTTTCATCAGTCCTTACATATGAGTTAGGTAAATTTATGATACCATTTTTGCTAAACACTGCTTTATCCGTGAAGAAAATATTCCTGACAAGGTTTACGTTATTTCGTTGCTGATCCAACAGTCAGTTTGCAAACTACATTGTACGGGGAAATCTTCAGGAATCAGTTCATGCACTTTTTCAAATTATCTAGATATAACAGCTGTTCTTGAAGAACTTCGTCTAATATTGTTTTCGATGTATTAAATTGCGCTGATAATTTTCGACTGCTCATTGAAGAAGTGTCATCTACAGCATTTAAAATATTTTTCTCTAATTGTGGCGTACGTACTGTTCTTTCCCGATCAACATGAGTACTTCATTTCTAAAATTATGAAGAAATATAACAATATTATCTTATTAAATGGAATCGCCTACTATTCTCCTTTAGACGTTGGTCAACTTGTTGAAATGTTTTTTGATTTGGAAGAGTGCGATTCGGATATCTGTCGTGATATAATCTCCTGGCTTCCAAAGCATTGCAAGATGCAAGACCATACATCAGATGCATATTTTGTAAACATGTATTCCATATTTGGAATTATTTCACAATTAATTTCACCACGAAATCCAAAAACCCAAAATTAATCCAAAAATAAAATCAATGTGTCAGCGATGTCAAAGTCGACAAGTTCTAAAATGCAGGATGTTTATTTTCTTCGTATACTGTTAAAAATAACCTTAAATTTAATGTAGCTTCTTTAGTCAAATTTAGTTATTTGGTACCTTAAATCATGAATAAGTTACATTAGATTAAATGTAAAAATAATTAAATTGGATGCATTAACATTAAATGTATTTAAGAAATGGTTTATGAGATTTGTACATTACCTTAAAATTAATGTGAAGTTTTTTTATAATGTACCTAGCGGCGTTTACAACAATAATACTTTGTTTTGGGTGCCGATAAAATAAAAGGCCCATTTTTTGCGAACCTAGGTCGAACTGTAATTCACAGACTGAGATGTTTTTTGAACTAAAGAGACAAATCCTAATTTTGGATCTATTTTTTATCATGAGGTTGAAGATTGAACATTTGATAGGACCAAAGATGTATCTTTTATCGAAATACGCCAAAGTCATGATGTAAATCAAATAATGTTTTTTAGCAAACGGTTAGGATTAGCGACATGAATAAAGAGTACTTAATTTTTAGTCAATAGTAAAGAGTATGTAAAAAACGTCTAAAGTTCTTATCATACAGGGGGTAAGAAAATGGGGCCATGAGTGTCACAGCTAGTCCGTTCCTTCAGCTGTTAGTAATTGGCAATACTTTCTTGGATATTAATTTCAAAGGTCTTACCTATACATCACATTAAGGAAATGAAATATATGTTGATTCCATAGCAGCTCCTTGGAAGCCCATATCTCCGAAGAAAAGGCCTAAACAAAAAAGTTTATATGAATTTGTAATATTCCTTTCATGTATTTTTTTTGTCATATCCAGGATATTTCCTATATTTTTCCGGACACCCTCTATACAAGAGATGAAATATAGTGGCGGAAAAGAGTTCATCCCGTTTCCTTTTCGTTGGTACCGTAACGAAATGGCAATGACTACAAGGCTCAAAATTCCTTTTCATGATTTCAATGAACATACAGAATTTTCAAATATGCTCCCGTTTCTTGTACAATACTTTTTTTTAGTTTTCAGCATATCAACTAATCAAATACTCAATTACTAAAATTCTAAAATACCTTCTTAGGCCAGCTAGTTACACTTTCTCCTAAAAACATTAAGGTCGGTTTTTAAACTTTTTTTTATGGAATTTTGCGTGTTTTGCCTTTTCCTGCCGATCCATTGTGCCGATTATGCGTGAACATTTTAATATTTCTTGGCTAATTATTGTGTTATTGTTGCCCGTTATTGATTAGTTTTTGATTGTCACCTTTTAATCAAAACTAGTTTTAATGTGTTTTTGATGTCAGCTTTAAAAGGAAGTGTATTTTAGTGGTGGCTTTTGTAATATTCATCCAGTAAATGTATTTTTATAGGGTTGGTATATAAACAGTAAAATAAAGGGATAATTGATATACGAAAAATAATATTGGTTTACAAATGTTTATATTATGTTGTCTTTATTTTCGTAAAAATTACATCAGTATTTTATTTTTAATAAAATATTCCACATTTAGTTCTAGTTTGTTTTATTCTTTTTAAGTAGGGTTACCTGATAAACTTTTTCCACTTCTAAATTATTAATTACTCACCAAAACAAATAAGTTTGTTGTTGATGGAAAGGGGTGCATAATAATTATCTTTTATTTCGGTTCACTCCTAAACAGTATTTTCTAAAAGTTACAATCGAAAGTTTAGGACATTGTAGGTTAGATCAAAATAGGATCCTATACATTTTTGTTATATACTTTCTCTTGACTATGCTACTGGCTCTTTTTATTTTTTAATTTAGTGTAAAGCAACGCAACATATTGTAATATGTTACAACTGATGGAGTACTCCTCGGGATATACCCTATGGTCAGTGTATTAATAATAATAAAAAAAAATACAACTATATGAAGCAGAAAAGGTGAGGTGAAAAAAAAATACTTAAACACAGTTCATTTTAAAATTTTTTGTCCCTCACTGTTATTTTTTTGGGTTTTTTTGTGTTTACTGCAATGTGCTGAATTGAAATATGAGCTCGGTTTTTACCTATTACTAATAAGTTTTTGCAGAAGAAAAGAAAATAATATAAAATATGAGGACACCAAACCATAAGCAATCTAGTGAATTTCCAAAGATTAAAAAAAAAAACAAAATCATTGTTTTTATAAAATATACTTTCTCTTTTAATTAAAGACGTTTAATATGCGTACAACGAACATTTCTTCTTTAAGTTTTGCCTCACTTATTTATACGAATTTTTGTCTCAAATAAAGAAAAATAATTTCCCTCTCTATTTATTAAGATTTTAACAACTAGTTTTATGTGCAGAGGAGGTAAATAAATTTTCTGCTGCTCTACTAACAAGGAAACTACCCTAACCCGAATTCACCGATTTTGATCTTTTTTGGATGTTGTAGTATTTGAAAAAATAATACACACGTATTTTTTTTATCGGCTGACATTCACTTTTAGGGTTTGAATTAACCTTCCAAGTCAACCCTTAAAATTCTTTTTTTAATATATGTCGGCATCTAATAAATATTTGTAAATAAAATTAAGCGAAAAATATTCGTCATAAAAAGTCACAAATATGAGATATATTTATGACTAAAGGGGCTCCCCTATTTTATATTTAAAAAAAAATCTACATTTTTATTAAAAAAATTATAACAAGTAGTTTCGTTAACAATATCAATTATTAGTATTGGCATGATTCGGAATTTTTTAAATCACCACCCCTAGATACTGTTAACTACCCCTTAAAGAGAATGGTAAATCTTTTTTTTCTTAAGAATCATTCCATGTATAAACTGATTTATAATAAGTGCAAATATATTACAAACTCTTTGCAATAGTAGTATCAAAAAGGGTATAAAAAGTCACCCTCAAAATAAATACCGAATGTAACATGAGGTCTATTTACACAGGCTTTCAAAATAAAAAGTGTTGGCTGTGCTGGGATCTAACTACGCTTTTCTTGTGTATTTTTTTCTGCTGAACACGAATCTGCTGTCAGAAATGGGGGTGATAGGGTTTATTTTTAAGATAATATTTAAAAACTATGAAAAAATCGGTTACTTGATAAAACAAGTTTATTTTAATATACAATATTAAAAATGTAAATGCTTTTCTGAATTGTTTTGAGTTCATACTCTCATTTTTATAAAAAAAATCTTGAAAATAATGTATTATTTACAATATAAAATAATGGTTGCAACCCCCATCCGTTATAAATATACTTGACATTTCAGGATTCTTACAAAAAATATTTTTGACGCATATGAAAAAGTAAATTGTAAAGTTCAAATTTAGGAGTAGTTTTCACCCCTTACAAGTGAATATTAGTATGTTAAAAAAGTTTTTTCCTTATTAAATCATACAGGACTTATTTTATATTTTGTTTTATTAAAGAATTTTAATTTGGCTTCATGTTACATTAGGTATTTACTTTTGAGGGTGACTTTTTTCACTCTTTTGGTATTATTATTGAAAAATTTTTCAACTACATTTGCATTGGTTATAAATTACATTCGCTTTACACTTTGGATGAGTTTTAAGAATCATTGTAAGGAATAGTTAACGGTATTTTGGGGTAGTTATTTGAAAAATTCCGAAACACAACACTAATAATCAAAATAATTAACAAAAATGCCTTTTATAATTCTTTAGAGTTCATTTCCCGACATTTATATAAAAAATGGTTATAAAAAATTAATTTTTTTTTAAATATAAAATATGGGTTGCGACCATTTTGATCATAAATCCACCTCACATTTGTGAATTTTTATGACGAATATTGATTTTATTCAAAAATATTCATTAGATGTTGAGATATATTGAAAAGAATATTTTTAAGGGTTTACTTTGGAGTAAATTTCACCCCTTAAAAGTGGATGTCATCCGATAAAAAAAAATACTTATAATAAAGTATTATAACATATCCAAAAACTATCAAAGTCGGTGAGGTTGGGTTGGGGTAGTTCCCTTGTAAGGATTCATTAAGGACGGTTTTCAGTCCGGGCACAATGTTTTCACGTAACCGCCATTCGACGACATATTGTTAGTTTTTGGCTCTGCAGTTTCATTCGCATAAAAAACAGTTATATTTGGTTTAGCCATTCCGCAGTCCTGTAAGGAGTGCAATAATTTTTTGATAGGTAAAGATATTCCTTTGTATTTTTTGCTTTCAAGTTATTTCTTTCTAACAATTCTTTCATATTTGTAGTATGACTCATGGGAACACATAACACTGGAAAACAGCCGAAATGTATCTAAAATAAAATCGATTTAATCTTACCATTTTTTTTGTGCTAAAACCAAAACTAAACTTACCTTTTTAATATTAGTTCAAGTTCAAGCATCATGTCTTCTCGTTGAGGGGATATTAGGAGAGTCACTTTTATATTTGCTCTTACTAGAAAACCTCAGGAGTTTTGTTAAGCAAAAGTAACAATCATCAACATTTCTAGGATATCTGTCAAATCATTTGCACTTCAGACTTCATAGACTTGCGAGAATCCAATAGTTCTCCTGTAAAGGTTTTTGACCAAGTGTAGCAGCATATTTTGGGAGTCCATATTTTGTCTTGACCGCTAACTTTGCACACAAAATATACTTCGTAGTATTTTCTTACAAGTGTGCTCAAAGTATTTCGTTGAGCTTTCAGTGCTCTGCTACGATGCTATTACTATTTGCTATACATATAGCACTACTATAATGCTATTTCTATTTGCTAGTTCTTTACACTTCGCTCGTATATTCATCACTGATCCTCCGACGACCGGCCGGCTGCTTATATACCCGTTTCGTACATTTTGTGTTTTCTGAAAACATCGAGTATCGACAGTATCAGAAGCGAAGACATAATTCTTGCATTTTATTATTTTTAGTTTTGGCACAGAAACCCTTTTAGGCACATTCAGACTAAAACGTAACCTTATTCTCTCAAAAAATACTGTTATAATTTAAATACGTATAAAATACCCACTATCATGAATACAAAAAGTTAAACAAATACAGAAAAATAAATTCGTCCTTATAATATTAATTTTTTTTTGGAACTATCGGTCGTTTTATTATTAATTAAAAACACTTTTAGGACATTTGACGTTTCAGTTTGTTTATTTCTTAAACCATCAGTAGTATTACAATTTAACACTAAAACGGAGTTCTAATGTAATTTTTATATGTTATAATTAAAATTAGACTTACTTATTTTTATTTCTACTGTACTGACATTAATTTAATTTACTTTATTATATGAAAATCCGATAGCCCCCCAAAAAAAAAATTGAACGTGTTAATTCTACATGCTTAAGAAAAAGACACAAATACAATAATAAAATAATAAAAAAATTACGACCAATTGGACTTAACTATGCATAAAATTATAGAGTCAAACACACTAAAATAAAAATATATAAATAAATATATAAACAACATTAAACTATAACAACAAAACAAAAATTTAAATAATAAGTTGTGTTTACATTGGTAAACACTACGTATCTAATTCGCAATCAAAGTCAGTGGAGCTATCTTCGCTCAAATTAATTATAGTTTGTTCCGCTATCTAACCGATCTTGCGATTGAGTTTCCATATTTTCTTTTATTCCTTTATTATATGGTCCATGCATTTTTTTTCCAATTATTCGCAGTAGCTTTATTCAAAAAAAATCTGTCCGAAGTTCAGTTAAATCACTATTTTTGTAATTTGTGATATTTCTAGTAACTTGAGTCCATATCGCGATTTTGTTCGGAGATATTTCCTTCTCCAATGGACAGTTTCCAAACGATCTTTAACAACAGATTTCTTATCTGGTTTTTCCCTGCAAAAACTAAGTTTCATGAGCAATTTTCAGAGCTTCAGTTCTTTTCATTTCAGTTAAAGCACGATCTTCATTGATTTTAGTTAGAATTTTGTCGACGGTTGGGATCTGCTCCTCTGCACCTTTTATATCTCTTTTTCCAACGGGGTTTTTCGGCTTCCTATGACCAAATATGGCTTGGGAGCACTAAAAATTCCAGTTGTCTTTTTCTCCTTCAGCATGAGATAAACAGTAAATTTTCCAACTCCTCTCATTTGGAACACATCTCAACAGAGCTTTTAACAATATTATCTGGATATTGATGTCTTAGGGCATCATAAACATTCATCGCAATAAGTTTTTCATTGAGGAATTGGTTTAACGATTTTGGAATAAATATAAGGTATATCTTTTGAGTATCTCAGTAATCTCAAATAATATATAAAAACAAGCGCAAACAAGATAAATCACTAAGGACACACTGTAAGGTGTACTTTGTTTACTGACAGAAATTAAACTGAACTATGAGAAATTTAATTGTTGCAGTAAATTTTTAGAAGCTTATAATATTTAAATATAAGTAAATATAATTAGATTTATGGTAGTTCTCAGTTATTTGCGGCACTGGAGTAGTTAGTCGGAGGTTTCGGTGACAGTTTTATTACTCTGTCTGGTTCTTGAATATAGTATAGTCATTACAAACATACTGACCTTTAGATAGACGCACAAGCGATGTTAAAAAAATGCTTGAAAATGATCTTCGGGAAAAGTTTAAAAGGAACTACTATGTTTTATATTACTAAATTTATTAAGAAAACAGTGAGTTTCAACTCACAGAGTCATTTTCAAACTGAATTACAAAGGTAGAGTAAGTATTCAATACAAAAACATGAGAAAATTTAACAATAAATTACTTATTACAAAGGGGAAGTACTAAATTTTGGGAACTAATTATTATTTGGCGACAACAAATAATGGGGAAAACCCAAGTTCTGTCTGGTCATTAAGCAAATTTAAATTTTTATTTTTACTATGTTTATATATTTCCAAAGATTCAAGAATATTTAACTTTTGGCCCTTTGTTGAATAATGTAATGTGTCAGTGTTGCTTAAATCAGGCAAACTGTGGCTGTGTTCTAAGCAATGGTTGGCGAAGCTCGAGTCTGTTTTTTGTAGTCTATATGAGCGATGGTGTTCCGAAAAGCGAGTTTTAAAGCTTCTACCACTTTGTCCAAAAATTCAAGCTATCACACTCTGAACATTTTAACTTATAAACTCCTGATTTATCAAATTTATTAATTTTAGCTTTAGCATTGTAAAGGATAGTGGACAGATTGTGTTGAGATTTAAAAGCTACTTTTATATTATGTTTGGAAAGAGTATTAGCTATGTTTTTTAATAGGGTACCACAGTATGACAAAGATATATAAGATGGACTATCTTTATCATTTTTTATTTTGGGATATATTGAATTAAAAGCTAGTTGTTTTTGTTTTTTAGTTATTAATTTCTTTATGGTTTGTTGGGAGAAATTGTTTGATATTCCAATCCTTTTAATGATATTTAGTTCCTCTTGAAGATCTTCTTCAGAGAGGGGCAAAGAGAATGCTCTATGTATCATTGAATTGTATGCAGCCATTTTGTGTTGTAAGGGGTGAAAAGAGTCATTAGTTATAGTATTACCTGTAAACGTTGATTTTCTAAAAATTTTAAAATTACACTGATTATTGAGGTGAGATATGGTGAGATCTAGAAAATTTATTTTATGGTTTCAGTTTTCAGAGTAAATTGAATTTTTGGATGGCAATTATTAATGTATTGTAAGAATTTTTGAAGCTGTCTAGTAGTGCCTTTAACACATACTAGAATATCATCCACATATCTGTACCAAAATTGAACATGGTTTTTGCCTAAAGAAGAATTAAAAATTTTGTTTTCTATGTTTGGCTTGAAAATGTCTGCTAGGAGAGGGCTAAGAGGAGAACCCATTGATAAGCCTGAATTTTGTAAATAAAATTTGTTATTAAACTGGAAATAGGTTTGTGATAGGCAAAGTTCAAAAGAGGACAATATTTCAGTAGTAACTATTGGATTTATATTTCGTTCCTGTAAGATTTCTTGGATAAGTATGAAATGTTCTTCTGTTGGAATATAAGAAAACATGCTTTTTATGTCAAAAGAAACTAGTATGGAGTTATCTGGTGTTTTTATGTTTTTTAGTTTTTGGACGAGATCTACGGAATTATTTAAACTGGAACTTGGTTTAAAGTTGCTTATTTGTTTGAAGAATGAATTCAGTTTCATACTGAGTTCTCTCGTGGAGCTTTAAAACTCGCTTTTCAAAACACCACCGATCATATAGACTCCAAAAAACATACTCAAGCTTTGCTAACCATTGCTTAGAACACAGCCACAGTTTTCCTGATTTAAGCAACACTGACATATTACATTATTCAACAAAGGACTAAAAGTTATATATTCTTGAATCTTTAGAAATATATAAACATAGTAAAAATAAAAATGTAAATTTGCTTAATGACCCGACAGAACTTGGGTTTTCCCCGTTATTTGTTGTCGCCAAATAATAATTAGTTCCCAAAATTTAGTACCTTCCCTTTATAATAATGTAATTTCTCAGGTAGTTTTTATTTATTGTTAAATTTTCTCATGTTTTTGTATTGAATACTTGGTCTGCCTTTGTAATTCAGTTTGAAAATGACTCCGTGAGTTGAAACTGCAGTCACTGTTTTCTTAATAAATTTAGTGGTATTAAACATAGTAGCTCCTTTTAAACATTTCCGGAAGATGATTAACTACCACATAGTAACGGCTACCAGCATCAACTTTTCATCAGCTTGAAGATGAGCTTGTGTACTAGTTTTTGGATAGTCTTGATATCTATATTAAAAAATTTAAAAATATGGCATATTTTCATTTACAACTTCCAAATTGGAGTATATAAACAAAAAATACAAATGCTTTTGTGGATAAAAAATTTCTATTAATATGTATTTAACATACTTACGTAAAAAGCAAAAATTTAAAATATTTTTCTCCACCAATCGCTCCGAATATATTAAATTTTTCCAACATTTGAAAGACAACTTCATTCCACATAACCAACTGCGGTTACAGTTTTCAGTATTCCAGTATTTAGTCTTAAATTTGAGCAACCCTCTATAGTGTCGGTGATTTTTTTCATAAACCAATTATATTTACCTTAAAAAATATTTACAAGACCATTTTTATTAGAACATTGCGTGTTTTCTTCTTTCTGACAAAATTGTTGTGCGTGAAAACATAATGCTCGTCCAGTTTGTTGTGTACACACATTAATTACTTCTTTATTGACCTTTCGAGTAAAGGAATATTTTTAATGTGTTTTTAATATTGTCTGTCTATATAAATAATTATTCTTTTTATTTTTATTTTACCGGGTAATAACCAAAGTTCATACTATTTTACATACTTTTAACTAGCATCACATATGTGTCTGTCTACATTGTCTTAAAATTTATAACTTACATAATTTCACACGTTTGATTGAACTAAAATTTTGCACATATATGAAGTTTTGATGACAACACAATAATGTAATATTAAGAAATATATAAATTTATTTCTGCCGTATTTAAATAGTTGCCCATATATATATATATATATATATATATATATATATATATATATATATATATATATATATATATATATATATAGATAAGTTTTTGTCCGTGTAATTTAAAGTAAAATAGAATCAACATATATACACATATATATACATATATAATTTGGGTTTATTGTATAATCAAAGCGTGTTTATGCGGCTTTTACGGATTCCCCCGTGTGAGATGCAATAGCAGTGGATATATCCACATTATGCCGTTGTAGTGCTGAAATCACATTCAGCAAACATACAACTATATGCAGCTCCGTATTTGAATGAAGTAAAATGCGAACAGTAAATGCAAACTTCTCTCCATCATATCCTTTCTATGTTAGAGGTTGCACAGTGAGAATAAATTGTAATAAAACGCAATTCATCCTATTCCACCACCATTGAGATGATGGCCCACCTGTACCACCATACCGAGAAGAAAGTCAAAACCTACCCTCCCCGCCACAGTGATACGGCAGAGGTACATGTTTCGCCTCTACTAGACTCATCAGGGTACCGACATGCACCTAGCTGTGCAAAGGACAGATCGGAAGGAAGCATGCAAATACTTCGTCGTTTCCACTCCAAATAATAAAAGTATTGTCTACGTATCTGAGCCATAACTTTGGTTTCTTAGTTGTGGATTCAATTGCAAACGTCTCGAACCATTCCATGAAAATATTTACGACCACCGGTTAGAGTGAAGATCTCATCGGTAGTCCATCATTCTGAATGTAGAATTTTTCCTTTTCTTCAAAATAGGAATTAGTCAAACAACTTTCCAATAAGTCCAATAAGTCTATAAGGGCATGCGGCGGTAAAGGTGTTCCACGACGAAATGCCGCGATCCATATATCAGAAAATAGGCTTTGGAAAATTTTAAAAATTTGGCTGTTTACTAAAGTCGATAAAGCCAATTCGGCTAAAATATTTTCAAGATGGTGGCACTTCTGATTATACCGGAAGTTGATCCCTTCTTGCTGATTTTAAATGGAATACTCTATATGATATTTCATTTTTAGATTCTAGGAAAAATTATAGGCATATTTCATATATAATATCCTCTACCTAAGTCTATCTGTTTTTGAAATATTTCAAATTTTATGTTAAAAATGGCGTTAGCAGGTCTAAATGTTACTACAAATTTGTTCTATATAGAAGCCATTATTATTTAATTGGAGTTGGTTTTCTTCTAAAAGAGGATCTACCTTAGTGTACTGTGTTAATATTTTGATAATAAATAAATACAGGGTGACCAAAACTAACATTACATATGAGCTTGAAAAATAGTTAAAAGTCAATTTTTTTAAGGGTAACCCCCCTATATTTTTAATGTTATCTTATTTAGAATTAAAAATTAGGGTTACTTTGGATAAGGTTGTCTATTCTAAAAATGTGTAATTTTTAAAATATTGGGATTTTTTTATTATAAAAACGCTATAAGGCATTTAAATTTTGCTATCAGTTGGCCATGATGGTAAAACGCGACGAAAGAAAACAAATATCAATATTTCTTGCAATTTGACAATTATTAATAAAAATTATGCGGGGCCTATTAAATTATATGCACGAACCATCATGTTGAAAAATTTTAGTACCATTAAGACAAAAATGCGTAAAAGGAAACCTATTCTCAATGATTAAAATGTCGCAATTGCAATTCTGGGATTATTTTGTGACATATCCTTTGACATTGTTTAGACAAGTGGCTCTACAAAAAGATGCAGCAGCAAACAGAGCTCAATACGTAGAATTCTGTTGAAACATAACTTACAGCTTTATATTTAATGCAACATCTAAGAGATACTGATTTTCCGAATTTTGCGAATTTATATTAACGATGATACAAGGTGACCCTTGATTTTTGAACAACATAATTTGAACTGATGAAGCAAAATTTACGACGAATTGCCTCTTTAACAGATACAATTCCGTTTTTTGGAGTGAATCAAATCCTTATGCAGTAAGACTGCGGAATTTTCAAGAAATCCGACAATTTAAGGTATTTTGTGCAATTAAAAAAGATAAAACAGTAAAACTACATTTTTATGAAGAAAGCTGAAATTGTAATTCATTAATAATACCAAGCAAATTATGTCCCCATTTTAAATTATGTATTAACTTTTATAGGAGAAAAATATTTAAATATTCTAGAACAGTTTGAAAATTGAGATTTAAGCAAATTACGTCTGGGGGACCACAGGCAATTTTTTTACCAACATTATGGCGCCCCATCATACAGTTCCAGATACCAACTTCTTACAAGCAACATTTCATGATAAATAGATTGTCAACAATGGATCTATTCTGTGGCATCCTAGTTCTCCTGATTTGACAGTCTTAGATAATTTTTTATGAGGAATGATAAAACATTTTTTATTGTAATCCAGTGACAACGATGAAGGACTGTATGGCAAGGGTAAGGGACGCGTTCGAAAATTTATCTGCAGATTCATTTAGAGCCGTCACCGACGACGAATTACCTCGGAGATACGAAAAATGTTTGAAAGTTCGAGGTGGATATTTTGCCGTTTAGCATTTTTACCATACAAAAATGTTAAACAAACAACCTTATACAAAGCCACCCTTATTTTTAATGCTAAATAAGATAACATTATAGATGTAGTTGGTTTACATTTTAAAAAAATTGACTTTCAACGATTTTTTCAAGTTAATATTTAATGTTAATTTTTGATCGCCCTGTATTTATTTATTATCAAAATATCAACACAGTCCATTAAAGCAGATCCTCTTCTAGAAAAAAACCCATCCCAATTAAATAATAAAGGCTTTAATATAATGTAGGCCCCAAAACATTCCAATATCGCTATTTAAAGAAAATAAATTAATTTTTTGTCTACCATATAGGATCCGCCATATTGAATTTTTTTAAAATTATTTCAGATCCATCATATGTTACCCCAAAAACTCCTCCGTACCAATTTTAGAGAAAATCGGACAAAAAGGAATTTTTTGTCGGCCATATTGGATAAACGAAATTGAATTTTTTAAAAATTATTTTAGATTCGACATATGCGACCCCGAAAACTTCCCCGTACCAATTTTGGAGAAAATCGGACAAAATTGATTTTTTTCGTCCGCCATATTGAATCCGCCACATTGATTTTTTTTTAAATTATTTTAGATTCGTCATATGCAATCCCGAAAACTTCCCCGTACCAATTTTGGTGAAAATCGGACAAAATTGACTTTTTCGTCCGCCATATTGGATCCGCCATAGTGAATTTTTTTAAAATCAATCAATATCAGGTTCGTTATGTGCAACTTAGAAAACTCCCCTAAACCAATTTTGGGGAAAATCGGATTAAATTAAATTTTTTGTCCGCCATATTGGATCCGCCATCTTGAGTTTTTTAGAAACAATTTCAGATTCATTGGGTACGACCCCGAGAATTCCTCCATACCAATTTTGGAGAAAATCGGAGAAAATTATTTTTTTTGGCCGCCATATTGTAAGCGCCATCTTGGATTTTATTGCATCAATTTCATCTAAAAAAATACGGGACCACCGCAGCAACTTTCTTTACATAACGTAAAAAATTTCATTCAAATCGGTGCAGCCGTTCCGGAGTAATCGGTGTACATACATAAAAAAATACATAGTCGACGAATTGAGAACCTCCTTCTTTTAGAAGTCGGTTAATAAATAAAATATAGGTTGTTTCATTTAAAATAAACAAAAAGGCATCAAGTTCCGGTATATTTTAGTTAAATTAACCCCATCGACTTTAGTAAAACTGCCAAATTTTAAAAATGTTCAAAATCTGTTTTTCCAGATAGGAGCATCGAGGGACAGCCTGAATAGACAACCATTTAAACACGACAGAAAGAGCTTTATTTATTTCTAACTGAAATTCTAATGTAAAAATATCGTTCGACTGGCGATATTTTTCAGTCTGCTATATGCGTACGAAGATTGGACTCTCGATCCAAACACCGAACGAAAAATGGAGGCTTTTGAAATGTATATCATAAGTACAGAGAGTAAACAACGCTAAGGTACTTAGACGTATGCGGAAAAGGAAAGAAGTGATGACCATCATTATAGAACAAAAAATTCATTATAGGGGGCATATAATAAAAGATGGGGGTATGATCTACTTAAACTTATTATGGTACGAAATATGCAAGGAAAGAGATTAGGTGAGAAACCTCAACATTCATGGCTTAAAGATCTAAGACGATGGTTTGAACCGTAGTTAATTGTAATTATCAGAGCAGCCGTTTCTAGGACTACACTAACCATTTGGATCCGCGGATTAAGAAGAAGAAGAAAAAGTAAAACATATACATTTTAGGATAACTAGTTTGGGTAATTAAGTCTTGCAGGATAATCGTCTGTACCTTTCAAGGATCAAAAAAAAAATGAAGCAATTTTTCTTGGACAACCTATTTTGTTGTGCCTATTTGAGCTATTATCTTTCTTACTCTGTTAGAAAGATTATCAAAAATCTCATTCAGAATGTCTTCTTTTAACATTCTTGCTCTTCTTGGATGAAAACAAATTGATTTTTTAGAAAAAAGTTGATTTCTTTTCAATTTTTTCAACCACGTTACTACCGGACAGGGTGATGGACTTATGGAGTGTTGCCTGCATAGTGCTTACCTTCAAGTAAAAGACAAGTTCTACACTCAGGATAACGGACTTCAGTCTCTTCAGTCGTCGTCAATCTATATATATATATATATATATATATATATATATATATATATATATATATATATATATATATGTGGCATGGTTCAACACTCTGAAAGTTTGTTGAGATATGTCGATCATATGGAAGGGCAATGATCAAGAAATTAGTGATTTCTTGAAATATCTAAACAGCATTCGACCTACAATTAAGTTTACCATGGAAAAAGAGGTAAATGATCAAATGCTCTTCCTAGATGTTAGATAAAACCATTCAAAAGTCACCGCACACTGGACACTATCTTAACCATGGTTTTAATCATTTTGTTGCAACAAAACGGGAACTATACGCAACGTCTATAATCGCGCTATTATCTATATGCAATAGTGCCGATTCACTGTAAAAAGAGGTAGCAAACATTAAATTCGAGTTACAACACAATGGTTATCTCTTAAAATTAATTTTCGATGTTATGAATAAATTTAGAACAACGACGACTGGATAGCAAGAAACATATGTCTTCTTCACATCTCCGTACATTAAGGGAAACTAGGAGAAAATATGACGAATTGGCACCAGTTATAGTATAAAAACAGCCTTTAAATCAGGAAGTACACTTAAAACTCATTTAACAAAACAGAACACGCTTGGGATAAATAACACCAAATAAAATGATCTGGAGCTGCTGCAATATATAAGGAACCCAACATGAAAAAAAAAAGAATTTATAAAACCTGCTAACATTAAAAATCATAATGGAATCTTTAGTGTTGAGATACTTAATCCTTGACAACCACTATTTTGAAACATCAAATCATTGAGGTGTGTACAGTGAAGTGAAACTTTGCGCTTCAATTGACACAGTTCCTAAATAAGCTCATGGCCTTAAGACAAAACATTCAGTTTATACTTGATAACAATTAAAGATGTAACCTAATCGAAACATCGTAAAAATAAACAAAAATAAAAACAATGCAAGTCGGACAACCACATTTTATTCTATTTTTAAATAGTTGTCCATAAAAATGGGGTTTTAACCTCCCAGTCGTTAAAATTTTGTTTATGGCCTGAATTCGTGAGTTATTATCTGGCAAACAACAAGCATTTATTTTAATGAAATATATAATTGTGCTCAAAAGCAACAACCTAAAAGGTAAATTACGGGGTATCCTTTTAGGGCACCAGGATTATTTTAACGCTTTCTTTACATAATTCAAAGAGTTTAAGGAATACTTACATGACACTCGGCATATTTTATGAATATGAAAGAATAAGGGCCTACAATAGGATAGACCCTAGCCCTATCTACCTGTTTGATGTAAGTTCTTTTAAATACATAATCCAACCTTACATTTTCTGCCTAATAAAATAGCAAACGAATTAAATTGAAATCGAAAAATTGTATCTATTTTTACTTTTACGTAATGCAACAGCAAAAATATAAACTGAAGAGCCTTTATGCAATTCTATAATTGCTTACCTACAGGTGAGAACATATAACTTATCTAAGAGTAAAACTAATGATAATAAAACAATGGTTATGAATTTCCACTATTCTTTATTTTTAATATTTAAAAAATCATAACAATTGTATCGACACACAGTGCCTCCTTCAGATGGTAAAGAATAATAAAGAATAGCGTAAATTTGTAACTAGTGTGTTATTATCATTAGTTATAATGAATTTTTATCAAGTATCAGCTAAATCTATTAACTCTTTAGTAAAAATTTCAAATTTTATTACGAAAATACAAGTACATTTCCCGAAGACGTTTCAAATACGTTTTATTAAATAAGCTAAACCACTTTCGTGATAGGATTAGCAGAAAATGAAGTATGATGTTTTCGCAAAGCTGCATTTCTGCGAAAAAAGGTCAAAACTGACAAACTGACTTAATGGATAAGCTCTGCGCTGTAAAATGATCTCTTGCTTACAAGATAGCATTAGATATTTCAAATGGGTTTAAAGCCTTCGCAAAACGAGAAGACTGCAGAGCGTTGATTAAAAGTGATTTTATCGAGGTTAATTGATGATGAACGTTTATTGCGAAAATACTTCAATTTTAAAATTTTGACTGTTATTTGTGTTTCTATCAGCGACTTTTATTGATATATGTTTTTAAATTGATCTTATCATAAATTTATCTCTATTTTAAAACTAATAGACCAAGCTGTTTCCAAAGGGTCTGTATAAAATACTAATGCAAATTTCTGAGGCTAAAATATAAGGATCAGCCATCTTTACTTTAGTCCAAGTGTTGAGAGTTTCCGAAATATAAGGTATCAAAATTATAATTTTTTTATGTAAATATTTATCTTAATAATAGCTTGAGTTGCACTAAATTAACACTTTGGTTTTCGTTAGGATTAAAAATCAAAATCTGATTACGTTTCTATGTACACTGTAGGTGCCGTGAGCAGCACTTTACCTATATCTAAAGGTTCACAACTTATTTGAGCTCCGGTATATTAAATTCATATTTAAAAATTCTTATTTCTTGTAATATTTTATCCAAAAAATAGTTGTCCCGTCGAGTAGCCCTGTCTGAGAAAATCGAATTTAAATGAAGAAATTTGGAGCGTATTTATAGACTAACAACAATAAAAATCTACATTTAACAAAGTAACACTTATAATAATATAAGAATAAACTGGCAAATAATAATAAGAAATACACATAAAGTCAATAACAAGCCATAACAAAATTACTTCATAGAGTCCGATCTTCCTGAAAATTTCGAAAAACCGTAAATAAATGGTGAAAAAGTTATTACTAGTTAAATCCCTTTGAAGCTCCTATTTCTCTATTGGCTAATTTTGCTTTAAATTACTCATTCGGGGGCTTTTGAGATCGCAGAGTGTAAATATGTAAAGATAATTTTAATTTCCCATTATCCAAGATGGCGGATTCAAAATGGTGGAGTATTATTTTTTTAATGCTAATATTTTCCTCTGAAATACTTACTCGGGGGGTTTTTGGGATGCTGAACACGAATCTGTAATGAGAATTTCTATTTTTCAATGTCCAAAATGACAGATTCAAAATGTTGGAATTTAATCTTTTTGTAAGTTAATTATCAACATCCTTTTGGGGACGCTGAGAGCGAATCGTCAATTAGAAATTCAATTGTCCAGAATTCGAAATAATGTAATTATTCTCAGCTACCCCAAAAATCCCTGAGCGCAAATTATCTCTGACATCAGTCGAACCCAGGATGTACTGGATGGGAGGTTATCTAAATGTTTCAGTATCTTTTCTTTTGTTTTGTTTCATATTTTTTTTTCTTGTGGCCTACATAACTTAGGTACAGTCAGATCCAGGTTACCAATGTAGCAGACAGCTGAGCGGACTGGTTTTGTTCGATACACTGATAACCGAAGCTTTCAAACTTACGTAGCCTGGGTGAGATGTTTCTTTTTATTTGTAATATTGTTACTATATTAGTTATAAGAAGTGTTTCAATAGTGAACCGCTATTTTAAAATTAAAATGTTATCTTGTAACTTATTCTTTGTAATCGTTTCCAAGGTTTCCATACTAACTAAAACTGAGGTATTAACTGATCTTTTACATCTCAATTATTTTTAATCTCGTTGATTATGAAGGAAATCAGGCTAAGAAATTGAAATGAAATCGATTAAAAGTGAAGAAAGTTGGTGTGATTTAGCCAAGCTACAAAAATACCTAAAAACACAACAAACTATAAAGAATAAAAAAAAACAAGAAATGAGAAGTAAAATTTTTTGGACAATCTCCTGACAATCCCAAAAATCTCCAAATATTTTCAGAACAAATACTTTACTTTTAAATAAATTAAAGTTAGCCATTTTGAATCCGCCACCTTGAATACTAAAAATTAAAATTCTCACTACAAATTCGTACTCAGTAACCCCAAAATCCACCGAGTATGTATTTTCAGAGAAAAGTATGAGCTTTCAAACAAATTAAGATCCGCCATTTTGAATCAGCTATCTTTGATATTTAAAAATTGAAATTCTCATTATAGATTCGTGCTCCATGATCCCAAAACCCTCCGAGTAACTATTTTCAGAACAACATATAATCTTTAAAAAAATTATGGTTAACCATTTTGAATCCGCCATCTTGGATATTGGAAAATTAATATTCGCAGTACATATTTGCACTCTGCGACCTCAAAAATCCCGAGTGAGTAATTTTAAGCACAAATACCGAAGAGAAAAATGGGAGCTTCAAAGGAATTTAACTAATAATAACTTTTTCACCACTTATTTTCGGTTTTTCTAAATTTTCAGGAAAATCTAATTTAATGAGGTAATTTTGCCATTCGAAAGCATGTACTTTTCTAATACTTTAGATATTTTTTAAAAATTTTTTAATCACGTAGAACATGGTCAGCAGGGATGTAACGTTGTGTACTAAATGTTCAAAATGGTCCCCATTTTTTCTACGGAAATAGTTGAACAGTATCTGTCCCATCATCTTAGCATCCAAGCATAAAGTGTTTACTAAATTTTGTATTCGTGCCCACAATTCTTTTTCGGTGTTTGAAGGTCTACAATATATCATCTGTTTAAGAGTTCCCTATAAAAAGTAATCCATAGGCGTCTGTCGGGTGAGCGGGAAGTATGTGTATGTGGGGAGGGGGGGGGTATATCGTCGTGTATCAACCATATATTTTGTTTAGTAGCCTGTGGAAACTCTTCCAATTTTGGTAAATTTACTAGGTAACCAAAATTATTTAAACTGAGTCGTAAAATTACAAAACCAATAATAAGTATGTCAATAATCTATGCTTATGCGTTAATTTTAAACTTATCTTGATAATGCACAACCTTTATTGCATCTGGGTTTTCGTCAGCATAAACGTGTTCAATATGTAAATTTGTCATACACTATATATATATATATATATATATATATATATATATATATATATATATATATATATATATATATGTTTTTATTAAAATTTACATCATGTTCTCTCCATTCATAAGTGAATCAACAGAAGCTTGGGCTCAAATCGAGGTTGAGAGATAAAAGTGTTTGTACGATCTGGAGGTGAAATGGAGGCAACAGCTATTCTCCTAAAGTTTCTTCTCTCTATTTACTCTATCTTTACAGACTGTTTCAAATATAAGTATTTGGCTTTCAGGCTCAGATTTTCTTCAACTCGTTCCAAAATTTTTTCCATAACCACCAATGTGCTATTCATAAAATTCCGTTCGTAATTAAGTGTTGCAGGAGAAAAAGAACCCGTTTCTCAAAAACGGCTTTCACCAGCAAATGTTTCATGGTTTGGTGCGCTTCTCCTTGAATATCTTTTTCGTTTCGTAATACTGTTTATTAACTAATGGTGGTACTTATCACATACGTTCCAAATTTCTTACATCAACCCTAAGCCTCGATAAAGTGTAAAAGGGCTACGAATATATCTGCTAAGGACTTAACCTCAGAGGAAAAATCACTGCTTACCAGAGATTTGAACTTCACCGTTGCTTCAAAAATATTCCCATTCTCGATATAATTAGCGCCGGGGATTCAGCACATCGAAGAGTCTTTGGCAGATGACTTCAGGTGCAAAGTACAAGAGACTCTGGAAAACATAACCAAACATCAGCAAAGACGAGGGAACTGCCCTTTCTAACGTTCAGTAGGATTGCAGTATTAAAATTCTGCCAATGGATAAAGGGAATGCCACAGTCGTAATGAATGCTCCCCATTCCCGATATAATTAGCGCCGCAGATTCAACACATCGAAGAATCTTTTGCAGATGAGTTCAGGTGGAAAGTAAAGGAGACTCTACAAAAATCTGGAAAAATGAAACCAAACATCAGCAAAGACGAAAAAACTGCCCTTCCTAACTTTCAAAAGGTGTGCATTATTAAAAGTCTACCAGTGGATAAAGGGAATACCACAGTCGTAATGAATGCTGAGACATATAATCAAAAAATTGACGAAGCTTTAAGGAAAGGAAATTACACATCTCTTGCTAAAGGTGCTACATCTACAATTGAGGGAAGAATTTATCGTGTTCTTAAGAAACATGAACGGTACATTCCTGAGAGGACCCGAACTAAATTGACGCCACACCACACTAAAACTCCGCATCTTTACGGACTCCCGAAGATAAATAAACAAGACATGCCTCTACGACCCATTACGAGTTACTAGAACTCTCCTACTTCTGAACTTGCCAAGTTTCTTCTTCCAATTCTGTTTCCATTATAAGTAAATATATCATCTTGAGTCAAGAACTCGCAATATTTCGTATAAATTATACGTGAAATAGAAGTTCAACTGGAAGTCCATTTTATTAATTTTGACGTGAAAAGCCTATAGATCAACGTTCCAGTTAATGAGTTACTAAATCATAAAAAGGAAAATTGAAGACCAGACCTTGGCCAAACGAACATCTATACTACCGCACGCCGTCATGAACTTGCTGGAAAGTTGTTTGACTAATTCCTATTTCCAGGAAAAGGAAAAATTCTACATGCAGGATGATGGACTACCGATGCGAATACTCATTCAACGGGATCGAAAATATTTTCAAGGAATGATTCGAGACTTTTGCAATTGAATCCGTATTTAAGAAACCAAAGTTATGGTTTAAATAGATAGAGGATACCTTTCTTATCTAGAATGAAAATGACCAAGAACTTCAAAACTTCCTTTCTCATTTCAACAATATCAGCCCAATCATTGACCTCACCCTGGAAAAAGAAGTAAAATATAAAATACCTTTCTTAGATGTTTTGGTTGACAGAAAAGGCAGACAAATTTGAATCCCAGTTTACAGAAAATCCACACATACACAGAACAGTACCTCAACTATTCATCCAACCATTCCGAAAACACCAAACAAGGAATTATCAGAAGTCTCGTTGATAGAGCCTTAATTCTCTGCAACTCTAACGTGAACTTGATGAAAGAGCACAATAACAATTACCTAAGAGCCAACGGATACTCATTATATCTGGTGAATAAAATTCAGAAACAACGCAGAAATAGGACAAGGTCGACAACGAACGAAGAACGAGAACCAATGTTGAACATTAAGTTAAAAGAATAGGAAAACTATATAAAATCAACGTTGTTTTTAATTAAAATAAATCTTTGAAAATCCGGCACACTAGGGTCAAACCAACAACTCAAAGCGACATGAAAAACTGTATGTATTAGAGAAAGGTACCTTCCAAGAAATTATGTGGAGGTTATCACTGAAATCAGAAACAGAAAAACTATCTAATGCTCTGAGAAGCAACGGATATTGCGCTGAAGATTTAACAATAAATATAAAAATCCAACTTCACAACAAAATGTCCTAAATGAATGGACAATGTTGTCTTATCTTACATACACGGAACCACCAACAAGATTGCCAGATTGCTCCAAAAATGAAACATTCGGACAATTTTCAACACATGTAAAAAGTTGGACAATGTTTGAAGTCTCGAAAGAACACAATTCCTGTTCAAACAGAAGACGTTTACAAGATACCTTGCTCTTGTGGTAAAGTGTATGTAGGTGAAACAGGACAGTCTATATCCACTAGGCTTAAGGAACATGAAAGCTGGATAAAAAAAAAACAAAATGTACATTCTGCAGTCGCTGAACACCAGCTTTGTCAAGTGACACTTTTAATTTAAAAGAAACTAAGGTGCTAGTATTAGTGCCTGGTTTATTTAAACGTAAAATTAGAGAATTAGTCAAAATTTGTAAATTTCCAAATAATATTAATTGCGGATTACAGTCTACATCACACATGGAAATCGATTTTAACCCTAGATCACGGTTCTCTGAACACCAGACTGGTATAAATACCCGGCTATTGCTCCTTGATAGTCATTCAGTGCTCTAATCTCATGGAGTAAAGTCCGTCAAGATGCCTCATGCAATCGTAGGCGAAACGCCGGATAATAATTCTAATTTGACCCGGTCTAAACCCAAGATCCATGATTTTTAACTTGATCAAAACCATGGAAGCTTCCGTTCCTTATTATTCTAAGGGTGTTTATTTAATATAACAATCCAAAATTTTATAATATTTAATCAGAGAAATATTTATATATATATATATATATATATATATATATATATATATATATATATATATATATATATATATATATATATATTAAGAAAACTACATTTTACACCTCATGTTTGAGGTACAAGGATGTTTTCATAAAAAAAAATACAAACATATTTTGATGTGAGCTATATACCGCTGATATATTGCTCATCTTTTCTGAATTACCCTGTTAACTAGGAAATATGAATTTTAGAATGTGTTTTTCTCACTCTCATGTACCAATTTTTGGCCGTTCCTG
Organism: Diaprepes abbreviatus; assembly: GCA_034092305.1. NCBI lineage: Eukaryota > Metazoa > Arthropoda > Insecta > Coleoptera > Curculionidae > Diaprepes > Diaprepes abbreviatus. The sequence goes on along the minus strand of JASJET010000193.1, from coordinate 679,248 downwards.
TCGACACTTTGCACCACACTAGCTGACTGAAAATTGTATTGGAGCGAGACAGCAACTGATTGTATTTTCGATAATAGTCTGTCAGACCTACATCAGTGCTTAAGGGTTAAGGTCAAATGAATTTAGATAATACTGAAAGAAAAAATAAATTTTAAAAACCCACTCCTATGTTCATTGTGTGGTCACTATTTTTTAAATGCAGAACAATAGTTGATGTAGTTAACGTCGGATAGGTTCGAATACCTTTGAAAAGCATCTATTATTATTTATGCTTTATTATCTGTTTTTGAAATTTGGCAACAACTTTGATAATTACTAAAATTTGAAGTTAAATAACATTGTGGAAAGTTTTATTCTTTTTACCTGTTTACATAACGTACAAATCTTACAAGTTCACATAAAAATTATATTAATAACCCTTAATCCACTCCATCTCTGTGCAGGCATAATTACGTTTCTAAGTGAGAGCTATGAGGGATAATAGCGTATGAAATAAAACTACGAAATAAAATATATTTTTTACCATCATGATATTCGTCACAAAATACATAAAAATAAAATGTCACCATAGAGCCGTTATGTACTTTTTTAATTGTTTATCCATAGATCTAAGACTAGTGCAAATTAGTTACCAAAATACGTTTACATTCCTTAGATATTTTCAAAACATTTAAAAAATGGAAAACAAAATGGTTTTTAACTTTCGTAATATGATTATTCGGGATAAAGTATAGTGATTTTGCAAAACCGTTTTTCTTTTTGCAAAATGATAAACACCAAGTAATTCACTCGATAAATTCTAAGCTGTAAAGTAATCTTTTCTTTACAATATAGTATTGGATATTTCAAAAAGATTTAAATCCTCCGTAAAGAATGCTAGTCTTATTGGTGGCAAAATATAAGTAATATAGTAATTTCTATTTGGAAATTATTTTGTGTCTTGATACCTACATGTTGCCATATATGTTCGCAACTAATACATAATCTTATTAAGTTATTAAAAATATTTTAAAGGTAAAAAGAGAAGTGGAAATTGGTTAAGAAAATTTCCTAAAGTCAATTTCTTTTATGAATATTAAATAATCATAAAATTAAATATGAACTCAGTTCTTGTCTACAATTAACATTCTTTAGAGGATTTTAAAAATAATTTTTCAATTTATTTATTCTTAAGGATTTATTTCATGAGATTGTCTATTAAGGAAGTTTTCACTTCACGTGGGTGAAAGTTTTTTTTTACATTTCTATAACAGAAAGCTCAATTATTTTTTTAATAATGGTCGAAAACATGAAAACTGAATTCCTATTATTTTTACATTTGTGTATTTTGACGTAAATACAATGCAAAATGAGGAAAAAAACTGTATATTTTTATAAACTTTACAGTTAATTTTTTTGCTCTTTTTCTTTTATTTTAATGAAATAAAATTATTTAAATAAGTATTGACATTGAATAAAATCGTACTTTTTTATTTAATTAAGTATTTGAAAGGCCTGTTTCATATAATTCAGAAGTAAATTCATAACGGCAAATTGTTAAAGAACTTATTGATTAAAACAGGAAAGTTGTAACGCGTTTTTCTTAAGAGGAGGAGTGGAGCAGTCGTACTCTTCGGATCTGCTATGTTTACGGCAGCGGAACATCGGTCAGTGGATATTTCTCGTGCAGACAGTCATCGGTCAAATGCTCAGCGCAGGGGTATCGGGTCGACGGTATCTACGTATATTCGGAATATCCCTGCTCTCTCAACTGATCCACGGTTTGACTGCCTGAAGGTCAAAATATCCACTCGGGGGTCGATTCTCGGGTGCCACCTTCGGGATTCACGTGGTCGAGGGCCCACTTATGCAAAGGGCAGCTTGTTACAGTGGAGAAACGGCAAGCCAGGGGTCAATTGTGCGTATTAGTGCTGACTGCCGGCTGCCAATTGTTACATGTAATAGTAAAAATGCGATTAGGTAATGAAACAAATGGTTTTAAAACATCCTGTATCCTGTATTCCATATTTTTTTTTATGGCCTAAAACTAACTTACAATCTAATATGAACAATAATATCAACAAATAAACGGTCTGGAGGGCAAGAGTATGATATGAGGGCTGTTCATGGTAGCTCGTACTGGTCGGTTGCGCTGAAGACGGTAACCCGGCGCTATCATTCACGACGCTATTCACGTACCTCGTACTACAAGGTTCTGACGCTATTCACGACGGCTCATACGCAAATTATCGCATTTCATATCTAAAATCCGCGGACGCTGTTTATGGCGCTTTATACTAAAATTCGACCGACGCACTAACGAGCATTTGGCCTCAAAAACCGGACAAAAAGGAGAAATGCAAAGTATATAAGGAATTATCGAAATTATTTTTTTTTGTATACCTGAGTAACCGTACTCTCATAAAATTATGATAAAGTGGCCCCTCCCCGCCGCTACGCTCCACACAGTTAATTGCAATCTTGGCTTCGTTCAATACACACGCATTCGTTCTTGAAAGATTTTTTTAGACTTGTGTTTGATGTTTGGTATTTTGTAAAGTAAATATTAAAAAAACAATTTTTTGTGATGAAATCTGAAAAACAAGGTATGTATTTAATTTTAATATATATTATTCAAAAATATAATGACTGTTTAGTATTCTTATGGATCTAAAATAATATGCAAGAAAATTTTCTATTTTTTTGTTGTTCCGAGCTAGGTCGGGCTACAATTCTTTTTTTATTATAAACTATAGACATTAACTATATCATAATAGTCAAAACATTTTCCACATGTTTCCACCTCTTAAAAAACCGCTTTCAGTTCCACGGTTTTTTTTTTTTGCAATAATTTTGATTATTTTTTACTTACATACATATTTTTATTCCTATAGGTACAGATTTGACATTAAATGTTATTGAAGTATATCGGTAAACGCTATACATGCTTTTTAAACAAAGCACATCCAGAACACTTGAAGATAAGGTATCATTTATGGAACATAAGCTCCGCGAAATGATGAAATTTCCCCAAAACGAGTGTCTTACTATAAGTCCCGATTTAAAACATTTTAATAGTGATTTGAAGAAGAGATGGATGTCATCTAACTATACTGAAGAAAGATTTTTGAAAAAAAAAAACGAGAAATGGCCCAATACATCAATACCAGTACATAACTGGGCCACGAATTCTACGGGACGCCCAAGGAAGCATTTCCAAGAATTACATGATCATAGTAAACGACGAAACACAAAAGAACTCCGCGAACAGGTATCTGTTGAGGAGCTTACCTATGCAGCCAGCATAAATTAACGAATGTCTGGAAATGCCACGGCCTCTAAACTTATAATAGATACAACTTCAACATCAACAAGAGCCAAACGTTACAGGAAGGTAATAAATACTGCTCCGAAACCGAAAGTAAAAAAGTACACACCTGAGCAAGCTTTGCAAAATCTTTGTTGGAGGTGACTTTACAAGGAGGTAATGGGAGTTGTTACACGATTCCAATAAGGGTATATTTCCCTGTTATCCTCTAATTAGAGAAGCAAAGAAACCCTGCTATCCAACACCAGAGTCAATCCGAGTTACGGAGACGTAACGGTAGAAAACTTTAGAATGTCAAACTTTGTAAAAGACTTTTTATGTGAAAACGTACAATTACCATAAGCCAACATATAAAACGATACCCATTACATTTTTTTAATATTACTCCCTTCCCCCTCCCCACCATAAGTCAGCGTTCCTTCACCCGATTAGTAAAATAAAGCCAGAAATGAAATCGGAGCACCTAAAAACATATAAAATGATACCCATTAGGTTTTTTTAATATTACTTCCCTCCCCACCCTAAGTTAACACCTCTTTACCCGATTGGTAAAATAATGCCATAAATGAAATTGGAGCACTTAAAAACATGTAAAACGATAACCATTACGTTTTTTTGATATTTCTTCCCTTCCCTTCCCCACCCTAAGTCAGCCCCCCCTTTACCTGATTAGTAAAATATTGCCAAAAATCAACTTAGCGCCCTCAAAAATCCTCGGAAACTGATTTTGACACGTCTAGAGTCAAAAACAACGACGTTATTAATTTTGTCCGGTTTTTCAGGCCAAATGCTCGTTAGTGCGACGGTGGTATACATGATATGTAACAATAATCCGGCATCAATCGGCGATAGGCGGTGTCTCTACACGCGGCGGCGGCAATAAACGTCGGGGCGACAATTGTTAAGCGCCCTTATCAACGGACATCGGAGGGCACCTGGCGGTACAACATATTCCTGGTCAATACGGAAACATAAACAAAACTTACGGCATTCAGTGCGTGTATGTATAGGTGACGGTAGGAAGGAACGAAATGAACTACCGCTGCCCGTACTTATAAGAATCCTCAACAGCGGCAGCAGGATGGAACCACATTGCTCTTTCTTACAAGGGTCCTCGACATTGTCGATCAATAGCGGTAGGAAATTAGGAAAGGAATCGATACTTCCCGTACTTATAAGGGTCCTCGGCAGTGACGGTAGGATGACACAACATTGCCCGTTCTTACAAGGGTCCTTGGCAATGCTGGCCATTAGCGGGGTAGGACGTAAGGAAGGTAGTGTATGGTGAAACACCATATACACACAAGCCTAGCCTCACCTACATTGCTAGACCAGGATGGCGCGGTCCGGCAGGCGACCCAGTCAGTCCTTTTGGACTGTTGACCCGGGTGGAGAACGTGCAGTTCTCAGCGAAATAATGGTCTGCTCGAGCTTAAGTAGTCGGCCCGAGTTCCCACTACGCTGACGTGTGACGGCGGTGATCGCGCATACAATACTGCTGTATGCGGCGCGCAATTACTATGGTCGGACGCTCTGAAAATCTAGGAAAATTATTTCCCGGCATAGCGCGGTAAATCTAATTATATACCGGTAATATTGAAACTTTAAGTATTCTTTTCCCGCAAGAATCAGATTTTCGGATGTAAAATAAATAAATTAAATCCCGGCGAACATACTCATGCCCAAAAATTAGTAACTTTGTTAAAAGTTATGCTGCTTTTTGAAGAAAACTTCTGTTCAAGAGGAATCTCGGTAGAGATTAATGGAGCTACTTTCCAATATTATCAGCGGTGGTCAGACAGAAGTTTTAGGTTATTCTAAACATGAATATACCGAATTGAGTTTTAGATCGTTTCTCAAATACAACAAAATTACCAAGTTTAGAATAAAAACTAGTAGAACTCAACACTAACGAAGAATTTAAAGTAAAATTCAAAAATTTTTAATTATACCTACTGAACCCACGCTAAGCTAAATATCATTGTTCATTGATGATGACAGTTTTAGCCGATCATATTTATACCGCGGTAAATCAAAAAACTACACCCAACCTGTGACATTACTCTTAAATTACTCACAAGCTGTAGTGTTCGTCTGCAGAAATTTGAAGATACTATAAGCTGTTAGGAAAAATTTTAAAACTAAGATCTACAAAACTAAACCAGTATTATTTGCAGTATGTTGATAAATCAACGAATAGGTCGTGTGTTAAAATATCATGATCATAAAAAAATAGACGCAGGGTAGTCTTGATTCCGCTCTTAAAAACGCCCATGTCTCTTCAAATTTTGATAGCATCAATGCCCTAGAATAAAAGTTATAACATTAAGTTACAATGTTTTAATCACACAAAAAGTTATTTTAAAAAAAAACATATGAAATCGGTAATTGTTCTTACAACATTGTTTCGTTCTTTAGCCATCAGAACAATACCTCTAAGTAATATTCCTTGTTTAATAATGATTTTAATATTTTCCTTTTCGGTGGGTGCAGGAGATACCCGACGCGGATTTGTTATGGCCGAGAAGTAGTTTTGAACACAATAAATTTTCTATCGAGAAATATTCATGCTCTCAGTTTTCATTTCAGGCCGATGAAGTTATATTAGCGGTTCCTTCACTTAATAACCGTTAATAAATCAAATCTTTGGGAAGTTCGTCTTTGATGTTTTAATAAAGTTATGGTGCATTGATAATAATGTTATATGGTTTTTCTTGGGTTATTTTATTTAAGTTTTTGTTGTGAGGTAAACTCTAATAGCCCTAAAGGATAATCGTCAAATTTTAACATGTAACAGTTTTTTAAAATCAAACAAAAAAAATTTTATATTAATATATTTAATACGGTATAACAAGATGGAGTTTGTTCTGTTTCAAAGATAACAAGGTTCGTATCATTTATCAGTATGGATAAGTCTTTTACTACCTGTTTTATGGAAGTAACCTCGGAGGAATTTATATCCGTCAGTGGTTTTGGACAGCTTTCTTATTTATTACAGAGTCTTAAGGTGTATGTGTATCCATATTATTGTATAGCCCCGCATTAGAATTTTCATAATTTCTGGTTTGGAATTCACGAATGCCCTGTTGTACCAGAGTATGGAAATTTTAATTTTCCTTCCATTATGAAGGAAGACATATTAATTATGACTTATTTTTAATGTTGTCTTAGACAAAGCATTTTCCACTAAATGAAATGGAATAGAGGAATTAAATGACCATTTTCAAAGTGGATTTTAACCATATAAACTAAGAGAGTGTATATTTTTTATTTTCTTCCAAAATCGTTCCAAATTGAGACAAAATTAATCCGTTATCAAAGATGTGGCTGCTATGTTACGTTTGGATCGAATATCTGCTTTTTTTTAGAAAACACAAACCTAGACAAAATATGGATACGTAATAATAAGCGATTCCATCCACATAAATATTTTAAAATAAATCTATCGAAGGAACCCTATACTCTTCTCCATAATTAACACTATTTATAGCTAGAGGGATAAATGTCACGGATATTCTTAATATATGTTATTGGCGACCTTCGAATTGTTTAAAATGAGCAAATTTTTCCATCATAGAAAAACGAAAACTCGCTAAATATACAATATATTCATTTGATCATGTGCTAAGAATTCGTATAATACTTTTTATCTGCTAAACGAGAAAATAATCATTAAAATACCTACTAAGTAACTAAAATGGCTAATTGTTTTTCTTTTATTTTTTTATGAAAACTTCTAAATATATAAAAACATAGGACAGTTTTAGTAACATTTTGCACAAAGCTAGGTAAACTTACAAAAAATGAAAATAGTTGCTTTGGAATGGGATTGTAGGGGTTTGTAGTTCTGATGCTACGGTGAAAAAGTAATTTTTGAGGTTGGGATTTAAATAGTTAGAGTATTTACAGTCTAAATCCCGTTCTAAATTCAGTCAGAGTAAAGTTGTAATGGAATACACACTAGTTATTTTATATTGATCAACGCGAAGAGTATTCTAATAAAATGAGTAATTAAATAATCAATCTGTAAATAAATTTTAACCTACCCTGGTCATGTAATTAAAACCGAGGAGATAAGTGACGAGGGAGGTCTTAACATGTGGTATCTATAAAACGATTCTCCCATTATAAGGAAACAAAAGAATAATCAAATAAACTCACTATAAGTTAATAAATCGTTTGCTAAAATGTAAAAATAATTCGGATAATGACTGTTTTTTTTCTATTCAGAAGAAAGAAGGAGTTAAATATGAATAGTATTTTTCACGGTCGTTAAAATTGTTGTTCTTTTAGTTATAACAAGACGTAGATTAGTTAGATTAATTGTTTTTTTTTATATAAAAAATAAAACTAAGACGTTCAGAGGCCAATTGGGGAATTTAATATTCGGCATAAAATGGCTAACGCCATCTATGGATGAGGACCGAAACTTTCGGGAATAAAATTCACCCCTAGATAGTGTACAATTGAGAGAACACGCGAAATACCGTGGGCATGCAAGTTTGACCTTTTTAAAAATAACAAACTTTAGTTACGATCTGGAATTCGTTAAGTGCGGTACGAAATTGGGAATAGGTCACAGAAAATTACGTGTCGTGTATATTCGGCGGGAATGATGGTTTTTTGTTTTTGTTTTGTTTTTTATTTAATCTGGGAATTTAAGGGAATATCATGTTTCTATTTCACTTGGTAAAATGCCGACTTCAGCACCATTTGTTTAAACAATTTAAATATGTGTTTTTCGGGTTTTAATTTCTTTATTCTTGGATTAATATTTTAAAAGGCTATTTATACATTTTAATTTCTAAATAAGGATTGTTACTCTTTTAATAGAACGACTAATGGGAGCAATTATTTTAGTATCTTGATATTGTTATTCATTATTAATTTTAAGTTTCTCATTATAAATAATCTCGTTTCCTATTTATTTTTGTCAATAGACTTAAGTGTTTTGAGAAACTCGTTTTGTTTAATTTGCTAGAAACCTTCACGCGATTTAACTTGCGGACGCACTATTGTGAGAGCTTCAAAACAAAAGGCGAAATCAAACCAGTGTGTAACAGGTTTGAATAAGAAGGTTAAAATTTCTATTTTTGTTTTATTTAGCGCCGGGAAAAGTTTGTTTTATTCTCCATTGAGGAAGGGCGTAGTCTATTCGTGTATTTTTGTTATTTTTTTGTTAAAAAACTATTTAAACATAACCTTTTCAAAATGAGGTTTAAAATAACGGTTTAACGCCCGTTACTTTAACATTACTTTGAAATTGTGTTGATTAAATTTTAGGTTCTTTTGGTAAATACTTTGGTCTTTTATTTATTTTCTTTAAATCGTTTAAAGAAACTTGTAATTTTTTTCATCAATAAAAACTTTCACACAATTAATCTTGCACACACCCTAACTTATAACAAAATAGTCAATAGAAGATTCCAGACATCACAACTGAGAAAGGAGCTTTTAGTGATACTTGAGGTTATGATATATGGTATTAGTAACAACCTATAGTTATTTGATACTAAAACTGCGATAACTCAATAAGATCTACTAGACTACCGGTGTGCCATTGTTAGAGTGGGAGTACTGATAGGTCTATAGGATAGTTGCTAAATAACATGTGATGAGAATGCATCGTAGACCAAACGAAGATACAATCTTGTTACTGGAAGCCGTTAGGCAAGTTCAATTAACGTGACTCCTTGGATGCGCGATAACGATCGACCTCGAATAACCTGTAGCTATGATGGGATGTAAAGAACCCAACAAGGCCTAGTTCGCGTATGATCAAGTATCGCCATCTTTGCTTCATTCATTCAATGGCTGCTCGACTGTCAGTATAGATAAAGACATTCCTTCCTTCATATTCTCTTCACATATTTAGTCATTTATCTGCTTGAAGTCTATGCTATACTTCCCCAAAAACACATACATTTTTGATTTAAAAGCAAGTTTATGTATATCAGTGTTTGTTTTTGTACGTTCATTAGAACTATAACTTATTCAAATTTCGCGTGTCCACTTTTCCTTTTAAAGTAGTGGTGCATGGAAAATTAATGTTTCTAGACTGAATTATTTTGTACATGTTGTAATGAAGTTTTGATCGACATTCACTTAAATAAAACACCACTTGATATGTTAAATGGTTTCTTTTATTTGAAGAGTAATTATTTTAAATTGCCTTTTTATTTAGAAAACAATTACTTTATTTTCTGAAAATATATTATTGTCAGGCTTTTGTCGGTGTATATATATAATATTCCGAGCATCATTTATCCTGGTCTAGTTATTAATTAAAAAACACAACATTTTATTTTTTAAAATAATAAATATTTTTTTATTTTTTTTTTTGCATAGAATCAAACAATATACCATATTTTTCTTATTGAATATATTCTTTTCTTACATATATATATATATATATATATATATATATATATATATATATATATATATATATATATATAGGGATATAACACAAAGTGTCCGGTAAGAACCTCCTAATTTCATAAAAGGGAGGTCAAAAATAACCCTACTTTATAATAGAAAAAAAAATCTTAAGGTGTTCCTTAACGGAGATACAGAGCCCTAAAGGGATACCCAGCGATTTACTACATCAGTTCTCAATTTTGAACCCACTTGTATAATTTAATGAAATTTTAATATTTTATAGAGGCCATAAAGACTCATTAAACTATACTACGGGTAATGTTTTAGATCAGAAAAGTCAGGAACAGACTTGCAGCTACACTAGTTGGACCTATTTTTTGACAGGTGTAATTTTACAGAGCTGAAAACTGATTTTCTTGATAAAAGGTACTCTTAATTTATTTCGATAAAACTGACGGTTTTCGAGATAAATCGGTTATTATGCAAAGCACTCAAAAGTTACTGGTACTAAACACAAACGGATAAAACTAAGGTTGTTATTATTAGCTACATAATTAGTTACCATTGACGGAACTTATCAAAACCGCCTTCAAGCAAACATAATTTAAAAAAAATTAAAGAACATTCTTATTCAGAGTTTGCTGATATGCATTTCATTTATGGTGAAGTGCTGTCAAATTCTTCGAAAGCAAGAAGATTTATGCTGAAAGATTGCCAGTTAGAACATTTTAAAGTCCAAAAACCTTTCAAGTAGTTGATCAAAACCGAAGGAAAGCAGGAAATGGATGATTAAAAAATTATTAGAATCAATGAGTTAAGTTTTTATATGTTTTATTTAGGGTCATTTTTGCCGCGACGTGGTGGTGAAGGCCCTCCCAGGAGGGCACGAAAGAAACAAATTTTCCAAGATAATGCTCATAACCCTTTCAAAAAGCATAAGAAAGCTCGCAACATAAAACAATGTTACAAAATGGATTGTACATGAAACTCTAACAGAACAGTTACTCCAACTAATTTATACAACAACATAACCTAGATCTAAATTTTTCTAACCCTATTTTGTTTAACAATTACAGCAGTTTTATAAGAGATGGCAGAATAAACTCACATAATCTACATTTTGGCCTCATGAATACCCGCACGCTATAATTGAAAACAAATACAAACAAAGGAATATCGTAAATGTGTGAGCTGGCGTCATCGGGAATAACTTTATTTGTTTTGGAAGGAATATTTAATGGTGAGATTTATTTACTATTTTTGCAGCAAAATTTATATAATTTATTGGAAAACATACCTCTTGATAGAAGAATGCAAATGTGGTACATGCATGATGGTGCTCCACCACATGTTAACCGTAGGGGGAGGTAGGAGAGCATTGGGTACTTTTTTACATAGATGGTAATAAAACTGTTATTTTTTTATCAAAATCAAAATTTTATTCCAAATATATCTAGCACACATATTTGGTAGTAATTATTGCAAAGACAAGTTTTGGTATTGTAATCAGTCTCAAAGTTACAAAAGATCTTCTGACACATGTCCAAAGTGCCCAAACCTCTCGGTGGTCGGGTGGTTTGGGCACCCCTGTAGGGAGGTTTGGGCATTGTATTTAATACGCCACATATTGCTATACTATACTACTATGCTTATATTATATAACATTGCTATAACAACTTGTAATACAAATATTTTTTCTTATCATAGACTTTAAAAAAATAAACAAAGTGACTAAGAATGAATACTGCACGATGTTGGACTTAATTAAACTTATCTTATATTTGGTATAACCCAGATAGGCTTGTCAAATTTATATTTAGAGCTGTCACGTTTCATCCATGTCGTTGGTGTAGGTAATTTTGTCTTTGTATCCTCCAGGGGGACGCTGGCTACGTCCTTGATGTAGAAAATATAAATGTATTTCGTATCTTACTTGCTCTCATAAATTTGACAGTTGCCATGGAGTGACTAACTTCTTCGATTAACCCAACATAATGATAGACAGTTTTTTGGTGTCCAATTTAACCAACACAAAGTTATTGATCTGGAAATTTCTATCCAGAACAATGACATTGTCTTCATCAAAATCTTCTTCCGAGGATTCAACGAGGGCTTCGTCAGAAACAGAAACATTTTCTATTTCATCATCGCTGCTCATTTTCCTGTTTTTTTTTCTAGTTTCGCATTAAATTCTTCAGCAAGCTTCGAAATTGTTTTCTGTCCTGTTTTTTTAGGGCATTTCCTATTTTTGTTAACCTCCTTGTTGTCTTTCTTCTTCTTCCATTTCTATAAGTCTTTTCTTGGGTGTGTCCGTAAATATCCTAGATTTTCCCTTCTTCCGTGTCATGCCACACAATTTTCTGGAGCCAGCCTTCGGATATAGTCTTACTAAAGCAGATGTTACTATGACAGTGTCCTTAGTCTGGCTTCTAATTGGAGATTCGAGTTGAGATCGTCCAGCGACTTCTACATTTAAACTAGTACGATCCTCTAGACTCTGATTTTCTTCCTCTGAACGCTGTTCCGTGAGAACTTGGTCTGAAATCGATTGTTCTGTAGGTGCATTATCCTCATTCGGCAAGCAACGATCAGTGACAGAAAAACAAAGGAAATCGCTGGGTATCCCTTTAAGGGCTGTATCTCCGTTAAAGGACACTTTGGGTTTTTTTCTCTATAACAAAGTAGGATTATTTTGACCCCCTTTGTATACTCCCGAGTAATTAGGAGATAGCAATAATGTTCCCATTAAGTAGGGTGGATCTCGTATATATGAATATTTAATCATTGTCCTTTAGTGTGACTCTATGACGCACTTGTACCAAACAAGTAAAAATAAAAGCCCTTTAGGTGATCAAAAATGCCTTGTTTTTATAAATTATTGAACTTTCAGTAGTGTTGATAATATTTAGTAAAAAAATTAATAAATATACTAATTTAGAGTGTCGGGTTTTTCTTAGGTTTGCAGGTTTGCGCAACCCCCCAAAAAATTGTTAATTAAATAAAAGATTCTAATAAATATTAGTACAAATATTTTTTTCATTTTTGCCGATAATTTAAAAATTAAATTTAAATCAATTTTCTACCTAGACTATACGCGAACAGCAGTCAATTATTGAAATAATTTAACTTGCTTTGCCTAAAAGTCAAGAATAATTTGTCTGTATTACAGTGTTACGTCTGTAAACATGATCGCTTTGCTGGTATGTAATTTTAATGCAATCCAAGCTAATCCATTGGAGCGTATATAAAGTTGCCTATCTAAGGGTGAGACCACACGACAAGAAAAATTTGAGCGTAGGCGTACTACGCTTTTTTAAGTTAAAAATATGTCGTCCACACGGGATATTTCGTTCCGCGGTCATAAGAGGTATGGTTTTTTCTTGTCTTAACGCAACTTTTATCGGGATTTTTGTTTATATTTTATCTAAAAATTAAGATGAGGCAAAATAAAACATTAATTGCGGCAGTATTGTAATCTAGAAAAAAGGTTACAAAATTTAAGGATATTATTGATCTATTCTTTATTAAAAAACAGGAAAGTCGTTGCTACTAGGTCTGGTCTAATTTGAGGGAAATATTAGAGAAAGCGTTGGACATAATAATAATTTAATTCAAGAAATGCGAGAAAATGATCCTGATTTTTTAAAAATATTTCCCTGTTACTATTAGTGAATTTGAAGAGGTTTTTGCAATTGTTAGGCCAATAATTAGGAATATGGAAATGTGTACAGCTATACCCTTATTACTAGGTTGCAAATAACATAGTGATATATAGCTGATGAAATCAGCATGTGAACGCAGCAGTGCAAATTCCGAGTCGGTAAACAGTGTTTCTGAAATTATTTAGGATACTTGTGCCTTATTATAAGACCCCTTAAAAGTTTACCCGTTCTACTTAATTAATTGTAACAATTGTTTTAATAATTACAATTGTTTGTAGTTTTCAAAAGAATACATTACATATGATACTAACTGGATTTCTGTTATTAAATTTTCATCAATGCTAATTTTTACTTTTTAATTGTCTATAATAGGTTTATATAAAGTTTGCTAAGGATAGCGTTGCCAAATGACAGGAATTTTCCTGACATGTCTGAAATTTTAGCCCCCTGTTAAGGAAACAGGAAAAAACTGCAGTTATCTGTATTTTTTGAAATTAAAAGAGGAAAATATAAGTAATAAAAAAATTTCTTTTATTTATTCTAGTAAGAAAAAATAAATTAATTAAACATTAACAAAATGAGTGAATTTTTAATTTAGTATGTTAATAAATTTAATTTCGTACTTTTTATTGTTTGATGTTTCTCTTGGCAATTGCTGGTTTTTATAACTATTTCATGACATTCTTACTATGATATGTTCTTTTAATTAAATTGTGTCAAGAGTAGAACCTTAACTGAAGATATTGTTGTCAACCGACTGATACTACAAGTTATTAATTATTAAATTACTATATATAAATATTTTTAAGTTACTCTTCTAAAATAATAGATAATTATAATCTAATATTTAATAATCTCTTAAGAACAAGTTATATCTTAAGTAAATTTATAATCTAATCGGCTCAGACAAAACCATGCCTTAATCTCCGAAACTTTAAAACTATTTTTTACAGAAACTATTAACTTTGTTCATAGTGTCTTATCTTTCCATAAATACAAACTTTTTCATTTCAGTAATCATGTAAATAAATAGTTATAAGTTATATTTGTTAGTACGCCTATGACTGTAAAATAATAATTTAGATACAGAAATAGAATATAAATAGGACATAAACATAGAGACGAGGGGAACTAAAATTAAAAAAACTACAATAGTGACACTAAATTAGTAAGTAAGAAGAAAAACTGTTGTTACCTCCTAATTTAGTGAATATTTTTTAAAAAAATAAAAGTGATATTAGAGGAAGAACCAGCGATAAACCAGAACCAAAACCAGCAAAGTTATAACATTGGTGGCAGCTAAAAGCAAACCTTATAATGATATAGACTGCCTCTTTCTCTCTTTAGTCCACTACGATCACATTAATGAGAACACTCGCTCGATATTCGCATTTGGTGCTTCGATTGCAAATATTTTGAAAATCTCACTGCCCTAACATACCACGTACAACATTCAGGCAAAATGTCTGAATACTTACTGAAAGGTCAGAGATATTGTCAGAAAATCTCATTATTTGATCTGGTAACCATAGCCATGTCTCTGGATTAGCGTCTCGATATCAGAGATTGTTGTTGAATAGAAATTATATTATGTAACGGCCTTTATTTCATAATTTTTAATGTATTTAACAAACAACTATGTTATTGCAATTGTTATATAATTAAAAAAAATTAACAAATATTGTTTTTTTTTTATAAATTAAAACAATTTAACATAGTTCCATTATTTCAAAACTCGCAAAATAAAAAATATAAATAAAACAACACACTATTGAAAAAAAAACATAGGTTATGTTCATACAAAATATTAAAAATAAACAGTTTCCGTCTTATTTTACGCACTCCGCTGAAAAGTTAAACATTATTTTGCGTAATGACCTTGGAAAAGGCCGATTTAGGCGGGAAATCTGTTTTTTCTTTTTTTAATTTAACGAATCACAATGCTTGAAATTTGACATATGTGTTATTACGCTACGCATACGCTCAGACTTTTCTTGTCATCTTGACTCACTCTAAGACTTGGAGATTAATTTCATCCCATAAGGTAAATGAATGTTACAAGTCAACTTGCACACCTGTGTTTAAGCTGTATCTTCGCTGTCAGTTTATTTTAACCAGGTTCAAAAAGTTTCTGGCGATGAAATAATTACGTCACATTAAAATTGTTTGCACATGTTATGAAACAATTATAGATATGCTTCTAAATAAGTGAACATATGCTTCTCGTCGTTATTGTATTCGGGCGATCGAAAATACGAGCATAATTTCAAATGTGTTTCAAAACAGATCTAAAAATATATTAAACCGGGTTACTCCGCGAGAAAACACCTTTAGTTCGCCCGTCAATTTGGTTATTTTGTAGTTGTCTTTGTTTGCTGTGCCGTTTGTATTACATTCAGAGTTTAATTGCAGAGCAATTCTGTGGTCGGTCGTTAAGTGATAAGGCTAAAATAAAAATGCTTGAAAGGCCTACTACTAGTTTAAAAATGGAACAATTCGTATCTAGCAAAAAAAGAACTTTTACTAGGAAATTTAATCCGGACCTTAATAATAAACATACGTAGCTTTGTGGTTGTGAAATTAAAAATGCTCTATTTTGTTTTCCTTTTTTATTATTTGGAGGAGAAATTTCTTGAACAAAAGTAGTTTTGCCGATTTAAATCATTCGGAGAACCGCATTAATTAGCTTACGTTGTCGGAAAAACATATGAAAAATATTGGGCAATATTCAGTTTTTGGGACTATTAACGTAGCTGCTCAATTAAGCAGCACCTATCGAAGAGATATTGAACTGCACAATAAAAAAGTAAGACATTTTAAACATTATAAATAGTTATGTGCATTTCAGTAGAGTTTTCGAACTCGTGTTACGAAGACATGATAAGTCTACGCCTTCCTCTAATCCTGGGGTTCTTCGAGGTTCAACTGATTTTAGTGTTGAGTTAGACGGTGCTCTGAAATAACATTTGGAAAAAGCATCGGTATATAAACGTACGTCAAAAACCATTCCAAATGAAATTTTAGAAGCAATGTTTATTGTATGTCTAGAGGAAATTTCAGGACTCCTTGTATTTTATGACTATCTTTCACAAAACATCAAGCTAAGTTACACATTTAATGAACTTCTAAAACTTTCAAAAATGTTGACTGTTATTCTGATGACATAGGCTGAAGCAGAATAAAGCTTTTCTACCCGCAAACGGATAACAACGTTTTCACGGAATACTATGAGCCAAAAAAGACTATCTTTCACAAAACATCAAGCTAAGTTAGACATTTAGTGAAATTCTAAAACTTTCAAAAATTTAAACTGTTATTTCGATGACATCGGCGGAAGCAGAATAAAGCTTTTATACCCGCAAACCGATAACAACGTTTTCACGGAATACCATGAGCCAAAAAAGACTTTCTGCTTTGGAAATGCTTTCTAAAGAAAGGGATCTTCTCAAAAGCTTACCTGATTTCAGTCAGCAGATTATTGAGAAGTTTGTCAACGCCAAAGATCGGCGTATGGATATTCTTTATAAATAATTCACACAGGAAATTACACATGCATTATGTTTTTACTGTTTAATTTTTTAAATTTACTACCGTCTTTATGTTTAGTTATTTAAAATACCCTATTTTGTTTTATGCTAACTCAGTTTTGAAAGACTTTTATTTCTTCATCCACTGGAGCCTGGCAGGTTTTATATATAAATATATATATATATATATATATATATATATATATATATATATATATATATATATATATATATATATATATATATATATATATATATATATATATATATATATATATATATATTGTATCATCATGTCAGATATATAAAATAAAATAGAATCAATCATGGTGGGATCGTTTGGTGCGACACGTGGCTTTGGCTGCTGAAATTAGCAGTAGGCCTGGTGGCCAGTACCGAAAAATGCGACCCCTATCCTTTGGACAGCGCGTTTCGTGTACTTGATTTTACATATTTCTGTTTTAATTCACCGTCGCCCCACCATATGGCGGTTTTTTTTACAAACTTTGTTAATCTGTGTGGTTCTTGTGTTATCAAGTGGACCATCGAGATGTCGCCTTTATCGTCTTGTTTGCTGTTTTTTGATTTTAAACTCAGGTTTATAGGATGCAAAGGCGAGATGATGGTTTGTACCGAATGCGGTGGCCTGACGAGTCCCATATTAGGACGAAACAGCGCTGTCGCCATCTGTCGAACCCGGAGTTTTTCCATATCTTGGAGTGCTCCGCACTTTTTAACACGAGAATCATGTAGATTGACAAATTACACATGAAACTTATCTATTTATTTATATATATATATATATATATATATATATATATATATATATATATATATATATATATGTGCTTTTAATGTACGATTGAAATTGCATTCTCTATTTTTTTAAAGCATCAGCCGCCACTGCTAATCTATAAGATAAATAAAACATATCATTTTCTTTAGGTACATACGATTAATCTTATATCTCACACAAGTATGAATATGAGTTTTCCAAAAAAAAATGTATCTCAATAGATACAGTAGTATTATAAAGATATGTTGAAGAAAAGTTGTGAAAATACGGCATCTATCACGTCGTTGGCAACACTGCACGTATATCCACAAACTGGTCGAAGTACTGTTGTAACTTTAAAATGTATGTAAGCTAGTAAGCATTATTTACATGAAAAATTTCAGATGAGATGTCGGCTGCGATAAACCGATAATTGAACAATAATGATTCTATAATGTTTCTGTTTTACCATTTTTGAAGTAGGTAACCCAAAAAATTAAATAAAATTCGTTTAGAACGTGGGACTGGCTTTACATGAATTGTGATTAAAATCTAGAAATGTGTTTACATATATATTTATATATTTCCAAAATTTCTGTAAAAAGAAGCCAAATGAAAAAAGCATTAAATATATAAAACTAATCGAAATTAATTCAGTTAATCGGTGAACAATCACAATCGGTTCTGTGGTAATAGAAAATAACTACCAAAAAAAACATAGCTTTTTATATCTTTATTAGGAGTATTATTATTTATGAATCTTTTGCGTGTTTCCCTTTTTCGAAAAAGCTGTTGTGCGTAAAAACTAAATGTTTCTCTGTTCGATTATTGCGTATATTATGGTAATCTTATGATTAGCATCTCTGTGTAACAACACCTTTGAATGTATTTTTAATGAGGCTTTTATTTGGAAAGCATTATATTTATTTTATTTTTTTGATAGAGCTAATGTTCCTTTTATAAATAAATAATTTCTTTTTTATACATTTTTGGGCAATTACTATAATTGACTAATTTTGTTCTCATTTATATTAGGGCAATTTGAAGGGTAAGGTAGTTATTGCTAGGTTTAAAAAAAATTATATCAAAATTTTATGCCAGTGATATGTGTAAACAAAATGTATATTAGATGTGCAAAGTTTAATTGCAGAAATGATAAAGATACGATGTCAAAACGTAAACAAAGTCCAGTACTTTTATATAAGCGCAGTTCAGAATATCTAGCAGACCATCGAAATCGATTGGGCACATGTCGATAAGTATAGGCTTTTCAAAAATATAACTGGCTCCCAATGAGCACAAAAGCACTTTTCTTCGGTGTTTCACCACTTCTGTCCTCAACTTTTTAAAGGTTAGTGGTGTACACATTTTGTGGTTCACTATTTCGTGTGATCTCGAACTGATAGTAGACCATAATGACAAGCCATCGCCAAAAATTTATTTAAAATATTATTGTGATGTGATCAGTTGATCTAGAATGAAAAAGTGCGATACCCAATTTGCAGACAATTCTTTCATTCCCAAGATATCCACTCAAAAATGGCTAGCCATCTTAGGTAGCTATATGCTTAGTGATGCATATGTAGGTTTTCTTAGTACTTTTATTTTGTTCTTAGTATTTCTTGTCTGTCTTATGTGGTTTTACCATCTTCTTTTTCTAGTTGATTTAGTATTTTTTGCTTGCTCTTTAGATGTTCTTTGAGTACCCTCTATTGATTTAGGTATGAATTCCTCAATGTGCTTGTTCAAATTTACCTTTAGTCTAGATTTAGTCAGTTTATTAAGCTCTTTATACTCTAATGTTCCTCTATTTTTGTCTTTAACTGTACCTGTTCTTTTTATTATGTTTTAAGTTTCTTCACTATTTTTTTTTCTTTTTTCTTTTTTGAATATTTTCAACACATCTCTACCAGCTTCAATACCTGCACCTATGATTAATAATTTTATATAGTTCATCTGTACGTTTTATATTGTTGTTCCAAAGATTTTTAGTTAAATGTGTTGGTTCTTTAAAATTTCCCTATCTACAAGTATGTTGTTTTCCTTTTTAATTTTCCTTCTTTTCATTATCCTATCATAGCTAATAACTGCTCGAACTAATCGATGGTTACTATCCGTTGGGAACTGATTCGCTACTAAAACATCAGTTGGTATACAGGGTGGCACAATGGTGTAACCAAGTACCCTATCTCCCTTATTTTTCAAAAAATTGAAAAAATATATTAAACAAAGTGATATAATTGAAAATTCCGACAATCTAGAAATATTTTTAATTATACAGGGTATTTCCAAATAAGTTTTATAAAAGTTATTTTTGAGCTCATTTTAAGCATAAAAGTTCATATAAATATATGTCCGATAATGCTTAGTTTTTATGATAGAGGGTGTTAACTTTTATTATTATTTTTGGTTTTTAAAATTTATATCGTTTTATTTAAAGATAATTTAGTCAAATTTGGAACACATATAAATTTTTAAAGTTCTCTTTCAAATTATTATTATGTGAAATAATATGCGGAGTGGTATTTTTTCCGGGTCTGTAAAATTTCACCTTCTTGAACTTTTTTTTTGGGCGTCACTGACTCGATTTGATTATTCAGTTAGCTTTTCCATCTCATTGGGAAACTTTTTTGTCTCTTAGGTTTACCTTTAAAAGTCAATTATTTATCTACAAAAAAAATATATATGTTTAAATGCATATTCAATTAAGTTCTGTAGGGATAGTTTTCAAATAAGTTTACGCCTAATTTGTCATATTGTTTGTTGTTGTAATGTGTTATAATTTCTGTAGATGAGTTTGATTGATTTTATGTGCTTTTAATATAAAGTAAGTGTAGCATTTAAATTTACCAGTTAGCATCAATGCTACATGTTTTTAGTAATATGATATAATTTGTATATTTTTACCTGATTAAATTTAATTATTTATCCCGTAGTTTAAAATAGTAAACATAGAATTTATTTTTTTGGTTTACAACTCTTTTGGTCTTGTAACTTATCAATTTTTTTTAACACAGTTCGTAAATTGCTGTAGTTTATATATCACATTATTTGGTTTGAATTTAAAAGTCGTAAATATTTTATTTTTAATAAACTCTCATTTGTTTACATTCAATTTCAGTATTAAAAGTATAAGGTTATAGTCGGTAACATAGTTGAGTTAGCATTTGCTGTGAATGTATACCCATTCGTTGACACGAACACGGCATGTCGAGATCGATCATTTAAGGTTGAGTATGCAGTATGGAATTTGTGGCAATTTTTTTTGAACTTTGTTTTAATCGTGATTAGTGACTTTGAACTGTTTGATCATAATTTTCTTTTTGATAATTTTCCATGGCCTGCCCATACTTGACGTATTATTACGTGGTCAGTGTAAGTTCGGAACTAGGTTAAAGTGCTCCAGGTTGAGAATAAGGTTGGCAAGACTAAATATAAATATCACTAAGATTTGTCAAGTCTGGTTGCAAGAGAGATTTTTATTTTCGTTCCCTTTCCTATTGAACCGCCGAAGGCAGCAGACCAATCCTGCCACCAGCTCTGAAAGGGCGGACGGTCAAGTTTTTTTCGTTAAAGTCCACTAATCAATGAGGTAAGATTTTGCCCCTTATCTTTACGAACATGTGGTAAAAACAACATTTTATTTCAGGGCTATTTGGCTATTCGGCTATTCGGCTATTCGGCTATTTGACTATTTGGCTATTTGACTATTTGGCTATTTGACTATTTGACTATTTGGCTATGTGAATATTTGAAGCCAGTTCTTTTTTATCTTTGGGCTTCATTTCATCTTGATATTGCTGTCATGACTTCCTGATGGTTCGGGTCCTAGTTTTCCTGTCCAGGCGACCACGACTGTTTCAACCTTACCCTGCGTTTGATTGGTGAGTTGGAAGTGGCCCTGTGAAGCCTCAATTCATCCACAACACAACAGGAATCCTAGAAACAGCGCTAAAGTGAGAGGTACCATAGCATATACCAGGTAGGAGAAAAACCTTAAGTTAGGGATTCGAGCTGTGAATCAATTTTTTTAATACAAACAAAGCAACATAATTATATTTTGGTGTGATGTAGTAACATGTGAGAACTTTTGATAACTCAATAAAACGTACGTTATTGGCGACTAAGGTTCTAGAACGTTTGCGGCCAAATTTTATATAACCTTTTAAAACCGAGGTAACAACGATAGTTATCAAGAGAGTACAAAAAAAAAAAAACATTGTAAGCACAATTCAAACTTATGTACATAATAATTTTTTATTGGGAATAAAATGGAATTGCTATTTTGTTTTAATTAAGTCGTTTCATTGTGGAGCTATACACCTACCGTCAATAATTTAAAATCATTCCTCATACCTAAGTGTTTTCCTGTTTAATCACTAGGTAAGTAACACAGATAATGTAAAACAGGTGGCGCCTATTGGGTAATCAAAGCAGAGCACAACTATCTCTAAAAGAGATACGAACCTAGCCTCCGACATATTGAGCTGCCGTACGCATCCGTTGCCGTACCCTGTAAAAAGGGGACGCTGCATAAGTAAAAAAAAAGTTGTAAAAACTGCTGAGTTTACAAATGTTGAAATGTCAGATACTATTAAAAGCTCAACGGATTTATGCTGAATTATATCGAAAACGTAGGTTACCTCATCATAACACATTTGCTCGTGTTCGTCAGCGTTTACGAGAAAATAGTACATTTCTTAAACGAACTTCTGATTGTGGACATCCTCCGAAGATAAGAACCGTGACGTTTGTGGAAGCTGTTCTTGATTTAATTGAAGAATATCCTAAAACAAGTACGAGCAAAATGACCAATATATTAAATATAAGCAATTCCATAGTATTCCGAATTTTAAAAGAACGCCTATTGTGTTCTTATCATATCCAGCGAGCGCAGATGCTTTTATCTCGAAGCGTTATGCCGACTATAGTTTTTTGCCAATGGATACTTCAAATCATCGCCCAAGCTCCCCTTTTTTTTTATCTCATCTTGTTTACTGATGAGGCAAACTTTTCAAGGGAATCCATAAGAAATTTTAACAATAATCACATTTAGGCCGAAGAAAATCTGCATGCATTTCTTGAAGCCAATTATCAACATCAGTTTTCATTAAATGTATGGATTCGTGTCATAGGCAATTTACACGGGTCTACAGAAAAAATTTTTTTGTTTGGTGCCGACAATTCTCGGTTATAATTCGGTTCATTGGGCCTCGAGAAGCTGTACAGAGCCATCAATACATTGCAGCTACCTTCAGCTTTGTATCTATAGATATATGTCACAAAAATGTATTTTGACATACTTAATTTCATCACATTCAATTGATTTTTTTTAACTTAGTAATTCCAATATGTCGTCGTCCAGGAGATGTTGTGTAAATCATCCGAATACATTTTGCTCCATTTGTGGTGAATATGTGGTGAAAAAATTTAGAAAACCTATTACAGACTTTGTGAGAAAGACGTATGTTGATTACTTTAAGATAGAGATGAAGACTCTAAACAAGCCGTGGGTTCCAAACATTGTATGTAAACTATGTAGTAAACATTTAAGACAGTGGGCAAGCGGTAAACGTAGTCATTTAAAGTTTGATAAACCTATGATTTGGACTGAACAGAAAAACCACATTGATGACTGATGTTTTTGTGTTGTTGAATTATATGGTGTAAATAAAAACAAAATGATATATCCTAATTTACCGTCTGCTGAAAGGCCTCGACTGTACTCAGATGACGCACTAACGAGCATTTGGCTTTAAAAACCGGACAAAATTAATAACGTCGTTGTTTTTGACTCTAGACGTGTCAAAATCAGTATCCAGGGATTTTTGAGGGCGCTAAGTTGATTTCTGGCATTATTTTACTAATCGGGTAAAGGCAGGCTGACTTAAGGTGGGGAGGGGAGTAATATTAAAAAAAGTAATGGTTATCGTTTTATATGTTTTTAGGTACACCGATTTCATATCTGGCATTACTTTACCAATCGGGTGAAGGGGCGCTGACTTAGGGTGGAGAGGGGGAAGGGAGTAATATTAAAAAAATGTAATGGGTATCATTTTATATGTCGACTTATGGTAATTGTACGTTTTCCCATAAAAAATCTATCTCAAGATAAAAACAAAGTCTCTTTACTGTGTGATCAAGTAGGTCCTGAAACACAACTTCAACACTCGTCTCCGTAACTCGGATTTACTCTGGTTTTGGATAGCAGAGTTTCTTTGCTTCTCTAAGTAGAGTATACCAAGGAAATATACCCTTATTGGAATCGTGTAACAACTCCCACTGCCTCCTTGTAAAGTCGCCTTCAACAAAAATTTGCAAAGCTTGTTCAGATGTATAATTTTTTACTTTCGGTTTCTGAGCAGTATTTATTACCTTCCTGTAAAGTTTGGCTCTTGTTGGTGTTGAAGTTCCATCTATTATAAATTTAGAGGCCGCGGCATTTCCAGACATTCGTTGACTTACGCTGGCTGCATAGGTAAACTCCTCAACAGGTACCTGTTTGCGGAGTTCTTTTGTATTTCATCGTTTACTACGATCATGTATTTCTTGGAAATGCTTCCTTGGGCGTCCCGTTATGACCTGGTATTGATGTATTAAGCTATTTGTCGTTTTTTTTTCAAAAATCTTTCTTCAATATAGTTAGATGATATCCATCTTTTCTTCAAATCACTATTAAAATGTTTTAAATCGTGACTTAAGGTATGGTACTCATTTTGGAGACATTTCATCATTTCGCAAAGCTTATGTTCCATAAATAATACCTTATCTTCAAGTGTGCTGGATGTGCTTTGATTAAAAAGCATGTATATCGTTTTACAATATACCTCCTACTACATACCTTGATGTCAAATTTGTATCTATAGGAAAAAAATATGTATGTGAGTAAAATATAACCAATAATATTGCAAAAAAAAAAAACGTGGAACTCAAGCGGTTTTTTTTAAGAAGTGAAAACATGTAGAAAATGTTTTGATTGTTATGATATGGCTAATGTCTATAGTTTATTATAAAAAAAGAATTATAGCCCGACCTAGCTCCGAACATTTTCAAAAACACTAATTAGTTAAAAAGAAAAACAAAAAAATAAAAAAATTTCTTGTATATTGTTTTAGGTCCATAAAAACGCTAAACAGTCATTATATGTTTAAATAATATATACTAAAATTAAATACATAACTTGTTCTTCAGATTCCATCACAAAATAATTTTTTTTAATATTCACTTTGCAAAATACCAAACACCAAACACAAGTATAAAAAAATCTATAAAGAACGAGTGCGTGCATATTGAACGAACCTTAGATTGCAATTAACTGTGCGGAGTGTAGCTGCGTGGAGGGGCCACTTTATCATATTTTTATGATAGTACGGTTACTCAGGTATACAAAAAAAATAATTTCGATGATTACTTGTGTAGTTTGCATTTTTCCTTTTTGTCCGGTTTTTAAGGCCAAATGCTCGTTAGTGCGACGTACCATCTGCAATGAGTCAAGATCTATCAGATTTGTCGGACACAGAGATGGTGGAAGTTTTTTCGGATGAACATGACAGTGATTTTGAAGTGTTAACGATGCCGTCGCTTTTTTCGCAAGATGCCTTAAGTGATTTATTAAGAGACCTTGACCTTTCGAAATAGAGATCTGTGCTACTAGCATCTAGACTCAAAGAAAAAAATCTTCTATCTCAAAGTAGAAAAATTTCATTTTATCGAGTTCGCGAAAAAGAATTTCTTCTATTCTTTAGCTCAGAAGATGATGTGGTTTTTTGTAAGAACATTGGTGGTTTATTAACGAAAATGGAACTCTCAAGCTACAAAGCTGATGAACAGATATTGTTTGTGGATAGCTCAAAGCAAAGTTTGAAATATGTTTTACTAGATATTGCAAATAAGCATGCAGCTGTGCCTATTGCTCATTCTACGAAATTAAAGGAGGAGTATCAAAATGTAGACCTAGTTTTGAAAAAACTTAAGTACTCGGATCACCATTGGGTTATATGCGTGGATTTAAAATGGTTTACTTCTTGTTAGGTCAACAAAGTAGGTACACTAAATTCATCTGTTTATGGGACAGCAGAGCAAAATATGATCATTGGATCAAGAAAGACTGGCCTCTGAGAAAAAAAATGACGGTTGGGAAATAAAACTTTATAAACACGCCTTTGGTTTTGCCTCCATTACACATCAAATTGGGACTTATGAAGCAGTATGTGAAAGCATTAGATAAAGCTGGTCCATGTTTTGCCTTTCTTTCAAGAAAGTTTCCAAGTTTGAGTTCAGAAAAACTAAAAGCTGGTATTTTTGATGGCCCTCAAATAAGACTTTTAATGAAAGACAGTGATTTCACTCATGCAGTGAATGAAATAGAAGCAACGGCATGGGACTCTTTTATTGCAATTGTGAAAAATTTCTTAGTAAATCATAAGACCGAAAATTACGAGGAATTAGTTCAAAACCTTTTAATTAGCTTTAAAAATCTTGGATGTAATACGAGCATAAAGGTACACTATTTGCACAGCCATTTAGATAAGTTTCCTGAAAATGTTGGATCATATAGCAAAGAACAAGGAAAACGTTTCCATCAAAATTTAAAAGTAATGGAAGATAGATATCAAGGTCGCTGGGACGAACATATGATGACAGATTACTGTTGGAGTATCACACGGGAGTGCCCCAAGATCTTCATAGTAAAAAATCTAAAAAAAAAAAAGAAGTAGATTAATTTAATAAAATATTTCTAACCTATAAAATAATTGAAAAAAATGTTTCTAATTTGTAGAGTAATGTAATGAGTATATTGCTAGAGTTAGGGTATCGAATATACTTGAAATCTACTTTAGTTTTAGCGGCACCAAATTCATTGTAAGGCTGTAATATTGTTATTAACTAGCACGAGTTTGGCTGGATGCTGACAAGAAAGGGGCCGCCAGAAACCTTGAAACAGAATAGAACAGAAACGACATAAAAAAATGTAAGGTTTTTTACTGATCTTCTTTTGTAATCATACATTTACTGATTTACTGAGCATTTTGTGAAGTTGGCACCACATTTTCTTCAAATTTACTATAAAGAAAATATTTTTGGATAATCTATATCAATCCTATTCATTTTTAAAAGATGATTATACAAAGTTATGTAGTAATTTAAATGTTAAATAGTGATATTTATATACCTAACAAGATTATATGTTCTTCTTCTTCTTCTTCTTCTAGGTAGAACCAAGTTCTGTTATCTACACAATGCCTCATCGATCCTCGTTTGACGTCGAAATCCAGCTGTCTCTCCATCTTTTGGGGGGCCGTCCAGGCGGCCGTTTGGTCTTTGGTTTCTCTCTTATCACGGTTTTTGCTAGTCTGTCATCGTCCATTCGTTCCACGTGATCTCTCAACTGCCTACGACGGTTTCGAACCCACTTCACAGCATCCCCCACTCCGCTGTCCTCGCGTATTTTTGCGTTTCTTATTCTATCTCTTAAACTTGTTCCCGTGATCATTCTCAGCGTTTTCATTTCTGTGGTTCTCATAATTTGTTTTGTCTTTGTTGTTTTATTTCTTGTTTCTGTGCCGTAGGTCAGTATCGGTCTGACACAGACATTGTAAATTCTTGCTTTGCTCTCAACCGTCATATGTTTATTGTTCCAGATTATGTCTCTTAGTTGGCCTGATATCATGACCGCTTTGTTGGCTTGTGTGCGTACTTCTTCCGTTACTGCCCTGTTACTTGTTATATGTGCTCCCAGGTATTTAAACTTCCTAATCTGTTCGATACGTTTGTCATCAACCATTAGTTTGCATCTTACCGGTTCTTTTGCTATTACCATTGCTTTGGTTTTCTCCACAGATATTTTCATATTGTACTGTTTGGCTGTTCGATTGAGATGGAAAAGTATTCTTTGTAAGTTGTCCTCGCTATCTGCTGTCAAGGCAACATCTTTATTATATGTTACTTTATTTTATTACGTTTTTAAATAAAAAATAATTTCAAGTTGAAAACAACCTACTTGTGATGCAACGGTTGACGCAGTTGTAAGTAGTTCAGTAGGTCCTTGTTAATCTCTTATATCTTATTTTTCTATTTTGTATATAATTACATTTAATTCTAGGTTGTAGTCGAGTAGTTCGAAAATAATTCAAAGTGAATTGGCATATTTTCGTATCATTATTATATCGGTATTGTTTGTATATCTTCCAGTTTGTATTATTAATATTTTGTTCCTTAATTAAATATCTGTGTAATTGGTAGGTATGCTTTATAAATTTTATATTTAGAGCCAATTTCAAGAACTGAAATAAGTTAGTGTATGATTATTTAAATAATAGCAACATAAAATAATTGGTAATCTATTTTTGTGCTTTTTAGTGAAATTCTTTGAAATCCTCTGGTTTAAAAAATCGTTTTATCACTCTTTGTAGTCTCAATTACAAAACATACGATATTGAATGAACACAGATAATACGTTGCTTGAATACTTCTTACCAATCTAGTGCTAACGTGGTTGGACTGAAACTAAATATTAGGGGCGGTCTTTTTAAATTCTGGGTTGTAAAAAAATTTAAAAATATATTTTTAATTTGCAAGTATAAAAATCTGTTATATATACATTTAATAACCTCTTTATAGTTATAGAAATATAAAATAGGGTTATTAGAAGCGTGTATATAACAGATTTTTATACCAGTAAATTAAACATGTACCATGTCGCATTTGTTATATATTTATCACTTTTATCTTAAATTTTCAAATAATCGGGTCTAAAAACTACTTTAATATTATCAGTTTTGCATTAGTTTTAAATTTATTCTGATTGTAACTAAAAAAGTATTAAATGTTACCATATGTATTCACATTTGCACATATTCTATTTTTTAGACTATATAACAAGTATTATGTTCTGAAATAGAAAATGTGCAGAAGTGTTTAACTACGACGTGTTTGATTTATGGGCAGTTAAAAAAAAGATAAACGGTTTTTTTTTTAATTAGATTGTTAACAATGTTGAATGCACAACAAATACTTTAGTACCATCTTCTGCTGGCGAACGATGTCAAATCTAAATATAATATAGTTTTGACATTTGGCCAATGCCGTCGACTCAAGTTCTATATTACAATGGAATATAACATAAAACTATTACATCCAGATTCACTAAGAAGATTTAGGCTCTATTTAGTTACCATGCAAGTTAGATCTTCTAGTCGGTTAGTTTTGTTTTGCTTATGATATTGTCATAATTGACATTACATATATCAACAAATAAATGCTTTTATAAGAAAACTAAGGATAAAAACCCAGAAATAAAGCCTTAAATCGTTTAAAAAAAGTTTTGTCCCGAAAATAAATAAAAGTCTCCCTTTTTGGCGGTTCGACAATAAAATAAATTGCTTTTTTTTTGAAGTTCAAACTTACTTGTCTTATTGTTGCTCTTGTCAGTATAAACTCTTTAATGTCAGCTTAGACCTATTTTAGAGTTAGATAATGCTAGTGAATTAATTGATTAATCTCTACTAATAATTTCAAGTTATAGAAGACATAAGTGGAAAATTGGCTTTGCTCCTTAGAAAAGCTAGTTCATTTTCTAATAGACTACGATATGAGAGAAAAATATTGCATTTCAAAAACAAAAATTATTTATTAAATGTTCTGTACCGGTAGTTCATGATGGTTATTGAATTTTATAAGAACACTATGAAATTTTTAAAATTTTGAACATATATATCAAATATAATATTTTTTCCTAAGACAATTAAAATATTTTTCTACACCAAAAGTAAATACAACATTGCTTTTGGAAATTAAAAACATAAAATGCAAGCGAATGGCCTAAAATCAACATTTTATTGATTATGGTAATTAGAACATGACTTGAATTTTTATAATGGTATATTCGTGGCAAAGCATTAAATATAAAACTTATTGCATCCTCCACGATACAACTGAATTTTGATTTGATGATTCTCACATAAATAAAATCTAATGCTTTATTTTCATACTTTCTGCCACTAATATTGTTAATTTAAAATTTTCGTGATAAAGACTTTTATAATTTTTTTTTCTAGCTAACCAGAAATATAGTTCAAATCAAACCTAGGTAATTTTATCTTTATAGTTAAAAAGTTTTAAGGATTGGCACTTTCACTGTGCAGTTTTCATTGTTTCAGAGAAATTTAGAGAAAATTGTTTTTGCAGGTTAGAAGCTTTTTAAGACTAAGTAAGTATTTTTCGGTACATATGTTTGGCTTACCTGGTGACACCAACGTGTGGAAAAACTGATTTATAGGTTCCAAATATAAAATAATAAGTCAATAATATATTTTTAGTAAATAGAAATTAAGTACAAGCTTTTACTAATCAAAACATTGAATTATATGTTGTTATATGGGAATAGAATGATCGAAAAAAAAAACAGATAAAATGGGACATTTATTACCGTATTAAATTTCTCCTAAAAAATTATCTTAATTCTTTTCAAGCCTATACTCAGGCTCTTATTTTTCTAGTTATTTTTTCTAATGAGGCTCTTCTGAGTATGTTGACTATTCTCCAAGGTTGGTATGTTTATTCTAGTGCTTTTAGAGTAATTAGATTTTTCTATGACAGCACTAGAAGTTGACAATTGTGACAAGTCTTCATCTATGGTTTCCCCAGAATGAAACACGTCATGAGATTTTAGAGATTCAACATTAAAAACATAGTCTTATTTTAATGCTTATAAAAGCTACAACGCAGAAACCTATTTAAATTTATTATATATTAAATTATTTTAACAAAACTTTCAAATATTTATAAATCATTAGTTTTATTACCTACAGATAGGTTAAAAATTACATGTTAGGTTATTTACCTGGTAAACGTAATACTGGAACAACAATCCGTTTTAAATCCTTTTTTCTCTCTTTTACGTACCCTATAGCAATTACAAGCTGTGGAAGATTCTAATGATAATAGTTCTCCATTTTTATATAATGTATATACTGTTTAAATATGTCTGGGCCTGATTTAGGAAAACTGCGTTACTTAAAAATTGGTCATAAGTCCACTCAGACACACCATACTTTTTAGGCATAACTGAGACAAATATGAACAAGAAATACATAACTTAAATCAAATATGGCCAAGTTTTCCTTAACTACGAGTATATGTGGCCCTTACAACCCAGGCAGTTTAACCAGCTTCTCTTTCTCCCGTCCCACGCTAATGCCCTCTCTACCCAGGAATCCATCGGGAAGGTTTACACGTTAATTGGGTTTGAAAGATCATCTTTCAATAGTAGGATACCTCGTCTAAGTGGGCAGGAACACTTTAATCGTCCAACCGGGATTGTTGGTGACGTAGGTCTCTTGTCCCATTTATGACATATATTTATATATTTCAGACCGATTCTTTTGCTTGAATAGACGAATGCAGAGTTCATCGTCAGCCACAGATATATCAATTCCCTTTCACTGCACAAAAGAACCCCGCACCAACTTTCCCCCTCACAATTTGCCCAAACTCCCGCCTTCGCCCCCAAACGACTAAACCACGTTTTTTTTTTGCTTCTTGCCACAGAGCGCCAGCTACGTATTGACAGTTCAATAACCAAAACGGAAATTCATCTACTGAGGTTATACTGTGTGTTGTATGAATACGGATACGTTCGCTTGTTAAATAACGTTGATACCAGAGCTTACGTGGATGGACTCGTCCCTAACATATTTAGCACGTGTATATTTAGGAAATCGCTCTATAGGGTATACTTTAGGGTATTAATTAACTATTTTAATAGGCAGGCCTAATAAAAATATGAGGATATTCTTTTATATTTCGGAAACATTGGCATTGTTTCGTGCCATTTAACATAAAGAATGATTGGGTCAACTCGGAATGCCAAAAAATAATTTTTTATCGGAAATCTTTGGTGAATTTAGAGAAACAAACCATATACGACGGAACACTCTCCAATGCGAACTCACACAGCGGCTAAAACAAGTAACTTCAAAGACGTGAAATTGATGGACCATCCTCCGTACAGCCCTGATTTGGCATTAGATGATTTCTTTGTGTTTTCGCACATGAAAAATAAACTGTTCTACACTAGATAAGGTAGCTGATTCACTTAAATACCATGTTTTGAGGATACCATCTTCTAAATGGCCAAAATGCTTTTCGGTGCGGTTCAAACCCAGACAAAAGTATGCTGATAATCTTGGAGAATATTTTGAAAAACAATAAAATCATTTTTAATGATGAATATTTTTTGAAAAATTAGGTAATACTTAAAAACAGCTTAAGTCGTTTTGAATATCACAACTTTTTGCACCCTTCACAGTCTGGTTTTCGCCGGAATTTTTCTACTGTTCAAGCAGTTGCTGGAGTTGTGGAGGGCGTGGGTGAAGGACTAGAAGGTAAGGAAGCGTGAGATTCTCACAGTCGTGCTTTTGATTGTGTATTTTATGATCTTTTCATTATAAAGCTTCATAAATGTTTTATAAGAGAAATTCCTTCGATTTTATTTCATCTTTCCCGTCAAATAAAGGGCAGACAGTTGCATATGGTGGAGAGCTTCCTCAGCCTAGGGCGATAGAGTGTGGAGTGGCGAAGGGCTCGGTATTTGGACTTCTTTGTTTTATTATGTATATCAATGATTTCTTAAAACACCTGTCACCGAGTGTGTGTCTGTTAAGCTGACGACACGGCACTAATTTGTAAAAGTAGACACCTGATACGTTTAATGATGAAAATGTCTGTTATGGGAGAGCGTGCCAGATATTGGTTTGCTAATAATGCTCTTAAATTGAATAAAGAAGTAACATAAAACTTATTTTTCTTAAATAGACGTGATGTGGTTGATGGTTGGTCGGTAACATAGTTGGTTATCAGTTGGATGAAGATCTGAACTTCGTGGGTCTCTTTACTGTGACACGTTTCGACACCTTTCTCTCTGTTTATTATTCTTTGTTGCATTTTCATATTTCGTACGGTGTTCCCCTTGGGGGTTGCTGTGCTGGCCCGATTCAGATTTTAAGAATGCGGAATAAAGCTATCCGATTTGTCTCTGGTATTAGCTATAGGGACCACTCCAGGCCACACTGTACTAGGTTGCAAAAACTAATGCTGCCTAGTTTGTCTACTCTCTACCAACCACTGGAGATTTATAAAAACCGTGGAAAATTCAAACAAAATTCCCATTTTCACTCTATAGTACTAAATCAGCTAACTTAATTAGGAGTTCTAGCTATAGATGGGAGAGATCTAAGAAAAATACACTGAACAAGTGTACAACACGTTAGTTGACACGTTTAAAGATTTAGATTTTGTGAGATTTAAAAATAAACTAAAAGGGTTTTAATAGAGCATGCATTCTATTCGGTGGACGAGAACATCGAGACATCTCCTGAAGGGTATTGTCACACACTGGGGCAGGAGATGTTCATAACTGCCATCAAATGAACTAAAGCTGTTAGACCTTCGAAAATGAATCGAATGTTTTCATAGACATATCGACTATTAGAAAAAAAAAACAATATTGGTGAAGAACATTATTTTTATTATTAAAAAACACTACAAAGTATTTTTTTACAAAAAAAAACAGTATTTACTACCGTAAAGTATGATAACCACTGAAATTATTAGAAAACGATACGGTTTTCACTAAACATCAACATAAAGTATTGAATGGTTATAAATTATAAATACTTCAAAATTACTTTATTATTAATAATATATTATAATACTTAATTATTTAAAAAGCATCATTATCTTCATCATTATCATCGATATCAACTATTGCGTTATCATCTGACTTATTTAGTGATAGAGCTTTCAACATAAACAGTGCTTCTATAGGAATATTTCTAACTTTGTTTTTGACTGGTTTTTACTTACTGGTGATTACCGGATCAGAGCTCAGTAAAAAGAAATTAAAAATACCCCTGTTAGATTTTTCGCTGCTACATTTTCTCCAATTATGCTCTCTATAACGCTTAAAGTCCTGTTAATTGTCCGACAGGGGGGAGTGTATAGGACATTATCTCTAGTCCATGAATCAAATACCTATGCAGAGTAGGTGGAATGTTGTACGATGAGTATAAAGAAATGAAATATCTAGCAATATCAAGTGGAAATACCCTGTGCTTTTCAGCATCTATCTCAAATCCACTTGATATAGTGATCAAAATAATGTGAAACTTTTTTATTAAATCAAGCCACTATTCATTATATTTAATAATTTTTTTCTTCTATTCTACTCGCTTTCGCCCATTTTGACTTATATTCAAACTTAAAACTACTCAATTTCTTTTTTAGATCCTCGACATGACAACTTGTCCGTTTTTCTAATTCTTTTTTCAAATACATATATTCTTACTTGAAACTATTTTTCCCAGAACTATGCATTGTATTTAAAAGTTCTTGTCTTGTAATAAATAATGTATTAGATATTTCTAAAATAAAATTAATTATTTTGACAATGACTAATTCGGATAAAATAATTTTCTTTAAGTGAAACACTAAAAATTAATCTATATCGTAAAGTAGCAAAAAGTTACAAAAAAGAAAAATTGTTGGTAGGAGTCTATATAATAAAGGTTATTTTCTGATAACAGCTATAGCTTAATATTGCTTAGAACCTAACCAAAATATCTGTTATTCAGTAATTTCCTTTTATTTGACTACATACCTAAATTTGTCTGGGCTACCTGAAACTGTTTATATACTGAAGAAAAAAACATTACTAAAACATAGTTATTATCTGAGGATGAAAGTTCCATGGCTAAATAACACCAAAAACTTTAGCGCGATACTACTCTAAAATTGCAAGTAAATGGCTCATACTGAATAGGTCAGTCCGCAAGACACGTTCTCTTCACTGTAATAACAAACTGGGTTTGTTAAGGGGCATTTAAATACTGTCAAATAGTACCTTAGTAATCTAATTAATTCTAATTAGGTAATATACTGAGGATATTCTGAAATCACTTTTTTTTTTAATTTTCGGCAGTTTTTGAGGGTATCTGCCCCAATGTGTGTCAGTTCTATTTTTATGTAGTTCACAGATATTCTTAATCTTATTTTTTTGTTTCTTTTGTAAATGTGACATATTACAATTGTATTTTTTTTTGTATGAAACGTAATGACATAAATTTATCTCTCTATTTATCTATCTGTTTTTTGTCGTTGCTCTTCTTCTAACTTTTTTGTTTTTTTTTTTATTTTGTGTTATCGGTCACTCCATTTAGAATGTATAATTTTGTAGCGTATGTTGTTGTTAAATAAATCAGTTATATTAAATTAATTGGACTTCTTTGTCAATAAAGAAAACAAAATATATAATAGTAAAAAATTGTATACAGCTAATGCTATTTTCAGTAAATTTTGAGGAAATCCTACATAAAATCAATTATTAATTGCAATTTAATAGATTTAAATAAATTACTTAAGTTATTAACAAGCATATTGTTGGATAAAATGCATACTGTGCATTTGTAGATAATACCAACTTTTAGCAATCTAATAATATATGTACTGGTATACTGTTCTATATATTAAAAACCATTACCCTGTATATTTTATTAAACGAACACACCGAATAAAATAAGAGGAATTTGCTTTTTATCCACTCCTTTTTAGGACCAATTTCTAAGGCTTTATGGTTGGTTGATACCTATATAAATCTATTGAGGTGACAGTAAACTGATAATAAAAAACGTTAAAATCCCAAATAAAAATACACGTAAAAGAGAAGCGATAAAGCACAGAATCACTATTATAACTGGTTTATTTATTTGTATTTACCTAATCGTGTGTTACGTAATAAACTACTTAATTATTTTTTTATAGATTGTATACATTTATACTGTTAAATAATTGTTTTGTACAGTAGTAATAAATTTTTGTGTTTGAATTAGGTTAATATACAAGTTGTTTCTGAAAGGTCATGTACAAAACGACAGTACAAATTTAGCATGGTCAAAAAGTTGATAGTTTTCGAAATACAGGGTTATTTTTTTTAAACTTTTTTTTTAAATATTTATCTTAATAATAGCTTGATTGGCACTTATTTGGTACTTTTTTTTTGAATGAGAAATCAAGATCTGGTTACAGTTTTGATATACATTGCAGAGGGCATCACCGGTAGCCTTTACCTACATCTAAAGCTTTACCTTTTTTGTACCTCGGTATATTAACTGGTTCAGGAAACTTGAAACGTGTTTAAAGGCCAATAGGTCAACAACAATAAAAATTTACCTAGCAAGGAGCTAAATATGATAAATATCGTCACTAGTTACAAAAGAATATTGTCAAACGATTAAATTTAACAAAATTGTATCACTTAAATTAAAAATTTGTCATTTACTTCTTAAATTTTTCGCTTTAGCCGAACATTACTTTAACACAGAAATGGCCAAAATGATATTGGTCTACGGTAAATGCCAATGAAATTGACGGGAATCTGTGCAATGCATTTTGTGCATTCCATAATATAGCACTCTCATTAACAAAGAATTTTAATTGTCCCCTATATCCATCATGGTCAAATTATTAGCATTCAACAGTAAGAGAACTGATTCTAGCTCAAACCTGCATCCCCGACCTTAGCAACAACCCCTATAATACAAAGATACAGAAAAAGATTTCCTAATAAGTGCATACCAAATCGCCAAATATTTGTCGCTGTTAAAAGGTGCCTTCCAGGAACCAGTGCTCCTGCAATGATTGATAGATTCTCACGACACCGGAGGCTGAGAAAGAAATTTTAGAGCGAGTTAAAGAAAATCCACGTCTGAGCATTTGAGTTTAGACTTAGAGTGTCTAAAGATACGATAAACAGGACATTAAGATAACAGTAGTTGTATCCATTCTATCTCCAGAGAATAGAGCTTTTAACTTTCGACCTCGAATTGAAAATAGGCTTTTGTCGATTCTTTAATGAAAGGAGAGCATATGATGTAAGTTTGCATAAAAATAATTATTTACTGATGAGAGTTACTTTAGAAGAAGTATGGCGATTTTATATAATGAACATGTTTATGCTAAAAAAAACCCTAACGCAATAAAAGTTGTATATTATCAATATGAAATTAAAATTAACATATGGGCATAAATCATTGACAGATTTATTATTGGCCCTACAATATTGCCACCTCGTTTAAATTGTTTAAATTTTCTAGTTAATTTGTTAAATTTATTGGGTGATCTTCCATTGGCTACCGAACAAAATGTGTGATTCATGTGTGACAGTGCATCCCCACACTTCATATTATACAGGGTGTCCTGTAAATATCTCCTAATTTCTTAGAAGCATTCAGGGGAGACCCAAATAACCCTACTTTCCCGTAGAAAAAAGAATTCTAAAGTGCCTTTTAACAGAAATACAGAGCCCTAAAGGCGTATAATTTAGTGAAATTTTAATATTTTATAGACGCCATGAAGATTCATTAAATCATACTACAGTAAATGTTTTAAATCATTAGGGAAGTCAAGAACGGATTTGCAGCCATACTCGTTGAGCCTATTTTTTGACCGGTGTCATTTTACAGAGCTGAAAACTGATTTTTTCAATACTTTGATCATTTTTCTTTAAAAAATGTACTGGCGGTTATCGAGATAAATCGGTTTTTATGCGAAAAACTGAAAAGTTGCTAATGCTAAACACAAACAGGTAAATATAAAATACGCAGGGCGTGCTGATGTTTTTTAATTTATGAAGAAACGTTGTCTCACTCTTCGAAGGCAAGAAAATGTTATACTGAAAGCTCAGTCAAGTCCGGAAATTTTTAAAAGATTGTTCGGGGCTCAATTAATTTCCAATGTTATTAAAATGCAAAAAATAGTGAAAACGTTTAAATATTATTTTGACAAATGTTCAGTATGGGTTCCGCTGCACTGAAAATACATTCCGGCATTATTACGGAAATCGTTAGAATGCCGTGCTATTCTCGCTAGTAGTTGCTCTCAAGTATTTACTGGTGTTGAATAAACTAGTTCTTTTAGATGTCCCCAGAAGTAAAAGTTTAAACGATTTTGGTCTGGAGATTTTGGTGGCCATAAAACAGGCCCACTGCGACTCATCCATCGAGGATCAAAAAAATTAAGTGTTGACGTACTGTACGGTTAAAATGAGGTGGAGCACCATCGTGCATTTACCACATTTTCATTCTTCTATCAAAAAGTACGTCTTCCAATAAATTATTTAAATTTTGCTGCAAACAATGCAAATAAATCTCACCCTTGAGTCTTTCTTCCAAAACATTTATAAAATACAATTTTTGGTAATACTGTAACCGTATCTTTTCACAAACAGGGATATATAATAACTACAGACTAATTATCTTTAGTGTCTATTCTATACCTTTAGAAAGCCAGTTTGAGCAGATGTTTCTTACTCCCGCCCCACTACTTTCATGTTAACGGTTACATTTTAAAGCATCATGCTCTCATCTCCTAAAATATTATATCTCCAAATATTTGTAGAAATATTGTATTACTTATTGCTTAAAAACTATTAGGTTTTCAAATATGATTTATATAAAATAATTATTTTATTTTTATCTGTATTTTACGAATAAAATAATTTAAAACCAAAAATTTTTCCAATTTGTTTAAATAATGATTGTTTTTACAATTTTGATAATTAAAGTAAATATATATCGTTATAGTATGTTTAATCATATTAATAAACCAAAAATCGCTTGGAAAGTCTCTAGGTTGCGGCATGCTGTAAGTATGATCCATAAGTAACGTCATTTGTTTATAACAAAATGAATGCATGGTGGACACATGGCATTATAACATTTGAGTTCCATTATTCGCGGTACATCGATTTAAAAAAAAAATGATCAAAATCTCTCTATTAGAACTCGAGAAAATGAAAATCTTTTTCAAATATGTATTTTGATTCTTCGAATTCAATTTTAAAGTGAGAGTTCCCCACCCCTCTTTTTTTTTCATTTTTCATGAGCGTGGGCGATATTCTTTTCATTTTTTTATTAAAGTTTCCGATAGCATAAACATTTAAATAGCTCGGCAAGACAAAGTTTTTGGTGCAAGAATCAGGTCGCTATTGTTTATAGATTCACCGTAATAGGCTGTCAACTTTGACAGTTTATATCTCGGAAACCAGTTGACGGATTTGAATTTTTTTTTCACGAAAAGAAGCGCCTTTCTAAATGCTTTCAAATCATGTGTTGCAAAAAAAATCCAATGAAAATCCACCGAGAATTTATTTGTTTATAAGCAAAAATTTCAACAATTTTTTTATACAATTCCTGAGGACATCCAAATCATCCGATTTTGATTCTTAAAAAAAAGTTGGAAAACTTGAGTTCGGATTTCAAAATTATTGTGGAAAAACTATCGATTCGATCGTAATGAATTTTAGCGTGGTTTTTTATCATGGCATAAAGTTTTCTTTGGTCTAATATGTAGGTCTTTAGAGAAATTTCAATGATCGAAAAAAATTGATTAAAAACCTGCTTTTTTTTACTTTTTTTTTAATTATTGCTATGTTGCAATAAGGGAAATATATTTTCAGATCTCTGGCTACCTCTATCTTCTAAAATGAATACCTTCAAAGTTACACGAGAGGAAATTTGAAAAAAGGAAAACGTTTTTTTTTCGTTAACTTTATATTTTTATTAATAAAAATAATGTTGCCCAACTTTTTGGAAGAACGCATTTCAAAATTATCGTTATTCAGGTTATTCTGAAGGCTCTTATGCCAAAATCTCCATGTTCCATTTCACATCCACCTAAAAACCCTGGTCTAATGATATCAGTCCACATATTTGCAATAAATCTTTGTTGGTGTTTGTTTTAATTTCTAGCGTGCGGGTTTTCATCAGCTCAAAAATGCAAATTGTGTGAGTTTGTTATATCATGTCTTATAAAACATCGGTAAACAAAATAAGATTATAAACATTTAGATTTAGGTTATGTTGCTCTATAAACTAGTTGAAGTATTGAAGTAGCGAGATAATCATTCGGAGACCTAGCGTGTACTTTTTCAACGTAGTCCAAGTGACGTAACTGTTCTGTTAGAATATCATGTACAATCCATTTTGTAACATTGTTTTGTGTTGTGAGCTTTATTATGCTGTTTGGAGGGTTGTCAGCAATATTTTGCAAAATTTGTTCCTCTGCGGGAGTGTCGCGTACTCTCCTGGTAGGGCTTTCACCGCGACGTTGCAGCAAAAATAACCCTGAGTAAAACACAATAAATTAATTTCTTAACTCTAGTAATTATTTTCTAATTATCTTTTATCTATTCCCCCTAGGCCTCGATCATTCCCTTGAAAGGTTTTTGAACATGCCAATGTTCGAGCTGGAAATCTTTCAGCATAAAGTCTTCTTGCCTTCGAAGAATTTGACAGCGCTTTACCATAAATTAAATGCATGTCAGCATACTCTGCGTAAGAATATTCTTCCATTTTTTTAAATTATTTTTACTTGAAGGCGGTTTTGACAGGTTACGTCAGATAGTAATTCATTATGTAGGTATTAACAATAAGCTGAATTTTACCTGTTTATATAACTTTTAAGTGTTTCGCATAAAAACCGATTTATCTCAAAAACAGCCAATTTTATCGAAATAAATTGAGAGGACCTTTTTTGAAGAAGAATTTCCAAAGTATTTAAAAAGTCAGTTTTTAGCTCTGTAAAATCACTCCTGTCAAAAGTTAAGCTCAACTAGTGTGGTTGCAAATCTGTTCCTGACTTCTCTGTTGATCTAAAACATTTATTGTCGCATAGTAAATGAATCTTTATGGCGTCTATAAAATAATAAAATTTCATTAAAATACTCAAGTTGGTTCAAAACTTAGAGCCTTATCGGCAATTCGCTGGGTATCCCTTTAGGGTAATGTATCTCCGTTAAGGGGCACTTTAGGAATTTTTTTCAATGACAAAGTAGGGTTGTTTTGACCTCCTCTGTATAATCCTGAGGAATTAGGAGGGATTTATCGGACACCCTATATGTTAGAGACCATTTAAATGAGGATTCTCAAAATCAATGGATCGGCAGAGAAATTGCACATTGTCGAACCTACTTATCGGATTTAGCACATATGGATCACTTTTTATGAACAAACGTTAAACAGATATTATACTGTAGACCTATAAACATCAAAAAGAATTGTGGACACGAATACAAAATTCAAAAAACACTTTAAGCTTAGATACAGAGATGATGGAAAGAGAACTTAAAGTTTAATTAAAAAATGAAATAAATGAAATTTTTTTGTTTCGATTTGTTATCGACTTTACATGTTGTTCCTTGCCAGTTCATATTATTACAATTAGCTTGTTGGTATGTAACTTTTTATAACAGTTGGATTGTTAGCTTCTAAACATGCATAAAATTTCTTGGATTATTCCTGAGCCTGGATAAACTGTGCAGCGAGTTACGATGCGTCTCAGTACGCAATAAAACATTTAATTTCGATTATCTTAGAAACGGCCGCGCGGAGTGATACTTACTTATACTTTTTTTAGATAAAAGATGTCAAGGAACAGGTACTTGCTTGTCTTAACAAATTTCTTCATATTGTGAATGATCTGGAAAATACATTGACATAAGTTACTGGCGATATTATAGCCAAAATTTTAAAAGAGCGTCCTAATGTTAGAACTGGGTCGTTCTAGCAAGATTTAATTGTATTAGCCAAAACTTCGATTGCCCAAGGTGGTGGTCACAAAGATGGTACCAATTTTCGACCCATTTCTTTAATGCTTATTTTATTTAAAACGATGGAAAAAGTCCAAACTGAAAGGAATTATTAAAAAGAAATATTTCGTATGCCGAATTTAGTTTCAAACTAGTTAAACAAATAGTTTAGACTTGGTGGAAAACGTATAGAGTAATATTAAAAAAAATCTTTTACATTGTTTTGTGATTTGGCAAAAGACTTTGATTGTGTTAGTAGTAAGAAGTTAGAATATTATGGAACTCAGAGAACAGTCAGTGAATATTTTCGGATATATTTAATAAAAAAAAAAAAGTAATGATTTGGTTTTTGATTCTTTAGAAAATGAAATTTATGGATTCAGTTATTAGAGGTGCACAAAAAGAATCAGTCCTTCGTCCTCATTGGTCTTTCCCATTTCTTCAATATTTGGTGTGTGTGTTTTCTTAATTTTTTGCCAACAATATCATTATGGTTGATCTGCCAATATTGTTAATTATTAATTTGTTATTAACAAAGGCTTGGTTTGATTCTAACAGCCTATTGTAGTTAGGCGCAGATCCAAGGGGGTCGGGGCAATTGTCCCCTCCCCAAGAGCTTTAAGTTCAGGAAAATAGATCTAATTTATTCTCTTATACTAGGAGTATGCTGCTGGTATCTCTCCCCCCCCCCCCGTAGACAACTTGTTTTTTTGCGATCGCTCCCCCCAAAAGTTTTGTGTTCAGGAAAATAGCCCCGATTCTTTTTATCTTATTCTAAGAATATATATGCTGTTAGCATCTTCCCCCCCCCCCTCCCCGTCGACAATTTGTTTTTTCTTGCAATCGCCCCCCCCCCTCTAAGAGCTTTCAGTTCAGGAAAATCGCCCCGATTTTTTCACTTATACTAGAAAAATGTATGCTGCTGGACTCCCAAGAACTTCGAATTCAGAAAAATAGACTGGATTTTGTCGTTTACACTAGAAATTGGAATGTTGCTGGTGTCTCCCTCCCCGTCGACAACTTGCTTTCGCTTGCCATACTGTACTGTTATGATATAACCGCTCCCCCTTCTAAAGAGAGAGGCTGAATCCGCCCTTGATTGTAGCTCACCAGCCTTTTTGCAGGAAAAAGCGATTGGTCTAATTGAAAATATTTCAAATACCCGCTACTTATTAATCATATTATATTAACTTTTTTTGAACTTAAATGATTCAAAACTTTATATGAAGTACATAGACATTTTAATCTAATAATATACTAGTACTATAACTCAATATTTACATACCTGTTCCATCCAGTAAAACCCTTTATAATACTATACCTATATTCCATGATTGATAATAAATCACTCACATTACTACGATGGTAATAACACTGAACTCCATTTTACATCAGATAAGTCGGATTTTCTGTTAGATTAACTCATAATGAAACAAGAACATTGTTTTCAGCAGCTCATTAAGTTAATTTAAAGAATTATGTGAAACTTACTATTAGAAAGACATTATATGCTATAACTTAATTATAACTAAAACACTTTTCATCATATTTTTGTCACAGGATATCAAATTAATGGCCATATGAGGATGTATGTCATTAATAGAGTACTGTAATGGATAATCGTTGGACATTAGTTTCGTTAACTCCTTCGCGATAACCGTCAAGAATAACTTTAAATATAGCTCACGAAAATTTTGTTTGCCTACAAAGTTTTTTGCAATTTATAATATAAAATTATTAAATTAAAAAAATAATCATAATTAAAAGATGGACATAGACGCGTATTTTTAATGTGTGATACTCCAACCAATATAATATATATATATATATATATATATATATATATATATATATATATATATATATATATATATATATATATATATATATATATATATATATATATATATATATATATATATATATATATATATAAAATAAAATAAGAAATTCTCGGCTATGCGGAGAAAGACCTTGATAAATAATACTATCATGCTAAAAAGTGCAGAGAACTACAAAGAACATGGAAAAACTTCGGATCCGAAAAATGATGACAGCGCTGCTTTAATCCTAGTGTGGGACTCATCAAGTCATTGCATTCAGTACAAACCCTCATCTCGCATCTATGTGTAGATTTTATGGTTGAAAAATAGTAAATATGACACAGTGACGACATCTCGATGGCTCACCAAATAACATAAGAATAACACAAATCAACAATGTTGTATAAAACCGCCATGTGGTGGTGCGATGGTAAATTAAAAAAGGAATATCAAAACTCGACACACGAAACTTGCTACTCTAAGGATAGAGGTCGCATTATCCGGCATCGGCAAACAAACTAACTATGAATTCCACAGTTTAGATAAAGTATCGCACCAACAATTTCTCAAAGAGAGCTGTTGTGTGTTTTTTAAGCCAACTAATATAGAAAAATTCTTAAATGCGATAAATAGCAACGTCATAATTATTGAAAGATTCTAACACAAGGTTCTAGGACTTATAACAGATGCATCATGGTTCATCTCCAACAAGCATATCTACCGCTACTTACAAGTGTAAACAGTGAATCAAAGTATTGTGCAGTACAGTGGAAAATGCTAGAAAATCATTTAATATCTCGAATATAAAAATCCTCGATAAC
This sequence comes from Diaprepes abbreviatus, assembly GCA_034092305.1. Lineage (NCBI taxonomy): Eukaryota > Metazoa > Arthropoda > Insecta > Coleoptera > Curculionidae > Diaprepes > Diaprepes abbreviatus. Next base: position 635,311 of record JASJET010000193.1, on the reverse strand, counting down.
AGTAAATATTTAAACATGATATTAATGCGTACACCGTATACACATGATTCTTAATTAATAAGTTGTGACTGTTCTATAATCAAACATATATACTACTTTATTTATTATCAACAATGGGATAGAACCCTTAAACGTCGTTTGACAACATCATTATATATGTTTACAGTCAGATTCACTAAAAAAACTTAAACCTGATCTAATTGTCATGGATGTTAAATCTTCTAGTTAGCCAGTATTGTTTATCTTATAATATTATTATAATTTGTATTTCATACGTCAACAAATAAATACTTAAACAAGGATAATAAGAATAACAACCTAGAAATCAAGCCTTGAAATCGGTAACAGGAATAGTTATCTCCCGAAAATAAACAGATTTTTCCATTTTTGCCGGTTTAATAATATAGTATATAAGCCAGCAACAGATTTTCCTGACCAATTTCCTCTTGGGTGATAACTTGTGAAAGGCTTCAAACAGTTGTGCCATGAAGCCTCGTAAACATCAGCTGCGGCTGCGTGGGTGGGTGGCTCCACGACCAGCCTCCCACTCACGTAAAAACAAATGTTTTTAGTCATTTCCTACCGACTCAAAATTTGTCAAATGATAGTTAATACAATTATTTGAAGATAAAAAGAAGTCAGTTGGCTGTACCATGGTAGATTATACGTCAGCTGGTCACACGAACATGCAAAAAAATTTTGTTGAGTGATTTCCTTTCAGTTAAAAATTTGTCAGATGATAGTTTATATGCTACTTTGAATAAATAAAAACGTCAGCTGGCTCTAAGTTAGTGGAAAAGAGGCAGTGGAACTGATGTTAATGGGTACGCAACGACTTTGTCTAAATCAAGTTCTTCTTAAAAGAAACATAAAGCAGTTGTCCGAATAAGGGGCCCTGCATTTGCAATTCCATCTCTTTTCGGGCAACAGTTACTTTTTTTGCTAATCATTTCTGTAAATTTTTGGCACTTTGTCTTGGAAATTACCTGATCGAAGTTTTTTGGGTCTTTTATGCAACTTTCAATGAAATCTTCTCTTTGTTTGTTACCCTCTTCTTCAACATTAAGCAAGAAATTTTCAACGGTTTCAGGTGCCGCTTCGCCAGTGGAAATGTTGTATAAACAATCTTTATCTAAATTATTATCCAACGGATTGATATTGCGCTTGATGCCATCGATGAGTTTGTGAAGCTGTGCTGTACTTCTTTTTATCTTGCTATTTTGAAGTTCTTCTGTAACATTTTGTAATTTAGTCATACCATTTCTGCGGCATCATCGCTGTCTAGCTGATATAGAATTGGTAATGTGAGAAATTCCAGTTAGCTTATTCGCAGCATCAGCGTTAATAGTTTGCTCAAGAGTGAGATCAGTCGCTTGTTTTGAGAAAGGTTTTGTTGTTCTTTTTATACCAAATGATCCCTTCTCAAAGTTCTCACGTAATCCTGGATGCGTCTCGTAAATTCTCATCAAATTATCGAGATATCTTACTAAATAACGCGCGTAATTTGGTTGATTAAAAGCAAAATATAAATTAACTATTTTTGATAATGAGAATTTATACAACTCAGAATTACCGGTACGGATGCTCGTTTTTAACAATAATACTTAATCGATTAATTTGACGTAAATCATGTAATACTGTGCTGTTTTGCAGTGTTTGCCTTCTAATGATTGCATTTTGACTTGCTTGTATTTTTCGAATATTCCTTTTACTCAAGCTTGTTGGATTGATTGTTCAGATGATCCAGTTTTCTTCGAAAATTGTATTAAATAGGCTTTAAATTCAGTGGGCAAATCTATGTTCTCTTGTTGGACGAATTGTTCAAAATGCAGCATTTTCAATGCTAACGTTATCATTGGATGTAGACGTTTGCATCTATTAAAGGGTTTGCCAGTATTAAATCCGTTGTTGGATTCATTGGCAATCATATCTGCGTTCATCATGATTATTAACAAATATATATGGAATACTCCAAGGCGGATGAATAAAATGTCAAAAATCCCTTCTCTGTACTTTGAATCTACAGCGCAATTTTCGCAATAGCAAGATCGTATGTAACTTCGCACGCCTGGCTCCCACTCTGCACCTTCACTGCATCAGCTGACGACTTTTCCACCAACCTAGAGTCAGCTGACGTTTTTATTTATTCAATGTAGCGTGTAAACTATCATCTGAACAAAAATTTTTTTTTGCATATTCGTATGACCAGCTGACGTATAATCCACCACGGCCAGCTGACTTTTTTTATCTTGAAATAATTGTGTCAACTATCATTTGACAAATTTTCAGTCGGGAGAAAATAATTAAAAACAATGTCTTTTTTTATGTGAGTGGGAGGCTGCCGCTCCTCCACCCACCCACGCAGCTGCAGCTGACATTCACGAGGCTTCATGGCACAACTGTCTGAAGCATTTCACGAGTTATCGCTGATTAATTGATTCTCGAATGAAAATTACATATCGTAATTTTTTATTGAATAAATAAGTATTTCAAAGTTTGTGATACAAGAAAAAATACCGAATTTATGATAAATTTAATTAAATTATACGGTTTGTATCATTTTAACAGAACTTCTGTCGCGATAAAGCCTCAAACAAATATCTTTGAATACTTATAGCAGGGGCAAATGCGTTTTCCATGTACACAATTTATGTATGACACAATGATATTCAATTTAATTTAGCACAATTTATATCAGTCATTTAGTTAAATTGCGGCAAAGTTTAGGCCTAAATTGTATGGAAAATATTTGTGTGTTTGCCTGGGGGAATGTACAAATAAAGATTGGAAATTAGATTAGACTAAATTTGAAAATAATTTTTCTTTAATTACTATGCAAAGAAAGTTTGTGAAAATGATGGTATTATTTCGCTCTTTCTAATATTTTATTTACGTAGAATAATTTTTATAGCTGTAGCTTATTTTAAGTTAAATCTAATAATACTGCCATTTTTTCGTATGTATTTTAAAAATATTTCTAATCTGTTTCTTTACCTTCCATATACCAGGAGCTCATAATCATTTATTTTCTATACTGGGTGATGGTCTGGGAAATTTATCGATCAATTGTGGGAACATATAATTGGGAAGAATCTGAAAATTTGATAGTGTACTAACGTACATGGGGGACAGCCGGCTAAAATATTTTCAAGATGGCAGCACTTCAGGTTATATCGGAAGTAGATGTCGTCAACTTGCTTATTTTAAATAAAATACCCTAAATATTATGACATTTTTGATTTCTACCTAAAATTCTAGACATATTCCATGTATAATATTCTATACTTAAGTCATACCGTTTTGGATATATTTAAATTTTTACGTCAATAAAATTTTTATAAAAAAAATTGAACCGACTTCTAAAAGTGCGCTAAAAAGGGAAAAATAACTAGAAATTTTTATATGAAATTGAAATTTTTGAAGTCGGCGCCAAACTAATACCTGACAAAATGTGATTTGCATAAACAGATTAAAAATACCTTATTTGCAGTTGCTTTCTTTCCATAATTTTTAGGTATATATCAGTAGTTATTTATTTCATTTAGAAATAATTTGGCGCCGACTTCAAAAATTTCAGTTTCATATAAAAATTTCTAGTTATTTTTCCTCTTTCAGCGCACTTTTGGAAGTCGGTTCAATTTTTTTTATAAAAATTTTATTTTTCGATTTTTAGTTTTGAACTCATTATGATATTCATAAATTATTTGAACTAAGTGCTTATCAAGATTAATGTACCTCACAATGACTCCAAGGTGGCAAAAAAGTATCCATTTTATCCGGAATTATAAATCACCCTAAAATGAATCACTAAAAATTCTTTGATTTTTAGAGTTCTCCAAATACCAATGAAAGTGTGTCAAACAAATATTTAGTCTGTCGTAGTAGATCCACTATCTTAAATTTAAAATTAATTTTAGATTGGTAATATAGGCCCTAAAACCTTCCAATATCGATATGTAAAGAATTTAAGACGTAAATTTCTTAGCCCGATATATTTTATATTGCATATTGAGTTTGTACACGCCCCAAGAACCCCGCAATATCAATTCTAGATAAAACCGGAAATTGTAAAATTGTTAGTCCTTCATATTGTATCTTACAACCTAATAGTTGTAAAAAATTAACTTTATATTTGTAATACGCCACCCCCAATGCCCTAATACCAAATCTGAAAAAATGTGAATAAGGTAAAATTTTCAACCTACCATATTGGCCGCCATATAGAATTTCAAAAAAATATTTTTTTTTAGTCTAATCCAAATTTAAACTCTTCAAAGCCCCCTAGTACCAATTTTAGATGAAATTCAGAAATTTAAAATTTCTAAACGGTCATATTGCATCTGATATATTAGATTTTCGTAAAATAATTTTATATTTGCTATTTACATCCTCAAAAACGATTTAGTTCCACATTTGAACAAAATTGAAAAGTGTAAAATTTTTAGTCAGTTATATTGCATTCGCCATATTGAATCCTGAAAAAATACTATTAGATTCCTAATTTACAGCCTCAAGAACCCTACATACATAAAAAAAAAACATACATAGTCGACGAATTGAGAACCTCCTTCTCTTAGAAGTCGGTTAAAAATGACGTTTGCTGACAAAAAGTTAACTACAAATTTTTCCTATAAGAAAGCCCTTATTAATTAATTTGGATTAACTCTCTTGTAGACGAAGATCGACTTAAGTAGACCTTTTATAATATTTTGAAAATTATTAGTACAGAGTGGTCGAAAAAGAAGAATAAAAATTATATTTAAAAAATCGTCAAAAGTCTATTTTTTCAAAAGCACCTTTTTTTATAATTTTATCGTATTAAGTATTAAAAATAAGGGTAACGTCGTATAAGGTTATCTACTACAGAAATTTATAGTTTTCAAAATCTTAGCTAATCAACATTTTTCTATTGTAAAAATGCTATAGGGCTTTTAAGTTTTGTTATTAGTTGCCTACGTCGGCGAGGCGTGGCGAAAATAAAACAATCGAACCCTATAGAATTGTTACTATTTCTTGTTATTTGACATTCAATAATAATAATAATCATTCCGAGGCGATTAATTTACACGCACGTAGATTATTTAAACTTACTTATTATTAAATGTGATAGAGTTATTTGAAGAACATGCGATACATTCGAGATCCGATATCCGCAGAAACAGAAACCAACACCAGCAACTGTTAAAAAGATTATAGAAAACTTCAAGAACTTTGGGTCTATAAAAGCAAAAAGAAATAGAAATAAACTAGTTGTTAATAATGAAAATATTGAAACTATAATTGTAGGGTATTTTGCCGCTTATCCGAAAATATCTACAAGGCAAGTAGCATTAGAGTCTGGATTATCCCAAACATCAGTTTAAAGGATTTTATGGAAACACAATTTTCGTCCCTATATATATTCCATAATACAACATTTAAAGGCACTGATTTTCCATCAATCAGTTCTATCAATTTATTTTACTTCGGTCACAAGAAAATGGTGTTTTTTTGGATAATATTTTTTGATCGGACAAAGCCAAATTCGCAAAAAATGGGTTGTTTAATCGACGCAATTCCCACTACTGGAGCCACTACTGGAGCGATTCAAACGTACATCTATTTGGAAAATTAAATTTTCAAGAGTCTTGGCAGTTAATCATCTGCAAAACTTGTTTTATATAGCCAAGAGTGGGCCACATCTTTGGCTACCACGCTCCCCCGACTTAACACTACTTGATTTTTTTATTTGGGGGACAATCAGAAGATTGTATGTAGCGTGTCAGAATAGCATTTGAAGAACTTAATCCTCAGTCAAGAAGAAGAGCCACCCATGAAGAGTTGCTGCTTAGGTGCGAAAAATGTTGGAAAGTTCAAGGGCGTCATTTACTCAAATAATTTTTGTAACTTTATTTTATTAAAAACTGGCTTATTTCTATTCCTTTTAGCTTTTAAAGATCTTGAGACTTTTTATAATCTTTTTAAAAATTGGTAGTGTTGGTTTCTGTTTCTTCGGATATCGGATCACGAATTTATCGCATGTTCTTGAAGTAATTCTATCACATTCTCCATAAATAATAAATAAGTGTAAATAATCGTCGTGCGTGTAATTTAATCGCCCCGGTACGATTATTATTAATGAATGTCAAAATGGCAAGAAATTGTGACAATTCTGTAGGATTCGATAGTTTTATTTTCGCCATGCCTCGCCATCAGAGCCAACTAATAACAAAATATAAAAACCGTATAGCATTTTTACAATTAAAAAATGTTAAATTGCCAAAATTTTGAAAATAATAATTTGTAATACATAACTTTATACAAATTTGCCCTAATATTTAATGCTTAATATGATAAAATTATAAAAAAAGGTGCGTTCTATCTGAAAAAAATTACTTTTCACGATTTTTTAAATGTAATTTTATTCTTCTGTTTTGACCACTCTGTACTTATAATTTTCAAAATATCATAAAAAGTCTACTAAAGTCGATCTTTATCTACAACAAAACTAACCCAAATTAAATAATAAAGACTTCCTTATAGGAAAACTTTTTAGTTAAGTTTTGGTCCGCTAATGTCATTTTTGATACAAAAATTTAAATATTTCCAAAATGATGAGACTTAAGTATAAAACATTATAAATAAAATATGTATTTTATGTAGAAAGGAAAAATGTAATATGTAGGGTGTTTTATTTAAAATAAGCAAGTTGACATCTATTTCCGGTATAACTGGAAGTGACGCCATCTTGAGAATATTTTAGCCGGCTGTCCCCTATGCACATTAGTACATTATCAAATTTTCAGATTCTCCCTAATTATAGTTTTTCCATAATCGATCGACATATTTCTCAGAGAATCAACCTGTATATTGCCAATTCGAAAAATACCGAAAATCCTTCAAACATTTTTTTAACAGAATGTTGCGAATGACTTGTAAAAACGCGTATGTAAATATAAAAATCATATTAAAACCGAACCCTTTTTCTTTTTATTTTGGTGTCTTTGAGTGTTGAAAGATTGCTAGTGTAGTTCTGGTAATTGCAGCTTTGAAAACGTCTGTTAACGAACGGCCAACCCACCTTTCCACCATGAATTCTGTCGCCTTCCTATTGATATTTTCGTTGTATCTGTCCCTTTTTAATGAGTTTCATGCGGTCCTAACACCCTCGGGCAAGATTTTCTTCAGCGTCCTTTGTAAAGAATAAAATTTTAATGTAGGATACATATATACAAATAATGAGGACAAAAAGTCTGAAATAAATTCATTGTTTAAAACACCGCTGAGATTTTAAATATTTTTTTTGACATGTCGACGTTTTTTCGATTTATCGGGAGTTCAAACTCAAAATGAAGGAGTAACAACAGTTAATTTATCATTTTATTAAATGTAGAAAATGTTCTTAACTAGTTAATTTGCAGTAACTTAAATTATTTATAAATTCATTCTGAACAATTCTTTGGTAATTAATCATATTTCTGGAATAATCCGATTTTTTAAATCTATGTCAGATGACTTAGTTTGGAAAACTTTATTTTTAAGATGTCTCCAAAAAAAGAAGGGAAGGGAGTTTAAGTCTCAAGACTTTGGCAATGACTCCATAGATCTCCTTCTTCTAATTTAGTTGTTTGCCAAAATATTATTAAGAAAGTTGTGAACTTCTGTTGCATAATGTGACGAGGCATCGACTTATTGAAACCAGATATTTTGATGAGCTAAATCTGATAAATTTTATCGTCTGTACCTCAGTAAGTTTCATATTTAGTTATAATTAACTCAAATTGACAATCAAACTAAATGTGACCATTTAATCCGTTATACTGATAAACAAAACAGAATGACGTAAAATTTGGATCGCTGGACATTAGGTTTTTAAATATCTTAACCTTAAATTGCAAAAATCTCGATTTTGGACTTTATTTGAGATTACTCATCATCTCAACATTTTTTTACTTAAAAAAATATACATGAAATGTTGCTGAGCTTGCTCAAATATCTTTTTTTTTCTTCGAAATACTCAATTTTGCAAATTTCAAATTGCATGAATTTTTCAAATTTTGAAAACTTTCATCTTTGTTAACCGATAAGCTTTTAAACGACAATTCTGATAAATCATTGATGTTTTGAGACCATCAAAGCACATTACATCATTACTTTTGCAAAACAAATTTATGTAAACAATTTATTTAAATAAATTATTGCAAAATTCGTTATTTTTAAAATAAATACTTCCCTTGCATTTTGAAAATATAAATACGTTCCAAGGAGTCGCTATCGTTATTATGATATATATTGTTATAAATAAAATATTAAATACCAAGTTTTGCAATTTAAATATAAACTATCTAACTATATGCATCTGTAGACTTTGTATTTGCAGGATATGGTTTTGTGAATTGCAGATATACATTTTTCAAAATTTGTAGAGAGTCTAAAAATGTACAAAAAGTTAGATATCACTATTTAAAAAATCAAACTTGACTATAGCACAGATTCTTTCGAATCACCCTGTATAATTTAATATATTGTAAAAAATTCTTACCAAGAAAAGTCGACTCGTTTGAGCGATTTTCCAAATATTCCAGCGTTTTTTAAATAAAGAATTTATTCCAGACATTATCTTCTGATTGTATGATTTGTTTTTAAATGGAGTCAAGCCTTAAAGAATGATAACACAAAGCTATGTTAGAATCAACTTTCATTTGTTAAATAGTTATCCTCAATTTTTCGTACGCTTTTAGAATCGTTGCAAAATTCTAAAAAAATTTCTATTACATATCCAACATACAGAAATGTAACTGTTTTCGATTTATCGACAGTTAAAACTTGGAATGAAGTAGTCTCAATAGTTATTTTATCATTTTATTAAATGTTGGTAATGCCTCCCATTGATTTGCTGTCAGTAACTCAAAGGATATATAAATTCATTCTGAACAGTAAAAAAATCTACTTCTGTAAAAATTAACTGTATTTCTTGAATAATCTGATCTTTTAAGTCTTTTATGCGGTGGGGTAAAATTGTAAAACTATATCTTTAAAGTAATTCCACAAAAAGAATTTAAGAGGGTTTAAGTCTGGAGATTTCAGCGTCTCCTTAAGAAATAGGTGGAAGATTAGGATATTTTCCTTGAAATAATTGATAAACTTCTTCTTGGCTCCTTACTCTATTACTATAACATATCATCATAAGGATTTTTATCGTATTAACTTTAATAAGTTCAATTTTCAGTTAAAATTAACTCAAGGTGACAATTAAACAAAATGTGACGTAGAATCAATTATGCTATAAGTAATTATTGTACTTTATTTCGAGTTTTAACTGTTAGCCAATTGAAAATAGTTACATTTAGGTATATGACATGTAAAAAAATGGTTTTACCGGGAGTCTAAAAGTGTACAGAAAATTGGAGGCCATCATTTAAAAATTCAAAGTTTATTGTAAAACAGCTTTTTTCGAGTCGGGACTGTTCTTAAGCACGAATACATAAATGTTGATTTTCGTACAGTTTATTAATTTTTTTAGTCTTTAAACAATATGAAGCTTAATTTCAGCAAAAGTTATTTTCCTGATAGTCTGTCGTCGTTCTGCGACCCAAAATCATTACGCGCCTGATCTCGAACCATTCCTAAAAATAAATCGGTTCCCTTGTTTTCGGCATACGTCTGAGTACTTCGGCGTTACCTCTGTACCCATATACGTTGATATAAATAAATTTTATAGATTTTCATTTCAATGTTTATATTGACTATCCAATTTTTGTAGTAATGAAACAATGAAAAATAACACCTAATTACAAATATTCGAACTTTCAAAATAAAATCTGCTTTATGAAGAAACGCTTCATGTTTATGAATATTCTCCTGTCTGGCTCAATTCTAGTTTTGCCATTCATCCTTGAATTCTTTCGTTCCTTACTTGACGTAGCAAGAGATTTGAAAAAATATACTTGTTAAGTATTGTTCCGGATGGCCGATCTTCGAACTTACACTGTATTACTGAATACACTCTGTTATTTTGAAAGCTTTTTATTGTCAACCTTATTGTGATAGTTGTCAAACTAATTCAAGTTGCGTCGACGAACTCTCAAAATATACTGACCAAGAAAGCCGACCTGGACCCTTTATATACCCTTTTGGTCGATACCGGAAGATTCCCTAATTTTCTAGAAGGATTTCCATACTACATGGGGTAATCAAAATAAGAAAAAGGAATAATCCGGCGATTTCTAGACCTTCCATCATAGGCGTTCCATGTTTAAAATAAGGAAATCGAATTCTCTAAAAACTTCCAGACCTTCTTTTATAGTCGTCTTCTGAGGAAATTAGCAAAGGTAAAATTATTAAATAAACTATGAACTCCTAGAAAATATACCTAAAACCCTACAAACTACGAACACAAACTAATACTATGAAATGTACTATGCTATAAAATTTGTAACATTGCTCTCTTCCAAGCCTTGATCGTCTCGGTCAACCTTCTTGATCCTGATAATGGGCCAATCTATCCAGATGCACGACTTTCATCTTCGCATGAGGGCTTTTCCGAATTCAGTATGTTAGATCGTTTAGTCGGGTCACTATATTGTACGGACCTTCCTATGACTTTTGAAGCTTTAGTAAACGCCCTTTGGTTCCGGATTGTACAACGACACTTTTTCACCTACCATGAATCCACCAGTATCGGCTTTGACGTCATAGCGGATCTTCGTTCTGTTGCTTTCTACTTGTACTCCTCTCTGTACCTTTCCAAGAATAGCCTGGAAGACTGGTAACAATGCATGGTATTCGAATGATAACGTCGACCCTGACCCCTTCTTCTCGGTCTGGTATAAGTTACTCTAAAGCAACAATCGCATACTTCAACTCCATCGCAAACCTTGAGAGCGACTGCAGCATTTCTTTTATATTTGTAAACAGCAAATCCAAAACAGGGAATACTATTACTTCACCAGACTTCCTTAAGTTTACCATAAGGAGCAAAGACTTTCTCCAAGTCGCTTCTTCGAACATCGTCACCTATATTAACAATATGAAGCCGATATCCATCAGGGCCTCTATCAGGAATAGTATTGCAAGTACACTGACTTTGTAGATACCCCTCTTGACCACACTTCCAACAACGAATTCTATTTCTGCTATGAAAGGTTGTATTTTTGTTATCTTGTGTTTCCCCTTCATTCAAAAATTCTTGCAACTCCCTCATAAGCCTCACTAAAGTTTTCTCGTTGATCTTGCGATAATCCCGGGAAACATTGACTCTTCTTATGATTCGTTCTTGGTTTCTTGATGTCTGTTTGGCTATCTCAAACTGGAGGGCATAAGCAAGAGCCTCGGAAATTTTCTTCAGTCTGGCCATTCTTAGTGTCTGACTTGTTTCTGGGTCGCGTAAACCTTCAATAAAACTATTCACTGCTAACTCTTGCTTTATTTCTTCTGGGTATGTTGGGTAGGTCAAATTTAGTAACCTCATTATATCCGCCTCATATTCTTGAAGACTTTCGTTGTATTTTTGTTTTCTTCCTTGGAGTTGGGCTTTATAAACTTCTTTATAAACTATGCTATAAAGTTTGTAACAGTATGTTCTTATTTTATTTTTGTAATATTATTTAACGTCCTTTTTAAATCACCAAAGGTTTATTTAAAAAAATGTTCGTGAACTATATCCTTTATTATTTATTCGCAATCGAATACGCTATCTGTTAGAATGATAGTATTATCTGCATATCTAGTACTGTTTATTATCATCACATTTATTCTAATTCCTGCTATCGTCATTCTTAGTCGCACAGATCAAATATTGAAATGGAGCAGTGACAGTATGTATCCCATTCTAACCCTTCTTTTCGTTAATACGAATTCCGATGTAGCCATTCTATATCCATTTTCTGCTGCCTATTTCAGTACAACTCGGAAATTGATTAAGAGTTCAATCATTTATGTTTCTGCATCTTTGTATTAGAACATTTAAAGGGAAGAGAGTTGGTGCCAACTCCATTAGGGAATCCAAACTCTGTTACTTAAACTCGACAATCATATTTCTTATATATTTTATAAATGATATAAAACACGTGATATTCAATGTAATCAAATGAATTAAAATTTTTGAATGAAAGTATAAATGTTGATCTTAATAATTTGAAGGAATTATGTTGCTATTATACACCTTTTAAACAGAAACGTTAAAAGACTGAATTTCTTGCTATCTTCGTGAGCTATGCATTTTGTCTGGGCCAGTCGCTTTTCTTTTTTTACTACATGAATGACTCATCTTTTTAGAATTGGTGATCTTAGGTCACTGATATCATCTCTTACTGGTCGCAATGTTTTCAGCCCAAGCTCCAATCCCTACAATGAATTCATCATCTAAGAATAGATGATTTTTGAAATTTATTAGTCACTTTCTTTACACCTTACATCGACGATAGCCAGTCTGAAATACAGGCTAAAACATATGTATTTAACATAGAAATTTTCACAAGAAATATAATTTTTTTCTTGGTAATTAAAAAAAAAACGATATTTCTCCTTTTCGTTAGAGTTCAAAATTGAATTTTTATTGTATTTATTTATTTTATTGTCAATTTAACAGTATTAAAGTTTCATCTTGCTAGTGAATGAAAGGGTTAATGATCATCTCTTTCTTAACAGTAACCAGCGTTCGCGCCATAACGGACCTGCAGATATTTCAGTGGCTGGTACAAAGTCCTAAACCCAATCAAAAATTTGCGGTTAAAATTAAAACATATTCTACTAAATAACTCCAATTCTCCACCGTCTTCATTAAACATATTTTGAGATCGAATTCAAAAAAATATGAAAAAATTTCACCAAACTGCTGAGAGAATTTTGTAAAAAGTATGATAAAAAAGGTATAAACACCTGACAAAGTTAAATACTTATAGTTAAATTATTTGAAAGTGCAATAACTAAAATATTTAGCCTGATACAAAGGTGATTCAAGTATTTTTCGTATTTTTGTATTTGTATCTTTGTTGTCTTTAAATATTTGATAATAAATGCTAAATAATAATTAAATTTTCATAGTATTTTCATTTTCCAATACAAGTACTACTAGGTACTGGCTCAGTATCGCACCATATTATATATTATAAATTACTGAGATTGGAAACAAACCCCATATTATAAAAATGCCTGTAAAATTAACATAACATATTTTACATTACTTTAAATTTCTATTAACCCATTATAATTAGGAACAATTTCATAGGGAGTAAAAATAAGTTGTCTGTAGTAAATTAAAGACGTTAATTCACATATTCTCGTAAAGGTAATATGGGAACTGAGCCACGTGTGTGAACAACGCTAGTTTCTCCCATTTATTTTAAAACACCCGTTTAATTTCGAGGTATTCGGGGCTTAAAATGGAAAATTAATTGTGTAGAAAACAATTGCAAAAGTAAGTGGATTAAGAATAATACGGGGGTATTTCCGAAAGTTCGTGACCTGTTTGATACAAAACGTGGAAGAGATGATATAATAAGTCTGTAAATCTTTCACTTTTATTGCGTAATATCGTCGCTCTCCAGACAAAGAATCGTAACATGGAATTACGCAGATTTTACGGTAAATGCAAAATTAAAAAGTGAACTTATTAAGCGCAATTATCAGAGCTAAAAGTAATAAAACGGTTATTAGCTAATAAAGTTTAAGTTTGTAAAGAAAGCACTTGTGAATAAGCAATTTTTCCTAAAAATCAATGCTGAATTTTATCGTTACGTTAATCAGTAGCGGCTTGTTCTTAGGTTTGCAGGTTTGTGCAACCCCCCAACATACAACAACATAAGTATAAATATTTTTTAATTTCTACTGATAATTTAATGATTAAATATAAATCAATTTTTACCTAAACTATACACGACCAGCAGTCAATTATTGAAATAATTTTACTTACTTCTCGTAAATATCATTATTAATTTGTCTGTATTACAGTATTACCAGAAACGTTATATCTTTGCTGGTGTGCAATTTTAATGCAATCCAAGCTAATCCAACGGAGAGTATATAAAGTTGCCTATCTGAGAAATAGCGACTAATTTTGTCTCATAAGCTTCATGTGAGTTGCAAGTCGACTTACAAACCTGTGTTTAGTTTGCCCCACAAAATAACCATCTACTAGAAAAATTTCTCTTATGCAAGTCACTGGATGAGTATTTGAACTTTTGCTTTCAGTCTCGCGTGTCGCTGCCAGTATCAAATAAAGGTTTCTTTAAGCAGCAGTTAAACCATTCCTTTAGTTCAGATTAGAATACAACCGTGGTATCTACTGTGCCGGTATTTCTATGCATGATGTCTACTGTACGGGTATTTTAATTTTTGTGAAAGTAGCTTTGTTTTTACTTTGATCAAGATATTTTGTTACGTTTTAAAAAGGTTAAAAATGTTTGGCGAAAAAATCATCCAAAATTAAGTGCTTTGTCTCAAACTGTGCAGACAAATACAGTGGCCGATTTTGATTTCCGAATTCAAACGATTTCGAATTACGAAGGAATTTATATAAACCATCGTGTATGTGTTAGAAATTTTTAAGAATTTCTTGTAGGAGATTATAGAAAAGCAGGCAAATATAATGCAGAGCGCAGGAAGCTCTGTCTTTCTGTATGTGTAAGTAAAACTAAATGAGTGCTTTTGTAGTTTCTAGAAAACATGAGCGGCGGGTCGAATGGGGTGCAAGCAATTATAAAAACCCTACGAACATGCATGGCTATGCACATCGCTTAAATTTAGTAATATTAAACGCTGTATTCGCTAATACTTTGCGTATTTTTTTGTTCAATTTACAAGGGAGTTGTTCTTTTTTTTTTCAAATAGTTCTCAAAGAACCGCAATATTAGATCAAATTATTAACAAACGCTTACTTCTTTCAACCCCAACAAGATGCAGTTTTAATTTTAGAGTTATATTTACCGTATTCGAATACAAAGACAGCATTCTAAAGAAAATGGAAAAAAACCTTAGATGACAGTAGAAACGTTAGTACCACAAACCAATCATCAAAATATGTCAAAATTTCAGCCAGCCAGATTTTTCTCTCATGGTTAGACTTATTTTACAACATTATGCCTCAGATTGATTTGTTATTTGGTAAGTTTCAAACAAGACAAATTGATACCGTATCGCAAATAAAAATATATTATCATTGGAATCAAAATTAACAGAAATTCGAAATATTATTACCTCAAACGACGTTGAGCCATCTCCATCTATTTCAAAATGACGTATGCTCGATGATTTCGCGGAGTTTTCTCGGGAAGCAAAAGAAGTTTATGATTTAATTATTTGTCAAGCAAAAGAACGATTTAGCTTTACAGATCTTTTAATAGCAGCCAGTCTTTTTCTTTTGGAGCAGTATGTCGAATGTAGTACATATTTTTTCGAAAAAAAAATTGAGGATTCGATTAAAATCTGCCCCTTTTTTTATCAAACAAAAGTTTCGCACGGAACTGACTGTCATATATGAAACTGAAGAATTAAGATCAATTTTGGAATTTCTTATACTATCTTTAGCAAAACAAAGAGCTAAGTGAGACATTTAGTCTTCTTCTTCTTCTTCTACTTTCTATAATAGGTCCCTGACCTGTTCCTTCTTCGATTTTCCTCATTCTGGACTTAAATTATCGCTCCACCTTTTCCGTGGTCGACCTTTACTGCGTGTACCAGTAGGCGATTTGTCGCGTGCGATCCTTACCAGTCAATCCTTTCTCATTCGACTTATGTGTTTGTTCAATTGTGTCTTACGTTCTTGGACCCACCCATTAATGCAGTCTGTGTTGCATGATTGCCTGATGTTATCGCTTCTGTCTCTGTCTAGTAGCGTTTTTCCTATTATTCGTCGAAGTATTCTCATTTCTGTAGTCTCCAATAGATGTTTCGTTTTTGTCGTCTCTGGCTGTGTTTCTGAGGTGTATGTCATAATAGGTCTAATTGTGGTTTTGTAGATCCGAACCTTTATTTCTTGTTGTAAGTGTTTGTTTCGCCAGATCACGTCGTTGAGGCAACCCGCCACTTTGTTTGCTTTGGCCACCTGCCCTCTTACTTCATCTTCGATGTTGCCATAACTAGTTATGTCGATTCTTAGATATTTGAAACTCATTTCTTGTTGTATTATTGGACCATCTAGTTCTAGTTTGCATCGGAGGGGTTCTTTTGAGGTTGTCATACATTTAGTTTTTTCGACTGAGAAATCATATTATATTTTCTTCCCGTAAGATTAAAGGTATTTAACAATCTCTGGAGGTCGTCTTCATTTTCGGCACATATCACAGCGTCATCAGCGTAACAGAGAATTTTTATTTCTGTATCACCCATTTTATATCCTCTACCAAGTCGCACCTCCTTTATTATTTCGTCCATTATTATGTTAAACAATAAAGGACTAAGCGAGTCTCCCTATCTAATACCGCTGTTGACTGATATGGGTTAGTGCGAATCTGAACTTTATTGTTTGCGTATATGTTTTCGATGGTCTAAATTATATTGATAGAAATACTTCTCTTATATAACAGGTGAATTACGTCATCTAGCTTTATGCGATCGAATGCTTTTGTTAGATCTATAAAGCATAAAAATGTTGGTTTATTGTATTCTAGAGATTTTTCGACTATCTGTCGTAGAATAAATACTGCATCCACGCAAGACCTTCCTGATCTAAATCCCGGCTGTGTGTCTTCCAGTGTTGTAACCGAATTAATTTTATTTTTGATTACTTTCGTAACGAGTTTCAGAGTTGTGTCCAGTAGATTAATACCCCTGTAGTTCCCTGGTTCTTGTTTGTCACCTTTCTTAAACATAAGCATTATTGTACTGGTTCTCCACCTATCTGGTACTTTGCATTGTGTCAGGATTTTTCGAATGAAGCTTGTGAGTTCCTGTGTTAGTCGCTGTCCTCCGTATTTCAACAATTTGTTATGAATTCCGTCTTGTCCGGGAGACTTTCTATTTTTTAAGGATTTTATAGCTTTCTCTACTTCTTGAATGGTGACTTCCACATTATTTCTTATTGCTGGTATGTTGTTTTTTCCAATGTTAGCATCTCCCTCAAATAATTTTGTTAGGTAGTCTATCCATTTCTCCTCTGATATTTTGTTTGTTTCGGAGAGTTCAGATATTTCTTTGCGCTGTTGTCTTATCAGTCGCCACATTTGTTTTTGTACACTATAGAAGTCTCCTTCCATTCTTTTAGAGAACTGCTCCCAATGTTCACTTTTTAGACATTTAGTGAAGTTCTAAAATTTTTAAAAATTTTAATTACAATTCCGATAGCATCGGCTGAAGCAAACGAATAAAAACCTTTTTACGAAATACAATGATCCAAAAAAGACCTTCCGCTCTGCCAATGCTTTCTAAAGAAAGGGGCCTTTATCGAAAGCATACTATTTCAATCAGTGGATTATTGATAAGTTTTCTAATGCGAAAGATCGGCGTATGTTTTTTTTTATAAATAATTCACTCAATAAGGTATATATACATTTTGTTTTGAGTGCTATATATTTAAAATTTACTACCTTCTTTAGGTTTAGTTATTTAAAATATACTGCCTTGTTTCATACTAACTCAATTTTTGAAGACTAATAATTTTTCACCAACTGATGCCTATCGCAGGTTTTATACTTATCTATGTTTTTAATGTACCATCGGAATTGTAACCCCTACTTTTTTAATGTACCAGCCGCCACTGATGTTAATGGTCAAGAAGATTATTAAATTGAACATATACAATTTATTAATCCCTGTAAAAGGATCATACTTCTTTGTAGAAGTAATATGAAATTAGCATCATAATTGAAAATAAACAATTTGTTTATAAATTAAGTCAAGCGTCAAACAATAATAACATAATAAAATAAAAATTCTGAACGAAACTAAAATTGCATCCTGTAACTGAAGAAAATACAAACTGTTTAAATAGAATTAGTCACAACTTTATGTAAATTTATAATTGCGCTTAGGTGTTATAAGCTATACACTAATTTCATTAAACATTCTCACTATACACGGTGTTTTCAGAGTTGAGTCATTTATTTTAACAGGTTGTAGAACTCGTAAAGAAAAATTGATTTACCAAAAATTATTTATATAAGAGTTGGCAGGTAAAGAAATTATAAATAATTATTTAAAAAATTTAAAAACTGTAATACAAACTTTTTTTCGTAATATTTTCAACCACTGCATTGTAAAAACTTTGTTTACTACTGATACTGGGTATGCCTATTTTTTGAATGTAGTTATTGCACGGGTTTGAGTGCGATTTTCGAATTGACCAGTACTAAAAAATTCGTACAGTAGTGCGTGATATTATTTTTCACTTGTGGATGTTTTGTACAAAAAAAATGGCACACGTTTATGAAAAAATGAACTAATGGACGTAATATTAACTTACAGGGAGGGCTAATTAAACGCTGCCGCTCCGTCTCCGTAAATGTTTGTAAATTCAGTTATAAGACTTCGCGACACTGGGTATTTAAAGGAACAATGAGTAGATCACGCTGGAAGACCTCCTCCACGCGAAATAGTGGAGATCGAGGAAGACGTGTTAGATATTGTCGAAAACGACCCAACAACGACCACTGGGTCCATATCAGGTGAAGTAGAAGTTGCTCATAGTAAAGTGTGGAAAGCTTTACGACAAGAACGACATTATCAACAGGTACCATTGCAACCGAAGGGTTACCTTAGAAGAGTTGAATCTTGTCACTGGCTCTTACATCAGTACAACATAAATGACAACTTTACCAAATTTATTTTGACTACCGATGAGGCAACGTTTACAAGAAATGGAGTAAATAAGTTCCACAACAATCATGCTTAGGCAGTAGAAAATCTGCATGCAGTGAAAAGAAGTCATTTTCGGCACAGATTTTCAATTAAGGTTGGGGTTGGTTAGTAAATTGCATGCTTATAGGGCCTTACTTTTTCCAAGCGTCTGAAAATTATTTAGACCTCTTTCCAAACAATCTACTACAATTATTAGAAGATGTTCCTTTAAATGTGAGACAGAATGAGTAGCTTCTTCATGATGGAGCTCCGCCACATTTCAGACGAGAAGTTAAATAATGTGTTTTCTAGTAGATGGATAGGGCGAAATTAACCCATTTCTTGGCTTGCACGTTCCCCCGGATCTAAACCCCTGCGTTTTTTTTTGTGCGTAGTTTATCACAACGTGGAAGTGAATATTGTGGAAGAACTACAACAGCGCATTGAAAAGGCTTACGATGTTATCCGGGATTTTATTTTTGACGCATGTCGTCACTCATGGATACGTCAGCAAGACTTTGCGTTAATTGAACAAATGGTGACAATTTTGAGCACTTTTTGTAGAGCAAGATGTAATCTGTTCTGTGTAGGAAATGAAGTTTTTACAATGCAATAGTTAAAAATATCATAAAATAAGAGTTATATTACAGTTTATAAATTTTTTAAATAATTGTTAATAATTTCTTTATTTGCCAGCTTTTATATAAACGATTTTTGCCTAATCAATTTCTCTTTACGAGTTTTACAAGCTGTTAAAATAAATGACTCAACTTTGAGAATACCATGTATTCACGTTTAGTGTCAAAATATAGGTTATTTGGCCAGGCTGTTAAGCTATTGACTATGTCAAAAAAAGGGGTTTATAATGTTCTACGCCGTATTCCGATATCCAAATGCCAGCAATCTCGGTCCATCCACTGATCATCCTCTAAACCTCTATTTCTCATATCTTCCGTTTGCCCAAGTAATTATTTATTCTGGCACACTGTTTTTCCCACGATTCATTTTTCTTTTGAATTATGAGGGGTAAAAGGAACTAGAATTCTAAAGTATTTTCATTGTTTCGTATGTTCAGCTACAAATACAGAATACAAAGTGCTCCCTATTAAATGAAGGGATGCGATTTTGAAAGTGTGGTAGATTCGTATACTTTTCCGTTTTTTGAGTTTTACTTGAAAATCATAAATTTTTCTTAGAGATATCTCTTTTAGGCAATAAAATTTCATTTCAAAATTGTACACGAAGTCCAAAAAGCCAGTTTTCCAAAAAATACATCCCCAAAATTCAAAAAAAAAAGCAAAAAAGAATTTATTTTTTAGTTTTCCCCCATAACTTTTTCCAAGTAAAGTTAAGTATAGTCATTGCTTCATGAAAAAGAAAGCTGATATCATGTCCGTTACAATGAGCTCCTGCAAAAGTCGACACAAGGAAAAGTAACCGAGGTATGGCGTCTCAACCTTTGTTACTTGTCTCAGTACTAGCCAATTTTAATTTTTTTTTTCAAATTTCGTCCCACAACTTTTGTGTAAGTGAATTTAGGTATAAACAGTGTCTCATTCAAAAGAAAGCTGACATTACGTTCATTAAAACGAAGCTCAGCCGAAGTCTGTATGATGAATAGTAGCCGAGAAATGGCCTCTCAAAATTTTCACTTTTTTAAAATTTTTATAAATTTTACCCTCACATTATGTAATTTTATATTTTTGCGGGAAAATTTTTCTTCAGTCAATGAACACAAATTTAGTGACAAAGATAATTATATTTTGGGAAAACTATTAATACCGGGTGCGGAAGAAAAAATAAAATTAGATATTACAATATTTTAAACTTCCTTAAATTTATTTATTGTTTGAATGGTACCCCCTGCATTTATTCTTGAAAGCTGTTTAATTATGAACGAGTTTTTGCTGAAAGCTTCAGGGTGGCTAGCGCAGCCATTGATGTGTTATTTGAATATAATATGAAACCAGCGTACAAGGTCATTTGCTACTTGTGATACATTTGTTCGGCTTATCAGCTGCTGCATGTACATTTTCTTTAGAAAGAAGACATAAAAGTGGATTTTCAAGAGGCGTCAAATACGCATGAAAACCAACCTTAAGTCTGGAGTGACGAGAAATACAGAAATAAATTGTCATCAATTACAAGAAAATGGGATTGGATTAATTCTCGAAGTAATAAATGGACCATTTGATCAAATCAAATTTTAAAAAACGATGAAAGTATTGCCGCTGCTAAATTTAAATTAACCGAAGACAATATTTTTGTTGTTGATATGGAGAGACTTTTTAAAAAAATGCTGTTATTGAAGTCAAATGATTTGGAATTTAAATTTTTAACTGTCTCCATGTCCTTCATCGATTTTTAATAAAAAGGATATGATGAAAAATCTGATCTTTATGATTTATCCAATCTATAAATAACTGTACTCTTCACGATAGTTATTACATTATGGTTGTTGTATTTTTACTGCAAAAAATTGTTTGGAATTACCACATGGCTCTTGTCCGGGTTTATTCCGGGACCTTCTCTGTGACACCATCGCTACGTGATCCGGAGGGTTCGCATCATTGGTCCTTCCAGGTTCCAGATATCGCGACCAGCGCACAAAATGATCAGGTCGTGAGCGTAGGCCTATGCACATAAACCAACCTTAATAGCTGAGTCTGCAGGCTGTTTACCACAAAGCTCCACAGCAAAGGCGATAGAACTCTTCCCTGTGGACAGTCCCTATTTGGCAATGCACTACCAGTTACACTATTAACCTCAGCATATATTAGTCTCTGAGTTAACATTGCTCTGATCAATGCAATTTCTGTCAGTTCGGAGGCTCTTTGTTGTAGAACATTATATATTAAATCGTGAGATGTGTTGTCAAACGCCCCTACGATATCGATAAATATACCTAAGGTGAATCGATCATTCGACACAGCGTTTTTGATTCTTAGGATGAGTCAATATAGCACCGTATCTGTGGATTTTTCTGCTTGATCGGCAAATTTTAAAGGATGTAAAAGACACTGCACCATTATTTCTTCCTTGATGTGTCGATTCACCAACCTTGCTAGTATCTTTAATAAGAAACTGGCTAGGGTGATAGGATGGAAAGACTTAGGATTTGTGTAGTCTCGCCATCCTACCTTGGGAATAAAACCCACATTTATTTTTCCCCAAGCCATCGGCATATACACCAAGCTCAAACACGAGCAAAATAATTTTTTCAGGCGGCTTATTACATTGTCGGAGGAATTTGGTCATACAGCAGTAAATATACCATCCTTACCAGGTAACTTGAAGAGGGCAAATCTTTCCATCGATCATTCAACCCCTTTATGTGTCATTATCAATTTAATTAACTTGTAGTCTACAGAGAGTTTCTGTTCTTCTTTCTCATATTGATTTGAGCCTGAAAAGTACGCTCTTAGTTTGATCTTCATCAAGAAGAGCCGGTGCTCCAATCCGGTCACCTGGATATCTAGATAGTATTTTGCAGAGGCGCAATGCTGAGGACATACTTTTTATGTTCCCGCAGTATTTCTTCCATACGTTGTGCTGGAAGTCCCTTATTTATTCGTTGTGTTCTCTCCGAGCAGTTTAGTATTCTTCCCAGTTTTTTTTTTCAAACAATTTTCGGTGGTTCTCACTTTGAGAGTTTCAACAGAATATCTTGAAATTCATGGGCCTTTATCTTATTTAACAGCTAGCTTCAAATGAACCCCATAGTGCATCAACGATTTGTTTAGTAGCGATCTCCAAATCAGCTTGATCACGGTATCCCGACAGGAACCCTACGATTCTACTTTCCAGTTCCCCCCACAAGAAATCCCGGTTTGTAGTCTAGGGTTTTGGTTTTTGCTAATGCTTTGTCTTGCTTAAAGTCAATTTCAAATACGATGTGTCAGAGATCTGACAACGAGACCTCCAGACTAACTTCTCACTTCCTCTCCAAGTACTACATATTTAAAGAACAAATTTATATATATATATATATATATATATATATATATATATATATATATATATATATATATTATAATAAAATTGTTCACTTTTAGACCCAGCTTAAAACAATTGGGAACAAAGGTTTCCGACTCATTTGTTTTTGGTGGTAAATTCCTTGAACATAAATTAGTCTGATTTTCAAGCCAAACGGCTTTGCACTTCCTCCAGACAATAATAGGTATATAAAGATACCAAAAGTATGAAGATCTGTGGGAACCCTTTTCATGTTATCGGGTCCTAAGTGATGTAGTCTGCTGTATTTCTCACAAACTTTCGGATGGTCTGCGCGGTTGCAAGGAGAACTACTTTCTGAATCGGTTTATACAGATACTCACTTAGGCCCAGTCCCTTGATATTCTGTAGAAGATTTTTTGGTATCACTCCAGTTATTGATAGAATTATGGAAATCGTTTGTTCATTGCCCATTGTCTTCGAATTTGCTTGCACCTCCAGGTCTCTGTATTTGACGATCTTCTCATTGTATTTTGACCTAAGGTTATCATTGTTAGGTATAGCAATGTCAATTAATGTAGTACGTCTAGAAATTTTATCTGTTAATATAATGTTTGGCTTAGTATGAACAACTGTCTGATCTGTTAGAACCGTTCAATCCCAATATAGCCTGTAATCATTGTTTTCAGGAATAGGCTCCGGGTTGTATTGATAATAAGGCACTTTTCCTATTTGCAATAAATTTAACTTATCTGCTAACTCTTGGTGAAGTATCTTTGCGGCTGAGTCATGTCTTTTCTTATACTCCGTTGAGGCAAATGCTTGGCATCCTCTAGTTATGTGCAGGACTGACTCTGATGTTTGTCAGCCGTATCCACAATGGTCGTTTTCTATTGAGGAATTTCTGATGATGAACTTCCGATAGTTTTTCGTTGGAATAACTTTGTCTTGGATAGCTAACAAAAATCCCCCCATTTCCGGAGACAACTGTGCTGAAATCAACCAGTAGTTCGACGCTGGGTTGTCGACATTGTCCTGACTGACCTCATTTGGATGTCGTTCATGAAGTGGTTTTCATAACCGGCCTTGTAACTTATCTTGGTCTGTTTGGTGGTGAGAAGCAATATCTTGTTCCCTCAGCTGTAGCAGCGTTGGATCGTTTATCTAGTATTATTAATATATTATTGAAATGAAATACTACTGACATACACGAAAACTTCTAATGACTAGATGAAGTTTTAGCTTCAATAAATTGAGCCTTTCACACAGAAGAATTCTCTCACCGAATCTATTTTTCTGATATTTAAGGTAGGGAAAACGATGTCTTGTGAAAATCGAAACAATACAATCGGTATCTGTTCACACTTATTATCTTTACAGCATAAAATATATTATAATTCAAAAAAATATAAAACTAAATTTAAAATTATTGAAAAAGAGCTCAAATTTAGGATGTTGATATCTGAGAAAGGAATAATAATATATGTTTTTTCGGTCAACATAACCTTAGTCTAGAATTAAATTTACGTACCAATTTCTTCAGTGTAATTTTTAAAAACGATACACAATAAGTTATACATGAAGGCCAATAATTTAATAATATATGGCTCATAAACATAAAAATAACTGAATAATTTTCCAAGTCATCGCCATATTTAAACAGAGTGACCTTTTGGAAGGCAGATCTATAAATTACGGTTCTTATTTTTGGCACACTAGCACTAGCTATTAAAATGTTTACCAGACCCTGACAGAGACGTTTCGGAGATGCAACAGCATTATCCCAAGCAACCAGGTAGATTGAGGTAACGAGATTACTTAGATTTGTAAAGGTGATCGACTTCAATGACTTGCGGTTATGGGGGGCTGTAATGGACCCAACGAGGCCTATGCATCGTAGCTCGTGAATCTTCACTCTTATTCATTTACGATTTATTTATTCATTCATTCTTTGTTTTAGGAATGGTATTGTTTACCCTCAGGTTCTGTTATATAGCAAATTTTGGAATTGATGTTTTTAATACTTCTTATTTATTTCTTGCTATTCTCAAAAATTTAATTCAAATTAAAAAAAATCAAAATTTAAGTTTATTTATCCAAGAGATCAAAAAGTGATATGAGACAAGTCAGGAATCAATGTGAATATAAAAAAAACACGTGTTTCAAAAAAAAAAGTATAGAATATCCTTCGAAAAATGAATTGATTCATTTAGAAAAGAATTGAAGGTTATAAAAACAGCCAGAAATTAAAAACATTTTAAGACTCCCTTTAAATTTATTAAAATTATATTCTTTTCTCAAGGTATCTGGAAGGTTATTATACAGTTTGAAACTCATATAAGTTGGAATTTTTTATACAGTACAGTGCGGTGTTTGGGAAATTTAACAGTACCCCGATTCCTAGTGCTCTACTGATGATAATTGCTAATTAAATTCAAATTAATTCAGATGTCGTTTAATACACAAAATACACTTATCATGCTACTTCGTTTCAATGTTTCATGTTTAATTTACGTAAAAATAGTATGTTTTCTTGACTTGCTCAATGTACTAATGTTTCAAAATATTTTCCTACATGTTCCATATCTGGCAAATACAATAAGGGGTATTGAAGGAACGTTGTAGCATTAGACTTTTCTAATTTTGTCGGCAAATTGTTTTTTTTACATTTTATTTGATATGTTCTTCGGTTTTTTTTTTCTAATTAAATTGAAAAATTTGCAGAACGGGTTATTACATTATTTATATTATAGCCTTTTAATGTAATCGAGTATTACTTTCTAAGTCTAGTAAAGTGAATAAATAAGTAAAAACTGATTCACTTTATCTACATCTACGTGCTCATATTAGCAGCAAATTTAACGTGAATCAACTTAACTTTGTTTAAAGCTGTACCAAACAGATAGTTTAATGAACGATAAGAGTTTTGTTTTTATTTAGTGAGGTACAAAATCCTAAATCCTTCCTAATAGATTGCTTCGGTAAGCTCTTTAAAGGTCTTTTACTAAAAGGTAATCGCACATAATGTAATAAAAGCAAACATGTTAATTACTTAGCCTTAAATAAAGTGAAAAGTAAAATTTGCAAACTCCATTTGCCTGTACATTCGAGCTAATCTTAAAAACAACTAAACAATGTTTGATCAGGTTTTCGTCATTTGTAAAGTAATTTTCTGAGAAATTTTTTGATTTATAATAAATTGTTTCATGCTAATTTTGATCATACCCCAAGAAAGTGTTAAAAAAAAACTCAAATACTGCCTGCGATCTGATTGCAAAAATGGGTAGGGAAAAGTAGTAGAAATAACATCTCATTTCGTGTCTCAACAAATTTTGGTTGGAACACTGTTTTTTTTCAACAATTAGGTCGAAAAATAATTTTTCCCCGGGTTTTTAGATTTTACGGAAAATTAAAGAGATTTAGAGAAAAATGTTCCAGAGATGAATTGTACGTCTTGAAAATGTCTTCAAAATGTGTTTTTGTTTGTCCATATCGGTCTGTAAACAAAAAAGTTATTGCAAATTAAACATTAAAAATGGCTTATTTTTCAATTGTTAATAACTTTCTTAATATTTATTGAATTGTTTCCAACTTTTACCAAAATGTGAGCTTTAATGTCCTTAAAAAGTGTGCGGAAGTTGGGCGCTGTCGGTCCAATAGTTTTTGTAAAATTGCAATTGTTTTTTAGAAAAACGAAAAAAGTGACTTTTTTGATTGGCTGTACCGTCGTCTAGGAAACTGCTACAGAGTTCTGTCAGTGCTCATTCTCTTCGTACTTAAGTTATCATGTAGTAAAAAAGTGGATATTTTTCAAATTTTGTTTATGGCTAGGTTTTCGCTTATAAATAAGTTAATTAACAACCTCCTTTTTTGCCCGATTTTTTAATGAAGCATATCATTGAAAAGCTGGTAAAAAAACATGAATTTTGAAAAAAAAGTCTCTACGACTAATAAGAGCCGAGTTAGCAATTTTTTTTTCTCAAAAAATCACAAAGCGATTGTTTATTTATATTAAGAGCTGAATTTTTTACGGTTCATTAATAAGAGCCTAAAGTATATAAAATCATTCAATTGAGGTTAATTTATACACAATCAACCCTTCAGGAGATCGCTAAACGGAGAGTACGTGCTGGACGCTAGATAAAGTAAGTTGGAGGAGGTAACCGAATCTCACCTAGTACAAAGTTAGAGCGCGTCTTCAAATCGGCGCGCGTTTGAAAAATTAGCAATATCTCCGCTTCTAAATAACGTAAAGCTTTCATTCTTTAATTTTTTTGGGATAGCTCATCGAAAAAATAATATTGGGCACATGTTTAACCTTCTCGGACTACCCCCACCCCCCTGAAAATTGCATTTTCTACATTTAAAATTTTTTTACTCGTTTTACATGTTCTTTTTCATTGAAAACGATTACATATCTTATATATATATATATATATATATATATATATATATATATATATATATATATATATATATATTGTTACAAACTTTATAGCGTTGTACATTTCCTAGTATTAATTTGTGTTCGTAGTTTGTAGGGTTTTAGGTATATTTTCTATGAGTTTATAATTTATTTAAGTAATTTTACCTTTGTTAATTTCCTCGGGAGACGACTATGAAAGAAGGTCTGGAACTTTTTAGAGAATTCGATTTCCTTATTTTTAGTATGGAACGCCTATGATGGAAGGTCTAGAAATCGCCGGATTATTCCTTTTTCTTGGTTTTATCACACCACGTAGTATGGAAATCCTTCTAGAGAATTAGGGAATCTTCCGGCATCGACCAAAAGGGTATATAAAGGGTCCAGATCTGCTTTCTGAGTCAGTATATTCTCAGAGTTTGTCGACGCAAGTTGAATTTATTTGACAAGTGTCAAAAGTAAGGTTGACAATAAAAAGTGATTAAAAGAATACAGTGTGTGTAGTTTGTTTGTAAACCGGCCGTCCGGAACAAATTGGTGTCAGAAGTGGGATCCGAATTCAGAAAAGCCCTCATGCGAAGATGAAAGTCGTGCATCTGGACAGATTGGCCCATTACCAAGATCAAGAAAGTTGATCGGGACGATCAAGGCTTGGAAGGGGGCAATGTTACAAACTTTATAGCGTTGTACATTTCCTAGTATTAATTTGTGTTCGTAGTTTGTAGGGTTTTAGGTATATTTTCTATGAGTTTATAATTTATTTAAGTAATTTTACCTTTGTTAATTTCCTCGGGAGACGACTATGAAAGAAGGTCTGGAACTTTTTAGAAAACTTCTTAGTTCATGCTTATTTTTCGGTATTGGCCAACTTTGAATGGCTTCTGTCTTTTCTGGATCAGTTCGTACACCTGCTTCTGTGATTATATGTCCCAGGTATTTCACTTCTTTCTGGAAAAATTGACATTTCTTCGGATTAAGCTTTAATTGTGCACTTCTTAGTTTTTTAAATACTTCTTCGACATTGTTTAGGTGATCGTCAAAGGTTTTTCCCAGAATAATGATGTCATCTAGGTAGACTAGGCATGTTTTCCAGGTTAGTCCATGTAAGATTCGTTCCATCAGACGTTCAAAAGTGGCTGGGGCATTGCATAAACCAAAGGGCATAACATTAAATTGCCATAGCCCCATTCCAGTGGAAAATGCGGACTTTTCTTTATCCTCTGGACGAAGCTGTACTTGCCAATAGCCCCTTTTTAAGTCCAATGTGGAAAACCATTTTGACCCAGTTAATGTGTCTAGCGTATCATCAAGTCCGAAAGTTACAAATAGAAAGCGACAGAATGAAGACTCGCTATGACCTCAAAGCCAATACGGGTGGATTCATGGTTGGTGAAAGAGTTTGGTTGTACAATCCAAAAAGAACCAAAGGGCGTTCACCAAAGCTTCAAAAGTCATGGGAAGGTCCGTACAATGTAGTGACTCGACTAAACGACCTGGTGTACCGAATTCAGAAAAGCCCTCATGCGAAGATGAAAGTCGTGCATCTGGACAGATTGGCCCATTACCAAGATCAAGAAGGTTGATCGGGACGATCAAGGCTTGGAAAGGGGCAATGTTACAAACTTTATAGCGTTGTACATTTCCTAGTATTAATTTGTGTTCGTAGTATGTAGGGTTTTAGGTATATTTTCTATGAGTTTATAATTTATTTAAGTAATTTTACCTTTGTTAATTTCCTCGGGAGACGACTATGAAAGAAGGTCTGGAACTTTTTAGAGAATTCGATTTCCTTATTTTTAGTATGGAACGCCTATGATGGAAGGTCTAGAAATCGCCGGATTATTCCTTTTTCTTAGTTTTATCACACCACGTAGTATGGAAATCCTTCTAGAGAATTAGGGAATCTTCCGGCATCGACCAAAAGGGTATATAAAGGGTCCAGATCTGCTTTCTGAGTCAGTATATTCTCAGAGTTTGTCGACGCAAGTTGAATTTATTTGACAAGTATCAAAAGTAAGGTTGACAATAAAAAGTGATTAAAAGAAAACAGTGTGTGTAGTTTGTTTGTAAACCGGCCGTCCGGAACAATATATATATTACTTTTATTAACAAATATATCCGGCCCCCTCCTACCCCCGCTAAAAAAAAAATATTTTTCAAGATTTCGCATTTTTTGTTTTTATTACATCTGTATGAACTAGAAATAATAATATCGTGCTAAAATTTGAATTTTCCTATTTTTGTATTTAAATAACATTTGTTGAATAATATTATCTTTAAAAAATAAGGTTGTATTAAAAGTTGTACAATAATCCATCAAATCATAATTATCCACTTTTTTTTACTTCATGATAGCTTCAGTCTTTACGAAGAGAATGAGCACTGACAGAACTCTGTAGCAGTTTCCTAAACGACGGTACAGCCAATTAAAAATAGTCACTTTTTTCGTTTTTCTAATAAACAATTGCAATTTTACAAAAACTACTGGATCTACAGCGCCCTACTTCCGCACACTTTTCAAGCACTTTAAAACTCACATTATGGTTAAAGTTGAAAACAATTGAACAAATATTAAGAAAATTATTAACAATTGAAAAATAAGCCATTTTTAATGTTTAATTTGCAATAACTTTTTTGATTACAGATCTTTTTGGACAAACAAAAACACATTTTGAAGACATTTTCAAGACGTACAGGGTGAGTCAACGATTGGATGAAGTAGGTTTGTGCCTTTTGGGTGAAATTAACAAAGAAACTATATTAATTGTTTGATACAGTTTATTTTTACGCAGATTTTAAAAACATTTAGGACTCTACAGGGTGAGCCAAAAAACTAGGACAACATAAAGTTGCATTTTTTTAAATAGAACACCCTATATACGAATCGTATTTTCGATTTAGCTTATAATTTTAAATCTTTTTTATTAAGGGTTTACTATAACAAAACTTTATAGTTTCTGAGATAATTAAGTTTAAAGAAAAAAAGTCACATTTTCAAGCATCAATTCAATCCTAAATAACGTTTTCAATTTTGTGACATATATATTCAAATTTGGAATTTAGCAAGGTCAAGGACAAATTAACATAATTTTTACCTAATATTTGCAATAAAGGCTTGAGGGTGTTGAACACATCGGCTCAAATTTGAACAAGTTTAAATGAATAAATATCTTTTTTTTTTAAATGGTACACCCTGTATATTTTCATGTTATTAAATTGAGTAATAAAAACCCTAAAAGTTTTGTTCAATATAACCTATACCTATTTATAATAGTTTTTGAGATATTTCAGTTTCTCTTATTTTCCATACTTTTTTACAGAAATAGTCTTCATTATCATAGTAGCCATGTAAAATAATAAAAAGAAACTACAGAAACAAACAGAATGTGGTTAAATATGATGAAATATATTATTCGTTATATTACAACGGCAATAGTTGAATTAAATATAATGTGAAAAAATTAACACAACAATAACGACAAGGCAAATACATATTTACTTTTATACTAAATTGAAACAAAAAAATTACCTATTAAATACTGAGATTAATTATTTCTTTTTAATAAGTGTTCGAATAAACGACCCTCTTATGCAATGCACAAATTTAGTCTTTTTTGCAGATTTTCTCGGACCCTGGACAAAATTAGTGGCGTTATTGTTCTACAGGTATCCCTAATCCTGTTTCGCATATCTTCCACTGTTGTTGGTGGATTAACATATACCTTATTTTTAATATAACCCCATAGGAAGAAATCTAATGGGGTGATGTCGCAAAACCTTGGTGGCCACTCAATGAAACTCCCACGCCCAATCCATTTTTGCGGATATCGTTGGTCCAAAAACGCACGAACTTCACGATGGTAATGCGGAGGCGCACCATCGTGCTGGAACCACATACTATCGAGCTCATCCCTATCGAGACCTTGAAGCAGTTGGAGTAGTTCTTCTTGTAGAAAGTTCAGGTAACTATGGCCATTTAGTGGTTCATTAAAAAAGTGGGGTCCAATAATTCGATTATGATGAATACCACACCAAACATTTACTGACCAGTGGTTTTGATGTTGCACCTCTCTAATCCAAAATGGGTTTTCTGTGGCATAATAATTCATGTTGCGTCTATTTACGGCACCGTTACTTCTAAAAGTAGCTTTATCACTAAACATTACCTTGCATAATAAATTTGGATTTAACTGAATCTCCGTATTTATTGTACGACAAAAGTTTACACGACTTTCAAAATCCTGTCCATGCAATTCTTGGTGTAATTCCATGTGATATGGATGATACCTATATTTCTTGGTAGTACGATTAGCGGTGGATTGTGATGTTTCACATAATGCTGCTAACTGACGGCTACCAATATAAGGATTTTCCTGAATATTTAGCAATACTTGTAGTTCTTTTTCTTCATTAGTTACTGGTTTGTTGACCACTTTACGTTTTGGATAATCAACAGCACCAGAAGAATCAAATTTTTGCATTAAGTTTTGAAAAGTATGGGTATTAGGCTGGCGTCGATCAGGATACTTCATTTTGTAAATTCTTTGAGCAAGAAGGCAATTTTTTCGAGCCTCTCCTATTGTATAAATCATATCTATTAACTCATTCTTTGGAAAATTCATTTTACAATATAAGATGAATGCAAAAAAAAACCAAACTACACTACATAAAAACCAAAAGAAGCGATTGCGGTTATAAATTTGACACACAGAAAAATGTTCTTTTACATTGTTTTTGCTATGGCTACTATGATAATGAAGACTATTTCTGTAAAAAAGTATGGAAAATAAGAAAAACTGAAATATCTCAAAAACTATTATAAATAGGTATAGGATATATTGAACAAAATTGTTAGGGTTTTTATTACTCTATTAAATAACATGAAAATATACAGGATGTACCATTTAAAAACAAAGATATTTATTCATTTAAACTTGTTCAAATTTGAGCCGATGTGTTCAACACCCTGTAGCCTTTATTGCAAATATTAGGTAAAAATTATGTTAATTTGTCCTTGACCTTGCTAAATTCCAAATTTGAATATATTTGTCACAAAATTGAAAACGTTATTTAGGATTGAATTGATGCTTGAAAAATATAAAAGATTTAAAATTATAAGCTAAATCGAAAATACGATTCGTATATAGAGTTATCTATTTAAAAAAATACAACTTTATGCTGTCCTAGTTTTTTGGCTCACCCTGTAGAGTCCTAAAAATTTTTAAAATCTGCATAAAAATAAACTGTATCAAACAATAAATATAGTTTTTTTGTTAATTTCACCGAAAAGGCACAAACCTACTTCATCCAATCGCTGACTCACCCTGTACAATTCGTCTCTAGAATATTTTTCTCTAAATTCCCTAGATTTTCCGTAAATTCCAAAAAACCGGGGATAAATCATTTTTCGACCTATTTGTTAAAAAAAAAACCAAGGTTCCAACCAAAATTTGTTGAGACACGAGATGAGACGTCATTTCTACTACCTTCCCCTATTCATTTCTGCAATCAGATCGCAGGCAGTATTTGAGTCATTTTTACCTCCCAAAAATCGCTTCGTTTCCTGACCTATTATGACTAATTGAAATTGTAGACTCAAAGTCGGTTTTAAGAATGAATTAATTTTGTAGTCAAGCTAAAGTGTAATTTAAAGAATACAAGAATAAATTTAAAAAACGCAATATTACAGTAGCAAATGATTAAAGCAAATTACATTAAATGAATAGTGGTAATTAAAAGCTATTTATCTACGAAGTTGTCGGGTGCAAGTTCTTGATTCGGGAGCACACTGAATAAACTTACAATGCCATTGATGTTTTGGAATAGACTGTCGTTTGATTATCTTTAAATCAATTGAAATGTATAATTTCGTAGTCAGTATGCGGTTTACTGTTGTACTGAACGATGGATAATTATTGTCAAATTTAATAAAAGTAAGTTGTGTCAATTCTGGCTGGTGACAATATCTAGAGTATGTCCGAAATTGATGCGATATCTAACATTGCTCAAGATAGAATGCTAGGAATTTGGTAACGCAAGGAGAGTGATCGTAACTATTATGGATTTTAAGATATTTTAAAACGGTAATAAAATTATGTTCTTAAAAATTCGCTATATTTTTTTTATCAATGAAAATTTTTAAACATGTAAAAAATCTGGAAAGAATCCTTTCACCTATAATATGTCTATGTTTTCCGATTTTAGATACAACGTTTCGGATTTCTTGAACCTTCCTTAATTTTATTTTTTTTATCAAAAAAATAATAATTTCTTACTGTAAGTTTTACAATTTGTTTCTTTCTTTTTATGTTTGGCACATTATGCATACATAATTTTAATCTAATGTTTGTTTATTTTTTAGATGATTACTTTTAAAATTTATAATTACACATAATGACCGTATGATTTTATATGTAAAATGGTAATGCAAAGCGTTTAAGGCTCATAATAAGATAAGAAATATACGATGAGAAATGAGGGCAAACATTAAGAAAAACACAGAAGAACTAATAGAAAGATCAATCGAGGGAAACACAAGTTTAAGGGTACTAAAAATACAAACGTGGGATAAACCAACTGAAACGGAACAATGCAATAACAAAAAATGAAAAGCGAAAAATATTACAAATAATTAAGGAGTCTACGAAGGAAAAAAGTCATAACAAGAAAGAAACAAATAATCAATATTGGATCAGAAGAAATACCGCAGAGCAATCGAGGATATGAAATAAAAACGAGCACCGGAAGAGGACAACATTACGCCCGAATTAGAGATACATGGGAGAGATATTCTAGTCAAAAAATTTAAAATATTGCTTAATATATGTTTTGATAAACGAAAAATATCACAAGAATTGAACAAAGCGATACTAATGTTATTACACAAAAATGGGATAAACCAGAACTAAAAAATTACAGGCCAATGAGTATTCAGTGTCAAGTAAACAACATCTTCATGAAAAAAATTAATAAACGGTTGTTAAATGACTTCGATGCATATCAGGATATAGAACACGCAAGCTTCAGAAAACATTATTGCACACTCGATCACATCCAGACACTTCATGACATCATAGAAAAAGCAACGGGACTATATCAAAGAGTTCTGCTTGTTTTTTTATCGACTATAACAAAAACATTTCCTTTAGATGAAATATGGGCAATAGTAGTAGAATCAACTCCAGATATATAGAACTCACTAAAAATATTTTTGAAAAAGCAATAAGCACCATAACATTATAGACAGAATCAGAAAAGATTTGATTAGAAAGGGGCATAAGACAAGGAGACTCAATATCGCAGAAGTTGTTTACACTAGTAATGGAAAACTTTTTAAAAAACTTACCGTTGGAAAGTCATGGAATTGATATAGAAGTAAAAAGACTAAATAGCCTCAGATACGCAGACGATGTAGTACTTATAACGAAATATCCAATAGATCTGGAAACAATGATAAAAAAAACTAAAAAAATATGAACAGAACTTAACTCAAAATAACGGAAAGAATCACCCAACTATATAACCAATCAATATAGTTAAATAAATCGTCAGTAGAAAAAGTGGAGAAATCCATGTACCTCAGTCACAACATAAGAATAGATAAAGCAATGCAAAGAGCAGATTTGTCGTTAGGTAGGTTAAGACATATGTTGCAAAATATGGACAAAATATTTAAAATCTTCTTTCAGGTGAAAATGTTGAAGCAATATATAATCTCGGTATTGATATATGTTGTTGAAATATGGAAACTCACCAGCAAGACCATGAAAAGGTTGAAAAACACCAAACACCACATAGAGAAAACTATTAGATTAATGGATAGGAAATCAATCCAATAGATAACACAATGTACAAAGAGGGAAAAATGATAATGCGAGTGGATAGAGTCACATCACGAGAATGGAGAAGAAAGGCAACCGAATGAAAAGGGTGGTGGAGAAAAAGAGGACCCTAGGACGTCTCATATAACTTACGACAGCATCAGAAAAATCTTAGACAAAACATGAATGGCGATATGGGGAATGAGAAAACGAGTAAGAGAGAGGAAAAGATAGTAGTCAGCATACAGATTGAAGAAAAAGTAAGAGAAGGAAACTTTAGCCCTCAAACGAAGTATAAGAATTTGTAAAATGTATAATAAAACTAAAAGGAAATATTAATAACTATTCAGAATAGCTAAAATTAACATGGGAGTGAAACCAAATTAAAAGAAAGTCGTGAACTGGTTAAATTAAAATACACATATCTATTACCTTCTACTGTATACAAATCTTAAAATTTGATTTATATATTTTATGTGCTCGACTTCAGTTAGTTTTTCGTACTTATCGCATGGAGTTACAAACTCACGGTTTAGTAAATGAATTTGAAGAAAGTCTTGCCTTGGATAGCCAGCAGTTATTATGGAAAATATAATTAATTTAGTTTTATCTCCATTATGACTAAGCAGACTTCCACTCAGGTTAACTAAAATGTGGATGTCGGACTTGCATTGTCTTTGTTTTTATTTCCACTCAGATATTCTTGAACTATCCTATGACTGGTTTTTCGTACCCTCGTACACATTTTCCACGTTTTCATATAAAACAAAATGACAATATCATCTGCATTAGCCACCTTATAAATTTAAATCTTTTATCCCATTTATAAATACTACCAAAAGAATTTGATCGAATACAGTTGTCTGAGACCCCCCAATATTTAGTTCCCGTGAACCACTAACAATGTTATTAACCTTAACCTTTTGCTCTCTTCCTGAATGGTAAGTTGCGAAAAACTTCAGAGGCCCAACCTTAACACCCATATTTTTCAGTCTTTTCAGAAAACTCTCACGACATACCGTTTGACATAATGTGTTGGTAAGATCCAAGAACATTGGCAGACATTTTATATTTAAATCTATTTTTCGTAAAGTTTCGTTGAATAAGTTGTACATTGGATTTTAACTGCTTCAAAAAGGGTATTTTATTAGCATTTCAGCAATAATATCATGCATATGTAAAATAATAAATCAATATATCAATGTCGCACAACATCGGATGTTATTTTATTGTTTCCGAAAATCAAACTTTTGTTTGGTAATATTCGAGTTAAAAGTCGTTTCTTTAAACAATAAAATAATAATTAATTTAAGGCAAAATGCATAATATAACTAATATTTGCGTTCGTAAAATAGTTAAACTACGTGAAATAATATTTTATTGTTACACTAGTGGCATTCCATATGAAAATAGAATTGAATTTTAAGAAAAAATGTGATTAAATAATTTTAAAACTGAATGTTTAAAATGTTGGCAATTTTGTAAATGAATTATTAACATTTTTTTTTAATACAATTCGTATTCTAATTAATATGTTACAGTATATTTTGTACACGCTGTTCGAGTATTAACATATTTAATAATTTCATAAACATCATTTTTTACATACCCCCATAAATAAGCGTTCATATTGATAAGGTCGCGAGATCATTGCATGAGCTTGTATTGGATATGACCTTTTCTTCAAAAATATTTCATATAAATATTTGCACTTCTCTAGAATTATAAGCAACGCAGACTTATTGTTGAATTTATTAGCTGATAAAACTTCTCTAATCGAAGGAAATATTTGGTTCTGCATAATTGTAAAATATCTTTGCTGAATACATGTTTGTTCATAAATATTTTAATAAATGGAGTTCAAATATTTTTTTAGGTTGCATTCTACAGCCCAGTAATATAGGTTATGTTTATTAAATACATCACAATTGTACGTCTCGTCCATTCATAAAACACTGTTCGAAAATTTGAATCTACTTGACATATACTTTCGTATCAATTGTAAAAGTTTAATCATCTTTTAAAATTGTACTCTTAGACTCACTGGTGCAATAAAGGGTTTATATGAACAATATTGTGGCATTTTTAACATGGTTCGCTTTGGGATATTAACTTCTCTACTTGTGTTTCGTCTGGAAGATGTAGGATTTTTCTTCAAAATATTATTGGATGCTTCTATTGCAAATTTCATTGTTTTTTTTTCATAGTTTTTAGTCATAGGTTTTCCAAACTCTCATATTCCAGAAGGTTGGTAACCAGTTTAGAAATCACATTATTGCCAAGTAAGGTATATCGAATGGAAGATGTAGGGTTTTCTTCAAAATATTTGTGGATGTTTCTATTGCAATTTTCATTGTTTTTTTTCATAGTTTTTAGTCATAAGTTTTTCAAACTCTCATTTTCCAGGAGGTTGGTAACAAGTCTAGAAATCACATTTTTGCCAAGCTAACGTACTTTTGGCAATTTTTAATATAGCGGCTCATGATTTAATATAGGTCACAAACATGTCAAACTTTTCGTAGCTCGAGAAAATTTCTGCCATTATTTCGAACACAAGACAATTTTACTAACACTAAATAAAACGCATATTTAAATCAAATTTATTATTTTTATTATTTGATAGCTTAAAAATTTTGATTTGTCTCATAAGGAGGTACCGGATTTACCCGGTCCAAATTTGATGTCAATATAATTTGTTGTAAAAGACATAAAAGTAGGAGACACATATTTTTTTGTCAACGGAGATTCATTTTAAGTTGGTAAAAACCGCGTCTAAAATTCATCTCCAAAAATAGATATCTTCACAAAACAAAGTAGAGATTAACACGGATATTGCAAGGGTACAAAATTTCATTACGACTTTAATTATTTTATGCTGGTTAGCTTTAAGTAAATTCCACTAAATGGATGAATTCATTTGAGCCACTCTATATACGGATATCCTAGGTCTACCTACATCGAGGAAATATAAATCAGATATCATACTTCAGCCCTAACTTATTTTTTTTTTACTATTGGGGTATTTAATTTGCTTTCTAAAAAGTATATAAATCTAGACCATTTATGTGACATAATATCTAAACGAGTCGACTCTCTTTAATATTTTAAAATAAATCTGTCAAAGAAACCAAATATCATTCACTTTATGAAGGGTCTAGGATTAAGCTTCCAAGATATTTTCGAAATGTGGGCGACCTATGGGAGTGCTTTTTTCTAAACTGGTCAAATATTTCCATCATAAGAAAACAAAATGAATATATATATATATATATATATATATATATATATATATATATATATAAACAAATCACTACAATGCAATATAATTATTTGTTTATATTTACAAAGCTAGTGTCCGTTAATAATTTTTTTTTATTTATTCGATGAAAATATAAATAAAAAAATGTGAATATAGCTGAAAACAAGTTGGGTTTTTTTACATAGGTACAATTTCAAACTTTTATTTTCAGACGCGAAATAGTTACAATTAACTTTTGTATTAAATTATTGGATTAAGCTGAGGTTATGATCAAATATTAAAATTTCAACACATGCATGACGTATGCCCTCTACGACTGAAACTTTCAAATGGTCGGCGATCAAGGACGGTTCTACTGGTGTAAAGAACGAGAGACGGTGCTTACGCGACTGAACCGGGAAAAGTTCCGAGGGTTGTAAAGATAGGTTCTGTCTTCAAAATTAATTAACGGTACTTACGATTTGAGAGATTTATTAGAGGCGGTATGTTATGAAATCAGATCTTAGAAAGAAACGCGACACTCAAATCTGAGGCGTTTAAGGTTTTTATTTTTATATTTTTTTACTTCGGAAAAATTATGTTTTATTTCACTTTTGAAAAGAGCCACCTTAGTACTAATGGTTAAAAAATTTAAATAGCTATTTTTCGTGTTTTTATTTTTTTCTTGATTAATCTTTTCAAAATCAATTTAAACGTATATTTTAAAAATGTGGTTCAAGTCATTAATTGAGCTATTATCACAGCTTATAAGAGCTTATAATTTAAATATTTTAAATTGCATTGAATTATTAATTATATATTTCTTATTACAAATAATTTCGTTTCCTTATTTATTCTTGTTAATATATTTAGGTGTTTTGAGAGACTTTTTTCATTTAATTTAATAAAAGCTGTTACGTGGGCTTACTGATTTTAGAGCTCCAAAGGCAGAAGGCAGATCTGCCCAGCTAGAGAGCAGCTTTACCTGAGTCTTGAAGTTGTGTGTGTGGAATTGGTACACCCTAATATGCTTTAGTTGTTTAGCACTAAAACTGCTAGAGACAAGAGAAATAATCTGACTTCTAGAATGCTTTTGTTACAAGAGGATTTATTAATAGGTTTATAATATAGCTACTAACTAATATGGGAGAACAGTAAATCGTGACCGAGATAGCCAAACGCCACCAAAAAATTTTGTTTGAAGGAGTTAACGTTATAATATAATTTCTTATTTTTGAAATGGATAAACCTGCAATTCCTTTACGTATTTTAGTTCTCAAAATTTCGAAATTATTTCTTTTCTCAATAACATAAACAACTAATATTGACATTTTTCAGGAATTTCGAAAAAGAAAACTAATAAAAAGAAACGACGAAAAATTGTTTTTATTTGCAAGGATGAGCTTCGTTACTTTTTAAAAGGTTAAAGAAAATTTCCATTACTGCACAATTTACACTCCCCAGTATTGTAGTATATCCTGTTTTTATTATGTAAATAAATAGTATATAAGTTTTACATCAACAGATAAGTTTACAAATTATTTTAATTCTCGTTAAATATTGACTTCTAACTATCCTATTAATTAACGTAAAAATTGTGTGTAGCTATACATATTGCGGTCTATAACTTCAGTTAGTCAATAATAGCATCTTATCTTATTTAAGATAAATTATTTTATGTATTTTCTTAATTTGTAAGTTATATTTGAGAATTAAAAATAATCATCAAATAGACGTAAACCATGAAAGAGTTTTGCTTCATTTCAGGTTAAAAATAATTTCCATATTTTGGTAAATGATTCTCTACTAGATGTATGTATGTGCGTAGAGTTGGGGATATGTGTACTACGACCTAATAGATCTATTGTGCCCCCCCCCCTACTACTGCCCAGTCATAAGAGTTACCTTATCGACTAAAGAAGGTCCTCCAATCTCTTCTTAGATTTGGTGTGCCCCCAAGAACTGCATCCTAGGGTTTTTCAGAGCACTGCACTCTGCAAGGATATAAATAGAGATTTCGTCCTCCTCCTCACAGAATCTGCACTCTTCTCTTTTTACCACTTCGAGTTTCTTGAGGTGTCCCTTCAGGTGGCAATGCCCCGTCATGACTGCTGTCAGAACTCTGAGCTAGTTTTTAGTCAAGCTGATGCATTCCTTGAATTTCTTCTGGTCGTAGTTCCCCAGAAGTATCTTCGCTTGTCTCAATCCTTGCAGCTCTGTCTAATAATTGGATCTCCTACTTGCTTCTTCTATCTTTTGCTCTTCCAGCATTACGCTGCTACTGATTCCACAGAAAGACTCTGGCTCCAGAAAATGCATCTCTGGCCTTTTTCTGGCAAGCTTGTCTACTATTTCATTCCTCTCTATTCCGGTTTATCCCGGTACCCACATGAGGGTCATTTTATTATTCTTACTCAAATCATACAGTTCCTCTAGGCATTCCCAGACCATCTTGGTGTCCACTAGATATTAAAGCAATAAAAATTAGTATTTGGTTTTTACAATTTTTTTCGGAACCTGCGATACGTTAAGTTTAGTTTATAAAGTTGGTGGTCCATATAAAATATTTTGAAAAATTTTCATTTGGTTTCGCAATGTTAATTTTCATTAAAATATGTATATTTTAGAATTAAAATACATAAATAAAATGCAGGTTTACCTTTATAAAAAAATCAGGGATGATATGAATGGGGGTGAAACAAGCAAAATTTTATTTCGTTTCAAATAAAAAATTATTTAATTTTGCGAGTATATTTCCATTAGAACTTGACATAGAAAATAAAAGTCTTTGGCATGGCTTAGTCCATTTTATTAGTTTAAGAATCAAAATACTATATTTGTAGCTTTAAATACCAAGTAATTTCAACTTTCTTTGATAATTCTGTCTCAGCTCTTGAGATATTTAAAAAACCTGTTGAACTTTAGAGCGATTTTCACGCCTTAAAATAAATATCTGTCGATAAAAAAATGTGTGTCTTCTATTTTCATGTTTTCTTTAACATATAATAATTTTATCAAAATCGGAGTAGGGCATTTCCGATACCTTTCTTGACAGACTCTAGAGCTACTAGCATTTTTATTCATACACTAGGCAGTAATAATATTATTTTTTTGTAGAATCATTAAGCTAGAAATTTTCACGTCGAAGTTTACCAAACATTTTTACTTTCGGGAATAATCCCAAATGACATTTAATTTATTGTACGACATTGCCATATTAACTTTGAAATGTTATTTTAACTTTATTTTTTCAAAAGCTGTAAAAATGTTGTTTTCGAGTCACTTAAAATCGTATATAATATCAGTAAGGAAAATACAAATTAATGATAAGTCTAGAAATCTAAGACGTTCTATTTGGAATCTGAAAAGGTTGGTTTATTTCATGCGAAAATCGTTCTATCTATATCTATAAGAATTTAAGAATAATATAAAAAGCTTAGTGCTTTTCTAAAAAAAACTTTGAGTTTCACGTAGTAAACAAAAATTTATTATAGTTCAGAAAGAATTTGAAAACAAAAATCACTGATAATCATTTTTTGTTTCACCACAAACGGTACCTACTTAATTTATATTAAGTAAAAAAGTAACTTTGGAAACTATACTTTTGATAATGTTTCTTCTTTAAAATATTACTAAATAAATTATTAATTTTATACTAATATGCCGCTTAAAATTGTTTTGGTGTTACTCCCATTAACTAGTAAATCCACTCGAATCTATGAATATTTAAACAGTTATGATAAAATGTTAATAATTTATTCCAATTTTCATAAAGCCGATTGTATCGGAAAGATTTATGTCCAAATTTATGAGACATGTATGATCTGATAAATATTTATATTGTTAGCACTTTGCTGTTAATATGTTAATTCAAAAGCAGTTATTTAGAACTATATCCCAATGACAAAGCCATTATATTCTACATATATATCTGAAAATAAAGCATTGAATTTAGACTTTTTATTAAAACCATAATTATCATGTTCTAAACTAATATTAGACCTATTATTAGCATATATTAGATCATATCGAATTTTTAGTTATAACTGTGGCTAACTAATGTTGTTAGTATATTTGTCCATATTTACAAAAAACTCAAAATCATTTCATATGTAAAAAATAGGACATCTCTTCGAAAATTTTTAAAACGACTCTCATCGGCTTTATTTTCATTATTTCCAGCCAAAAAAAAAATTACCAACATTATACTTAGACACGGAACAAAAAATGGTGTATTTTAATATAAAGGTTGGTAACCAAAGAAGGAGCAGAAATTAAAAATAAATTATTCATATATAGGATTATAATAAAGAAAAGAATCAGCCTTTTATTTGGAACACCATTTACTTGATGAAAAATCGCTCAAACATGTCATGTGTATTTTTTGGAAATGCAAATATTATACAAGGTGGATCAGAAAAGTGCTACGTGTATCAACTCGAATATATTTAATTAAATAAATCACATTTTGAAATTCTACCATAA
The DNA here is from genome assembly GCA_034092305.1 of Diaprepes abbreviatus. NCBI lineage: Eukaryota > Metazoa > Arthropoda > Insecta > Coleoptera > Curculionidae > Diaprepes > Diaprepes abbreviatus. Next base: position 592,641 of record JASJET010000193.1, on the reverse strand, counting down.
ATTCTAGACATTTTTTTATAAAATATGCCCTTCTTTACTTATCTTTAATGGTTCTCCAAATATCTACCCTTTGTCTTTGAAAATCATTTTGAAATTTCAACAAGTTAATATCAAATCAGTGATAAGAAATTCTTAATCAAACTTAAATATTTCTGTATTGTTCCTATATCCAAAGTCATCTCTTTGAAGATGAATGCATAGAAATTTTGATGATAATAAAGTACGTAATATGTTCAATAATCAAGTCAATTAACAATGAAAGTGGGAACTTTTAGTTTTGTTAAAGTTAGTGTTAAAAATGGTCGTCCTGGTAGACCCAAAGAAAAAATATTACATATTATGATCATTACAGGTATACCTTTATGGCTCTAGGAACCAAGTTGGACATGATACAGACATTCACAGTATCATCGTTACTAAAGAGTAGCATCCCTGTAAAGAACTATATATTTTTGGAATATGATTCTGACACGCAAAAGTACTTTAGTGAAGTGTAACCGACATATATTACCAACTGAACAGGTGGAGAGAACTATCTGTTATGGGGGAACGTGCAAGATGTTGATTTACTAATAATTCTCTTAAATTGAAGGAAGATAAAACTTGAAATTTATTTTTCTCAAATACACGTGAAGAAGTTGATGGTTCTTCGATAACATTATTGGATATCAGTTTGGACGATAGTCTACACTGTAACTGACATATTACAGTATTAAAAAATAAGTTAGCATCCTCTATTTTTGCTCTTAGGCAGCTTCATTGATCTCTTCACTATAGCATCCTTCTCTCCATATATTAGTCGTTATTGCACTCTCAAATTTCATAAGGTGTTCACCTTTGGTTTGGTCTTCTGGTGCTATTTAGATTTTTAGAATGCAGAAGGCGACTTGTTACTGTTATCGGCTACAGGGAGCAGTGGAGGTCACACTTTATATAATTGTGAGTATTGACGTTGTCTGGTTTATATATTTTATACCAATTACTAGAAATACAAAAGAACCGTAATAAATTACCATTTTTACCCTTAAAGCACCCGATCAGCCAACTTAATTAGGCTTTCCAGGTATAGATTAAAAAAATCTAGAAAAAATACACTAAATGCTCCATTGTATAATTTGTTACCTGACACGTTAAAAAATTTAGGCTTTATAAGATTTAAAGTAAACTGAAGAAGTTTTTGTTGAAACATGCACTCTATTCGGTTGATGAGTACTTGAGTATTCTTCTGGAATGTATGGTTAACAATTTTTTTTTTTTTTAATTTGTTGGTTTTGTATTTAGATTTGTTTTTATACAATTCACTTGTTTTATTTTTATATTATTAATATCGTTATCTAGATATAACATATTTACCCATCTATCTATTTATTTATATATTAAAGCAAGATTTATAAGAAAAAATTGTCTTCAGGTAAAGCTAGTTTTGCTTGTCGAAAAGTAGCTTTTTGAAAGTAGATTGTTTCGAGGTTCCACCAAGTTACCAATACATTTTTTATATTTTAATACCATCTCTTTGTTTTTATTTTTACCTCGATTTTCCAGTCTTCTGTCAAGGTTTATGCCCAGGTATTTTGCTATGTTGGATTTAAGTGTGATTTATTTTTATAAGTATAAACAGTTTTCTCTTGTTGCTGAAATATACATATATATATATATATATATATATATATATATATATATATATATATATATATATATATTTGTTCTCGTTAGGTTCGATATTCTAAGACGTTCTTCAAGTGTTAATTCTATCAATGAACTTTTGTAGTTTTATAGCAGCTTCTTTCTGATATTTTCCATTGGCAATAATTGCTGTATTATCGGCAAAGGTTACAATTGTACTTTACTCTAGATCATAAATATGACTAGTATGTAGCTGTAAAGTACTGGACTAAGTTCGCCATTTTGCGGTACTCCTGCTTTAATTTCTTTTAATTTACAGTAAATCTCTTCCTCTTTAATTCTGATAAATAAGACTTCAAAAGTTGAAAATGTTGTCATTATTGGAGTTTATCCAATCGCGAAATAAGCCTTTATGATAGCGTTAATCAAAAACTTCCTCTCCTAACGATTTTTTAGTTGTATTTGTGATTATATGTACTTGATCAATTACGAGTATGAAGTCACAGTTATATTATGGTGATCAATGAGTAATTAAATAATCACTCTGTAGATAGATTTTAACTATGGGAACAAAATAGTATATATCTTATATCACTACCCTAAAATCTAAATCCATTATTCAACCTAGCAATTTTATTACTTTTGAGTCGTTCAAATGTTTTCTTGAAAATATATAAACCCAGACAATTTATGAAGACACAAACTAAAAAGATTGTACCATCTTTTAAAATTTCTAAATAAATCTATCAAAGAAATCCTATCCTTTTTATGTAGTTAAAACCGAACAGATAAGTACTGAGGGTGATCTTAACATGTGGCTACGAGAAATTTAATGTATTAAAATATTAAATGATTTTACCATTATTGGGAAACAATAGAAAAACCAAATAAACTCATTAAAATATAATATATTGTTTAACAATATGTACAAGGAATTAATATAGTGACTGTTTTTCCTGATTGCAAGAAACAATGATTTAAATACCAACAAAATGAATAAAAGGGCATTCAGTTTTTTTCACAGATGCTATCTTATTATTCTTTTAGTTCTAGAAAGACATAGAATAATTATATTAATACTTTTGTATAAAAAAATAAGATTAAGATGCTCCGATCCTGATCAATTCGGGAAGTAAGTATTTGGCATAAAACAACTGACGCCCTCTGGGACAAACTATTCGAACTATTGGAGAATGAAATTTACAGTTGCAGAGTTGTTTGGGTTGCTTGAGGCGAGATGTGTACCAGCGGGGTATCGGGGAAATGTAAGTTTGACCTCTTAAGAAATAAGTAACTTCCGTTACGATTTGAGATTCATTTGAGGCTGTACGATGTTGGGATCTGTTCTCAGAAAATTACGTGTCGTGTATAACCGGTACTAATGAGGGTTTGGGTTTTTATTTAATTTGGGAGGCTAAGGGAATATATATATATATATATATATATATATATATATATATATATATATATATATATATATATATATATATATATATATATATATATATATATATATATATATATTATAGCGTTCTACGCCTTCCGGTTCCAATTCTCCATTGTTTTCGGTCTTCCCAATCCCCTGGAAGTAAGTTTCTTTCGGACATGGCTCGGTTAATGCCCTTAATCCAGGTAACTTTCGATCTTCCTCTTTTTATTTTTTCATTTGGTGTCCACTTTAGGATTTGCTTTGGTAGATGTTCGTCCGTCATTCTCTCCACATGTCCATACCATACCAGCTGACGTTGTTCGATTTCATCGAGAATAGTTTTCTTTACGCCCATAATCTCTCTAATTCTCTCGTTGGTTATCCGTTCGATCCTTGACTTTCCAGCGGATCTTCGCCAAAAGTCCATTTCAAGAGCCAGCAGTTTACGTTCTAAAGTTTTATTTATCTGCCATGATTCATATCCATAAAATACACGCTTTTAAATATTGCATTGTATAAAAGATGTTTTCTTTCCTTGGAGATGTTTGTTGACCATAATAGTGAGTTTAGGCATCCGATAGCTTTTTTCCCTTTAGTTATTCGCTCCAATATTTCTTCTTCAGTTCGTCCACTTTGACTGATCTTTGTTCCAAGGTAGGTATAATCAAATCAAGATTTTACTATGATATTGTCATCCACTTCCAAATCTGTTTCTTCTCCACCGATACACATATATTTAGTTTTACTGCAGTTGACAGTTAATCTCCGCTCTACGTATTCTTTAAATAGTTTCCTATTTAGTCATAAATTCGAGGTCTTCTTTATCTTGGGTCACTACCACTTGGTCATCTGTAAAATGAAGCGTATATAAAAGGGTGTCATTATTTAATTCTATTCCCATTCTACTGCATGATCTTCTCCAATTCTTTAAAGCTTCATTGAGGTAGATTTTAAAGAGAGTTGGTGATAGACAACATCCCTGGCGAAGGCCTTTGGTCACATGAAAGCTTTCTGATAAGTTATTGCCGATCTTAATTCTGGAGAATGCTTGGTCGTATAGCTGTTTGATGGCTTGGATCGCTGTATTGTTAATTGGAGACTTCTCTATCGCGTGCCATAATTTTTGGATTGGCACCGTATCATATGCTTTTGTGAGGTCAACAAAAAGCAGATAAACCTCTCTATTTCTTACCACCTTCTTTTCATTAAAATGGGTTAAACTAAATATATGATCTATGCACGATCGGCCAGCTCTAAAACCTGCTTGTTCTTCACTTTCTTGGGGGGCATATTCTGTTTCTACGATGTTTCTAAGCAGTTTTCCGTATACTCTACTTATTGTGCTGGTTACAGTTATACATCTATAGTTTGAGCATTCATCGCGTCTTCCTTTTTGGTGGATTGGCGTTATCCAGCCTTCTTTCCATATAATTAGGATAGGGTCATCATTTTTTAGGAGTCTGTTAAATAGTTCTTGAAGAAAGAACGTTAGTTTTTCAGTACAGTTCTTTACCAGTTCAGCAGGTATTCCTTCCGGTCCAGCTGCTCTCCTATTTTTCAATGAATCCACAGCTCTACATACTATCTTCTTTGTTACCTCTGTATAGTGGCCTTGTACGTTGTACCATCTTGGGAGTTAACGAGGTACTCTTGTCGGTCTTCGGTAAGCTGCGTTTGATAATGGGTTATCCATTTTTTGATTGGGATTGGTTGTAAGTTAATCATGTTTGTGGTGTCTGATGTTAGTATCTTTATTAATTTCCATGCTTCTGATGATCTTGTACCTCCTACATGTGTATTTAGTTCAGTGCATTTCCTGTCCCATGTGTCGTTTTTGATTTTGTTAATCATATTTTTAAATTTGGATTGTTTATTTTTGAATATGTTTTTATCTTGTGCATCTTTTGAATTTAGCCATTTGTTGAAAGCTTTTTGTTTTATCTGTTTTTGTTCTTCCAGTGTCTTGTCCCATGTAACATTGTTGTTTCGTCTGTTCATGTCTTTTGTCTTAATTCCTAGAGCTTCTTGTGCAGCGGAGTGTAGAGAGGATACGATGTGTTCATACAGTTCATCAGTGCGCCCTGACACCAATTCAGTTTGAAGTTTGTTATCTAATCGAGTCTTAAATAGATATTTTGTACTAGGTTCATGAAGTCCTTTCACATTGTAAGATATTCGTTCTATTGTTGAGGTGTTTGTATTGTCTGTTTCGTTGTCTTTTGTCTTGAAGGGAATTTGTATCTTTGCACCCAAGAAAAAGTGGTCAGATCCGCATTCTATTCCTCTGTATACCCTAGTGTCTTGAACTTTCAGAAAGGATTCCTGTTTAACAATTATATAATCTATTATCGATTTCAGTTGTCTAGTTTCTTGGTGCCAAGTATATTTGTGTATATCTTTATATTGAAAGAATCCATTCAGAATTTTTAATTTATGTTGTGTGCAAAGCTCGATCAGTCTTTGTCCGTTGTTGTTAAGCGTATTTTCACCGCACTTCTCAATTATATTACTGTTCGATTTTGATCCTACTCTAGCATTTAGGTCGCCAATCACTATTGTTTCTCTTTGGTTTCCTATTCTTGAGATAGTTTCGTTTAGTTAGTCGTAGAATGCATCCTTAGTCAGTTGTGTAGCATCATCATTTGGGCCATATGCGGCGACTATTACAATTCTATGCCCTTTCAAAGATAAATTTGCCGTAGCTAGTCTTTCGTTAATTATTTCCCATGATGTAATTTTATTGCTGTATTTTTTTCTTTCGCAGCTCTTTGGCTTTTTGGCCCGCCACTATATATGTGAAAATATATAATAGTTAATAATGGTTCCAACAATAATTTCTAACATCACTTAAAAAAAAAACACTAAATAAAAGTCACTCGAAATAAAAGCACTGCGATGTGCCCAATATTACACCAATCGATTTTAGACAAATGCATTGACTGATACATATTAGTCTCTATTTGTTAGAAACGATACGAAAGAAATAAAATAAAAGAGTAAACGTTTGGCAATTCTTCGGTGAAATATTTTATCCACCAGTGCGTAATTTCTAATAGATCTTATTAAGCAACTATTTTGTTAACAATAGAAACTGCCTCATTTAAGTCGGTCTATTGAATTCAGCAAAATGAAATCAAATTAATTACCACTGTTGTCAGACGTTAATTGCTCATACCAGGCACGCTCTTGATATGTTACTCTTTAGTAAGTATATAAGCTGATTAATTAGCATTATTAACAAGGGAGTTAATTAATGTCGCGTGGTTACATTTATTTTTGGTGATGTATTACAAAAGACCCATTTTGCCATGTTACTGTATAAAAAATAAATAAAGTAATACATTCTCTAAAGTAAGGGTGTGTCGAATTGAGTTAATTTCTTTTTAATATTCCACCCTTAATATATATGGAAACATTTGTTTTGTTTGTTGGAGGTAATCTTCGAAACCGATTTCAATTTTTTTTACCTCCGTAAAGTTAACATTCCATTTGATCTAAATTTTATAAAAAGGTGACCACGGTAAAAAGACAAAATTGTGTACGTTTTAACGTTTATTGTTAAAGAAATGACGCATCTATCATTAATAATACTACTTTACAGCCAGTTTGCAATGTAAAAGGCAGTTTTGGGTCAATTTTTAGTCTCGAAATGCAAAAATGATGGTAAAACTTCCTTACATTTTTTCAGCAAAAATAAATGATTATTTTTATCACATTATTTTAAAAAGTAATTTGTAATATATCGAAGCGGGAAGTTGACAAATTTACGATCTCCATAAGTTGGAGAAATTGTACACAATCTGGCAATACCACGTGGAGATGTTAAGGGATGACAAGTCAACCACAAAGTCTCAACCCCCTGGGGCTTAAAATAACGAAAGTACCCATTTAAACCCATATAGTTCCAAATTTCACACTGCCCGGTAGCCAAATCTACTTAGATATAGCACCTGTATACGCAAATTACGCCGTCGTTTTTCGAACTTCTGACACCCGATGTTTCTAGAAAATACCAGTATTACGGAACGGCTATAAAAGCAGCTGGCCGGCAGTCGTATCATCAGTATTGGTTTAGCACGAGTAGTGGTCGGTATTAGATAGGGAAGTAAAGTGCGCGAACAAGCCATTAGTAAGAACCTTGTATTAGTGTTATCTTTGTACAAATACAAATTACACATGGCTATGTTAACCCCGCAAATAGTTGTTGCTACATATGTGGTCAGTTTATCCCTAAATCGCAAAAATGGACAATAAACAAAATAATCAAAATAGCTTATCATAAGTATTTTAGATGTCTTGTTGGCCATCAAGATTGGGACTGGGCTCCTCACATATGTTGCCAAACCTGTGCAGCAAATCTAAGTAACTGGATAAATGGCAAGCGCTCTTCAATGCTTTTTGCAGTTCCAATGATTTGGTGAGAACTAACAACTCATTTTAACGACTGTTACTTTTGCATGACAAAAGTATCTGGTTCTTCAAGAAAGAGCAAACACAATATTGAATATCTGGATACTTCCTCAGCAATAAAACTGATTCTTCATGGAGAATGCTTACCAGTTCCAGCATTCCCGGTAAAATAGGAAGACGATTTGGATCCGAAAGTGAAGGAATAGCGCCTCATTTAATCGAACAACCTAAATTCAACGGTCTAGTTCGTGACCTTCCCTTGTCCAAAGAGCTTGCTGAAGTATTAGGGTCTAGATTATAACAATGGAATTTACTAGCCACTGAAACCAAAGTTACAGTATTTAGAAACCGTAACCAAGGGCTATCCTCGTTTTTTACTCTGCAGGATAAAAATGAGTGTCTGTGTTAATTCAATGGAAAAATTAGAATTTGCACAACCGGACGAAAGTCGTTTATTTATAGATTCTTCTAGTTTAAAAGGAGTTTCTCTTGCACAAGCAGTTGACATGAAGAAAACATACCAAAGCATGTCACTTATTCTAAATGCGATAACCCATGATACGTATAAGTGGCAAATACGTGGTGACCTAAAAGTCATAGGACAATTACTAGGGCTTCAGGGTGGATTTACGAAGTATAGCTGTTTTCTTGTCTTTGGGGCAGTAGAGTAACACAGAGCCATTACCAAATAAAAGACTGGTTTCCGAGAGATCAGTATATTTCAGGTCAAGCTAACGTAAAAAATATACCTCTTATTGATCCCAAATAAGTAATCTTACCTCCATTACATATTAAGTTGGGATTCATTAAAAATTTCGCTAAAGCATTAGATAATGAAGAAGATACGTTCAAATACCTTCAAAAAATTTTTTCCTAAAATAAGTGATGCTAAGCTTAAGGAAGGAATATCTGTTGGACCATAATTATTAAGGGATCAACAGTTTGATGAAAAATTAGTGGATGTTGAATTAACTGCGTGGAGTTTTTTTTTAACGATTGTTTCGCAGTTTTTAGGAAAGAAAAAAGTAGATAAGTAGGGAAAGCTTGTAGAGGAACTACTTGAAAGCTACTGAAAAATAGGCATATATATCTCACTTCTTGCATTCCCATATAAATTTTTTCCAAGGAAAACTCCACCAAGACATATTAAAAATGGAGCAACCCTATTAAGGCAGTTTGGATTCAGCAATGATGGGAGACTATTGTTGGTTTCCTATCAGATAAACAATCAGGAACAAACGAAAGTCAACATTTACAAAAAAGTCATGTACAAAAGACTTACTATAAATGTATTTTCATGTGTATTTTTGTAAATAAATCCACTTATCCTTAAAATATCTTGTTTTTTATTGTTTTGAACTTATGTATAAATATTATATAAAAATGTTTGTATTAAATAAAAGTAAATGATACATTCTATAACTTAACATCCATACGTGGTGGAAAATTTTTGTTGTTAAAAGCCATTATAGCGATTTTTTTTGTATTTGTTGACTAGTGTAATCCAAACTTTTATTTAGTCCCCAAGATCATGATACACAGAATATTTATGTAATTAGTTTTCCCCACTTTATTACCCTTATCCTCCAAATATTTTGTGATATAATAAGTCTAATTACACTCCTGGAAAAAGAAAAATTGACCAATAAAGTTTTATTTAAATTCAGTTTTTGAAAAGTTCTATTGAATTCGGTGTCATACAGGGTAAAACTAATAGTTGCATTTTGCCACATATTTCTGAACACTGTAAAAGTATTGAACAACCCAGTGTTGTTTCAGTTTTTAAGGTTATCATTTTTTAACATTTTTTTTTTAATACATACCCGTCTCTTTATTTTGGAGAGATTTTTTTAAAAGAAACTATTTAATTTATGTACAACAATACCAAAATTAAAAACAATACATTTTAATTAAGTGTATTTGTTTAGCTGCGTTGCGGTTAGTGTTTATGTTATTAGTATTCCTTATCAAAAGTGTCAGTGTTTGTTTGAAGGTTGTAGACAATGTTGAAGAGTGATTTCATGAAATTTCAATGAGTTCAGTTTATACTTGGTAACGATTAGAGATACAACCTTATCGAAACTTCGTATAAATAAAAATAAAGACAATACAAGCCCGACCACATAAAAGTGTCAGTGTTGTACCTATATTACTAAACATGAGTATGTTTACCAGGACTTAACTTATTTACTATATATAGAAGAAATGTAATTATTGCGTAAAAATTATATTTAACAGATTGGCATGACTATTAAGCTAATAATTTAACCACGCCATGTCGAGAACGAGGGTTTTGAGAGAGTTGAAATATAATAATATCTAATGGTTGTTTGAAGGTCATAGACAATGATGTTTCTTGCGAAGTAGTAGATATATGTTGGACTTCCATTGTCTTTATTTTTGTTGAATATCACGACGTTTCGCTTAGTAGTTATCTCTAGCCGTTTTCAAGTGAAACTGTTTCACTTGAAAATGGCTAGAGCCGAAACGTCGTGATATTCAACAAAAATAAAGACAATGGAAGTCCAACAGATATCTACTACTTCGCAATATCTAATGGTATACCGAGATGCTTTATGCGCGAAATCTGCGGCATCGTAGTAGGGCCACAATATCGCCCGACGCCAAGCTATTTAAGGCTTCGCATACCGTCAATTCGGGGATAACTATACTTTCTCCATCTGGATGAACGGTTTAAATAGACTAGCCTGGGTACCTGCTGACCGCGCCTTCCTGAACTATCATTAAAAGTGAGGCAAGGCTTGATTTTTAACCATGTCACTACTTTACTTATATCCTACCGCTAGCGGTCGACATTGTCATGGACCCGAGCAATGTTGTTCCATACTATTGACACTGTCACGGATCCGACGATTACGTTCAGTATTATTTCTTTCTCTCTATCCTATCCCCATCTATAAACATATGCTTATAATGCCGTCAATCTTTTTATTGGTCTGTATTGATCAGGAATGTGTTTACTGTCAGTAACCGCATAATATCTACGGACGCCTATTATGTCCAGCTTTACCACCCCCATACTACCACCACTGTGTAGCGTACCGCCGCGTGCAAAGATGTCATCTGTCGCTGAACAATGCCACATTACCGCCACTGGTTGATTAATTTGAAGCGCCGTCTGAACCGCCAGTCGACATAAAACGCACCGCCGCCGGTCTTTGATATAAAGCTTAGTAAATAGCACCATTTAAAAATATTCTCGCCCTCCATTTGTTTTATAATTGTCCGGATTTTCTATTTTTGTTTGTTAATTTTTATGATATGAAAAGTGTTATATTTAATATCGTGAGTTTTTTTACCTAGTTCCATTTTAACTTTTCGGAAACTATAATTAGCAGCCATCAGCCAGTAACTAACCATTTGTCTACTGTAACAAGCTGTCCGGTGCAAGTGGGCCCTCTGTCACGTTAATCCAGAGGGTGGCACTCAAGATAGATAACTGGTGGGTATCTTGACCCACGAACAATCCAGCCGTTAGATAGTTTAACCGATTATTAGTGACGTCGAGGAATATTCTGAACGCTGTTTGTTAGTGTAACTGTGGGATATTTGAACGATAGGGACAGCTTGACCCTTGAATGTTTGACCGACGACTGTATGTGGAATAGATATCTACCTATCGATGCTCTATTGTCTTAATAGGAAAGAATTCGTGTATTTCTACGACCAGAAAGAACTTCATAGTGTACTGTTATTTTTAGTTTTTTTTTTCTTCAATATGAGATCAGAGGATGTGGTACGGGCTGTTGTATTAATTGACGGTGATTATGATATACGCTGTATTGTCAATTTCTTGGGCAGAACTAAAAGTATTGCACAATATTCCATCAGTCACTTTCATCAAAAATGGTCATTTTATTTCATTGATTTTTTTACGGGATCGTGGAATAACATCTATTGTAATTGGTAGTCGAGTTGAGAATGTATAAATGGTTATTGACGTCAAGAAGACTAGCTGCCTGTCCAGCTTAACTCCAGCGCATTGTCCTGAACGACTTAATCTTGTCCATGATTATTCTGAGTGAGTGTGGAAAAGCGTGTTGTTCGCATAAGAATAGCGTTTTCGTTTCCGACGAGGAAAACAGTTTTCTGAATGTTTCATTTCACCAAAAACACCTTTTAGATCCGGAAAAATTAGTGGATCGAAATTTTAAAACAAGCTCGTACAGACCTCGTTTTAAACAAAAATTGCGCTTTAACTACTAACCGTTATAGTCAAGAATGTTTAGCGAATACTTTCGCTCTATTTGTTGATCAAATTTTTTTTTTATTTCATGATAGTGCCAAACCTCAGACTGTAAGGGACATTTAACGATTAGACTGGCCTCCATGTTACCGTGACTATACCTGATTGAGCATGTATGGGACATGTTAACAACCAACAACCGGAGATCATTACAGATTTTCCAATGGCTCTTCGTGAAGACTAGAAAATATTCTGCAAAGTCAATTTATAATTGTTATCAAAGCTTGTCACATCACAAGGCAGAAATTATTAGATCACTAGGAGGCAATATATGATATTAATGTTCGTTTATTTGTTTAAGTTAAATTATCCTAATTTTTTTGAAGTTTTTGTTATTATTGTAAATAAGTTATATAGTTCCCTTGATTTTATTTACCATAAAGATATTGGTCTGAACTGAAAAAGAAGAGAAATGTGGAGACTTAAAAATTACATAAACTGTCACAAAAATGTGACGTTTAATGCTTCCATAGATTGTTGAAAAATTTAGAGCTAAATTCAACTTTTGGTGTTACCTGGAGTAACACCTAATCTAATAGATTTTTTTTCAAACTCAATGTAAAATACTGATGAAGATAAAAGTGCCAGCTTCAGAAAACATAATCAAAATCGATGCGAAAACTTCTTTACTGCTGAATTTGAGCAAAATTTAGCTTGTTAATTTTAATATATTTAATTAATTATTCATGGATTTTATACCCAATACAGTCATATAACACTGACTTCTTAAGCTCGTTGAAGTGTTGTTTAATAACGTTTTAGAAAAATTATTATAAATAATCTTTAATATTCAAAAGCAAATGTTTAAAAATTATTGGTAACAATGCCCTAGCATATCTTAAAATATCTAACAATTTCGAATTTACGTTAACTACTCAAGGTTTAAAGCCGATAATTTTGAATATGTTACTCAATTTATTCAATTGATTTTAAATTTAGATAAACGTTACATGTCTAAAAGTCACATGAACATTGTCTGATAATATTATAGATTATAAATGGATGATTTTGAGGGAGGTAATAGCAAATGATTTTCTATGCAACTATCAAGCGAACGAAAGATTCAGGGGTATGGTTGCTAAATTTCTAATAATTATGCCCAAAAGCATATACCTATAAATGTATGCTATTCAAATTCACGCAGACGAGTGTCACAGTAAAAACACTTCTTCTTCCTCTTATAGTGCCGTTTTTATTAATGAAATGAATGAAAGAGGGTTTTTTGTGACCTATTCCCCATTTTCCCTCGATGCATTATCGGCTGCAGGAACTCGTACTGGTGTTACGGAAAATGTGTCCAAGATAGGCTGTCTTCCGTCGTTTGACTATCTGCAGCATTTATTTTTCTCTGTTCATGCATCTTAGGACTTCAACATTGGTGTCCATGGAATTTGCAATAATCTCCTGAAGACCCATATCTCAAACGCCTCCAATCTGTTCAGCGTGGCGGCCTTCAGTGTCCATGTCTCCACGCCATACATCAGTACCGAATGGACGTAGCACTTAACAAAATGATAGCGCAGCTCTAGATTGAGGCTCTAATTGTGTCATAAATTTTTCAAGTCGAGAAATGTTGCTCTAGCCTGTTCTATTCGGCTGCGTATCTCCACTTCTGGTTTTAGATCAGCTGTTATCCAGCTCCCAAGATATTTTAATTTATCGTCCTGTTGTTTACCGTTCACTGTTATATTGGCCTATACCGGTGTTCTGATTATGGCCATCATCTTGGTTTCAATTAGGTTAATTTTTAGCCCTAGTTAATCTCCTTCTGTCGTGATTTGATTCATTAAGCCTTGTAGGGCTTTGGGACTATCAACAATTATTATGGTGTTATATCGCCAGTTATTTACAAGATAACCATTAATTTTGATGCCATCGTTTGTGTCTTGCAGTGCTCGTTCGAAAATATTTTCGGAGTACAGGTTAAAAAGAAGGGGAGAAAGCACACATCCTTGTTGCATCCGACGTTCAATAGGGAAACTATCAGTCTCGTCGTTTGCAATTCTTACACATGGAATTTGATGTTCGTATAGCTCGGTAATAAAACACATATTATTTTTATCTATTCCCATGTCCTGAAGGAACACTATTAATTCTGTGTGATTTATACAATCAAATGTTTTATTATAATCGACGAAACAGATGTATACGTGTTTTCTTTGATCTCTGCTTTTTGTAGCAGTATAGTGAGGCCGAAAAGTCCTTCTCTAGTATCAAACCATTCCCGAAATCCAAACTGACAGCAGCTTATCTCCCTGTCTCACAACTTCTGTATATTCTTTTGTGAATGATCTTCAGTTTGAGGAGATGGCTCATTAAATTCATGATCCGAAATTGATCGCATTTAGTGGTATTTTGTTTTTTCGGTATCGGTGTGAACGTTCAGTTGAGCACGTCTTTTGGTATTTGTCCCGACGTTTATATTACGTTGAAGATTCTTACGAGTGTGTCAATGCTCTCTTCATCAAACAGTTTTGATGATCTCAATATATAGTTCATCGAGACCTGGTGCTCTGCTCGTTTTGCATAACTTTATTGCTTTTTTAACTTCAGATTTAAGTATTTCAGGTGAGGTTTCTCCCTCATATTGTTCCTGATATATTCCTGGACCATTATTTGAAAAGAGTTTTTCAGTATATTACTTTCACTGTTGGAGTATTTCTTGTAGATCTATGATTCGTTCGTCGTTATCCGTTGTAAGCCTACTGAGATTTAGTGTTCTTACTCGTCCCATTGTTTTTTTTTATGACCTTGTGGACGTTAAAATGATCATGCTGCTTTTCCAGTTCTTCTATTTCTATACATTTGTCTTTCATCCACTCTTCTTTAGGTTTTCGTATTTCTCTTTTCATTCGTCTTTTCAACTGCTTGTACTCAGCTTCATTTCGGTAGAAACATTAAGAAGGCCAAAATGTATATACGTTCAAATAGCCAAGCAGTGCCGTAGACTCTAAGGTCAAACGTCCACGAGCCTAAGTTGACTAGGAACTATAGGAAAACCCTAAGACAAGTGGCAAAGAACAATAGGAAATTTCTGATGTAGGTTGGACAAGAAAATTAAAGGATGCAAAGAAACGAATAGCCTAGAAAAAGATGGGGAAAATTCTTTCTCTTGGCCCAGAATCACTCTGCAGACTATCAAAAAGATGAACTTTGAACAATTGAGCCTTAAAAATCTGTGTAATATTTCCTTTTTAAACTATTACTAAATCGTTAACTTTATAGTTTTGCGCTGTTTAAAGTTATTTAGAGTTATTGCCATTAATCAAATCGAATTGAATCTGAATATTTGAATAGCTTTATTAAAACGTAATAATTTAATTCCAATTTTCATAAAGCCGATTGTATCGCAAAGATTTATGTTTAAATTTATGAGACACGTAAGATCTGATAAATATTTATATTATGTTAGCATGTTGCCATGTACATGTTAATTCAAAAGTGGTTATTTAGAACTAAACGCTATTCGTGAAAACACCAATCAATCAGTTTCTAAAAAAAATCTTTGAGTTTTAGTCTATTATAAAAATCATAGCCATTCAAAGCTAGTATAAAATAAACGATTTTTTACTGATAGATATAGAATTTTTACACACGTGTACAACCCATAGTTTACAAAATCTTGTTATCACAGCTTTTTTGGAATACGATATATATATATATATATATATATATATATATATATATATATATATATATATATATATATATATATATATATCTATATATCTATATATATATATATATATATATATATATATATATATATATATATATATATATATATATATATATATATATATATATATATATATATGACGTAGGAGGAATCCGTGAAAACTGCATAAACATATATACACCGTCCGGCGGGAGGTCGGCGTGCAGTGTTGCATACTTCCTTCCGATCTGTCCTTTGCACAAACGAGTGCACGTCGGTACACTGATGAGTCTAATAGAGACGAAACATGTACCTCTGCCGTAACACTGTAGCGGGGAGGGTAAGTTTGGATTTTCTTCTCGGTATGGTGGTACAGGTAAGCCATCATCTAGATGGTGGTGGAATAGGATAAATTGTGTTCTGTTGGAATTTATTCAAATTTTACAACCTCTAACATGGAAAGGATATGATGAAACGAAGTTTGCATTTTCTGTTCGCATTTTACGTCATTTATACATACAGTTGCATAAAGTTGTAGGTTTGCTGAATGTGATTTCAGCACTACAAAGGCATAATGTGGATACATCCACTGCTGTTGCATCTCACACGGAGGAATCCGTGAAAGCCGCAAAACACTCTAGTAAAAGATCAGATTTAATAAACCCACACTACTTCATAAATCTTGGGATCGTTCTATGATTGTGTTTAGTAAAACCTATCCGCTTCATAACAAATTGCGTCATAAAAAAATTTGCCTAAATTTACGTTGATTTTCAGCGTCCTTTTTTAATAATATTGCACGTATACCCTTCATGGTTAGCAATTTACATAATAAAGAAAAAACACTATTCTTTTTTTAATTTTCTTAAAGAAATTCTAGCCAATATTAATATAATTGCTATTAAAATTTTCACTGATACTGGATACAAATTTAATTTTTAAATCAAGACAGCTTAGCTAGAATTTCTCTTTTCCAGAATCACTAAAGAAATAAAAGTCATATTTTAAAAAATTATGACAGTTTAAAAGAAAAATGAATCATACCTACTTAAATTCGAAAAATTACGAAATAAAGTCTAGAAATTACTAGTCGAAGTTTTTATATCAACATAATTTTAATTAGCTTATTTAAAATAACTAATGTCGGATAAAAATTTATTTTTAAAAATATATTTGAATTTATTAAATTAAGATAGCATAGTTAAAATATTTTTCTTTCTTTTTTTTTTAATTAGAAGAACTATTAAAAAAATAAAAGTCGTATTTTATAAAATTATGTCAATAATAAAAAAGTGTATCATAACTACTTAAATTTGGAAAATTATAAATTAAAATACAGCAGTATTTAATAGAGTATTGATATTTTCTATTAGTAATCAAGTTCCATTTATTTTTAAAAAATGCATGACATTTGTCGAAAGGAAATAACGTCCCAAAGAATATTTGTAGTCATCAATATTTTTGTGGAATAATTTTATTAGATTTTTTGATATTTATTAGTACTAGAAATCCAATAAACTGTGTATATCAATAAAAACGACTTCTATTTATATCCGATTATTTTGATCAATATTCTGTTTATCTGCCTTTCAATAATTATTCGTTACAGCTGACCTCTATCCTTGCATTTTTCAATACGATGAGTTAAAAAAAATAAAAACCTGAGACTTCATAATATAATTATTAAATATTCTGAAATAAACTGTTGAAGTTCTAATAAAATTTATATACGGTAAGCTAAGCAAAAATAGCTGAAAACTTTATATGTTGTTTAATAATAGTTTTGCAATTTTCTGCACAGTGCATGTATCAAATTTTAAGCAAATATAAAGATAGTGAAACGATACATTTAACAAACTTTTTTGAGATATAAAAGAATTAGAATGTGTTGCATTTTTCTACAAAACTATTGAACAAAATAACAAAAATTGACCATTTTTCCTGAATTTGTATTAGAATTATTGGAAAAGCTAAAACAGATACAGATGATGCGAGTAAATTGTATAATCTCTGAGATACCATATTTTAAACAATTTGATATTTTTGTTATTTTTTTCGAATTTTTTGACGTTGAAATAATATATGCATTTTTGTACGTAAGGAAGCAAGAAAGTTAATAAAATGTGGAATCAGGTTTGAATGTCTACAATAAGTTTTAATTTCGGAAAATTTGGGCGTTCCTGTAATTTGTCAAATTCATCACACAGTTTATGAGTTAATAACTGTTGTTGATAAAGTGTGAAATAAGTTTCTGTAATTAGATTACTAGTTAAATGCTAACTTTGAAGGACATCGGTAAGTACAAGTTGCAAAATATGAATTAAATATGTTTTATAATTCACCGCAGCCCGAAGAAAACCATTTTATAATTCACATTATCAGCTAATACAAGACGACTCTGGTCCCGTGCAGACCCATATTCATTTAATAAAGAGTTAAATACTTCTGATATAGCTTCTTCCGTATGAGATGTTAGGAAGTACAAAATAAAATCTATAATTTAAATGGGAGTTATAAAAATTGTATTGTATTGTAATGATAAAAAGAATTGTTTATATACTTGCACCTATTATATACTTCATAGGCATACTGTATCACGTATATAGCTTTGAGCTAAATTTTATATTAAAATTAGATAACGGTACCGGCCAGAATTCTTTCGGTATTAGCTAAAAAACGATATCAGTCAATAAATAGTTTTAGTGTAGAGGCCAGAGGGTCCGCAGTAGCCCCTATAATTTATATGGAGTCGCCTAAGTTAAGTGGTTTTGGGTGGAATTTCGTTCGGGTGGGGATAGGATTGTTATAAACAAATAATTGTTTATACCTATAAAATGTAATTTTCGCAAAACCAACTATTGGATTGGATTTTAAGCAAAAAAAGGCCCTTACTTAACTTTTACGTACAACGCTTAGTTTCCGAAATAATTGATGTTAAACAATTAAAAAATGTGACTTTTGGGAATTTTGAACGCTATTAACTTTGACTAAATGAACTTTTTTCAATTTTCTTAACAGCAAAATCCGAATTAGCACCTACAAGCTACAGTCAAATGCTAAAGGAAAAAGTTACGCCTCAATTGTTTACTTCGATTATAAACAAATAGCTTTCGGCCGCTTGCATATATGCACCGTCCCGTGTGGCGTGCGGAGGGAAGCCTAATTGCGGGCGCCTCACGCGACCAAGCGTGGATACTTAATACATCAAAACAGAAATAACCCTGCAATATAAGTTTTAAGCATTGCGTTAATTTTTCTATTATTTATGCACGCCCTTTAGCAGACTATCTTATTTTTTTGTTTCCATTTTTCACTTGTATCTGTTGCAGAACGTTATGAGAAGTCATTAATTTCTTGTGTATAATGTTTTTACCTATTTATTATAAGTTTTTCATGATGAGTGGTTTAAATAATTTAAAGTTTTGTATCATTTGTGAAAAGAATGAGAAAATAAAGGTTACTAGTACAGAAAATAGTCAAAATAAAATAAGGCAAGCAGCAAGTGTACGTCTCGAGGAAGTGTATTATAAATAAAAGCCTTGAAAGACCAAAGCCAGTATTTTCGACAGTTACAATTCATTACAAATATATATGTACCTCATATTTATCTAGATACATTGTTTTACATCATATATGGATACATTAGACCCAACTTTATTTAGCTTTGTTCTAGAAGATGATCTTTTAATTCCACGAAAAAGTTGATTGTGCTAATTGTTCAGTTGGCAGTAGGGAAACATGTCAATGCAATCGCTGGGGTATACCTTGCTGCAAATTTTGCTCGTGTATGAAAAAACAAACATGCAATAATAAACACAATCTCAAATAAATATGTATTTTACTCTATGTAAAGGCCTTTTCTCATTTATATGTGCACACCCAGGATTTCATGGCAAAAGTCGGAGTGCCGAGTCTTGAGTGACGAGTTTTTGAAAAAATCTCTAAAAACAATTGTCACCCTGATGTCATAGACATAGTGATATTAGTAAAATTTCCTTTGTTCTTCTGCTGTAGCCAAGGGCGAACCCACCACCGACGTTGCTTAGGAAAGAGAAAAACTACTACTCCGCAAATAATTGATATGAATACTAATTCCTCAAATTCAAAAAGCATAAAACAGAAAGTAACTAGAAATTAAAACCCTAGTGAAAAAGTCGTAAAGGTGAACAAGCTGGCATCTTTCAACCATAACTTCAAAAACGTCTGAAATCAGCTGATTGGTTTCGGAGGACAAGACCCAGGGTGGGCACCGATAAATGAAAAAAAGCCTTAATGCTTCTTACACCAGTGTTTATCAAAATTCCATAAATTTCATTATTTATTAATTAGCATCGACATATATACAAATTTAAAACGATCTTCATTCAGTGAATGCATATAGCATACGAAAACGGTGTTAGTAAAAGTACTTAAAAAATTGACATTTTTCTGTTTAATAACAAACACATTATGGAATAAAATCTGATTTTTAGGTTCAAGCTAATGCAATGTGAAAAACTTATGTTACAGGCTTATTTCGATTATGATGTATTAAGTATCCGTTCTTGGTCGCGCGAGGCGCCTGCCAGTAGGTTACCCTCCACGCGCTACACGGGACAGCGCATGTATGTAAGGCTACGATTATACTGGATGCGAATTCTGACGAAAACAGATCTGATGAATCCGTCAGAACAATCAAACTGTGCAATGACAAAATGAGAGTGTTTACTCTAGATGCGACTGCTTCTTCAGAACACGCACGAACACGTCAGAACTTTTCCACCGTTCAAACTAGTTTGTTTTTTCGCATTCGTTCTGACGAAGAGTCACGTAGATTTCAATCCTTGTGGGACAGTAGCGCTTACCTTTTTTTGTTGCTCCCGCTTTTTGAGTTGCGTTTGGGTTGTTTACTTTTACCATGGACATTGAAAAGTTGATTAGTTTTGTTTTTGATAATAAGTGTTTGTTGGATATGACAATTAAAACAACTTACCACAATAGAGATATTTCGCCTGAAACTTGGAAGAAGATTGCTCAAGAAATGAATTCGAATAGTAAGTATATAGTTTTTATTGTTTTGTTTACATTGCTTGGAGTTTACATTTATTACTATTATTAATTTATCGATTTAAGAAAAACGCGAAGTAGGTGTACATTTCTTCGATTTTTCTGATTATATTATGTTGTATTGAAATGAAACTTCACCTACTGGACTAAAATTTTTAAACACTTCTCTGACTTCATTCGCATTTTTACCATAACGATTATACCGCCTTGTAGATACCTTGTCCTCGATCACAGATTCCATCGGAATTTCAAGTGAACTAAGACCTTCTTTATCAATAATCATGTTATGCAATAGACATACGCATTTAACAAAAATATCAACGTTTCCTGGATCCATTTGCAATTCGGTTTTCAAACATCTCCACTTTGCTGTCAGAATGCCAAAGGCACATTCGACGCAACGCCTTGCTCGTGACAATCTGTAATTGAAAACGCGTTCTTCCACAGTAAGGTTCATTCTTGAATATGGTTTTAGTAAGTATGTTTTCAATGCATACGTATCATCATCCAACAAGACATAGGGAACCGAAATGTCTGTACACGGAATATTTTCATGAGTTGATATGTTGAAGGTGTTAGATTCGAGTAGTTTATAAACATTTGAATCCGAAAAAGTTCCCCCATCGCTTTGCTTTCCGTAAGCCCCTACTTCAACAGCAATGAATTTGTAATTTGCGTCTGCATACTACAGAATAATATCCTTTATAGATATAAAATATCGACCTGGTTTTTTAGGACATTTGACGTCGATGCACCTAATGCAGTTGGGAAAATTCCTTTTTTGTTGAAGTCACATGCGATAGTTTTTCAATCATCTGTAGTAGGTAGGTGCATATGTTTCTTGTAGAAGACATCCAATATCGCTTAGCATGTTTCATATACTATAATTCTTACAGCACAGTGCGAAACTCTGTAGGAGAAACTTGGTCCTCGAAATGACATCCCGGTTGATAAAAATCTCTAATAAAAGTATACTAACATAATATGTATACTAACTTTCTATCTTCTACTTTTTTTGTCTTTCTTAAAGTTCTATTAATTTTTTTCTAGGCGAAGCTATCAAAAATAAGTGGAGAGGTTTAAGGGACACTTTTCGTAAGGAACTGAGTAAGCTTACAAAAAAACGAAGTGGTAGTGAAGGTGGAGCGGTCAAAGAATCTACCTGGCCTTACTTTAAACATATGGAATTTTTGAAAGATCAATTCCAAAAACGAAGATTAGAGGGTAATGCCCCGAGCTCTGATGAATATTATAAGGACATCGAGGATCCTGATGAGGATGAACTTCCTTCTACTAGAGAGGCATCTCCGGAACAATATTTTGTGGTTTGTGAGAAAAAAAAAGCCAAAACAAAGTCCGGCGAGGTAGACAAATTATTGGTAATTAAAGAACAAAAACTGAAAGCATACCAGCAAAAAAATTCATCTTCTAACAACGAAGAAGCCGACTTTCAATTCCTCATATGCTTGTTGCTATATTTAAGGAAAATACCCGAACAAAGAAAAATGTTCGTACGAACCAAACTGCAAAACGTGTTTTGCGAGGAGGAACTACAAGGGGGGAATAGAGCTCATAATACAGTGTCAACAGATTCTGCAGCATGTTCTTCTCACAGTTGGCTATCTGACGAATCAAAACAGGTCAATATAGCCTCACCAACTACTTTTCGCCACGAGGACCTTGCGTCTTACTTTTCAAGTGCTCTCTCTAAATAAATATTCTTTAAATAATGTGTTCAGCAGAGTTCAATTTAATCATTTGTCTGCTTACCAATTTATACTTTTTTCAACTTTTTTTTTCGAGTTTTTTCACTATAATAAGCGGCAAATTACAACATATATATTAAAGTTTTTCTTACCTCAGTGTTATAGCGAGTCTTTCTTCTCCCGCAACGCAGTTTCCAAAATTTGAATATTTTGAAATATTCTTCTTAATTCCCAGGAGTATATATTTATAGGTTCCAGGAGTCATCCTAAAGTACTCAGGATTGGTACACAGATCTTTGAACAACATTCGGTGCTCTCCTTTTTCCTTTCTTGTAGCAAATAGTTCATTCACTTGTGTAGTTTTGCCACGTTCCATCAATAATAACTTAAGCAATGGGCTATCCATTTAATACAAATTGTCACTACTATCATCCATTATGACCAGAACGCGGAGATGTACTGATATTCAAAATTCGCAAACAGTGTAACTACTATGTTCTGAAGAACTGATCTGACGTATTTGGAGTACTACGATTTCATCAGAATTCGCAACCCGTGTAACCGTAGCCTAAGAAGCCGAAAGCTATTTGTTTTTAGCCAAAATAAACAATTAAGAGGTAACTTTTCCGTAAAACTTTTGACTGTAGCTTGTGGATGCCGATACAAACTTTCGATTGCTGTCAAGAAAATTTAAGAAAGTTCATTTAGTCAAAAATTATTAGCATCCAAAAATCGAAAACATCACATTTTTTAATTGTTTAGCATCAATTATCTAGTAAACTAATCGTCGTACGCAAAAATTAATAAGAACCTTTTTCACTAAAACTCACTTGAAGAATACGATCCAGTGGTTGGTTTTGCGAAAATTATTTTTTTAAAGGTTTAAACGATTATTTGTTTATAACAATCTTATCCCCATCCGGACGAACTTTCACCCTAAAAATTATTGTTCAGAGACTCAAAATACATAAAAAAAATTGGCAATTGGAGTCCATATAAATTAAAGGGCCACTACTGATCCTCTGGCCCCTACACTATTTCCTTTCACGTTTACAAATTTGAATTTAATAATTTAATCTTATTAATTTCCGTAATTTTTTAAACATACTGTATGGCTTAAATTTTACCTTTAGAGTTAATTTGGATATAAAAGCGTAATAATTCAATAATCAACTAATCTAATAATGAGTAGGCAAGCACATTTTAGGTCTTGCATAGAACATTTAAATCTAGTTACCGTTATCGGGTTTCCATAAGCTTTGTTGTTGTAGGTCAGCTGGTCAGCCGCGCGAATCAGGGTTGTGCGCTTAATTTCATGTGACATGAATTTGCATGTCTCACTATAAATATCCTTCGTGTTAATAAAACCTTTTTATCGTGAAGTGGCTGTTAGCATATACATATAATTAATGGTTCACTAAATACAAAAATTAGGTATACATAGAAAAACTTTACAGGTATATTACGGATAATATACCTAAATAGAGATTAAAGTAGTTAGTTAAATATTATATTTTTTTTTTCATATTTTTTGTGACCAACTGATGTCAAAAATATTACTATTAATTATTTTAAATGTTTCCTTTTTTTTCAAATCTTTAAATTATGTTTTCTAGGATTCATGGCTTAATTTTATTAATTCCAAAGCAGAAGTCTAGATGAGTTTTAAAATCTAGTCAAGACTAAGACTTAAGTTAATAAGCCACATTTTATATATAAAAAAATGTCAAGATAAAGCAAAAATGCTTCAACACTAAAAATAGAAAGTCCTAAAATTAGATATAAAATAGTTGTCAGTCTAAAATTAAATTTTGCTTAAAAGATAAAGATAACTATTCTAAAAAGTTGATGCTGGTAGCCGTTACTATGTGGTAGGTAATCATCTTCTGGAAATGTTTAAAAAGAAACTACTATGTTTTATACCACTAAATTTATTAAGAAAACATTGACTGCAGTTTCAACTCACAGAGTCATTTTCAAACTGAATTACGAAGGTAGACTAAGTATTCAATACAGAAACATGAAAAAATTTAACAATAAATAAAAACTACCTGAAAAATTACATTATTACAAAGGGGAGGTACTAAATTTTGGGAACTAATTATTATTAGGCGACAATAAATAACGGAGAAAACCCAAGTTCTGTCTGGTCATTAAGCAAATTTACATTTTTATTTTTACTATCTTTATATATTTCTAAAGACTCAAGAATATTTAACTTTTGGCCCTTTGTTGAATAATGTAATATGTCAGTGTTGCTTAAATCAGGAAAACTGTGGCTGTGTTCTAAGCAATGGTTGGTAATCTGAATGATCGGTGGTGTTTTGAAAAGCGAGTTTTAAAGCTTCTATCACTTTGTCCAATATACAAACTATCACACTCTGAACATTTTAACTTATAAACTCCTGACTTATCAATTTTATCAATTTTATCTTTAGCATTGTAAAGGATAGTGGACAAATTGTGTTGAGATTTAAAGGCTATCTTTATGTTATGTTTGGAAAGAGTATTAGCTATGTTTTCTGATAGGGTACTACCGTATGGCAAAGATATATAAGATAAATTATCTTTATCATTTTTTATTTTGGGATATATTGAATTAAAAGCTAGTTGTTTTTGTTTTTTAGTTATTAATTTCTTTATGGTTTGTTGGGAGAAATTGTTTGATATTGCAATCCTTTCAATGATATTTAGTTCCTCTTGAAGATCTTCTTCAGAGAGAGGCAAAGAGAATGCTCTATGTATCATTGAATTATATGCAGCCATTTTGTGTTGTAAGGGATGAAAAGAGTCATTAGATATAGTATTACCTGTAAACGTTGGTTTTCTAAAAATTTTAAAATTACACTGATTATTGAGGTGAGATATGGTGAGATCTAGAAAATTTATTTTATAGTTATTTTCAGTTTCCAGAGTAAATTGAATTTTTGGATGAAGATTGAAGAAGATCTTCAAAAGGAACTAAATATCATTGAAAGGATTGCAATATCAAACAATTTCTCCCAACAAACCATAAAGAAATTAATAACTAAAAAACAAAAACAACTAGTTTTTAATTCAATATATCCTAAAATAAAAAATGATAAAGATAGTTCATCTTATATATCTTTGTCATACTGTAGTACCTTAGAAAACATAGCTAATACTCTTTCCAAACATAACATAAAAGTAGCCTTTAAATCTCAACTTCTCTCTCCACTATCCTTTACAATGCTAAAGATAAAATTGATAAATTTGATAAATCAGGAGTTTATAAGTTAAAATGTTCAGAGGGTGATAGCTGTATATTGGACAAAGTGGTAGCAGCTTTAAGACTAGCTTTTCAGAATATCACCGATCATATAGACTACAAAAAACAGACTCGAGCTTTGCCAAACTTTGCTTAGAACACAGCCACAGTTTTCCTGATTTAAGCAACACTGACATATTATATTATTCAACAAAGGACCAAACGTTAAATATTCTTGAATCTTTAGAAATATATAAACATAGTAAAAGTAAAAATGTAAACTTGCTTAATGACCAGACAGAACATGGGTTTTCTCCGTAATTTGTTGTCGCCAAATAATAATTAGTTCCCAAAATTTAGTACCTCCCCTTTGTAATAATGTAATTTCTCAGGTAGTGTTTATTTATTCTTAAACTTTCTCATGTTTTTGTATTGAATACTTAGTCTACCTTTGTAATTCAGTTTGAAAATGACTCTGTGAGTTGAAACTGCAGTCACTGTTTCCTTAATAAATTTAGTGGTATAAAACATAGTTGTTCCTTTTTAAACATTTCTCGACGATAACTATTCTATGTAATCGTTATTTCAATATTTTTTTTTTGATGGAGTGAGACTGATAAACGATTTCTTCAAAAGATTTTTACGGATCTATTGTAACTATCCAAAAGGCACAGCTTGCAATATTTCTTAGGTTTGTAGTAGTATAAAAATATTGTTCAAGTTCTTCTTTTCTGTTAAGTGCTTGCTCTTTCGGGGATTGAAAATCATCATAGCCACTCTCACCTTATCGGCAGCTCGTCTCATCAGTTCGATTAAACTACATCCAATCCATTCACGCAAGACACACAGCCAAGATATTCTCCTTCTTCCGACGACTCTCTGGCCCTTGATCTTGCACTGCATACTGTTCTTTAACTGTGACTACCAGTCTCGGTTCCAAAAGTTCCCTAAATTTAGAGTTTTCTTCTTCGAGTAGTGTTGATCAGTTTCGAGTGTTTGTTCAGTCGTTGAGGAATCTCGTTATTGATCACTATATCGACGATACATTCAGAATTCATTGATTACACCATATCTCAACAGCTCCAACGGTTTAAGTAGTATACGGTTTTACTTACACTTACTTGTAAGGGAACAAAAGTTTAATTATTTAACATTTTATTTTCTTTAAATAAATTCTACTAAATGGAGGAACTGAGTCACGCTGTATAAGGATTTGAACCATTGCAATATATCTTATGTCTATCTAAAAATAATTACATATCAGGGAAATATAAATCCGTTAACAAACTTAAATTTAGAGTCAGTTTCATTACCTTTGGGGTAGTTAATTTTTCTAAAAAAAACAAGATTAACTCAGTCAATTTATGTGATACAATATCTAAACGGTTCTACCCTCTTGAAGATTTTAATATAAATCTGTCAAAGTAATTTAGTAGTCTTACCATCCACTTCTTTAGCGGTCTAAGTTTAAGCGCTAAAGCTATATCCAACATGTGGCCGACCCATGGGAGAGCTTTATGCCTGGACTGAGGAAATTTTCCCATCATAAGAAAACAAAAAAGCATTTAAATAAAATCACTTAAATGCAATATTAGTATTTGTTATTTGGTACAAAGCTCGCGCCTGTTGCCCATTTTTCCCCCTTTCGACGAAAATAATAATAAGAAAATGGGAAAATAGATAAAACGAATATTTTTTTTTTTTTTGGACACAAATACGGACTTTTATTATAGGCGCAGAATAGTTACCATCTTCATTTGTATAAAATAATTATTCGTTTGAGATTGGGTCTGATTTAGTATTAAAAATTGGACTCTTGGATGACTTATGCCATCTTTGAACTAAGGGACCAAAAAGTTACAGACGCTCGGAAACGAAAACTATCCTTCGCGGGCGGAGGTGCATTACGAAAGAACATTCTATTGGTGGAAATAACGCATGTCGAAACCAGTGTGACTAAACTAGGGAAGGTTCCGAGGGTTGAAAGTTGTGTTTGACTTTCAAAAAATAATTAACGTTAGTTACAATCTGGAATTCACTTAGGGCGGTCGGTACGACTTTTAAGAGCAGTGTAATTACGTGAAGTGTTTATTCGTCAGGAATGAAGGTTTTCTTTTGTTTTTGTTTTTATGTTTTTTTTTTGGGGAAGTTAGGTGAATATCTTGTGTTATTTTACTCGAGAATTTAGCAACTTTAATACTATTTTTTTTAAGTAATATTAATAGCTGTTTTTTCACGTTTTTATTATTTTTCTGTTTAATATTTTAGAAAGCTATTTATATGTTTTATGTTTTAAATTGTGTTTTACATTTTTATTAATAGAAAGGCCATTAAGAGCTATTATGTTAGTTACTTTGATATTGTTATTCACTACTAATTTTAAGTTTTTCTTTGTAAATAATTCCGTTTTCTATTTATTTTTGTTAATAGATTTAAGTATTTTGAGAAACTTGTTTTGTTTAATTTAATTAAAAACCTTCACGCGATTAAACTCGCGGATGCATTGCTGTGTGAGCTTTACACAAGAGATATCACCTTGATTAGCTAGTTAGTAGCCATGAATGTGTCCTGAGTTATGGTTATGGTATGCTTGAATAACCTGTAGTTGTTTGGAACTCAAGCTGCAAGAGAGAAGAGGAACTTTGAAAGCAATTTGTACGGATGTGGTAGAAGACTTATGGGGCTATAATTTCCGATGACTCATTTGTCGTCTTTTGTGTACAGAAGAATGACTCGGGCGTTTTGTTAGTTATCAGGTATTTTACCATTTGAAGACAACTATTCAAAAGAAGTCTAATTTTTTTCTGATTTGTTTGTTTAGTTGTACATAGTCTGTTGTGCCCTTTTCTATGTTTCTTCGTTTATCTATCAGATTTCTGGTCTGTTGTGATAATTTACTGTTTGTTTGTCTTCTAACAGTGCCGGTTTTCTTTACTGCAGTTTGGATATCTTTTTGGATTTTATTTTCCAATTCGTTTATTGTCAATGTATTAAGTTTATCCAATGGTATAAATTTTTTCTTGATATACTCCTGATATATATCTTTATTTTATTTTAATTCTTCCGATGTAGGAAAACGTTTGAGTTTAATAAGTTTATTCCTTTCTTTTTTAATGTTGATATTTATTTTTGCTGGAACGAATCTGTGATCACTACCCATATAATTTTATGTAACTATTTTCTACAATTTTGAGAGTTTATCCTATTTTTTCTATCTCCATGATAACTAGGCCAGCGAACGGCAACTTTTCATTGGTGAGCAGATGGTGTGTGTAAGGACTACTTTTAACGGGACACCACCCAATTCTTAATAGGATTTTTTTTATTGAGTGAAACTACTTAATTGAGAAGAGCTGTTTAAAATGGTATCAATTGTTAAAATTGAAATGAAAAAAAAAAACGAAATTTATTTTGATTATAATTCATTAAAAAAATAATTCACTATAACTTGAAATGAAAATTTTATGCATCCAGGTTTTTAATAATAATAATCATTCCCTATAAAATATATAAAATAGTGCACGCGAGCTTGGCCTGAGATAGTAGGAAAATATACATTACATAATAAATCAAAGAATACCACGATTGCAGGCATATCGTTCATAATAAATTATAAATGTTCGTAAAATAACAATAAATTAGTAAGCTATAAACAACACAATATAAAAAACACAAATCAAACCACTATTTAACAAATTTACAGCATACTAACATGTTCTTCCTGGAGGATTTCTATATCTAAACAGGATTTAGCTTCCTGAAGAGGCAAATTTCCGAGCGTATCCCTGTTGGATAGAGATCACACGCTTCTAGAGAACAAGACTGCATAACAGAAATAATAATGCCGTTGGCAAAAAAACTTCTCAGAGGCCATATGAGATTAGGACCCTATAACCATATTTTCAAGCCTTAATACGAAGCTCAAAAAAAAATAAGGAATAAAAAAGGCTTACTTCTTGTCCATGAGGGTACCTCAAGAAAGCACATTGTTTGTGGATGAAATAGGTGGACCCATTGTCTGTAAAATTTTGGTCCTATTGAAAGTAGTTTTTGGACAATGTCAAACTACGGCTTTTATAGAAATATTTTTGGACAGAGTGGAGGTTAGCTCTTCTTATTTTAACAGGATCGTGTGGAATGTTTGTGAATAATAATACTACTTCAGTGTAATTTTATGAGACATTTAGCCTATCTATAAATATTTTAGACCAAAAGGAATCTTTAACACAAAACTTATTTTTCCCTCTTGTTTGCGATACAACCTGATAGGAATGTTGACAGTTTAGAAGAAAGCTTTGGTAGTCCATATATTTTTGGAGAGATTGGGGTATTTTTATTCATGTGTAGCGGTACAATTTAATATTTATATAGATCAGTCGAGAAAATAGCTATCAAAATGACTTTAATTAATATTCTAGCATTTATAGCTCTAATTGCAAATGTGTAATTAGCTTCGTTCCTGAATCTATTGACTCTTGCAATGCAGAGCGTTGTCATTTTTGTCTCGGCTCAAATGCCGATATGATTATCCGAGTTTTATCTCGATCCCAGTATTTTGCTTTCAACGTGGTAGTCATTGAACTGGCACGCACAGAATAATAGCAACCAAGCGAAACGAAAGATTTCCTTGAAAGAGGGGGAAAAAATCCCGATATTCCCTTTAATTTGAAAAGAAGAGTATTTGACTTGTGCGTTCTCCCAGTAATGACCTATGGAATGGAGACAACCACATTAACAGTTAAAGCAGCGAATAAACTGTGTACCACACAACGAGAGAGAGAGAATTTTAATTAATGACGCATCGACAACGAGGTCATTTTGCGTCACTTCTTTGGTTTAGGTCACTGACTGGAAGATTAAACTGTTGAATCATGGATGCCTTATTCATACTAACGTTTTATATTTTATCAAATAGTTGTGTCCCTTTTGAGAATTCGATTAATTTAATTATGTTGGCTGGATTAATGGACAAAGAGAGATTAATAGACTCGGTAGGTATGTTCTGTCTATGAAGAGTCATAGAATATTCCTCGCATTCTCTAAATATGTGCTTAATCGTTAGTGTTGTGTTGCAGTGAGGACATTTAGGGGGATCATCTCTCTGCAGTAGATACAAATGAGTAAGCTTGTTATGTCCTATGAGGAGTCGGCAAGTTTTTGATTGTTCCTTTCTATTTAAATCGAGTTCTAAGAAAATATTGTGAGTAGAGCTGAGAATTTAACGTAATTTGCCGCTTCCCTCCAATATATCCCATTCATACTTTATGAGATTAGATATAAATCCATGAATGCCCAGGTGCAAATCTTTAATATGGAGAGTGAAATTAAATATTGGGCCACTAACGTTTTTAGCGAGATGATCTGCTCCTTCATTGCCCTTGATGGCGATGTGGCTAGGTATCCACATAAATTACTACACGAGTAATAGAAAGAATCATGCTGGGAATATCATTACGTGACTAAATAAGTAACAAAGACCTAGGTCGTAAAAAGAAGGATCGGAAGACCCCAAAAAGAAAGACGACATAAATAGGTTGGAATGGAAGACACTAGAGGAGGCCTATGTCCAGGAGTGGACCAAGTTCGGCTGCTATAGTGAAAGAGACAGAGAGAGGGAATATATTTTATATTAATAATTATAAAAAATTGTAGTTCTAGGCAATTATTTCTGAAAATAAAATTTTGAATCTGTGTGTCATTGTTAATGTTTATATTATGGTTTGGTTAAAATTTTTAAACAATTTTTGTGTGAAACTATTTCTAAGGAAATAAAGGATAAATTAAAACAATTCTAGAGCACAAGTACATAAATATATAATATATATATATATATATATATATATATATATATATATATATATATATATATATATAGAAAGATTCGAACTTATTAGACATTTATTTGTTTGGTTATAGATTTTTATTTGTACCGAAAGATTTTGGAGAATTTACTATAACATAAGATTTACATTTATTGTTTGGAAGTGTTAGGATGAAAGTGGCAGTAAGGCCATCTCATTAACAAATGTAAAGTAGCTAGCAATTACATTTGCATTTGTCAACTCTAAATCCTAATGGTGTAAAGTAAATGTCTCAATATAGCCATTTGGGGAAAAAGGCGTTTTAAAATTTCCAAATTTTATTCATTTATTCGTTCATTTAATTTATTACATGCTGACAACCCGGTTTCAATTATAAATTTAAATTATCACGAAAATGATTTCCGTTATTTTGTGGGTGAAAAGTGTTTAAAAGATAAAATACAAGTATTAACAAATCAAAAATAAATTATTAATTTTACAAAATTAAATTGTTTTTATGTGTTTGTTGTTTTTAAATCTAAGCTCAGAATTTCCAGATGATAAATACTTTCTATTTATAGAAATATAAGATTTTTTGTTTGTTTGTAGGAAAATGTATATAGCATCAGTAAACCAGATAACATCAAGAGAGTTTATGCAAATGAAAATGTATATCCCTATTCTCTAAAGATGTGAATGGCAGGTGCTGCCATCAAATTATTCATCATTTTGCAAACACAAAAGGTCACAGTTCGAGTACCAAAAAATATCTTTTTTTTTTATATATATAGAGGACGTCACTCAATTATTTAATGATTTAAAACTTGGAAAACCTACTAAATAATTATTTGTTTACCAAATCAAATACAAAAAATACTGTTCAGTACCTAAAAGGCTATATATAGAATTTTGAGATTTCCATATTGCACGTCATTTTAATGTTGTTAACTTTAAATGGCCGATTTTACGTTGAAAAAAAAACTGTTCTTGATCTTCTGTGTTGAAATAGTTCTTCCTTTATTGATAAAATTAGCTTTTATACAGGGTATCTCTATAAGGTTTGTATAAAACGATAACCAAAATTCCTGAGAGTAAAATTTGAGGAACTAGCCTAATTTACTGTAGTCGAAAAGTTGATAATTTTCGAAATACAAAATGTCAAGATTATATATATATATATATATATATATATATATATATATATATATTTTTTGTAAGTACTTCTAATAATAGCTTGTTTTGCATAAAGTTTGTTATTTTGAATTTTTTTGGGATGCGAAATTAAGATCTGATTACAGTTTTGAAGTAGAGGGCACCCCAAGCAGCACTTCGCCTGCGTCTAAAACTTCATAACTTTTTGTGCTTCGGTATATTAAATTACTAATTTCTCCTTGATACCTTTTATCTAAAAAAGTTACACCTAGTAGGTCTCACTTCCATGAGCTGTTTCTGAGATAATCGAATTCAGATGTTTTATTACTTACTGAGACTCGTCGCAGCCCACTTTCACACTTTATTCAGGCTTAAGAGTCTAAGAAATAATAAGTATCGTTATTAGTATCGTTAAACGATTCAATCTGGTAATGCGTTACATAGCCACGCAAAAAGTTTTTTTTCCATGTGCCAGAGGCTAGATCAACGCATTTTAATATTTTAGGAGTCACTGAAACCGATCTGCACTCAGAATTACTCCATTGAGTCACAATTTATTTCCAAGTGTGCGAAAATTCATTAAATTCAGATGTTTTGAAATGTGAGTGATTTTCTTCGAAAAAAAGACTTTATAATCAAAAAATCTTATCATTCTCAGCCTTTTACCTTGAAGGTACCTCACTTTCTTCATTACTAATAACTACCCCCTGTAGAGGGTTGAATAATTCATAAATTTTTTCTCTTTTTCTTGAGGCATCCAAAATTGGTTTCTTGCATACGTATGTTGTAATCCGCTTACTAAGTATCTAGAGAATTTGTCAACATCTTTCCAACCCCTATTGGAAACCATTTTTCTGGAGGGATGAAAATTTGAAAAATTCGTATCTTCGTTACTATGGAATGAAAAAGATGTTGTAATGTATATGTTTCTTTCTGTCTATTGTGTGAATACAGAAATCTTTAACTTAACTTTAAAAACTACCCCTTTAGGGTAGTGGGTTAAAGACAATATGACTTATCTTCTTTGCACCCGTGTAAACAGCTTTGTGGTAGGGGTTTAATGAATATATGCTACCAGTTGTCTATTGAGTATCTAGACAATTTTCTACACCCTTTTTAACCTTTCATTAGAAACTACACATTTTTACATGGGTATTTTTCTTGCTGTCTGCTGTGTCACAGAACTGTTTAAACTTTTTAATCCACCAAAACTACTCCCGAATGGTAAAAGTTGAATGCAAAATTTTTTATCCCTCTTACGCCCCTGAAAACAGCTTAGTTATGAAGGCTAATTGTTTCAAACGTTAAAAAAAATTGCTTTACTACTTTGCAGCGTTGTGCTTGTTATTTGACTGCAGCTTCTTGTTATGTAATAAAATTTGAAATGCCATTTTAAAATAAGTCTTCATTAAAATTCAAAATAAGTATTTTACTTTTGCTTATTATATCTGACTATTTCGCTTTCAAAATTTCTCCGAAGTAGCAATTGTTTGCTTTTCATTCCTTTGCTCGGTAAGCCTTCTATTAGTAGCCAGCGGTAATCAGCCATCATATTTACGTCCCACGTTCCCTGGGACCATTCTTCCATCACTTTGATGTCCTGGTTCGCTTGATCTTCGCTGCAGTCGCCAAGATTGTCAGGAAATTAATCAATATGTGAATTTAAGAAATGCAATTTTAAGTTCACGTGACATCCCAGTCTTTGGATATTAACCCTAGCGCCTACATAGCCAGAGTTTCAGGATTTTTAGATTTTAATGAGAATCATTGCAACTCGTCGTTCACCATACTTTGGCTTCATTTTCACGCTCTAATGCCCCCAGCAAGGCAGCGTGCCTACGCTGACATTGTTGCCTCAATATAGTGAAAGACGAATCATTCCACATATCCACTGAAGCGGCAGACCTTTTTCTGATCAAGAAACCAGGATTTACATGTAAATCACGTTCTGTTGTTGACAACAGAGCAAAATATTATAATATTACTTAAAATTTTCTCTTAAAGGTTTCCTTATTTCAATTACTAAATAACGGTTTTTATTTACAGCAGAGAGAGATCCCAATTTTTAAACCTTCAACGCGAAGAAAAAAAATTTGCATTCAACCCTTGTCTTTTGAGGGTGGTTTCGAATGATTAAAAGGTAAAGCAGTTCTGTAATGACATTGTAGACAAGAAAAATACATGTGCTAAAAAATAGAAGTAGAGATTTTCCCAATACACAAAAGGGGTGGTTTTTAATGAGGAATTGAAGAGATATTGACAAATTGTCTAGATATTCAGTAGACGACTAATTTTAACTCCAAGAAAGAAATGAATATATGAAGTATATAACCCTTTAAAAGGGGCAGTTATTAGGATTTAGAAAAAGTGGGGATTATTCGCAGGTACACCCAAGATGGAAGGTTGACGATAATAAGATTTTTCAATCTTGCAGCCTTTTTTTTTGGCAAAAGGTCACTTACATTTCAAAACATCTCAATTTAAGGAATTTTCGAAAACTTTTTTATGGGCTAAAAAAAATTGTAACCTGATGAAGCAATTCTGAAGCCAGATTGGTTTTCAGCAACTCCAAAAATATAAAAATGCGTTGGTCTAGTCTAGTCTAGTTATCGTTTAATTTTGAAATTTATTAGTTCACTCGTAAATTTTTCGGTAACGCGTAAATTATCGATAATATAATCGTTAACAGTTATCGTCAAGGAAATGATTAGGAGTCGATGAGAATCTACACAATAAGTTTTTCAAATGGACGCTTATCCAACTACCAAACATTTGCAGCTGTTGAACGGAATTAAATTTAGCAAATACAAAGATCATCGCATTTTCTAGTTTTATAAGACGTTTGGTTTAAGGTAAATTTAAGTAGACCATCATATTTTAGACTCGATAGCCTTTAGCACAGACCTTTTAGAGATACCCTGAATATCTACAAAATTACTTTTTGAATCAGATAACTTGAAAAATATGATAATTTTTGTTTTGAAAAACTTTAAAAAATAATATACAGATCTAGTCAGTGGTTTTTTTAAATTCCCTCATGAGCTCTTGTTACCCTATCCAACGTTTTCCACACGAAGAAGCTTCTGTGAGACCAAAAAAAATTCAAAAGGCAGT
Organism: Diaprepes abbreviatus; assembly: GCA_034092305.1. Taxonomy (NCBI): domain Eukaryota; kingdom Metazoa; phylum Arthropoda; class Insecta; order Coleoptera; family Curculionidae; genus Diaprepes; species Diaprepes abbreviatus. The sequence goes on along the minus strand of JASJET010000193.1, from coordinate 557,206 downwards.
AGAATAAATTCAAAAAAGAATAGAATTTTAGCTAGCGTTATTAAAAAATATTTAAAGACGAACTCTAAATAGTGATGAGGAAATCTCATGCTATAAAGCAGAAGAAACAACCACAACAGCAACTCTAAAACAAATCAAAAATAGATCAGAAAAAATGTAGCGTTTGAAATGAAACACTGACTTCTAAAATGGTGAAACTCCTAGCCCCAAATATCCCATATGCAATCACGACCTCCCAGTCAAACAATTGATGAGGCAACCACATACTCCAGAAAGGAATACAATAAACGGAATCTCAAGATTTGTAATACCACACATTAATTATCCAAAACTTGTAACATTAATATCTGAAAAAATCAAAATGCTACAGCTTTCTCTTTGATTTTTAAAACCTTTAAATGTTAAAAAAAATTAGGGTCCTATTTAAAAAGAGGGGATGAAATTTTTGTTTTTTGTTTGCCCCATTCATTGGGACATTGTTGGATATGTATTCAAATTTGCTAATGTTTCATATAACATCTTTTATTTAGCCGCATCTTTCGCGAATGCATTAAAAGTCTGATTTATCAAAAATATTCAGATATACTAAAAAATAATACATAATCTAAAGTCAACTGATATAAATCAGCTTTTTCCATAAAAAATTAATGTTCGCACGAATTCAGTCAGTTACTGAAATTAAGTGTATTTCTTATAAAGCTGATAAATGTAAACAGACATTGTAGTATGCAAATAGTGGCTAACATTCCACACCCCTAATATAGCAGAGGAACATTGCCAAATCAGTCCAATTAGTACAGAACATTAGGTACATGGTTTTGCTCACATAATTTATACCAGAATGCAATTTTCATGGAAATCTATTATACGCAATTTGCCAGGAAAACTTTATGAATTTCCACATATTTTAGTAATTTTAGTCGAAAATATTTTGAAAGTTTTGTGTTCAATTTGTAAACTGGTACATAAAATAATTATGGTTCCATAAAAACTTTTGGTACGATTCTATAAAAATAGTAATCGATTAATTGGCAATACTACGTAAAAGTTAATTCAGGCCCGAAATTTTGCGCATTTTTGACAAAATGCTTTATTTGCTGAAAAGGTTTAGATTCCTCTAAAAAATATTAGGTACAATAACTCATTTTAATGCTATAATAAGCAGTTCGCTCGACATGATCTTCTCTTGAAACAATTTTCAATATTATTTTTAACCGACTTCTAAAAGAAGAAGTTTCTCAATTCGTCGAGTATGTATGTTTTTTTTTAGCTATGTACTCCGGTTACTCCGGAATGGCGACACCGATTTGAACTAAAATTTTTTACGTTTTGTTCAGGAAGTTGCTGCGGTGGTCCCATATTTTTTTGGAGAAAACTGGTGCTGTAATATCCAAGATGGCGCTGACAATATGGCGGCCAAAAAAAATAATTTGGTTTCATTTTTTCCAAAATTGCTATGGGGGAATTTTTCGGGTCGTACACAACAAATCTGAAATTATTTTTTAAAAATTTAATATGTCGGATCCGGGATGACGGATGAAAGATTCTACATCTCTAGATTTTGTCTAAAATCAGTATGGGGGTATTGTTGTTAATGTTAATTATGAATTTAAAATATTTTTTAGAAACTCAATCTGGCAGATTCAATGGTGTCCTAAAAATTTTACATTTTCAATTTTCTCCCAAACTGATATAGGGGGTTCTTGAAGGTGTAAATTATGAATTTAAAAATATTTTTTCAGGATTCAATATGGTAAATACACATTGTATTTTATCAGACAAAAAATTTTACAGTTTGTTGTTCAAAGGTGGGACTGAATCGTTTTTGAGGATGTAAATAGCAAATATAAGTCTAAAAATTTTAAATTTCCGAATTTCACCCAAAATTGGTAATAAGGAACTGTAAAGGGTTTAGATTTAGATTAGATTAAGACTTAAAATAATAAATAAAAATAAAACTCAACATATTTGCTAGCAGAAGTAGATTGTTTGGAGGAAATAGGTAGTATTTCTATTAAAGACGGCAGAGCTTCAAGAATGTGGGATAGTCCTTGGATAAAAACAAGGGACAAAAATTGTCATAAAGCTTGAGAAACTAGAATAATGGATTGCAGAAACTGTAGTAAAGCTTTAATAAATGATTCTAATGCTTTAGATGCGGGACAAAATTTGAAATTATCGGGGCCAGTTTATGAGGGAAACAATTTACTTTACTCAACTCGAGGATTATAATGAAAAATTCATAATATAGTTACCTGATTTTGGTGTAGATTGATCAAATCAAATAATAAAACACACAGATTATCACTAATTTCACTTTTTAACAATTCTATACTACTTCTCGTACGATCAGTAATAAAGGAAATGACATAATTCGCTAAAATGTCAATACTTGATTTGTCAAAATGCACATTTCAAGAGTATTTTAAAGCCATGTTCTAATTGTTTGAAAAATACTTAACACGACGTATCCCCAAAATTCGATATTATTCGCTTAAAACTGAAACAGAAACATATAGGCACATCTCGGACTCGAGAATCGACCGAGGAAACCGATATAAAAATCTGGCGAAACCGCGACTCTGGTTGAAATCGATGCCTATAGATGGCGAGAAGCATACGATCTCTTGCTAAGTTCCTAATTTAAATAGAAGAGGCGTAAAAGTAAAGAAGAGCCTGTTAAAAAACTATCAAATGTATACGTTTTTAAAAGTGACAATTTCAACAGTAGTTCTAAAAGCAAATTGGCATGCAGTCCGTAGTATCATAAATAGTCAATAGTTTGTCAAAATATATTTTTTTAACAAAAAATTACGAAAATTCTTGCCTCTTGACATAGATTTTATTATTGAAAATTGTATTATTTTCTCAAAACCCTATTTTCTAATGTTTTTTTTCGATAATTACTAAGTATTAACTGTTACTAATTTAAATTTAATTAAAAATATGATCTTATTTTCTCTCTAAAATTACCTAGAGCTTAGAATAAAAGTGTAAACTGAAACAGTACAATTATTATATTATGCACGGAAGGTGGTCATATATTCCATGCATGTTTTCCTGATTTTCCAACTGCAGCATATGCTGGTAACTATAAATTGTCTAAAATTCTAATTTAAATTTGAATGTATACTACAAGTAGTAAGAAATGTAATAATTTTGTTTTGCACGTGTTTAATAAAAGCACATGCAGTGATCCTAATATAAATGTGCGCATGTTAGCACTATAGCCACATTCTCGCAGCAACTATTTGTAATAATTAACGTACATATAGGGCAGTTTTATAAAGTTATCAAATAAAATAAAATTTTGTGTAAAGTCTCGGTCAAGGTAGCAACCGGTGTACAACAGCTATTGATAATAATATTTTAATATTTTATTTCACACAAAATGGCACCATAACATACATGCATCCCAAAAGCTAGAAAATGTAAAACAAATTAACGTAAGCTCGAAAACAGTGGTCTGTTGAAGCTCTAGGAATTTTTCAAAATCGCAAAAATTCTTCGGTTAAAATATAGTTGAAAATTTATTCAGTGGAATATCGACAATTAGAAAAATCTTCTTTTAACGGATGTAATTAGAATTCAGTTCTGGAGACTAGATGCAGTTTCATTAGCGTGTAAGTTTCGGAGAGAGCAGCATAATGTTTTGACGATATAATAGTTGGGTGCGACGTACCGAACGCGTAGAAAGGACTGAACAAATAATTGGTGACTTTTATAATGAAAACATCCTGCAAGTTTATGGTGTGCTATATTGGTTACAAAATATTCACACTAACGCACAATGATTTTCGACGCGATCAACTAAAACAATTTAGAACAGAAAAGAAAAACTAAGGTTGGCACCACAATGTAAATTGGAGGTAATTCTCCCAAATTATTTCTCTCTTCTTAGGGCAACCAAAAAAATTTAACCAGTAATCAGTGCTCGAGAAGGGAATACGCATTATTAACTATATTCTTATTCTAATCAAAATATTTAAGTTTCAAGAAAATATCTCTAATTGTAATAATATTAAACGTTAATTTTTTTTCCATACTTTTTTTCTCATATACACTTAAAATAGTTAACTAAAATTAGTAAATTAAAGTGTATTTTAAATACGAAATATTTAAAGGATATAATTAGTTAAAATTTCATTACTTAAAACAAGAAATTACAAAAATATAAAAATATTTTATAATTTTGCCTATGGTTTTATCAAAGTATATCATATAAACTAAAAGCGTTGGATAGTAAAAAATAGATATTTAAAAAATAGTTTACCAAATTTTGTAATTATTAAAATCAACAAGGGACAAAAAATTGTCAAAAAGCTTAAAAGACTGGAATAATGGATGGCAGAAACTGTAGTAAAGCTTTAATAAATGATTCTAATGCTTTAGATGCTGGACAAAACTTGAAATTATCGGGGCCAGGTTATGAGGAAAATAATTTACTTTATTCAACTCGAAGACTATAATGAAAAATACAGGATATAGTTACCTGATTTTGGTGTAGATTGGTCAAAACAAATAATAAAACACACAGATTATCACTAATTTTACTTTTTAACAATTCTACACTACTTCTCGTACAATCAGTTATAAAGAAATGACATAATTCGCTAAAATTTTGTAATTATTAAAATTAAAATCACATATTAGTTGAAAGTTGGTTGCTGCGATAACGAATAAATAAACTAAGCTAACCCCTATGCTGGAGAGTAAGAGTGGGTTATTCGGAGCGCTACTGCATTGTTGCTAGGTTGAATGCAGAAATCTTCCGTGATGGCGTTAGGAATTAGCTTTCAACTCTCCTATAGATAAGCAATATATATATATATATATATATATATATATATATATATATATATATATATATATATATATATATATATATATATATATATATATATATATATATATATGTCGGATGTTCTCACAGGTCTGACGTGTAATGGAAAGTTTTCGGGTATATCGTGTATGTGTCCTACTCAGGATTTTAAGCCAGCTGACGTTTCGGTGAAATTTCATTCGCCATTTTCAAAGCTCACTGTATGGCGCTTGTGGGCAAACTGACGCTTGGACTTGGGGTGCTGTCGGTACCTTGGTCAATCAGGTTGTGAACCCTACTGCGTGTTATCTGTCCTGTTGCCAGTATTTGAGGTCGTGTTGCCGAATTGTGACTTGTTTCTTTACTACCTTCTACTGGTTGTCCTAAGTAAATTTTTCCAAGTATTAGGCAATCATTGGCTATCATCTTTGCCATTTAAGTTGTTGGGTCTTTGAAATTTCGATGGCTTCCCTTATAATACTTGTGGTCAGGTTTTCACATCTCGATAGCATTTTTTTTCCTGAGAAATTTATCTTATGTCCTGTATTTAACAAGTGTTGGGCTATGTTCGTCTTTTCTGGAGCCTATTTTACGATTGGTTTCGCGTAGGTAAGATAAGCTGCGTTATCTGGATGGAATTTCGTATATTTTCCGAAAGATTTTTTATTAAGGTGTTGACAGGAGATCTTTTACTCTACTGTCTGTGGTGAACATGAACATTTAATTCATCATTTATATACAAAATAATAAAAAATATCCAAAAATGCATATATATATATATATATATATATATATATATATATATATATATATATATATATATATATATAATTTACCATTTGAAAGTAGACGTTTCAAAGGTTAAATTGTGCCTTTATCAAATATCAAAATGGAAAAAGCAACAATAAAGTTATCTTGGAAGATAAGGGTATTTTTTTTTCGAAAAATGTGAATATCCCAAAAATTAGTTACTTTTCAGATTCCAGTAAAACTATGCATATTTAGTGCCAAAAGTGGTATACTTTCAAAAAATTTCATGTTGATTGAGTACATAGTAAAGCAAGATAAAAAAAAAACAAAAATCAATACTCTCGGAAAATTTGAGATAAAGTTGAAAAATGACCTACACAAACGTTTTAGATTTTTTTTTTCTACAATCTTTGAATCGAACATTTTCCGTTAGAAGATGAGTCATGTTTCGCCAAAAATCGTAAAAAAACTCTAAACAACAACCCCGATTTACTATTTTACATGATCTTTAGTTTAATTTTTGTTTTCTCTCTTTGTTATAAACTCAACTAAATTTTTCGTATGGTCCTGGCTTGTATAGGGTGAGTCAACGATTGGATGAAGTAGGTTTGTGCCAGGACAGCATAAAGTTGTATTTTTTTAATAGAACACCCTCTATACGAATTGTATTTTCGATTTAGCTTATAATTTTAAATCTTTTTTATTAAGGGTTTACTATAACAAAACTTTATAGTTTCTGAGATAATTAAGTTTAAAGAAAAAAAGTCACATTTTCAAGCATCAATTCAATCCTAAATAACGTTTTCAATTGTGTGACAAATATATTCAAATTTGGAATTTAGCAAGGCCAAGGACAAGTTAACATAATTTTTACCTAATATTTGCAATAAAAGCTACAGGGTGTTGAACACATCGGCTCAAATTTGAACAAGTTTAAATGAATAAATATCTTATTTTTTTAAATGGTACACCCTGTATGTTTTCATGTTATTTAATAGAGTAATAAAAACCCTAAAAGTTTTGTTCAATATATCCTATACCTATTTATAATAGTTTTTGAGATATTTCAGTTTTTCTTATTTTCCATACTTTTTTACAGTTTGTTTTTTTTTGCATTCATCTTATATTGTAAAATTAATTTTCCAAAGAATGAGTTAATAGATATGATTTATACAATAGGAGAGGCTCAAAAAAATTGCCTTCTTGCTCAAAGAATTTACAAAATGAAGTATCCTGATCGACGCCAGCCTAATACCCATACTTTTCAAAACTTAATGCAAAGATTTGATTCTTCTGGTACTGTTGATTATCCAAAACGTAAAGTGGTCAACAAACCAGTAACTAATGAAGAAAAAGAACTACAAGTATTGTTAAATGTTCAGGAAAATTCTTATATTGGTAGCCGTCAGTTAGCAGTATGTGAAACATCACAATCCACCGCTAATCGTACTGCCAAGAAATATAGGTATCATCCATATCACATGGAATTACACCAAGAATTGCATGGACAGGATTTTAAAAGTTGTGTAAACTTTTGTCGTACAATAAATGCGGAGATTCAATTAAATCCAAATTTATTATGCAAGGTAACGTTTAGTGATGAAGCTACTTTTAGAAGTAACGGTGCCGTAAATAGACGCAACATGCATTATTATGCTACAGAAAACCCATTTTGGATTAGAGAGGTGCAACATCAAAACCACTGGTCATTAAATGTTTGGTATGGTATTCATCATAATCGAATTATTGGACCCCACTTTTTTATTGAACCACTAAATGGCCATAGTTACCTGAACTTTCTACAAGAAGAACTACTCCAACTGCTTCAAGGTCTCGATAGGGATGAGCTCGATAGTATGTGGTTCCAGCACGATGGTGCGCCTCCGCATTACTATCGTGAAGTTCGTACGTTTTTGGACCAACGATATCCGCAAAAATGGATTGGACGTGGGGATTTCATTGAGTGGCCACCAAGGTCTTGCGACATCACCCTATTAGATTTCTTCCTATGGAATTATATTAAAAATAAGGTATATGTTAATCCACCAACAACAGTGGAAGATATGCGAAACAGGATTAGGGATACCTGTAGAACAATAACGCCACTAATTTTGTCCAGGGTCCGAGAAAATCTGCAAAAAAGACTAAATTTGTGCATTGCACAAGAGGGTCGTTTATTCGAACACTTATTAAAAAGAAATAATTAATCTCAGTATTTAATAGGTATTTTTTTTGTTTCAATTTAATATAAAAGTAAATATGTATTTGCCTTGTCGTTATTGTTGTGTTAATTTTTTCACATTATGTTTAATTAAACTATTGCCGTTGTAATATAACGAATAATGTATTTCGTCATATTTAACCACATTCTGTTTGTTTCTACAGTTTCTTTTTATTATTTTACATGGCTACTATGATAATGAAGACTATTTCTGTAAAAAAGTATGGAAAATAAGAAAAACTGAAATATCTCAAAAACTATTATAAATAGGTATAGGATATATTGAACAAAACTTTTAGGATTTTTATTACTCTATTCAATAACATAAAAATATACAGGGTGTACCATTTAAAAAAATATATATTTCTTCATTTAAACTTATTCAAATTTGAGCCGATGTGTTCAACACCCTGTAGCTTTTATTGCAAACATTAAGTAAAAATTATGTTAACTTGTCCTTGGCCTTGCTAAATTCCAAATTTGAATATATTTGTCACAAAATTGAAAACGTTATTTAGGATTGAATTGATGCTTGAAAATGTGACTTTTTTTCTTTAAACTTAATTATCTCAGAAACTATAAAGTTTTGTTATAGTAAACCCTTAATAAAAAAGATTTAGAATTATAAGCTAAATCGAAAATACGATTCGTATATAGGGTGTTCTATTTTAAAAAATACAACTTTATGCTGTCCTGGTTTTTTGGCTCACCCTGTAGAGTCCTAAATATTTTTAAAATCTGCGTAAAAATAAACTGTATCAAACAATAAATATAGTTTTTTTGTTAATTTCACTGAAAAGGTACAAACCTACTTCATCCAATCGTTGACTCACCCTGTATATATATTTTTTTTTCATTCTTCTGAATTGTACCAGCCTAAATATAAATTTTCCTGATTAGTATTAATTACGTCAAGCACAGGGGTTGTGGGTGAGGTTCCTTCAATACCAACCAACCAAACTGGCCTCTCTGATCGCCTTACCTGATTGTTTTCAATGAGATTATGAGACATGGTTATGAAATGTTTGGCTATATAATTTGAAGAATTGATATTAAAATCTTTGACGAGTCTAGGGAATGAGACCTGCTTGGTTGGTCTGCTTGGTAGTTAGTTGTTAAAGTTATTGATATAAAAATTTTTGGAGTAATTTATATACGGGTCTGGAAAGTGAGCTAAGCTCATAAATAGTTTCTGTAATAGATCTAAAGAGTGAACTAATTTGTAATATTTGGATCTATTTTACTTAAAGGCAAACGAAAAAGTTGTCTTTGCCTAAGGGTTTTTTTTATTCATATGCATGCTTTTCAAGGCGATTGATGACGTCAATTTCTGTAGTAATTTCGGTCTATAAATTAAACTCCTAATTCTAATCTCAATTATCTTACATTTAATTTTTACTCAAATAATTAGCTTAATGTCGAGAAACATCAGTAATTCTTTGAAGCAAAATGATTGATAGCAAATTAATTTTCAGATATTAATCTTAATATAGTTAATTAAGCGAATTATCTTGAGTTTAACAATAATTAATGTAACATTACTTTATAAAAGTTATATACTAGTATTACATTTAAATTTATTGATAACTAACTAATACTGATAACTTATTTATAATTATTTTAAAAAAATTACTGTTGTTCTAAATTAAGTTCTCTTATGACAGCCAGGCGCGGATCCAAGGGTGGAGCGATTGCCCCCTCCCCCAATAGTTTGAGTTTCAGGAAAATACACCCGATTATGCCTTTTAGACTCAGAATGTGTATGTTGTTTGCTTCTCCTTCCTCGTCGTCAACTTGTTTTTTCTTACGATCGCCATCTTCAGAACCTCTGAGTGTAGGAAAACAAACCCGATTCTGGTTCTTATACTAGGAATATGTATTCTGCTGGCTTCCAAACTCTCGTAAACCACTTGTTTTTTTTTGCGATTGCCCCGCTCCAAGACCTTTGAGTTTAGAATAATAGACCCGATTCTGGCTCTCATACAAGGAATGTGTATGCTGCTGGCTTCCACCCTCCCGTCGAAAACTTGTTTATTCCTGCAATCACCCCTATCAAGAGCTTCGAATTCAGAAAAATAGACGCGACCCTGACTTTTGCAGTAGAAATGAGAATGTTGCTGGCGTCTCCCCCCCCCCCCCCCGTCGACAACTTGCTTTCGCTTGCCATACTGTACTTTTGTGATATCACCGCCCCCCCCCCCCCCGCCCCCAAAGAGAGAGGCTGAATCCGCCCCTGATGTCAGCACGACTTCGCCCATATACACGGTGTCCGGAAAAACGTGAGAAATCCCCCGGATAGGAAAAAAAAGCATGTCAAAGGAATACAACAAGTTCATATAAACTTTTCTCTTATAGACCTCACCTTTGGAGATATGGGCTCCCAAAAAACTGCAATGGAATCAAGTTTTTTACACATAATTATTAAACCACCAGGTATATTTTATTTTTTTTAATAGGATATATATATCAGGTAAGATTCTTCAAAATACTATCCAAGAAAATGTTGTGAATTACTCACAGCTGCAGGGACAGATTAGCTGTGACACTCATGATCCCATTTTTTTACGCCCAGTGTGATAAGAACTATCGACAAAGTTTTTTACATAACTTTAACTATTGATTTAAAATTAAGTACGAAATTTTTAACTAAGCAGTTAGTTTAACTTTTTATTGAAACTACTGTGACAAGGAGAAAATAAAATGACGTTTTTCGGTTAGGATTAGCGACATGAATGAAGAGAACTTAATTTTTAGTGAATAGTAAAGGTATGTAAAAAACGTTCCAAGTGCCCAAAGTTTTTATCAAACAGGGCGTAAAAAAATGGCGTCATGAGTGTCACGATTAGTTCGTCTCTGCAGCTATTGTGACAGAATTTGATTATAAACTCCTGCTAATGATATATTGAGGTAGCGTTAATAATTTTTTGCCCCATATTAATTAGTAACTATTTTAATAACCTATAATTAAAGTTTCACAGTAATAAAGACATTCTGGAAGTCTGGTCGTGCGTCTTCTCTCTTGCAGCTTTAGTACCAAACAACTACCGTTATTTAAGCTTACCAACCACAACTCAGAACTTCAGGACTCAGAAAAGGCTGCTAATTAGTTGATCAGAAGATATCTATTGTTTTGTGTAGGTCTCGCAACAGCGCGCCCGCAAGTTAATTCGCGTGAGGGTTTTAATTAAATTGAATAAAAGAAGTTTCTCAAATCAACTTAGTCTATTAACAAAATAAATAGAATAGGAAACGAGCTATTTACAATGAGAAACTTAAAACTAATAACAATTACGAAAAACTAACATAACTGCTCTTCTCGGCCGTTATTTTAACCAAAAATGTAAAACCCAATTTTGAAAAAAAAAACACGTATAGCTTAATTAAATATTAAACAAAAAAAAAAGAAATAAAACGCGAGAAAACAGCTATTTATATTACTTAATCGAACCGTATGAAAATCGCGAAATGCCCCACTAAAATAATACACGATAATCCCTTAATTTCCCAAATTAAACAAAGATAACCTTCTTTCCCGACAATTATACCTGTGACATAATTATTCTACTGCACTGGTACTCACGGTACCGTTCTAACGACATTTAAACTGTGACTGATATTTACTATTCCTTAAAAGATTGTCTTCGAAACTTACACCCCTCGACACCCCTCTGATTCCCATTTGTACCCATATTACCCGATGAAACCCTGAAACGTCAATCTCTTTCCCTTAAAGTTCGAAGGTTTCGATCGTTACGTACTGAGAGCGTTAGCTATTCTATATCGGATGCTTGATTCCCGAATTTGCCTCTGAGCGTCTTAATAATAATTTTTATATAAACACAATTAATAAAACTATTCTATTTCTTTCTATAACTAAAGGAATAAGATAATATAACGTCTGTGAAAAAACCTGAGTGCCCTTTTATTCCTATTGCTGGTATTTAAAGCATTCTTTCTTGCAATCAGGAAAAACAGTCGCCATATTAGATCCCTTACACAGGTCAAACGTTATATTACAGTATAATGAGTTAATTTGATTATTCTTTTGTTTCCTAATAATGGGAAAATCGTTCAATATTTTAATACATTTTAACGGTATTTCATATACCATATGTTAAAAACTACCCTTAACACGTCTGGTTTTACTTACATAATCAGAGTAGGATTATTTCGACAGATTTATAGCCAAATCTTGGAAAGGGTCTCTTAGTTTTGTCTTCATAAATTTACTGAGTTTATATATTTTTAAGAAAACATTTAAACGACAAAGATAATAAAAGTTAAGTTCAATAACCGATTTATTTTTCCTTTAAACTTTCGTGGATAGTGATAAAAAATATAACTACCCTATTCCCACGGGAAATCTATTCGCAGAGTGAATAGATTTCATTTAACAGAATATAGTTTACATTGGATGGTGTAAAATAATTAATATTTGTTCCATTACACTATGAGTAATTCACAACACTTTTTTGGATAGTAATTGGAAGGGTCTTACCTGTTATACATTAAATTTTAAAAAAATTTAAATATACGTGGTGGTTCAATAACTATGTGTAAAAAACTTGCTTCCATTACAGCTCTTTGGGAGCCATATGTCCGAAGAGGAGGCTTATAAGAAAAAAGTTTATAAATACTTGTACTATTTCTTCCACGTGTTTTTTCATAACCGGGAGATTTCCCACATTTTCCCTGACACCTCGTATATCTAAAAGAACAAATCACATTCATTTCTGAATTGAATTCCAAGATACCGGTACGACTTCGCACATAAATGTTAGAAATAAATAAGCAATCGAAATCCCGGTTTAAAAATTGTTCGGTATTAATTTTTCTAATAAGTTTGTCTGAATAAATTTCCCATTACAGTACCAGAGATGAATAAACATTCGAAAGCTGGATTTAAGTGAATATTTTACACTTTCCACGAAAAAATTCTAACTTGATATTTTCGTCTTAGGCCTTCAGTTTCTTATTAGGCTCTTGGCATTTTGATTTTTATTTGTTTATTAAAAGGATCATATGTTATAAATGTGGTTAATAAGTTTTTGCGATAATTATACCGTTATTTTCAATAAATTTTTCGATATTAAAGATCTCTGATCTTAATGAAAATGGAAATCTTTTATGCTATGTTTTAGCAGGTAATATCCTGCATAGACGCTTGAACATTCGAGTAGCGTACGAACTGAGTGCTCTGAGGATCCTTTAAACAAGGAGTCTTATTTTAGGTTTCGTAAAGAGATAACCTTGTTTTATCTCAGACGCTTTATTTAAAGTCTGGAATGACTTCGAAAATAGACCACTTTTCATTAAACGTGACGCAAGTGTTTAACTACTCAGAGAACGACGGATTATTTCAATAATAAAATGGTGTGTTTTAGTAGAACTTCCCCCAATTTCGCACACATCAAAGCATTAGTCGGTTTATGATAGAAAATCAACGATTCCTTCAATAAAATCGGCTTTGATCCAGAGCTTCAACTGAATAATGAAATGACTAAAATGTAGACTTGTAAATCTAAGACTCTATATTTAATCTACCTATGTTTGAGGCTGCTGTGAAGCGTACAAGCAGTAGGTACGATCAGAGCATTTCTGAACCAGAAGTAAATATAACGAATTTGGTCACGTTAAAAGCACGAATGATCGGCTATGATAACAATCTTTAATTGTGACCAGATTTAGTTGTAATTGTTAAGTAATTCGACGATTTCGACCACTGTTTCTGGGCTGGTAAATACAGAGAAGAAGTCAGAAAGAGAAGATATGTAAGCTACAATGAGCCTGCTTCTTAGTGAGCATTATGGTACCATGAGCACTGTCAGAAAAATCATATGTCTCACTGGATGTGCAGCAAAACTGCCAGATCACAAAAAATTTAGATTGAGCTTCTTCACTACGGTTGCTAGCATGAGTTGCTACTATGTACTGAATACTATCAGAATAGGAAACTAACAGTGAGATTGAGCTAAGAAGTTACTAGATTCGGGTACAGGCAGCCCTTATATAGTTTTCGGATGATTTCGCCACAAGATCGTTCATAATTTTTAATGCGTAATTTGTACCAAACTGGCACGCTTTCATTTATTTGGGTTCTCTGTTGTAGAGTAATGTGCTGAATTTATATATGCGGAAAGAAGAATATAAAATATGAGAAACCCAAACCATAAGCAATCTAGTTAATTGTCAAAGATTAAAAAAAAAAACAAGCACTTTCTTTTCCAAAGTATACTTCATTTTGTTTTGAAAAAAGTATAAAACTAACAAATAAAATATTTTATTGTCTTTTTCTGTTCGTATTCGCCGAGATTGATTGAATAAAAAGTTGCTATGGTGAAAATACAAAAGATTTAAGGAGGCTTGTGACTATTTATATTTCAGGAATATTAGGACAGTCGTAAAAATCTTATCCGTACGTCCAATAGTACTTATCTTGCAAATGTTGAAGCGAAATTTAAAAAGAACCCTCAATGGTTGTGGTCCTACATCAATCTAATATTACTCTGCCATCTGTTATATCTTATCAAGGTCAGGAAGGAACTAATCTCACTGATATCGTAAATTGATTTGCGAAATTATTCAAAGAGTCCTGCATTATTTCTACTTCTTATGTAGCTACTTCTAGTCATGGTTGCAATTCTTACCCTATCTCATTAACTTAAATAATGCCTAAAGACGTTGAGAAAGCCTGTAAAAATTGAAGACCAAATTCACAGCGGGTCCTGATTCCTTTCCTTCGTTTATCGTAAGGGATTGTGCTTGGGCGTTTGCTGAGCCTCTGTTTGTAATTTTTAATTTATGCATTCAGAAATATGTTTTTCCTGACCTACGAATCGAATCAAAAATCTGTCCTGTTTTTAAAAAGGATGGTAGAACTAGGGTGGAAAATTATCGCCCCATAGCGATAATGTGCAATTTTGCAAAAAGATTTGATTGGGTTCTTCACGAACAAATACCCTGTTACCTAGCGCCTTTTATGGTCGATAGAGTTTTGCATCTGGAAAGTTAACCGTAATTTCACAACTCTCGAGAAGCGTAGTAATGGGGTTCGTGTGCTTTTCTTGTATAAACCGATTGATAATAAGATTTTGGTTACTGATTTGATCCCGAGGGATCATTTTTGTGTTCCAAGGATCACTAGATCTCCAGTATTTTTCTATTTGCCGAAACTAAGAGCTAACGTAATACAATTCTCCCCATTATACTCGATGTGTTCTCTTTATGATCACCTGAAAGACAAATTTGATTTTACTGCAATTATTCTATTGTCAAATCGTCTACTTACAATTACCTGTAATTTATTTATAGAGTATATTATACTTATTGTACTGTGCATGTTATGTATATAATTTTAGGATTTATATAACTTTTCTTGCCTAATAATGGGGACTCTAGTCCTGTAGGGCAGTGTAAATAAATAAATAGAAAATAAATAAATAAATATTCCGATAGGTATAAAAATACCACATATAAATTTTTTATGTACTAATAATAAAATGTGTGTAAGGGACCAATAATCATATCGTTTATTTTATCTACTCATATACTAATATTGAGTTAAATTCATGATTCATTTTTAGAATAGAAGAAAAATAGATGCAGGTATTTAAAAATATTTGCATAATTTGTTAAATAAGAATACATATATCATATATTAAGTAGAAATATCTACTTATATATGTCATATCCCAAGTGTCTGAAAAATAATAAAAAATATAAAATCAAATCATCACAAAAATAACCCACTGAGATATTAATAAACTTTATTTAGCGTGAATATTGTCGATTCGTCGCTTTTCCGCAAGCAATATTGCATGCAAACTTTTAAATTAAACACCAAAATGTAAATATCCTTTTGTTCAGGTAAATGATGCTTATTATAGGTAATATAAAAGCTATCTGTAAATTATGGTTACTATTTAAATGTACTATAAATTTCGAAATTACCACATAACTAACATACGTACCAACTTAATACTGCTATCAGCAATACAGATATTATTTTGTGTTCCCTCCACAAATTTTATGCAATGCATTGTCACTGAAATGGCTTTAATACCATAAATACAATGCACAAAGCTATGTAGTTTGCATTTTCTACTAATTGAACTTATTTGGCAATGTTCCTGTACGATCTCTATGATCATATAAATGAGAAATTTTGCCCCGTTAGGTTTCGAAAGCACATTTTTAGTTGTTAATATCGTACATTTATAAATATGTTCCATTATAAGGTATTTAATTTTATTAATTTTTAGATACAATACAAGAAAATATCTTTTTCGAATAGAAAATTAATATGTATATTGAAACTTTAAAAAAAATGTAATAAAAGTAGAGTAGTTTTTATGTTCATTCTATGCATAAAATTAAAATGAAAATTTTTTAAAATCACATTATCAAAGGACCCTGCACCAATCAAATGGAAATTGGATCCCGGTCAAATTCGTTGAAAATTCAGTATGTTGTAAGTCTAGATGTCCTGATCAAAAGTTCTCATGGGCACAAAGTCCAAAAGTTAATAATTCTCGAGATACAGAGGTATGACTTAAGCCCGCACCAACCAAATGGAAATTGGATTCCGGTCAAATTCGTTGAAAATTCAATATGTTGTAGGTCTAGATGTCTTGATAAAAAGTTCTTATGGACATAAAGCTCAAAAATGTTAATAGTTCTCGAGATACAGAGGGATGACTTGCGTCCGCACCAACCAAATGGAAATTGGATGCCGGTCAAATTCGTTGTATGTTGTAGGTCTAGATGTCGTAATCAAAAATTTACATGGGCACAAAGTCCAAAACTTAATAGTTTTTGAGATACAGAAGGATAAGTTGCGCCCGATCCACCATTAACATAAGTAAAGCCTAAGGTTCAATTTTCTCTATGTATCGATAGGTTTAGGATAATGAAGGAGATCACCAATTGTAATCTTGACTATTACCTTTAGATCAACGGTTAAGGTCAAACATTGTCAAGATGTCATTTTTTATGTAAAAACTTTTTTTTAGAAGAAGATTTAATAGATAAAAACGTTTTTTTTGAGATATTTTTAGATTTTCGTAACATTTGAACCTTATATGACCTTGAGGTCAATGGTCAAGGTGAGGCTTGTAGTTTGGTAGGTTAGAATTTAGTGACTTAGATTATTCCAATTTAATCATCAGTAGGTTAGAATTTAGAGACTTATATAAATTAAAATACTCGATTTAATCTGAATCAAAGATCATGGTAACATAGCAAAGGAACAGCGGAGCCATAATATTCGAATACGGATATTTACAAATGATTTTATGAACCGTCGGCATTAGCGTTACCCGATGTATATCACGTGGAGGTTGCGCGATCTAATTGTTTTCTAAAATTGTTACAGGCCTTTAATTTTTAATAGTTTATTGTGGTTGATTGTTTATGTTTTAATGAAGTGGTCTATTACCTGCATTATGCACAGTTTCTAGTACTCTTTCAGATGGATATTTGACGTGTTCTTGATGTTGTACATATCCTAAAAACCATATAACGTTAGCAATGTCATGTGCACATATACCAACAGTACGAGCACCAGATTTGCAGGAACAATAATACCTAGGATATGATTTTCAATTTCACCTTCTTTAAACTCTATTTGTTCATCTTCTTCATCTAACCTTTTAATGATTAAAAATAACATAAATAAGAAAACTACCAAAAAAAATTGTTTAAAAATAGACTTTTGCATACAAAAAATCATCCAAACTACAAACCTCACTTTGACCATTGACCTCAAGGTCGTATAAGGTTCAAATATTACGAAAATCTAAAAATATCTCATAAAAAAACGTTTTTATCTTTTAAATCTACTCCTTAAAAAAAGTTTTTCCATAAAAAATGATATCTTGACAGTGTTTGACCTTGACCCTTGATCTAAAGGTCATAGTCAAGATTACAATTGATGATCTCCTTCATTATCCTAAACCTATCGATAGATAGAGAAAATTGACCCTTACGCCTTGCTTATGTAAATGGTGGATCGGGCGCAACTCATCCTTCTGTATCTCAAAAACTATTAACTTTTGAACTTTGTGCCCACAGGAACTTTTGATCAAGACATCTAGACCTACAACATACTGAATTTTCAACGAATTTGACCATTATCCAATTTTCATTTGGTTGGTGCGGGTGCAACTCATCCTTCTGTATCTCGAGAACTATTAACTTTTGGACTTTGTGCCCACAAGAACTTTTGATCAGGACATCTAGACCTACAACATACTGAATTTTCATCGAATTTGACCGGGATCCAACTTCCGTTTAGTTGGTGCGGGCGCAAGTCATCCCTCTGTATCTCGAGAACTAATAACTTTTGGACTTTGTGCCCATGGGAACTTTTGATCAGGACATTTAGACCTACAACATATTGAATTTTTAACGACTTTGACCGGGATCCAATTTCCATTTGGTTGGTGCGGGTGTAACTCATCCTTCTGTATCTCGAGAACTATTAACTTTTCGACTTTATGCCCATGGAAACTTTTGATCAGAACATCTAGACCTATAACATACTGAATTTTCAACGAATTTGACCGGGATCCACTTTCCATTTGATTGGTGCGGGGTTCCAAATTTGCAAAAAGTTCTAATTTTTTCTACAAATTACTGTACTGAAATGAGCATGAATTTCAAACTTTATTTGACACTAATTATATATCTAGCCGTGGCGGCTTTTCTTTAGGTTTGCAGGTTTACGCAACCCCCCCCCCCCAAAAAAAAAAATTGTAAATTAAAATAAAACAAACTAATAAGTATAAGTACAAATATTTTTTTTTTAATTTTAAGTGATAATTTAATGTTTAAATTTAAATCAATTGTTTACCTAGATTATACGCGAATAGCAGTCAATTATTGATATAATTAAAGTTAATTCACCTAAATCTCAAGAATAATTTGTCTGTATTACAGTATTACGCCTGGAAACGTTATTGCTTGCACACCTGTGTTTAAGCTGTACTTTCACTTTCAATTTATTTCAACCAGATTCAAAGAGTTTCTAGCAATGAAATAGTGATGTCATATTAAAACTGTTTGCACGTGTTTCGAAACAATAATAGATATGCTTTCAAATAAGTGAACACACGCACTTTGTCTCTCAATTTCGTAGTTCTTTTATAGTGGTCGTTTGTTTGTTGTGCGGTACACTATTGTATTTTTTTTACGTTTTACATTTTGCGTTTTGGTGTCGGCAAAAACAAAAATGAAGTCCGTTCAGAGTTTAATTGCAGAGCTATTCTATGGTCGATCATTAAGTAATAAGACTGAAATAAAAAGGCTTGGAAGGCCTTCTCCGAATTTAAAAATAGAACAATCCGTGTTTAGCCAAAAAGATTTTTACAAGGACGTTAAATCCGGGCCTTCGTAATAAACATACCTGGTTTTTGATTGTAAAATTAAAAATGCTTTATTTTGTTTCATTTTTTTATTATTTGGAGGAGCAATTTCTTGGATAAAAGTAGATTTTGTCGACTTAAATTGTTGGAGGACCGCGTCAAAAAGCATATATTTTCAGCAAAACATATGAAAAATGTTTTACAATATTTACTTTTTGAGACTGCCCAATTAAGCAGAGCCTATTGAAGAAGTATTTAACTGCACAATGAAAAAGTGCAACATAATCGATACATTTTAAACATTAAAATTAATTGTATGCGTTTCTGTGGATCTTCGAACTCGCGTTACGAGGACATGATGAGTCAACGTTTGGAAAAAGCATCGCTGTTTAAAGTTACGTCAAAAACCATTCAAAATGAAATTTTGTAAGCAATGTTTATTATATATCAAAGGATAAAAACGTATTTATCGAATACTATGAGCTAAGAAAGACTTTCTGTTTTGGCAATGCTTTCTAAAGAAGACGATCTTATCGAAAGCATACCTGATTTCAATTAGCGGGTTATTATTAAGTTTGCTAATGCCAAAGATCGGCGAATGGATTTTCTTTATAAATAATTCACACAGTAGTACCCTGCTTTGTTTCGTAGTAATTCAGTTCTATAGACTTTTATTTTTTTCATCCACCGGCGCCTATGGCAGGTTTTATACATATCTATATTTTTAATGTACCATTGAAATTGCAACCCCCATTTTTTTAATGCCCAGCAAAATTTAGAGTTAACCATTCCAGGTCTTTTTATAATTTCGGCCTTTAAGATCTGTTGCGTGTCTTTTCATGTTTAGAAAATCCTGATAAGCTGTATTTAATGAATAAATAAAAAGGTTTTTCTGAGTGCAGCTAGTTACTTTTTGGTTGTGCCCATTACTTTGAAAAGCACCCTAAAAAAGGCTTCGCATTCTGTCGTTTTCTCTTCCTTTTGACAGAACCTGCATGTGGTTTTACCTGTCATTTCAATTACGTCTAAACCCTTGCTTAAACGGCAGGGTCCTCTTAAAGGTTTAGTTTGTTTGTGTTCCTCTATGTCGCATTATCATTATTGGGTTTATGCTTAAGCCATTTTTAATGGCACATTTTCCCATCGGTCTGACCACCCTATAAAATGGTTCTGAATCTCCAAAAGTCCTAGATACTAAGGCACAATCCTGGTCGTCAGTCTTCTCATTATCTTGATAATCCATACGCTCTAGTACCCAGACTAAATGTTTTTATCTTTTTGGTCATTTTGTGCTTCTCCATAAACTCCTGTTACCTGCAAGTTATAATATGGAAATTAAGAGATTTTCTTGTCATTAGTTCTCCTCTTTTTTATTTTCTCTGTGAAGCACTGGATGTTTTCAATTTCAGCCTGTAATATAGGTGGGAGTCTACCTGTACGTATGGGTATTTTTATCTCTCTATTTGGTCTTGGAACAGTCTGTCATACTATTTCTAACCTAATTGGTGGACTGTTCACTTATTGGTCTCAGTTTAATATATATATATATATATATATATATATATATATATATATATATATATATATATATATATATATATATATATATATATATTGTAAAGTAATTTTTAAAGTACTTTGCCTGAGTGAAAACTTTTGGGTATACTCAGTCTTTTATTCTCCTTCATCTGTTTGAATATCCTAATGTATTTTGTCTCATATATTTTAAACATTAGTGTTTTTTCTTGAATCAGCCTATGGAGGACTAATCTGAACAATTACCGATGACAGCCCAGTTTAATGTTCTTTTTAACATCTTTTTTATGACCAACAGACCTAATAGAATTTTCTGTTCTACTAAATTCCCGATGTGTTGCGTGTTTTTTCTTTGTTGATAATTTCACACAAAGTCTCTCTCCATTTCATCCAATTAGTGTTCTCCCAACTTTGTCAAAACAATTAGAGAAAATTGTTGAGAAATACTTTGGAAACTTTGTGAATAAAAATAGCTTCATGTTTTATACGCATTTTAGATATATTCCAACGATAAAAGTCAGAAGACTTGTCTAATCCTTTTGGATTAAAACAAAGTATTTGATACTCTGGATTACAACTTTGTTTCTGTATAACTTAAATATTTTGATGTAGGAGACAATGCTTTACAAATTCTGTAAAACATGTTTGAAGTAGATCTCAAAGAGTAATTTTTAAAAACATTTTTTCCTATTATGAATCCACATCCGGAAAGAGTGCACAATGATTCAATGATATTTTTTATTTACCCCTCTAAATTTAGCAAATCCATAGAAAATATTTTTAATGAAAAATATATTTTCGGCGGTGAAAATTTTTAAATTTTGTTTTGTAAACGAAACGATTTCGGGGCTTTCACAACACACATATACCGACAAATAAAATAGCGTTGATGACTTTTCACTGAGATCTACTGCTGGCTAAGGGCAATTTAATAATAACGTGTAATAAATTCGTAAAACAAATATGATACTATGAATATTTACCGTTTTTCTTTGTTTTCCCTTATCTCTTCCCAAGCTTCTTCCCTTTTCCTCTAGTTACTATGAACATTATTCAAGAATTCGTTCGTCCATATTAATCCAATTAACAAATCTTCCATGTTTTGGATGCTCAGATGTAATCGATTTGTTGGTGTGCAATTTTAATGCAATCTAAGCTAATTCATTGGAGCATATATGGAGTTGCCTATCTAAGACATGGAGATTAATTTCATCTTCCAAGCTTAATAAATGTTGCAAGTCGATTTGCACACAGGGGCGGATCCAGCCTCTCTCTTTGGGAGGGGCGATGATATCACAAAAGTACAATATGGCAAGCGAGAGCAAGTTGCCGACGGGGGGAGGGGGGAGACACCGGAAACATTCCCATTTCTAGCGTAAAAGGCAGAGTCAGGTGTACCTTTCTGAATTTGAAGCTCTTGGAAGGGGGGGGGGGAGCGATCACAAGAAAAAACAAGTTGTCAACAGGGTTAGAGTATGCGAGCAGCATATACAATCTTAGTATAAGAGGCGGAATCGGGTCTATTTTCCTGAATTCAAAGCTCTTGAGAGATGACTATCGCAAGAAAAACAAGTTGATAACGGGGAGGGGGGAAGTGCCAGCAGCATACACATTCCTAATATAAAAGGCAGAATCGGTTCTATTTTCATGAACTCAAAACTCATGGAAAGGGGAGGGGCATTCGCAAGCATACCCATTCCTATACTCTATTCAAGACCTATACAGAGAAATAAAACTGTTACCGAAACCTCCAACGTATCTGCTCCAGTGCCGCAGGTAACTGAGGACTGCCGTAAATCTAATTATATTTAAATATTATAAGCTTTTATAAATTTACTGTGACAATAAAATTTCTGATAGTTCAATTTAATTTCTGTCAGTGAGCAAAGTGCAACTTACAGTGTGTCCTTAGTGATTTATCTTGTTTGTGCTTGTTTATACATATTATTTGAAATTAGTGAGATACCCAAAAGATATGGATTCCACATCAATATTTATTCCAAAATCGTTAAATCAGGGCATTTTTTCCTCAACAAAAAACTTATTACGATAAATGTTTATGATACCTTAAGACATCAATATCTAGATAATAATGTTAAAAGCGCTGAGATATGTTCCAACATGACAGGAGTTCGAAAATCTACTACGTACCGAATACTGAAGGAGAAAAAAACGACTGGAATTTTTAGTGCTCCCAAGCTGTATTCGATCACAGGCAGGCGAAAAACCTCGTTGGAAGAAGAGATATAAACTGCAATAAAAAGAGTTGTTCATACATTTTATTATGAGAAGCAGATCCCAACCGTCGAAAAAATCCTCACTAAAATCAATGAAGATCGGGATTTACCTGAAATTAAAAGAACTGACCTCTGGAAATTGCTCAGAGAACTTAAATTTTGCTGGGAAAAACCAGATAGGAAATCTGTTCTTATAGATCTTCCGGAAAATGTCCGTTGGAGAAGGAAATATCTCTCTCAAGTCAAGGGCATTGTTGCTATAAATAACACAACTTACAAAATTAGTAATTTAACTGAACTTTTGAAAGATTTTTTTGAATAAAGTTACTGCGGAAAATTGGGAAAAATCTATGTAATAGAAGAATAAAAGAAAATGTGGAAACTCGATCTCATGATCGGTGAGATAGAGGAATCAATTATAATTAATTTGAGCGAAGATAGATTCCCTGACTGACTGCAAATTATATAGGTAATGTTTACCAGCGTAAACACAATTTATTATTTAAATTTTCTGTAACATATAAAAATTAATTATATTTGAATCCCTTTTTAGTGTTTAGTTGTAATTCTGAAGATGGTTTAAGAAATAAATAAACTGAAATATCAGTTATCCTAAAAATGATTTTTATTAATAATAAAATGACCGATAGCCCCAAAAAAATTTTAGTATTATATGGACGAATTTATTTTTTTATATATGTTTAACTTCTTGTATTTTTGACAATGGGTATTTTGTAAGTATTTAAATTATTACTATAATATAAATTTTTTGAGAGAAAAAGACTAAGTTTTAGTCTGAATGTGCCTAAAACGGTTTCTATGCCAAAATTGAAAATAATAAATATACAGTTGTGATTTGTGTTAAATATGTCAAAATTATCTATATTTTCTAATGTATATGAATTATTAGAAAATCATAAGAAATAAAATAATATTACAATAACTTTTTATTTTAGGTTTATTACCGAAATAATATTCTATGCCATAAATACTTAGTGATAAAATAAACCTCCTTCCGACGCCTATGATAAGGATTAAAATCTTTTTTAACACTTGACACATCCAAATACCTATTGTTTTCCAACCCAAATAGTTCATTATTATAGACTGGTATTTCTGATTATAAAATTTCTAACCCATTCCTATGAAAAATATATGTGTGTCTAACAGATTTTACCAAAGACACCGGACTAAAGAACACAGGTAGTTTGCGAAGAAAAAAAAAGGGTAAAAATAATTTATTACTCTCTCTAGTTCTTGAGTAAACCATAGTATAAGAGGCAAAATCGGGTCTATTTTCCTGAACTTAAGGCTCTTGGGGGAGGGGGGCGATCGCCCCCACCGCCCCCCCCCTTGGATCCGCGCCTATTTGCACATCTGTGTTTAAGCTGTATTTTCATTGTCAATTTTTTTCAACCAGGTTCAGAAAGTTTCTGGCGATGAAATAGTGACGTCACATTAAAATTGTTTGCACGTGTTTTGAAACAATTATAGATATGCTTTCAAATAAGTGAACATACACACTTCATCATTGTCATATTTGGGTGATCGGAAATAGTAACGTAATTTCAAATGTATTTTAAAATAGATCTAAACATATATTAAACCCAATTACTCCGCGAAAAAAGCACCTTTAATTTGCCTGTCTGGTGTTTGTTGTGCGGTAGTCTATTGTATTTTTTTTACATTTTGTATTTTGGTTTTTTGTAAAAACAAAAATTAACTCCGTTTAGAGTTCAATTGCAGAACCATTCTATGGTCGGTCATTAAGTGATAAGGCTGAAATGAAAAGGCTTGGGAAAGCCTATTCCAAATTCAAAAATAGTGCAATCTGTGTCTAGTAAAAAAAGGACTTTTACCACGTTTAATTTGGAATTGTGTAATAAACATACATGGCTTTGTGGTTGTGAAATTTAAAATGATCTATTTTGTTTTCCTTGTTTATTATTTAGAGGAGAAACTTATTGAATTAAAGTAGGTTTTACCAACTGATATCATTCAGAGAACTGCATTAAAAAGCATACATTGTGAACAAAACATATGAAAAATGTTTTTTTGATTTTAATCCTGAGTTAGACAGTGCTCTGAAACAACATTTGGAAAAAGCATCGGTATTTAAAGTTACGTCAAAACCATCCAAATAAAATTTTACAAGCAGAGTTTATTGTCCGTCACAAGGAAATTTCGGAATCTCTTGTACTTTATGACTATCTTTCAAAAAACATCGAGCTAAGTGAGGCATTTAATGAACTTTTCAAAATTTTAATTATTATTCCAATGACTGACACAAAATTCAACTTTCCACACTTTCTGACTCTGATGTTCTGATGAAAATCTGACCCCATCAGATATTGAGGACATGCTTTAAAACGTGCACAATCTTGTTTTCAACTTCTGCCGACACATCACAATAATGTGTTATATTTGAAACAAAGGAATAGATATCTTCATAACACGTGTTAACAAGTGTTAATGATATATACGTACCTTAAATATGCTTGTATTTTAATTAAAAGACTGGTATTGGCCATTTAATTGTTATTTAACTTTATAGTGCATATCTTTAGTATTTTTCTTATAGAGCATTAATTTTTTCCACAAAAAAAAACTCAAAATTATTTAATTAATATATGTCAAATAAACTGTTGTTTCAAGTACAAAGAGTTTAAATGACTTCATTCATCGATATTTATTTTTTTTTAAACAAATTATGGTAATTAAAAAATATACGTTAATTTTGTACATGAGTATAGGTCAGGCGTGGATCCAGAGGAGGAGCGGTGAGTTCAGGAAAATAGACCCTATTTTGCCTCTTATACTATAGTTTATCCACGAACTAGAGAAAGTAATAAATTATTTTTTACCCTTTTTTTCTTCGCAAGCTACCTGTAGTCTTTAGTCCGGTGTCTTTGGCAAAATCTGTGAGACACATATATTTTTCATAGGAATGGGTTAGAAATTTTATAATCAAAAATAGCGGTATATAATAACGGACTATTTGGGTTGGATAACAATAAATATTTGGAAGTGTGAAGTGTTAAAAAGGATTAATTTCGGTAATAAACCTAAAATAAAAAGTTTTTATAATATTATTTTATTTCTTATGATTTCTTAATAATTCACATACATTACAAAATGTAGATAATTTTGACATATTTAACACAAATCACAACTGTATTTTTATTATTTTTAATTATGGCATAGAAACCATTTTAGGCACGTTCAGACTAAAATGTAAACTTATTCTCTCAAAAAATTCTAAGTGTTAATTTAAATACTTTCAAAATACTCATTGTCAAAAATAGAAAAAGTTAAACCTATATACGAAATAAATTCGTCCATATAATATTAAAATATTTTTGGGGCTATCGGTCATTTTATTATTAATTAAAACATTTTTAGGACATTTGACGTTTCAGATTATTTATTTCTTAAATTATATGCAGAATTATAAGGGAGAATACCAGAAGACAGAAAAATAGACCCCGCCCTGCCTTTTACGCTAGGAATGTTTCTGATGTCCCCCCCCCCCCGCCGTGGACAACTTGTTTTCGCTTGCCATACCGTATTTTTGTGATATCACCGCCAGCCCCCCCCCCCCCCCCCCCAAAGAGAGAGGCTGGATCCACCCCTGGTATAAATAAAAACTTTTCCTCATTTATGCGTATACAGACAGTTGAATTATTTTTATATGTAGGAAATTCAAATATAAACAGATTTTTTTGTCTAAGTACTATTAGATGACTAGTCTTCTAAATAGTTCACTACTACCAGGTACTTGGAAAGCACTTTAATTCCGGAAGCGGAGGTTGCTGCCATCATGTAAATCCATTCCTGCACAGTACATAAAAATTTCTATTCATATTTTGCAATCCACGTAATAATAGCACATATTCTTAAAAATGATTTGGCAGAATTGTAAGTAAGGCACCATATATAGTGACTCTTTTTCCAGAGAAAAATTATGCAAGCAATAATCTTTTCCCTAGGCAATAATGCTATAGTAGAATTATAGTCCCTATTTAAATGCACTAGCAATTTCAAAACAACCACATAACTATCATACGCTTCAACTTAATATGACTATCAGCAACACAGATAATATTTTGCGTTCTCTCTGCAAATTTTATGGAATGCATTGGTATTAGAGTGGCTTTAATATCATAAATACAATGCACGAGGCTATGCTGTTTGCATTTTCTACTAATTGAACGTATTTGGCTATGTTCCTCTACGATTTGTATGATTATTAATGGGAAATTTTGGTCATTTGTTAATAGAGTTTCATATATTAAGGTTGCAAATTTACATTGTATTTACCACATCATTAAAATCTGTATTTTAAGCAGAAAATGAAGAGATAAATTTAATTATTTCATTAATTCCCAATTAAATTAATTCAATAAGAAATATGATCACCTGTGATCTGGATAACAGCAAATGTGAAAAGAAATAAATTAAGTTTTAGTTAAAGAAAACTATTAACATTTGATAAAATATACTTGTAGTTACGTGTATAAATACATTTAAAGTAGAGAGGCTATTTTAATTCTCAGCCAACTCAAAAAAAGATAGTACTTTGTCTTTAACTCTGATATAACAAACTACGTCTGCCCTCATTATATAAGGTTTCTTCAGTTGGTTGGAACCTAAAATAGTTTCTTTAATACAAATATATTTATACACTCAGCTACAAGTATATTCTATCTACTCTTCGTATATACACTGTTAAAAATAACCTTAAATTTAATGCATATTTAATGTCCATTCTACATTAACTTTAATTATCTTTTTACGAAAAATCGTGAATAATTTACATTTACTTTGAATTTAAAGCAATTCATTGAAATATCAGTTCGTTGTACATTAAATTTTATTAAATGGTATCTTAAATTTCAATAAAGGAACTGAAAAGATATTTCAAATTCTGTGCATTAAAATTAATTCACATATACCCTAATACCAAAAGAATTTACATTATTATTCAATATATATTGCACGAGATTCCAGGAGATGGCTCAACTGTATTAAACTTTTTGTTTAGTATGATATAAGTTATTTAAAGAACTCAATTTTTTATGATGAGGTGTGCATATCAGTCCGGTACTGACGGGAACCAATGAGTACGAATCCGGTTTAGATGGCGAACAATACTTATAAAAAAAATGTCCACCTTTCTCTGGTAGTTTCAGAATTTTTTGAACTCATTAATATTGGTGCATTAAATATGTGATAACATATCTGAAATTCAATAAACGCTGGCTGTATATTTCATGCATAATAGTCATCTTATAAAGTAATGATGAAACTGTAAATTTAATGTATGATTACGTTAAATTTAATGGAATAGATTCATTTAGATTAAGGTAAATTATTAAATTTATTGCATTCCATTAAATGCATTTAATAAATTTGCTTCCAGCATATTTACATTAAATTTATTTCATTTCCTTTTTACGGTGCACATTTCTACGACCTTAAATATTTGGATTACGTGGAGTGCTGGGACATGTCGCTGCTTGCATTAGATTTGATATTTAGTCTGAAATAATTGGCTTAAAAGATTTGTTTTTTTTTTCTATGTTTAGCTAACTACCCTGCACTGACACGAACCAATGAGTTTCAAACCAACCTGTAGAACAAAATGTATCTGCCCATATTGTTGAAAACTAAAATAGTTTTTTCAAAAATATAAAACACAAAACTGTCTTTAAATTAAAGAATGGCTTGTGTAGGGATAATAAGTGCTTTAGGTACTACCCCTACCATGAACTTGAAAGTCCTAATGAACCTACCTTATCTTCACCTACACACAGAGCGAAGCCCTAAAGTTTACTCAGGTATCTGGCAAAGCATGGTGGAGAGATGTTCATCATTCTCTATGTAAACAACTACATGGCGACGCTTCTGAAACCCAACCATGAGGGTACTCTCTTAAAATACTTTTTCCTAGTAGAGAGGATTGAGAAATGAAGCAAAAACATTCTAGAAATAGATTCTGGTAGTTTACAGATGGATCTCGATAAGATGAAGGAGCTGTAGCCAAAGTGTTCGGAAAGTGCATGAGGTCAGTCTTTCTCCAATAACGTGCGATGATCTTTACAGCGGAAATATATGTTATTCGGCATTGTAACCATTTCTGTGAGAAAGATATAAGCAAGAATAAGATAATAAACAGATGCTCAGATACTAGGGCTATTAGAATGCCACTGAAGTCTAGTGTTGAAACTGGGGGGCTATCTTCATAAGATTGGTGTCGTAAATAATAGGATGTGCAGATGGTGTCTGGAGAAGGACGAAACTATTGACTATGTCTTCAGAGAGTGCAGATAGTCTCTGGAGGAGGACGAAACTATTGACTATGCCTCAGAGAATTCCCAGCACTAAACGGACTGGACAGAGATATTTCTGAGACACAATTTTATCTCCGAAAGCCGTTAGGCAAGGTAAATTATCATGGCTGCTAGGATTCACAAAGGCAATCGACCCCGAATGATCTGCAGCAGTGCTGACATGTAAAGAGCCCGAGGCCTAGGTATCGATGACTAATCACCACCTTTTTTTTTGTTTAAATTAAAGGTGGTAATTTTGTACGGAAGAAAGGTGTATAAAAAAGTCTGATAACTCTGTAAAATGTGAAAGGAAAAATATCACCGAAAACCTAAGAGAGAAATACAGTTCTAATACTTTTTCGCCATAAAGATTATTTCATGCCAAAAAAAAAAACGAAATGTTGGTAACACTGTGCATCCTTTATGTGTACCATTATAACCTAAAAATCGTATCATATTTTAAGTGCTATCTTTCAATTTTACCGAAACAGCGCAAAAAAAATCATTCTTACAGATGGAGCCATACGAAAGTAATCGGTATACATACATAAAAAAATATATTGGTCTATTTGAGAACTTTCTGTTTTTTTGAAGTTGATTAAAAAGAATGTAAAAGTAAAATCATAACTGCCAAAAACGAATAAAGTTAAAAAAAATAAAAAAGTATAACAATCAAAGAAGAATCTAATAAAAACTCATCGAATGTCTAGAAGATTATTTTTTGATAGTTGCAACGCAGATTGGATCAGAGTATTAAAATTTACACCTTGATGCGTGTATTATATGTATAGCAACTATCGTTGAATATGTATGGAATTGAGAAAAAATAATTGAAATTGTATAAAGAGGACATTAATGACGAAGTTCGTGTGGTCTTCTTT
Organism: Diaprepes abbreviatus; assembly: GCA_034092305.1. NCBI lineage: Eukaryota > Metazoa > Arthropoda > Insecta > Coleoptera > Curculionidae > Diaprepes > Diaprepes abbreviatus. The sequence goes on along the minus strand of JASJET010000193.1, from coordinate 527,064 downwards.
GCCCTCCTTTCTTTAGCTTTTGGATCTCTAGACACTATACGAAGATTCATTTTTACATAACATTCAATGCAAACGTAAAATCTGGAATAGCTTTATTTTTATTTCAAGAAAATATCCTAATCTTCCGCTCATGTCACAAGGGAACCTAGTGAGCGGCTTCCGAGTTCTCCAGACTCAAACTCTCTAGACTTCTTTTTGTTGGGTTACCTTAGAGATCAAATTTTCCAAAGTAAGCCAATTAAGGTAGAAGAATTAAAGTATCATATTATTCAAGAAATACGGTTAGTTTGGAGAAGGTGGCCTACAACGGCTTTAGAACATAAGAGTTCCAAAAGGCTGCATATCCCTAAGAGGGTAATTATTATTTTTTAATATTATTTTTTTAAATTGGTTTAACCTGTTTAATGTGTAGGCTACTTATCTTTGGTTTTATTAATGTGTTGTCTTCGAGGGTTAGATGTAAGGGTAGTGACTAAATCACGCCTTGGTTTGGTTGAACATTTGGTGTATTATCTTGAATATCACGTAATTGATTTTTTTTTTCCAAAGTTAATAATATTATTATTAAAAAATTCTTTAAAAAATTATCTGGTAATCAGAAAGTATTCATGAACTTTTAAAAATGTTTGCCTTGTAATTAAATAAACTGAAAGAAATTCTTGATGAAAGCATGAGCCCGCAAAAAAACTTTTACTAATTTAATAGCAACTCTTAAACTTTTATAAAATATGTCACTTCGAACAGGTAAACTTTTCTTATGGAAGTTTTTTTATTTATAGAGGCCTTACCCTTCGTTTTTAATCAAACTTTTCAAATTAATTGCTTGTCATTTTTGATCCGTATTTTTGATGTATATCCAAAAGCTCAGTAAGTAATGAAAGTTGCCAAGAATATACTTTTTATATAAGCCAGCCAAAGTGAAATTGTCTGGAAAATTGGTTATAGTCTAGGAGGGGTAATGAGAATTTCGTAAGCATTTTCGATTCTCTACTTATGTCTTATGATGTTGACAGGGAATACTAATTTATATTTCAGAATTTGTTAATACAGTAGATATATTATTTTTATAACATATTTAACACAAATATTATTTAAAATTAAAAAAATGGAGCAACTAGACAAGTGATTTGAAGTTAATCGAACATCAAGTTGATGTAATGTCCCTTCAAATCAAGAAGCTGTTGTATCTGTCAATAATATAAGTAAATATCGTATAATTACCACCACTGACATAATATAAATTGTTCTAATGCGGCTTTTCTAAATTTTCCCTGTTGTAATATTTATCTTGTTTCTTTTAGATACGCAATTGTCCAATAGTGTGGCAACCTATTCTTACATATTTAGGTTAGCCGTTATAGATTATCAGCATATCGGCTACCAACCCCTTGCCCAACAAATATAGCGCGGTTACCGCCATAAAGAATTTTAACAGTTAACAAAATGCACTCTATAGTTATTACAAGAATTTAATTATGAAAATTACGAGAAAAAATTAATTTTTTATGAATCGGCTCAAAATAATGTAAGAGTGCAACGAAAATATTCTAATTACATATCATTGTTTACAGCGGAAATGTATGCTATTCTGTAAAGTGCCCATCTCTGTGAGAGGGACATAGACAGGAATAGAGTAATAAATATATGCTCAGACAGTAAGGCTGCGATATTGGCACTGAAGTCAAGTGTCGTGACTTCGCGACTGGTGTCTGAGTGTAAGGATGTACTAAATGGTATGATAAAGAAAGACTGCACAGTCAGACTCGTATGGGCCCCGGGTCACTCGGGCATACGCGGGAATGAGGAAGTAGACCGTTTGGTAAAGTTGGGTTCGGCGATCGAACCGTATGGACCCTAACCAATTTTACATGTTCCAATTGCTATTGGCAAAAGAGAATTGAAATCATTGCTGGAAAGCCAATTTATTGAATCATGGAGGGGAACTCCTGGAATGAGGTGTGCTAAGAAACATATAACGGGGCCTAGCGCACGGCGTACTAAGGTGCTTCTCTCCTTGGGAAGGAAAGAGTTGCGAATTGTGGTGGGATTGTTGACAGGACATTGTCACCTCCGGGGCCATCTTCATAGAATCGGTGTCGAGGGCGACCCGACATGCAGATGGTATTTGGAGGAGGATGAAACTGTTGCCATGTTCTCACAGGGTGCTCAGCACTTAACGGACTGAGACAGAGATATTTCCGAGATATAGTTTTGTTGCCGGAAGCAGTTAGGCAGTTTCAAATAACGAGGCTGCTTGGTCGCAAAGACGATCCGCCTCGAATAACCTGCAGATATGGTGGGATGTAAAGGGCCCAATGGAGGCCTAGGCATCGATGATCTAGTATCATCGCCCCTTTTTCATTCATTCATTCATTCACATATCATTGTGATGCGGTCACATTTCATAAAGATGGAAATATTAACAGGTACAGTTTTTATTATTATGCTATTTCCAATCCACATTTTATAAGATCCCATTCACATAATCGATGGCTCCTAAATGTGTTAGGAGGAGTCTTGAAATATTTTCTAATTTGACCATATTTTATTAACGTGGAGTGCAAACGCTAGCGAACGTACTTGTCTGGTGTTCCTGATTGTAGTTTGCATAAAGTATATTTTCCGCGCTATTTTTTTTTCACCATAATGTGCGTTGAATAGCCAACAAGTCTAAATTTGGTCAACAAGAGATGACATAGTTCAGGGGTATTTTCCTAATTTTCTTAAAATGGAGGAGGTCTGGTAATTTTTGAGATAGCTTTTGCAAAAGTCAATACCACCTAAGTTGTTGCAGCCTGCTTCACGAAGCGACTAAAATTCACTCGATCCCGGGTGTCTTCTAGTTTTATGATACTTACCCGGGTATCAAACCAAAAACTGATCTCAGAGTGGCGGTTGAACAGACAGTGCAGTCGAAAAGTTCAAAAATGACATCACGCGTAAACTAAATGAGTCACGCGATGCTGCTGGCGCGTCCTAATCCCTTGCACAGGTTATTATTGATAAATCGACATCTATTATTTCTCCTAAAAAATGATTGCGGGCCGAAACTAGTGATAGATCTGAGATGTTTTTTAAAATTGATCCTTTAGACTCACCCATTTAGATAAATGAGGTTCGGCATGGAAAGGATTGCGTCATAATTGTAGGACTTTTATAATAATGGAACTACTAGACTTCGCCACACTATTTCTACAAGCTGTATATTTTTATTTTCGGAATACAGGAAAAGAAACAATTCAGCCGAGAAAGTCATCCAAAAAGAGTTGGCAGATAAATTAAAAATGTTGCAGGTACAGAAAATGCCATACTATGAACACAACCCGGAATCTATACGGGACAAAAAAAATTTCAAGTTGTAATGGCACTGAACTGAGACTAAGGATTATAGAGTAGCTTATAATTGGCTGGATCTTCTTTTAGTGGATAAAACATCCATTAATAAAAGTCGCTATTCCTAATCACAACAATCTAAGAGACAATCATAATAAAAAATCGCCAAATACAGACTTTGAGGTACAAATACGCTGACAGCTTCTTCTTGCCTTAAAAATTGCTGGGTGCTAAATCGGTATTATACGGTGGTTGACTCAACCATTCAACATTTGAGTACTCAAGAAGCCATTAACTTGTTTAAGCTAATGCGTAAGAGCTCGCATTGTCATCGTAGAAAATGATCCGACGTCTCCGGTTTGTTTTCCTCGATTCACCAAGGATTTACAGGAAATAGATGGTAGTGTACTATTCTGATTTGATTCATCTACGATTAACAGTTGTGGCACTACCAGTTTTTCTGATAGTACAGGCAATCATGTAACAGTCTTTTTTTACTTTTACGCCTGTTTTATTTGAATTTGGATTTATGTTTCTTTTACCAATCTCCTTATCATTTCTGGTATCTGTAAATTGATTATCTGTTTCTGTTTTAGTTTTTGGGTATACAGCCATCTTATTTGTTACTGGTTGAACTAGCAGTTGTACAAAATTATTAAAGAACAAAATCAACGATCATCCGAGTGATATTTTATTTGATTTGATTGGCGTATACTAAAATTAAGAAACTATCTTCTATATTTTTCGTTATAATCATCAAATTCAGTAAATTTAATTATTTATATTTTGTGCACGCCTAACCTTTAAATCTCCTTTTAATTTAGGAATCAAATTTATCCAATTTTGTACAGCTGTACCCTATATTATTCAAGATTTACCTTTATCTCATATGCTTTAAGCCATATGCGACTTTCTGTCATTTTCTTCGAGATTTTATATCGTTTTTCCTCACAACTCATTTTATTCTCAAAGTTCAGCCTTTCCGCCATAGCAGTAACTACATTTTCCTAAATATAAAAGATAGCTGCATAATTCCATGAGGGGTTCATAGAAAAGTTGAAGCAAATTTCAAGTTAATTCTTTTTATTTGAAACCTTCCTTTGATGACTGTAGCCCCAGAACGATTTACTTCAAACAGATAATTAATCAAATTATTTGAATTCGTAAAAAAAACGCTTTAAAGTAAATTTGTCACAAATCAGTTTTCATTGTGTTAATTAAAAACATAATATGTGGAGAAAATTGCACTGATGACTAGTGTAATATTTACTGTTCTGTTTTTTTGCTACAGATATCATATATTTTTTAGGAAATTAAATTTCATAGCTGTGTATACATATTTCGTGTTTTATTATCAGTTTTAAACTACAGATGATGTCTTCAATTTAATCTTGTGGTAGGAGTAACTTTACGAAATGCTATCTATCGCATAAACTTGAGGTCGTCGTACGGGTATCATACCGGTTCTACGGGGACAGGAATGTTGACATTAGTAGGTATCGCGCGAAAATCTGGAAACAAATTACTGCTGGTTTCGAAACACAAGTTCCAATTTTGATTTGTCCTGTTCATGTCCACCAGGTTTAATCTCTTGTTGGCATATTTGGTGAAGTCTAGGTACTGATAATCCTGGATTAGCTAACTCTAGGTTGACATGAACGTTGCTTTCATCGTTGAACCCAGGAAATTGTTTAAATTCCGCATCGAATGAATCTTCACGAAGAGGGTTTAATTGGGTTGAAGTGAACATTAAATGTTCGGGTTGTTGAAAGAGGCAACCCGCAGGGGGTGCCGGAGAGGACCCACCATAACCGTTCGATCCAGGAGAAGCCGAGCCACCTAATCTTTCTTGCTGTTGTCATGTGGCATTTGGGGATGTTGAGCCATGCTCTTATATTTTGAAAAAGAAGAAAATTTCTTTATTGCCAAAATTTAAAAAGGGATTTTTTAGGGTGCGTCGAGGAGGTGATCTATCACTCTGCAATGATAGCATACTCAGAGAACGTCGGATATTGGAACGAACGGATAGAGGTGTTATAGACGAACTTTTCAGACGCACGCGCCTAACCAATTTTATCGTCGGTTTATTGGCTCTTTTAGATATTTTGGAAGGTCTATGTTGCCATCAGAAAGATCTTCGTTGTTTTGAAAGAGAAAGAGGAATTCCTCTTTCCAGAAATTGGAATTGAAATGGAAAACTTGAAAATTCTGTTCGAGAAATCAATCCTTCTTCGAAAAATAGAAGTTTTGCCAATGAAAACGATTAGATTATCGAAATCAGCCGTAAAAACGACCTTTAGAGACCAAAATTCTATCAGCGATACGAAGTGTTGCTATAATTCAGCGGTCCTTCGTAATAGGCTCAGGTTTTCTTCATACTTCTTCTGATCTGCTGCATCTGATGCTCTGTTCATCTGCTGCTAATTTTCCGTAAAAACGTAGGGTTTTTATAGCGATTGAATCGATTTGCCCAAAAATCAGGTCACGTTACCAATAGAATAGTAAGATATTTCGACGGAAATTAGCATTTAAATTGTCTTTGGAAAAATGATTTTCTTTTTTTTTTAAGAAAACGTACATTTTCAACATGTTTTGCATTTTGTAGCAAATCTATCATTAAAACCCCGTTCATTTATAATTACCCCGACAATAAGGGCTAACTGGCTCAAGCATTGTAAATTTTTCAGGGAATGGAAATGAACACCAATATTTAATCTATTTTATTTACTTATTACCATTCAAATAAATAAAAAATTAAATTTGTAGTGACGCCCAACGTGGGGCATAATATGTGGGATATAATTTGAATTTTCAGTCACATATTCATGCAATATATTAAATACGCTGCCCAGGAATGACTTAATGTCACGTTGTGTCGCAGGACGGTCTTGCATTCTCAATTTGTGGACAGCATCGATCTTGCACTACCACCGATTTTGGACAAATGTCACGCTACTCATCCAGGAGCAAATGACAACTACAGTTGAAATTACTAAACCAGCGATATACAGTGGTTTTTGTCATTGCTAATGGCAAGGTATGTACTGGTAAAATTAAATACTTTTTTAAAAATTTGACTACTTTTTAAAGTGTTTGTTTGTTTTCTAAAATTGTAAATATGTTTGTGTATGAATGTTTTTAATTATATAAAAAATATTTTTAGGAGGATCAATAAATAAAAAAAAAAGGAAGAAGATGCCTTAAATAAAGGGCGAAACGTCAAATTGTTTTTGATTTTTTGTTAAATAAAGAACCTAAACCCAAGAAAAAACAAAATAAAAAGAAAATGATATACTATATATATATATATATATATATATATATATATATATATATATATATATACATATAGCAATTAGGTTTATGAATAAAATCGCAACAAAACTACGATATACAGATATATTATAATGAATAGAAGCTACAGTATTTATGAATTAAATCAAAAAAAGAATCATTGGCGTGCAAAGAAAGATTAACTTAACGGACTCGCTCACTGTAATATTAAATTTTATTCAATATGCTTCAAAGTAGATTATTCATAGATAAATACACAAATTAAATTTTGATATAGCCATAAAAATTAAGCCAAAAATTAATTTTCAATTAAATAAAACTGCTACACTGCATACACAGCAGTACGAGTAAGCGATATAGCGAATTATATATTTACAGTTTTTTGTGAGTACGAGAGACGCAGAGAATAAAAATGAGAGAAAGATAAGAGCACTGAGGTAGACTCAAGGATGTGAATGCGTGTCACTCCTTTTTAACGTCTTAGGCGCATTGCGCAGCAGTTTTGTTTATTTAATCCTTAATTTTTTGGTTAAATTTTAAAATTATTCAAAGATTTAAGATTCATTTCATGTTATGAATAATGGCTGATTATGATGTATTGAATAAAAATTAATAAAAGATTGAACAAATTAAAGACTAAAGAGTTTTGCAGATGCGCTAAAGATAGATTATTATTCGTTTGTGTTATAAAACTGCAATTAGAGCAAGAATGTCGAAAATTTTATCAACTTATACAAATTTAACGACCGAACAACACCAAACAATAATCCTTTTTGTTATTTGAAAAAAAAAATATTAAAAAAATACTGTACATATTTTATTTATTATTTTGCGCGTTATTGCAAATTATTAGTTGGTGAAATAATAATCATAGACTTAAATATCGATAGTACTTACTTTCCAGAATACTTTTCATTTTTCAAAATAAAATTATAGGCAATCAGTCAGCTTAAATATCAATTTTCATAAAATGCCCTTTTACTTATTTATTTACTACGTTATGCAGTTTTTACGTATCGCATGCCCAATTTCTAAATGAATTATAGAGACTGGTGCAAACCTGCATACTTACCGATGCACACACTAGGCACTCAAAGTGTTCCTTTATCCAACTCTGTGAAAAGAATGTCAAAATTCGGATACTTTATTTTTCGCATAATGACCATACCTCCCCCGCAGGCGATCCCAATATGCGTTGTAGAACAGGTAGATCTTCAGCAATGATCGCTTAATATAAATATATAATATTGTTTTACAAAAATTAAAACTTCTTGCCACAGTTTTCTTTTTCAGCTTTATACTTTCATTACTGTCACGAGCAGTTGATCTTAACGCCTCCTTCTCGTCCTACCATTGACAATAATAAAATTCCATTCGTCTTATGTAATATTCTCTTGTAAATCTCCTAATCACCGCTTGGTTGCGAAAAAATACATTTTGTTCTGGTAGTGTATCATAAAAAATTATTATTCCCGGTGGAGATTCTGTTCCCTTTTTGTTCGTTATAACTACTCTTTTATTCACAAATCCTATAATCGTAAATCATTTTCCACAAAACCTGGAAGCGGATTTTTTTTTTAATAAAAGATACAAACCTTTGTTAGATTTGAAATAAAAATATCTTGTATCTGTGCTCCCGCAGCTGAATACACAATATTTTCAATAGTAAATCAAAAGAAATATAACCCTCCGGAAAATATTATCTTGGATATTAATATTTTAAAGAGGACTTAGGATTTCGGAACTTTTGGTATAAAGATTGAATTTTGCAATTCTGGCCATTTTAATAGCGTTTGGATTAGTTCGCAAAAAAGGCATTTTTCTGGAAACGTTTTATCATTCAGACTTTTTTGTTGTCATTGTGTTAGTGCTTGGAACTGACATCTTTGGGTATTATTACTTAACTATCCATCTTTATAGCATAATTGTGTTGTTCATGATTATCTTCTTTTTATTCAGATCATATATTTTTTTTTATATTATTTTAGTTTTTCCTTGGATTTTCATTATCTCTTTTTATAGCTAGGGCATTGATCATTCTCATCAAATTTGTTAAAGTTACTTTCCTACGTCTGACAAACTGCTTTTACAAAACTGCCGACAAACTAATTTAACCCCCCCCCCTTACATGTAAATTATTATTTTTTTTATCATCCATAAGAATATATCTATTTTTAATAGAAATTTGTATTTTATGGCTTTATACCTATGTTACTAGTCGCAAGAATAAAAATTGCAAATTATATGCGTAAGGTGTGAAATAACGTCATTATTTTAAACACGTTGAGTTCTTTGGAAACTCGTTCGAACACGTCGCTATGTTGTTTTTGGTATGAAATTTTTCAATAAATTAAATTATATAGGGCTGCTCTAATCAAGCTGTGCTGCAATCAACTTTTTGTTAAATAGTGACCCTCAAATTTTGTCTACTTTTAGACTTCCTTCAAAATTCTGAACAAATTTTTATTACACTGCGACACTGGTATTTAAATATAGAGGCGCTAGTAAAGTGTACTCATAAAAACAGAGCAGAACTGAGGCTAGAGGTAGCACCAGCGAGCAAAGTGCCAGGCTAGCTCCTATGCCGTAGAGTAAGAGTGGGTATTGAAAAAGGGCACCACTGAATTTTGGCCAGGTAAACACAGAAATCCCTCCCACTTTGTAGCTTAGGCCTAGCGTTCAACTCGGCTCCAAAAAAAAAAATATTACACAGAATATCAATAACAGATAGTTAAAACATTGAAAATGACAGGAAGCTTGAAACTGATAAAGGTTTAATACTAATCTTCTTTATTCATAAAAAGAGATGGTCATTGAAGGAGTCTTTCTTTATGAATCCAATACCTGGAAAGTGTTACTGGGCTTTTCTGTACTGTGTTTGTATCCCTAAGGGCGGACTTCGGTTATTTTTCTACCCAGAGGGTGGACCCCAACCTCCTGGGGTCAGACTGATTCCCTCGTTGACCCGTGCAAACTGCCCAAAATCGCTGTCTCCAGGTTTATCTTGGTAAAAAAAAAAAACTATAACTGGCCAAAGATACAGTACACAAAAACTCGACAAAATTACCGGGATAATTTTTCATTTTTACATACATTAAAGAAAAACATACATAGTCGGCGAATTGAGAACCTTCTTCTTTTAGAAGTCAGTTAAAATAAACCAAAACGCCCTCTGTCGAAACGTCCCTAAAGTTGCAGTTCATTCTTCACATCATAAAATAACATTTATTGTTGTTAGTTCGAATACTAGAAAACAAATCGGTGCTTCTAGCATTTCTAAAGATAATAAAAAGTACCAGTATGCGAAGGCCATCTTTAAACGGTCATAGCTCCCTTATGACGCATTTCTCGGATTTATGTTCATATAGAATTTTTTTCATGTTATTATATACATATAAACGTTTACTGAATGCATTTAGTTTAATTTTTACATTATTCTAAATTAATTTATTCTATTAAATTTCATGTTATCATACATTAAATTTAAAGTTTGATCATTAGTTTTAGAGGTGACCATGTACATTAAATATTCAGATAATCTTCATTGAATTTGAGATGTTATTACATATTTAATGCACCAACATTAATATGAGTTCAAAAAATTCTAAAACTACCATGAAAATGTGGACATTTTTCCTATAGGTAGTGTCCGCCATCTAGACCGGTTTCGAACCCATTGGCTTCCGTTAGCGCAAGACAAACATGTACACCTCAGCATAAAAAAATTGAGTCTTCTAAGTAACTTATATCATATTCAACAAAAAGTTTAATGTAAGTTCCACCATCTCTCGAAATCTCATGCAATGTATATTGATAATAATGTAAATTCCTTTAGTATTATGGGGTATATGTGAATTAATTTTAATGGTACAGAAGTTGAAATATCTTTTCAGTTACTTTATTAAAATTAAGATACCATTTAATCAAATTTAATTTACAGCGAAGTGATATTTCAATGGATTTGCTTTAAATTTAAAATAAATGTAAATTATTCATGATTTAAAGTATAAAATCATTAAATTTAACGTAGAACGGACATTAAATTTGTGTTTGTTTGAAGGTTGTAGATAATGTTAAAAATGTGGTCGGATTTGTATTGTCTTTATTTTTTTTTCAAAGTTTCGATTAGGTTGTATCTCTAATCGTTATCAAGTATAAACTAAATGTTTTGTCTTAAGACTACGAGCTTATATAGGGACTGTGTCCATTAAAGCGCAACGTTTCGCTTCACTGTACACACCTCAATGATTTAATGTTACAAAGTAGTGGTTGCCAAAGATTAGGCACCTCAACACTCGGTTTACTGAAGATTCCATTATTGTTTTTATTGTATGCTGCTTCTACAAATTTTCTTTTTTTTTTCATGTTGGGTTTCATATATATTGCCGCAGCCTCAGAACATTTTATATGGTATTGTTTATCCCAGGCGTGTTCTGCAATACCTGATCTCGACGTTTCCCCTTTTTGTGTATGAGTTTTATGTTCCTTAATTCTAACTTGTAGTGGACGTTTGGTTTCTCCAATATACATTTCACCACTCTCACATGGAACTTTGTAAACACATTCTTTCTTATCGGTAATTTTAGGTTTTGTTTTTCTTATATGGGCTCTAAGGGTATTTCCTGATTTAAAGGCTGTTTTTATATTACAACTACTGGCAATTCGTCTTATTTTCTCCGAAGTTCCCTTGATGTATGGAATTGTGAAGAAGAAAAGTGTTTCTTGCTGTCCAGTGTTCGTTGTTCTAAAATTATTTATAACATCGTCAATTAGTTTTAAAGGATAACCATTCTGTTGTAAATCGGATTTAATGTTTGCTACCTCTTTTTCCAATGAATCAGCATTATTGCATATAGATATAGCGCGATTATGGAGGTTGCGTATAATTCTTCTTTTTGTTACAACAGAATGATCAGAACTATGAATAAAATATTGTCCAGTATGTGTTGGCTTTCTGTATACTGAAGTTTTAATGGTTTCGCTTGAATGATTCACCATGACATCTACGAAGGGCTATTAATCATTTACCTCTTTTTCCATGGTAAACTTAATTTTAGCTTAAATGGTATTCAGATGTTTCAGGAAATCATTAAGTTCTTGATCATTGCCCTTCCATAAGATGAAAGTATCATCGACATATCTCAACCAGACTTTCGGTTTTACTGTTGCCGTTTCTATGGCATGAGTTTCGAACCATTCCATATATATATATATATATATATATATATATATATATATATATATATATATATATATATATATATATATATATATATATATATATATATATATATATATATTGGCGACGACTCGAAAGAGTGAAAAACACTCCAAAAGGTCCATCACTTCGTCCAGTCGTAATGTGGTTCGATCTAATAAAGTAGTATCATTTGAAAGTCTAGTTTTGATTATGTTTAGTGATTCTCCTAATGGTACATGAGTATACAGACTTTCCACATCAAAGCTTATTAGTCTGTCGTCTGACTCTAGATTGATGCTACTAATAATGTTCACCAAATGTGTGAAATTTTTAACATATGTGCTCGTCTTACCTTCTAGAGGTTGTATGATTTTTAAGAGAAACTTCATCAGTGCATTTGTTGGAGATCCTCTGGAGCTGGTTATTGGCCTCAATGGTATGCTCGTTTTATTAATTTTTGGAAGTTGATAAAGATGTGGTGGCTTACTTTAGTGTGGTGTAGGCACCGATCGTAGGTTGTCAGGTATATTGTTTTGGTATTTCCTGAGTGTTCTGTAGATTTTTGTCTCTATGGATTTTGTGGGGTTACGAGCTAATTGTCTATATTTTCCTTTTTCCAGGATATCTCCAATTTTTTGGTCGTATGTTACGATGTCCATTATCACTGTTGCATTTCCCTTGTCCGCTGGTAAAATCTTTATGGATTCATCCTTACAAAGTTCTTTTAAGACTGATGCTTTTAGTTTGGAGGATTTTGAACTGGATTTTTCTTGTCTTCCAAAGTTGATTTTATTTTCCACCTAAATTCATCGGAATGGTTTTCGTCTACTTGTATATATTTTACAGAGCTTATGATATCTAAAACGGGCATGCTTTTTGGTGTTACTGCTAAATTGAGCCCCTTGCTTAGTAGTTGTTCTTCTGCTGTTGAAAGTATTCTTGAAGATAAGTTTATGGTGGTTTTTCTTGAAGTTCTTTCAGGTGGAGTCGGTTGTTGATGTGATTTTAGTTTCTCTAGTTTATTTCGGTGTTTCCTCGCCATATTTTCTTTCAATTTGTTGCAATATATCATCTATTTTATTGAAAATTGGCACATGATCATCTGACAAAGTTTCAGCTTTGATTTCTTCGTAGCGTTGTATAGCTTCATCCAGAAGAATGGCTTTTTGCCATCGGTTATAATTTATTTGTGTTCTTGGTAGTGATTTACTAGCGTTGTCCAGAGCACGCCGTATTCTTTTGACCATGTTATAAATAATTTTAGAACAACGAACACTGGACAGCAAGAAACACATTCCTTCTTCACAATTCCGTACATTAAGGGAACATCGGAGAAAATAAGATGAATTACCAGTAGTTATAATACAACAACAGCCTTTAAATCAGGAAATACCCTTAGAGCTCATTTAACAAAAACAAAACCTAAAACTACCGATAAGAAAGAATGTGTTTACAAAGTTCCATGTGAGTGTGGTGAAATGTATATTGTAGAAACCAAACGACCGCTAGAAGTTAGAATTAAGGAACATAAAACTCATACACAAAAAGGAGAAACGTCTAGATATTATATAAAATGGTCTGAGGCTGCGGCAATATATACGGAACCCGATACGAAAAAAAGAAAATTTATAGAAGCAGCATACATTAAAAACAATAATGAAATCTTCAGTAAATCGATTGTTGAAATACCTAATCTTTGGCAACCACTACTTTGTAACATTAAATCATTGAGGTGTGTACAGTGAAGCGAAACTTTACGCTTCAATGGACTCAGTCCCTATATAAGCTCGTAGTCTTAAGACAACACATTGAGTTTATACTTGATAACGATTAGAGACAAAACCTAATCGAGACGTTGTAAAAATAAAAATAAAAAAATGCAAATCCGACCACATTTTAATCATTAAATTTAAAATTATTTTTAACAGTGTATAGAATCTCTTTTCAAAGAATACGATCGAAATTTCCTGACACCTTGTATACAGTTTTATTTTCAATACAATTTAACTTTCCATTAAAGCTAACTAGTGTTTCAAAAAATTGCCCTCAAAGTAGAAAAGGCAGGTCATAAAAAGGGGATACGTTTAAAATCTCAAAAGAAATATTTATGCAAATGTGGACACATACATTTCTAAGAATATGAAAGGACCAATCATCATTCAAAAAGAAATGTGTAAAAAGATAAAGCGGGATTTTATGAAAGACCCTTTTTTGCCATATTTTTATTTAATATTTCAGTAGGGTTTTCGGTTATAAAGAGAAAATTACGTTTTATTCAATATTTCAACTGATTTTTGAGGAATTGAAAGGGATTTTTTATATTGTGTTTATTGAAGGTGAAAAATAAAGGACTTGATTAAATAAAATTGAATTTTTTAAAAAACAATTTCTTGTTGAATTTCAAATATCAAATGTAGATTCTGGCTTAATTTTCTGTGAAGACGTCAAATTTAAATGAAAATTGACAAGCGAACAAGTGCCAAAAAAAAAGAGATATACGTGGTGTTTAATTTAAAATTAGCTTTTATTTTCTAGAGTTTATGAAAATTAGAGATCCCGTAACGATTTATCACACTTTGTCGAAAAATTAAACATTGGAATGAAGCAAAATAAAGTATTTCGTTCATATAATATACCAGTTAAAATAAGATGTGGAAAAAAAAATTCGTTATAGCAAAGTGATGACGGAATATTGTAGGTAATATCATAACTAATGAAGGAAAACAAATCCGAACCACCGGCGACCCACTGGAGTGAAATAGATGATTTTTAGTGTAAAAAACAGTTTTTTGCGATTTACGGCTAAAGTACGCAACTCATCGCAAAAACTTGTACGTAATAAAAAGGTCTACAATTTTTGTAGAAGCAGTATTTACCATAACCTCAAAATTTTTTGAAAAACAAACACAAAAAATCGTTTTTTCGGTTTTTTGTTTTTTCTTTCACAAAAATAATTCGACCAAGCTCAAACTTGGAGAAATGTTCCAAATAAGCTTTATTTTTTTGTACAAAAATATTTAATCGTTGCGGTTTTATTTAACTTTTTTAAATAATGTATATACAGTACAATGAAAAAATTTCCGAAGAATTGAAAAAAACGTTTTTTTTCGACATGTGTTTTACGATAATTATCAATAATTTGTTATTATTTTTCAAAATTATTATAAATTTATAGTGTTATTACTTACTACAAACTATAAGCAAAAAAAATATAAATTAGTTACATCGCTAAATTGCGTTTAAATTATTAAATAAACAAAAAAGTATGTTGTTAATCCCTATGCCTTCTACCATAACAATATAGATGCGACATATAAATGACTCCATTTTTGAATATTTGATAATTTTAATATCAAATCGTTTAAGTTGTTTATTTAGATTGTTAATTGTCTCTTATTAAACAAGACTAAATAAAAGTTTACCAAAAATAAAAAATTTACTTTTAGTATATTTTAATTTACTCAATTTAAATTATTTAATATTGAATAATGTTCAGTTTTAAATTCAAATTGTTTATGTAAAAATAGTTGGAGATTCGAAGGAAGTATTGGAGCGGATTTAGGATTGAACAGAGGGATGCAGAATGACAAGACCATAATTGCATCTCGCAATAAGCTTGGTTATTATTGCCAGTACATGCACTATGGAAGCTAATTAACTTAATAACTAATAAGTATTATCAGAGAAAAAGTTATTTTACATTTTAAAAATAATAAAAAAAAATAATAATTTTAATATAATCCTAATAATTTACATTTAATAAATATAAAATTATCACATATTATGCAAAAAGTTTTTTTAAATATCATCGTCAAGTCTCGCTCTCTTTACAGAAAGTAGGGGTTATTTTTCATCTCATTCCACACAACTAACACGTTCCCCAAGAAATTCGGAAATATCATCAACTGCCTCAACATTATTAGGCTCCATTTCTTCTGATTCACTATCGTCAATTGCAATTCTTTGAGCTTCTGCATTTGTACAATTTTATAATTTGTAAAAATTTGGACATAAATTAATACATTTTAGACCATGTTCCCTATAGTTACATCTTGCAGTAGAACAATATTTTTCGTAACTGCAACAAGTAGTTTTAACAGTCCCAATCTGTAGTGATAATTTCATTTCCAATGAATGTTTGAAGTTGATCCTATACTCTAAAACAATATTGTTTTGCTGCTACTGATGTCGGTAATTTGTCCAATTTGAAGGTGATCGTGGCTGTGGAGTATATGTGAAACCGTATATTATGAAGTGCTGCAATTTTTACTCTCAATCGATGCTATTAATTTACAGTTCGTTCCCCTCCTTTGCTTACAATACAAGGGCTTTGTATTGCTCCATTTTCATTTTATTCGAATACGTTCCAAAACTTTCTAGAACATTACGAAATTCTAGAATATTGACAGGACTTTTGAATATTGGAATGAAGTAATTAAGGAGGTGCCTCTCAGCTGGGGGGGGGGGGACCACAACTGCAAGATCCAGGATTGCCAGCCTTACTCAGAATAATAATGAAAAATTTTGATTTGGAGTTAAAAATTTACACAGGAGAAATGCCAAGCTCCGGCCAAGATAAATTATTATTTTTTATTTATTTGATAATTTAAACGTAGTAAATACATAGTTTTATACTCATTGTTTGTAGTAAACATCGATGATTTAAAATTATAATAATTCTAATAAATAATAACAAATTATTAACAATAATCGTAAAACTCATATTGAAAAAAGCCATTTTTCAGCTTTCTAGATTTTTCGGCAATGTGTTTCATTGTACTATATATGTTCTTTCCATTTATTAAAAGTGTAAGTAAAAACAAAAAAGCAAGCCTAGTTTTACTAACATCTCTGCAGGCATTTTCAAGTGATGCTTTCTCATCGGCCGTTTGACTTGGAATGAGTGTGCTGGTCCTCTGTCAGCCTTTTTATAGTTTATAGGCTGGTTGGTTTCCTCACTTCTCTGGGTCTGTGCCTCCTCTCGGCTCACTGTCCTGTTTCTCTGGTGTCCTGTTTTTGGTTTGGTGTAGGGTTTTACACGTTTTCGAGATGTTCTGTGCATCATCTCTCTTGTTAGTTTTTAGTACTTTCTAACTCGAAATCTTCTATGATGAAGTGCGTTCATTTGTATTTTATGGGCGCGATTTGTCTGGTTTCCTTGAAATTTATAGTGTGTTCTGTCTTCTGATGATGTTGGAATAAAGCTGATGTCCGACACCTAAACTTCTGTTTGAAGAGCACCCTACAAAAGTTACCCCTATTAGCTCTGGAAAAGATGATGGCCATCTGGTGCCTCATTGCCTTTCTCAATCCATCGGTTGAGATGTTGGTCATGAAAATGTTGCCGAACAACAACGAAAAAATAGGGTGGGATACCATAGTTCTCGCTGAAATAAAATAGGCAAATTTTCCCGAAGAACTTTAAAAGTGTTTTGCAAAAAATTTACATAAATATTTCCATTTAGCCTGTCTGGAATCACAACAGAACTAATAAGGTAGCGACCAATAATACCTGCATAAATATACATTTTAAAGTTATGCTCATGGTATGCAACTTTATTTACATATAGATTTCCATCCTCATAAAGATGTTCATTGTGCAGGTTGGTGACTCCTAATGCAGTACATTTGTTATGACTTTATATGCAGATAGGTAGGAAATTTTAACATGAAGTTTCAGAAATATTAGATTAGTTGGTGCAACAGAAAAATTAGATTACTTAAATCGTTAGTGTATATTAAATAAATTAGACGTTGGAAAGGGAAAATATAGTGTAGTTATACTAAAAAAAGTTTCTGCGAAATGTTAATAACACCATAGAGGTACTGGGTAAGGAAAACAGAGCTTAGTGATTTGGGCATACTTTGCGTCTGTATTGAATTTTAGTAGATAAATTCTCAATATTATTGCATCCGTAAACACATGCTTTCTAATGAAGAATGTAGAGAATATGAGAACTCATGCTAAAATATGTTACCTTTAATAAAGAGATTGTTGTACATAGTTTATTATTTCTCCATAAACTTTTGCATAACCAATTAATGATCTGAGGCTAGTTAGTCTGATAAAATAGCGGGACCCTAAATTTAATCGAGAGCATGTATTTAATAATTACTTATTCTGGTCCCCATAAATAAGAACAAATGCTTAATTCTTTGTAAATTTAGACACTGTCCATCTAAATAAACGATTATTTAGGTCAAATCTCGTTTAGAAAATATTTAATTTAATTTTAAATCAGTATAGCGGATCCAATAAGGTGGATAAAAACATTGTTTTTCTTTTCGATTTTCCCCAAAATTGACATAGGAAAGTTTTCGTAGACACACATGACGATGAATCTAAAGTGATTGAAAAAAAAAATTAAATATTGCTGATCTAAAATGGCGGATTAAAAATTTTACATCTTTTAATTTTGTCCAAAGTCGATTTTCGGGATTTCTGGGAGTGTTATTCACGAATTTAAAATTATTTTGAAAAATTCAACTAGGCGAAATCAATATAGCGTTCTATAATTTTTGTATGTCTTGATATTCTCTAAAATTGGTGTAGGGGCGTTCTTGAGGGTGTAAATAACGATTTTTAAATTATTTTCAGAATCAGATTTAGTATGGGGGATTAAAAATTTTACATTTTCCGATTTTGTTCTAAATCGATACTGGGTCGTTTCTATAGATGTAAACAGCGAATTTATAATTGTTTTAAGAAAATCTAATGTATCTGATGCAACATGGCGGTATAAAAATTTTACATTTCGGAATTTTGTTCATATCGGTATCAGATTAGATTAAGAGATCAAAATAATTTTTAGAAATTCAATATGTCGGATCCGATATGGTGGTTTGAAAATATTACGTTATTTACATTTGGAATTAGAGAGTTTTCGGTGTCGTAAGTTAAGAATCTGAATTTTGTCAGGGATTAGTTTGGCACCGACTTCAAAAATTTCAATTTCATATAAAAATTTATATTGTTATTTTTTGTTTTTCAGAGCTTTTTTTTTATTTTCAATAACTGTAGTAATATTCGTTTCCATAACCTTTTTCTTGTTTCTCATGGAGCTTACATCTATGTTTACGAAGTATTTATTTTTATTTATTTTTTAATTTTAATTTATTTTAGTTAAATATTAGGTTAATATACCATATATTATTAAGTTTTACCAAAAAAATCCGCTATGGATTTTTATTACGTTTTTTTTTAAGATTTATTACCTCCAGGCAAAATATATATTCTTTATTACAAGGCGATCAGTCAAATGAGAATTTTTTCATGACAGCGTCTGTATCTTGCCAAGAATTATTTTGACTCAGGTGGCGGAAAAGAATCATAAAACATCGGCTTTAATAATACTGTTTGTTGTTTAGTTCTAACAAAAACAACAATATAGAAAAACTGGCCATTTGCGTGTCGAGCATGCATTATTTTAGGATTCTGTAGCATTATGGTATTCTTAGTTATTTCTGCAATTTACACGTCTGAACTAACTGAAAGAATGTGCCTCCAAAACCTTATCACCGAAGATGAGATTTTTATCTAAAAATACAGGGTGCTTCCAAATAAGTGCGAAAAATTTTAAAGAATGTGATAATGCTTAGTTTTTAAGATATAGGATGTTTTTAAAGATAATTAGGTCAAATTTGAAACACATAACAATTTTTATAATTCTCATAAAAAGTTATTATTAGGTGAAATAATATACAGAGTGGTACTTTTTTTCCGGGTCTGTAAAATTTTATCCTCTGAAACTTATTTTTTGATTTCCAGTGACTCGATTTGATTACCCATCTTATTGTGAAACTTTTTGTGTCTTAAGTTTTCCTCTAAAAGTCAATAGTTTTTCCTACAAAAGAAAATACAGAAGTAAAAAATCATAATGTATTTGCTTTGATCAATTTTCATTCATATTTGTTTTAACCAACAGGAACTACGGAAAAAATGCAACATAATAATAACAAAATTTTGACAAGAGTAACAAAATATTAATAACAGAAATTACAACAAATGTTGAAAATGACCACCCTAAACCATAATGCAAGAATCTGATCTTTGTCGCATTAAAGATGCTATTGGTTGAAATAATCCTGGAGTATTTCTTATGATTTTGCAAGGAGCAGTAATTTGATTTCTCGAATCTTCAACATTTTTAAGAGGAGATGCATAAACCAAAGATTTAAGGGAATCCCATACGTAAAAATCCAAAGGATTTAGATCCAGAGACTAGACAGGTCAGTGTTGAATGCCTCCTAGAGCTATCCAACGTTTTGGATACACTGTCCCTAGGATACTAAAATATGCTAGAGCTCTATCATGAATAAACCATAATTCTTGTCTAGCTTGAAGAGAAACCTCTTCAAGAAGGGCAGGTAACTCTTCCTCGAGAAAATGACAGTATCGATCGTCATTTAATCTTAATGAAAGGAAACATGAACCAACTAGATAATTGCCCATGACACCAATCCATACATTTAATGAAAACTGATGTTGATAATTGGCTTCAAGAAATGTGTGCGGACTTCCTTCAGCCCAAATATGATTATTGTGAAAATTCCTTATGGTTTCCCTTGAAAAGTTTGCCTCATCAGTAAATAAAATGAGAGATAAAAAAAGAGACATTGGGCGATCATTTGAAGTATTTACTGGCAAAAAATTATACGCGGCAAAAAGTTTCGAGGTAAAAGCGCCAGCACTAGGGATACAATTGGTTTTCTTCTAAAATTCGGAATAGTGTGGAGATTATTCTATTAAATTAAGAACAGCTTCTTTTAGTACTACGGTTCTTATCTCCTGAGAACGTCCACAATCAGAAGTTCGTTTTAGAAATTTTTCGTAAACGCTGATGCAGTCTAGTAAATGTATTATGATGAGGTAACTTACGTTGTGAATATAATTTAGCATAAATCCGTTGAGCTTCTAACGCATTGCACGACCATAAACAAAATGCATATCTGACATTTCAATACTTGTAAACTCTGCCATTTTTACTATGTTTTTACTTATTTTACATTAGGAGTACATAAAATCAATCACACTTATTCACAGAAATTATAACACATTAGAAAAAAAAAACAGTATGACAAATTAAGCCTGAATTTATTTGACAACAGCCTACTATATCTGTTCGTCACTTAATGAACCACCCTTACAGAACTTAATTCGAGATGCATATGAACATATTTTTGTGGCTTGACTTTTAGGGGAAAACTTGAGAAACAGAAAAGCTTCACAATAAGATTGGAAAGCTAACTGAATAATCAAATAGAGTCAGTGGCGCCCGAAAAAAAACTCGAGGGTGTAAATTTTTACAGACCCGGAAAAAAATACCTCTCTGTGTAATATTTCAGATAATAATAATTTTTTATGAAAACTGTAAAAAGTGATATGAATCCCAAATTTGACCTAATTACCTTAAAAAAAATTATGTAAATATAACACCCTGTATTTAAAAAACAGCATTAACGGACATATGTTTATATGAACGTTTGTGCTTAAAATTAGCTCAAGAATAACTTTTTAAAATTTTTCTCACTTACGAGTATTTGGAAATACACGTATATTGAAACATCGGAGATTAAATTGAAAGTATTTTTTTTTTTTTGTAATTTAGGTGGTCGAGGGTACACTTCAGCTACGCAGTAGAGAAGAAAAGGCAAACCAGAGGTCATTTGAGCGTGTTAATTACTGACCGTTGGCTGCCAATTATATTTCCTGAAATGTAAAACTGAAAACTAGATAGTGAAACAAACGGTTTTAAAACATCTTGTATCCTGTATTCCATGCTTTACAATATGGCCTAAAGCCAGCTTAGAAATCTAAGATATGAAATAATAACCAAAATCAAATGGACGGTATGGAGGGCAAGAGTATGTTTATACGGTGAGATTTATAACGCTGCTTACCGCGTTTCATACTAAAACTGACAGCGGTACGTAATTTGCAAGCGGTAATCCGGCGTTGATTGGCCGTACCATTCACGATCCGATGAGCGTCTCGTAGTAATAATTCGTGACGATATTCACGGTCATCGGCGGCGACAATTATTATGAGCCCTTACTGACGATACCGGTGAACAACTGTAGGTAAATTCATTCCTGATCATTACGGAACTAAATAAAACTGAGGGGATCTAATGCGTGTGTAAATAGTTGGCGGTAGGTATAAAGAAAGGAATTGACACTGTACGCTCTTATATGTGTCCTCAACAGTGTCGGTAGGATGGAACAACATCGACGATTCTTATCGGGTTCTCCACATTGTCGACCAATAACGGTAGGATATAAGGAACCAACACTTCGTTACAGGGAATTTCATTTAAAAAATTAATATTTCTTTTGTTACTCAACTTTACGATGCGTCAATGTTTTTGTAATCAAATCGAAAAGATAATATGGTGGAAAACTTACAACTTTTGTATTTAAAGTTTTTTTCTATTTCTTATAATAAAGTCTCTAATTATGGTGTTAAATACAAAAAAAAACCCTGTGCATATTTTGCAGGAAGTATTTCAGTTATGTTGGTTCTGTTTTTATATATTTTATCGCTTTTTGGAAATATATTATCATTTTTCTGTTTATTTCCATAGTCTGTCAACAATTGAATAATTTTAAAATCATCAAAATATGACTGCTCCCTCTAACATTATTTTGTATAAATTTACTCTAATAAATTGATGGATCACTATTAGTATGAATTAACAATATAAAAAAACATTGAGCTTGTTCAGTTTAATAATAATTTATGGTTTTATTTTTACTTTTTATAAATAATAATATTTTGTTCCATGAAGGAAACAGATTGTGTTTTGTGTATACAGAGTGATTCTCCGAGAACTTTATCGATTGATTGTGAAAAAACTATAATTAGAAAGAATCTCAAAATTTGACAGTGTACTAACGTGCATAGGGGACAGCCGGCTAAAATATTTTGCAGATGGCGGCACTTCCAGTTAAACCGGAAGTAGATGTCAACTTGCTTATTTTAAAGGAAAAACCCTATATAATATTGCAAATCTGATTTATACGCAAAATTCTAAACATATTTCATGTATAATGTTAAATCTCATCGTTATTGACAGATTTAAATTTTTATGTCAAAAATTACGTTTGCGGACCAAAACGTAACCATAAAATTTTCCTATAAGGAAGTTTTTATTATTTAATTTGGGTTAATTTTCTTGTAGACGAAGATCGACTTTAGTAGTCTTTTTATGATATTTTGAAAATTATGAATACAGAGTGGTCAAAAAAGAAAAATAAAAATTATATTAAAAAATCGACAAAAGTCAATTTTTTCAAATAGAAAATACTTATTTTTATAATTTTATCATATTAAGCATTAAAAATAAGGGTAACTTTGTATAAGGTTGTCTATGCCAAAAATTTGTAGTCTTTCAAATATTGGCAATTCAAATTCAACATTTCCTATTGTACAAATGTTATTCGGCTTTTAAATTTTGTTATTAGTTGGCCATGACGGCGAGGCATGGCGAAAATAAAACAATCGAACCCTACAGAATTGTCATTATTTCTTGCCATTTGACATTCATTAATAACAATCATGCCGAGGCGATCAAATGACACGCACGAAGATTATTTAAATTTATTTATTATTTATGGAGAATGTGAGAGTTATTTCAAGGTCATGCGATATATTCGCGATCCGATATCCGAAGTACCAACACTACCAGCTGTTAAAAAGATTATAAAAAGCTTAAAGAACTCTGGATATATAAAAGATAAAAGAAATAGAATTAAATCAGTTGGTAATCAAACAAAGTCACAAAAATTATTTGAGTAAATGTTCAAACTGACGCCCTTGAACTTCCAAACATTTTTTGTACATAAACAGGAATTCTTCATGTGTGACCCACCACTTATTGACTGAGGATTAAGTTCTTTAAATAATATTCTGACGCGATGCATGCAATCTTCCATAGTGGTTAATGCGGTGTTGTATACTTTATTTCTGATTATCCCCAAATGAAAAACAAAGTACTGTTAGGTCGGGGGAGCGAATGGCCAAAGGTGTGTCCCATTCTTGGCTATCTCTTGATGATAAACCAAGTTTTGTAGATGATTGTTAACTAAATGACAATTATGTGGCGCCCCCTCATGTTAATAATATAAATTACTCGGCAATTCTTTTCTCGGCAAGTTATCTAAATAATTCACTTCCAAAACTCTTGAAAATTTAATTCTCTAAATCGATCTACGTTTGAGTCGTTCTAATAGTGGGAATTGCGTCGATTAAACAATCCATTATTTGTGAATTTGGCTTCGTCCGACCAAATAATATTATCCAAAAAACCAGCATTTTCTTCTGACCGAAGTAAAATAAATTGACAGAACTCTACTGTTCGTGGAAAATCAGTGCCTTTTATATGTTGTTCTATAGAATATACATAGGTATAAAAATTGCGTTTCCATAAATTCTTTAAAACAGATATTTGAGGTAAACCAGACTATAATGCTACTTGCCTTGTAGATATTGTCCGATATGCGGCAAAATATCCTAAAATTGTAGTTTCAATTTTTTAATTTTTAACAACTAGTTTATTTCTATTTCATTTTGCTTTTATGAATCCAAAGTTCTTGAAGTTTTCTATAATATTTTTAACAGTTGGCGGTGTTGGTTTCTGTTCCTGCGGATATCGGATCTTGAATGGTTTGCATGTTCTTGAAATAATAAATAAGTTTAAATAATCTTCGTTCAGGTAATTTAATTGCCCCGACATGATTTTTATTAATGAATGTCAAATGGCAAGAAATAGTGACAATTTTGTAGGGTTCGACAGTTTTATTTTCGCCATGCTTCGTCGTCATGGCCAAAATATTTTGAAAACTGCAGATTTTTGGAATAGACAACCTTATACAAAGTTACCCTAATTTTTAATGCTTAATATGATAAAATTATTAAAATAGTTGTTTTCTGTTTGAAAAAATTGACGATTTTTTTAAATATAATTGGTGTTCTTTTTTGACCACTCTTTACTAATAATTTTCAAAATATCAAAGAAAGATTACTAAAGTCGATCTTCGTCTACCAGAAAACTAACCCAAATTGAATTATAAAAACTTTCTTATAAGGAAAATTTATAGTTAAGTTTTGGTCCGCAAACGTAATTTTTGACATATAAATTCAAATATATCCAAAGCGGTGAGACTTAAGGATAGAACATTATACATGCAATATATCTAGAATTTTACATAGAAATCAAAAATGCAATAATACATAGGGTGTTCTATTTAAAACAGGCAAGTTGACATCTACTTCCGGTATAGCCGGAAGTGCCGCCATCTTAAAAATATTTTAGCCGACTGTCCCCTATTCATGTTAGTACACTGTCAAATTCTCAGATTCTTCCTAATTTCAGTTTTCCCAAAATCGATCGTTAAATTTCTTGGAGAATCACCCTGAATATTTAAAAGTTTCAGTACACTTTTTTATTTTTACATATTACTATATTCTATTGACTAGCAGTCCATGTAGCTTGGTATCTAAAAAAGACCAAGATCGAATTGTGGAGATAGTGTTAACTGAGTAGGTTTAGAGTCGGACCCTGATCTAATGTTCTTAATCAGTAACACATACATAGTTAAACATGAATTAATGGTTACTGTAAAAAAATACATAAAGTATTATCAACAATTGTTTCTATAGTTTATGGATATTACCGTTTTGTATATCCTATTCTAGTATAACATTAATCGTAAGCTAATTTTTTGTTATAAAATTGTTGATATTGTACAGGGTGAGTCAACGATTGGATGAAGTAGGTTTGTGCCTTTTCGGTGAAATTTACAAAGAAACTATATTTATTGTTTGATACAGTTTATTTTTACGCAGATTTTAAAAATATTTAGGACTCTACAGGGTGAGCCAAAAAACTAGGACAGCATAAAGTTGTGTTTTTTTAAATAGAACACCCTATATACGAATTTTCGATTTAGCTTATAATTTTAAATCTTTTTTATTAAGGGTTTACTATAACAAAACTTTATAGTTTCTGAGATAATTACGTTTAAAGAAAAAAAAGTCACATTTTCAAGCATCAATTCAATCCTAAATAACGTTTTCAATTTTGTGACAAATATATTCAAATTTGGAATTTAGCAAGGCCAAGGACAAGTTAACATAATTTTTACCTAATATTTGCAATAAAAGCTACAGGGTGTTGAACACATCGGCTCAAATTTGAACAAGTTTAAATGAATAAATATCTTTTTTTTAAATGGTACACCCTGTATATTTTCATGTTATTTAATAGAGTAATAAAAACCCTAAAAGTTTTGTTCAATATATCCTATACCTATTTATAACAGTTTTTGAGATATTTCAATTTTTCTTATTTTCCATACTTTTTTACAGAAATAATCTTCCACCGTAGCCATGGCAAAAACAATGTAAAAGAACATTTTTCTGTGTGTCAAATTTATAATCGCAATCGCTTCTTTTGGTTTTTATGTAGTGTAGTTTGGTTTTTTTTTGTATTCTTCTTATATTGTAAAATGAATTTTCCAAAGAATGAGTTAATAGATATAATTTATATAATAGGAGAGGCTCAAAAAAATTGCCTTCTTGCTCAAAGAATTTACAAAATGAAGTATCCTGATCGACGCCAGCCTAATACCCATACTTTTCAAAACGTAATGGAAAGATTTGATTCTTCTGGTACTGTTGATTATCCAAAACGTAAAGTGGTCAACAAACCAGTAACTAATGAAGAAAAAGAACTACAAGTATTGTTAAATGTTCAAGAAAATCCTTGTATTGGTAGCCGCCAGTTAGCAGCATTATCACAATCCACCGCTAATCGTACTACCAAGAAATATAGGTATCATCCATATCACATGGAATTACACCAAGAATTGCATGGACAGGATTTTGAAAGTCGTGTAAACTTTTGTCGTACAATAAATGCGGAGATTCAATTAAATCCAAATTTATTATGCAAGGTAATGTTTAGTGATGAAGCTACTTTTAGAAGTAACGGTGCCGTAAATAGACGCAACATGTATTATTATGCCACAGAAAACCTATTTTGGATTAGAGAGGTGCAACATCAAAACCACTGGTCATTAAATGTTTGGTCTGGTATTCATCATAATCGAATTATTGGACCTCACTTTTTTAATGAACCACTAAATGGCCATAGTTACCTGAACTTTCTACAAGAAGAACTACCAGAACTGCTTCAAGGTCTCGATAGGGATGAGCTCGACAGTATGTGGTTCCAGCACGATGGTGCGCCTCCGCATTACCATCGTGAAGTTCGTGCGTTTTTGGACCAACGATATCCGCAAAAATGGATTGGATGTGGGGGTTTCATTGAGAGGCCACCAAGGTCTTGCGACATCACCCCATTAGATTTCTTCCTATGGGGTTATATTAAAAATAAGGTGTATGTTAATCCACCAACAACAGTGGAAGATATGCGAAACAGGATTAGGGATACCTGTAGAACAATAACGCCACTAATTTTGTCCAGCGTCCGAGAAAATCTGCAAAAAAACTAAATTTGTGCATTGCACAAGAGGGTCGTTTATTCGAACACTTATTAAAAAGAAATAATTAATCTCAGTATTTAATAGGTAATTTTTTTGTTTCAATTTAGTATAAAAGTAAATATGTATTTGCCTTGTCGTTATTGTTGTGTTAATTTTTTCACATTATGTTTAATTAAACTATTGCCGTTGTAATACTACGAATAATATATTTCGTCATATTTAACCACATTCTGTGTATTTCTGTAGTTTCTTTTTATTATTTTACATGGCTACTATGATAATGAACACTATTTCTGTAAAAAAGTATGGAAAATAAGAAAAACTGAAATATCTCAAAAACTATTATAAATAGGTATAGGATATATTGAACAAAACTTTTAGGGTTTTTATTACTCTATTAAATAACATGAAAATATACAGGGTGTACCATTTAAAAAAAAGATATTTATTCATTTAAACTTGTTCAAATTTGAGCCGATGTGTTCAACACCCTGTAGCTTTTATTGCAAATGTTAGGTAAAAATTATGTTAACTTGTCCTTGGCCTTGCTAAATTCCAAATTTGAATATATTTGTCACAAAATTGAAAACGTTATTTAGGATTGAATTGATGCTTGAAAATGTGACTTTTTTTCTTTAAACTTAATTATCTCAGAAACTATAAAGTTTTGTTATAGTAAACTCTTAATAAAAAATATTTAAAATTATAAGCTAAATCGAAAATACGATTCGTATATAGGGTGTTCTATTTAAAAAAAAATACAACTTTATGCTGTCCTAGTTTTTTGGCTCACCCTGTAGAGTCGTAAATATTTTTAAAATCTGCGTAAAAATAAACTGTATCAAACAATAAATATAGTTTCTTTGTAAATTTCACCGAAAAGGCACAAACCTACTTCATCCAACCGTTGACTCACCCTGTACATGCTTTTTTTTAAGGAAATAATTATTAATGAAAATTTGATACTAGCAGGTACATAATTTTCATAAGAACAATAATTTTTTTTTTGCGAAACTATTTTTAGTATTAAAATTTGTTAATGCTGGCAAAATTGTAGCTTTAAAAGAAACCACGGTTACTATTTTCGTGGAAATTAACTAGTTATTAGCGCCAATAGAAATCCTAACCTACAGATAATTACACTAACATGAAGTGACAAAAATCTTCTTGTTACAAATAGTTTTCCAACTAAATTTTAGTTTGGTACTTTAATTTAAACTTATTTATTGATTTGTGACTGTTTCTTGTGTCCATTTATTTTATTATTTGAGAATATTATGACTGTTTACTTTTTCCATTAAAACTGCTTAAAGTTTAAGTTTTTGATGTATTGTCTTCGCTTTCACCTATTTTTGGAATGCTTGTTTTAAAGTGGTATACAACACTTAAGAATCTATTTAAAATCTTGATATTTAGTTTATATGCTTATACTAAATTTAAGGTTATAAACGAGTTTTTGGGTTTATAATCACTTTATGATATTAGAAGTGAGACAGAATAAGAAATACTAAAGACTATGTCACGGTTCAATTTTGCGCTTAAGTTCACTATGGGTAGCATTTAATTTAACCTTATTTTGCAAATGCTGTCATTATGGGCAACACAGTATCATTTTCCTTAAGTATTTCCCAGGGATTCTTTGAAGGAAAGCATTTCATTAATTACAGTTTCGATTAATTTTATTTACCG
This sequence comes from Diaprepes abbreviatus, assembly GCA_034092305.1. Lineage (NCBI taxonomy): Eukaryota > Metazoa > Arthropoda > Insecta > Coleoptera > Curculionidae > Diaprepes > Diaprepes abbreviatus. The sequence continues at coordinate 498,041 of JASJET010000193.1, read as the reverse complement.
TTATTTTGAACTACTTTGGTGTTTCACTACACTTTGCTTAGGTATTTTCTTATCAGTATCAAACTTTCTGCTACTCCTTTTTTGTATTCAGATAGATCTTGTTTTTTTCCCAACCATTTATTTTTACATTTGATGGGATTGTATGTATATTGGGTTGCAGAAGTCAGGAAATTTCTATTGATGTATATTACTAGCGTCTTTTATATTAAATAGCAGTGAAGCAAAAGAATTTTGTTTAATACTAATTGAACTTTTTATTTACGGATAAAAAGAGTTTTCTGTCCCTGAGGGTGCACTGATGTTCTTTCCCTAAGGGTAGACTTGTTGGTATCCCTAAGGGTGGATCTGGGTTATCCTTCTACCCAGAGGGTCGATCTAGGTTGTTTTTCAACCCAGAGGGTGGACCCAGATCTTGTGGGGTCATGTATATATTTCTTGAATCTAAAAATAACTACTGGGATAAATTTATTATTTTTGTTTTGACTGGAAAATGCTAATAATTAACAAATTGGCTTAATTAACAAATGCATTTTAGCCGACTGTTATTGCTCGGTGTTTTTTTTTTGAGCTGTCATTTCTTTCACATTTGGTAATTGAACGCGTTTAACGGAAGTCGGTTAGTGTGCAAACAGGGCCATGGTTATAAATAGAGGCCGTTTTGCATTGATTTTTTCACTTTTTCTTGGTTTGTTTCCATTGAAGCAGTTTTAGACTTCCATCTCAATTTTTAGTTGACAAATTTTTGGTATTCTGACAGTTGAGAATCGCCATGCACAATAGCGGTTCGACAAATCTCATGTGTGTTGAGATTCTTTAACATTAAGATGACCCTTCTTTCTGTCTGTATTTCCTGAACCATTCTCTAGGCAATAACCGTAAACTAATATCATATTGATCCTTTCTGCGTTAGTGCAATGTTCGGCAATAGCGATAAATGTAAGAATCAAAGGAAACATTTTAAAATTAGTAAGATATGTTTGTCAGTTTAACAATACTCTATGTAACTAATGACGATACCTATCATGAGCTCTTTGCTATAAACGTTTTTAATATATTTAGTCTATTGGCCCTTAAACACGATTCAGATTTCTTGGACTTATCCAAAGCTTGGACAAAGTGTGAAAGGTGGTCACAATGAGTCTCAGTACGCAATAAAAAGTTTTAAAAAAGTTTAACGTCCTGTATTTCGAAAGCTATTAATTTTTGAACTAAGATAAATTGAGCTAGATCCTTATATATTAGCGTCAGAAATTTGCGCTGGCGTTTTGTACTGACCTTTTTAGAGACACTCTGTATTTAGCAAGAGCTACTATAGTTGTTTATATGTATTATCCTTTTAAGTAGAGAAAAAAAAGAATATGTATAAACAGTTTGTCTCCTGCATATACTCGGGTCCGCTCTTCAAACGCGTTTCAACCACCTTATGGTTTCGTCCGTGGAGCTGTATCGAACCGAGGGCAATATTAGCAGAAAAAAACTGCTATATAAAATATAAATTCCAAAATATGTCGGTGAGATATTAAAAATCTACCGACTTCTATGCCAGACTGAAAAATATCAGCAGTCAAACGACATCTATAGAATCACCGGAGTAGTACAAAATAAAAAAAAATCAAAATATCAATAAGAAATAAAGAAATCTATCCGCCGTGTTTAAGTAGTTGTTTATATGTATTATCCTTTCGAGCAGAAAAAAAGGAAAGAACAGATTGTCTCCTGCAAATCCCACTCCGGTCCTCTCTCCATACGCGTTTCGACCACCTTATGGTCTCGTGAATTGAGGTGTATTGAATCGAGAGCAACATTCGCAAGAAACAACTCTTATATAAAATATAAATTTCAAAGTATGTCGGTAGGATATTGAAAACCTGCCGATTTCGATGCCAGATTGAAAAATATTGCCAGTTAAAAGACATCTATGCAATCATCGGAGTGGTGTGAAATTTAAAGTAAAAAAGAATCAAAATTTCAGTAAGAAATAGCGAAATCTATCTCCCGTATTTAAATAGTTATTATATATGTATGTATTCTCCTTTCAAGCAGAAAAAACGAAAGAATATATACAAACTGTTTATCTTCTGCAAATACAACTCAGGTCCTATATCCATACGCGTTTCGACCACATAATCTCGGCAGTGGAGCTGTATCAAATCGAGAGCAACATTCGCAGGAAAAGAAAAAAAGGAAGATATTAAAGACTCGCCGACTTCGATGCAGGACTGAAAAATACCACCAGTCAAACGACATCTATACAGTCACCGAAGTAGCGCGAAATTTAAAAAAAAAATCAAAATTTCAGTAAGAAGTGAAGCATTCTACCTATTGTATTTAAATAGTTGTTTATATGTATTATCTTTTCAAGCAGAGGAAAGGAAATAATATATACAAACAGTTAGTCTCCTGCAACGAGCTATTATACCAATTTATTCGGAAAAAAAAAATCTACTTTTCACACATGGTGTATTTTTCGATTAATGAATCTTAGATTTTGAATTTCTATTTGAATTGCATAAATTTCTTGTTTAACTGAAAGTAGACAATTATTAAATTTTAAATCTGACGTTTCATCTTTGTACAATCATCATCAAGTATATTACTTTACTGGCCTAAATTTATTTCCTTTGTCGATTTCCGTTTTATTTTTATATGAAAATCTATTATGTGTCATCTTTTTCTAAAGCATTAGGTCTTACGAAAAAATTGTAGAACCGATATTTTGTATATATGTATTTGAAGGTGCAGAGAAGCCTGCAAAATAATAAAAACTGACACAGTAATTTTGTGACATATAAATGGATGAATGAACTTGGCGAAACTCTAAAGATTCCTAGTTGGTTATAGAATTGGAAACATGATACAATTTTCCTTTCTCTAGTTTCTTATGCTCCTAAAAAAATGATGCTTATAACGGTGTACTAATTTTAATTCTGATATGATACAAGAAAAATTATACTTGGTAAACAATTTTTCATGTAAAATGAATATAGATCACCCCTCCAGGATTTTATTCAATAAGTTTTCAAGTTTGTAGGAAACAAAAAGATGTGAAATTGTATTAAATTTTTATTTTTTACTTTTTTGTTTTTGGAGGGAAATATTACAAATAAATCTCATTTAAAATTGCACTTATTAGTTATAGGTATTAGAGTTATTAATTAAATTAAATCGCTTCAATTGTTTATTTTATCCCTCGGCATATTATTATTTGCGGATACATATTACCTAACCGTCCACGTTCCGATCACACCGATCAATATTGGTATTGTACACAACCTAGCTATAAGTTTTGTCCCTAATGAAAATAGTATTCAATTTAAGGAAGAGATACATTAAAACTCTTTATTTATTCAGCTGAAGGTCTGTATTGGCATTCAATTTCCTTAGTAATATAAATATGTATTTTAAAATAAAAATTTTAAAATCAGAACAGCAAGTTATAAATATACATTTCTAAAATATTTTCGGAATATACTAAAAAAAATTATATCACTCAACAACTTCTACAATATAAGGACACAACGCTGATCTGTGACTTCATCACTTGAAGTCATAAAAACAAACATTATTATATGCATTTTGTTGAGTTTTTTGTTTTTTAAACGTTTTAAATTTATATTTAAATAAATTAGGTTTTAGCAAGGCTAACAATATAGATAAGAAAAACTATAAGAATATAATCATTTAAAAGGTTTTATTTCAATAATTTAAGGTGAGTATTATTTCAAATTATATAAAATGATACTTAATATTCAACAACAAAATTCTACACATTTTGTTTATCTTCAGATTGCAAAGTTTCTCCAAAACTTAGATAATGGAAGATAGTTATTGAAAAAATTGTTTTGTATTTCATCATTGAATTAGACACGTTTTATTATACATAGTGTCCGGAAAATACGTGTAAAATCTTTGATACAGACTTGACGTGAAAATAGGTAGGTCAATTTAAGCCAACTAAGTTATTTCCAATATTGCTTTCTTTAGGCGGAAGAAGACATCAAAGTTTAAGCATTTAATTTTCTTGAAAACATGGTAACTGAATTTACTGATTTATGGTGTGTGGTCTAGCACTATAACAATGAAGTTTTTTAGTGGTGTAGTGACCGGCTATAAAGCAATGTAAGTGTTATAAAAATGACGTCACTTGTTAACGTCCCTTCTGACTTTTTATGTCATGAATGTTATGATAACTTAGATATTTCTTTCGGATGAAAGCATGTACCTGGAAGCTCTTTTACTTCTTCAAAAATTTTCATTCGATGAGCGGTTTTTTTAGAAAAGAAATATTTTCATTTACATGCATGCACCAATTTGCTGTAATAATAAAACAAATATACAACCATATCTCTCAGTTTAGCCTTCTTGTTTGGCTAAACATGACCAGAAAGTTGTATTTTGCCCTTTTTATTAGAAAGATTATGCTGACCTCCTCCCCCTCATATCTTCGGTGAGACTTTTGCCTCGTTGTGACATTTAGAATTTATATACTCGCCACAGAAAATTGCTAGCCATTCCGAGGCAGACAGAGCGCCCTCAAAAGTCTACCTTTCTTCTTTAACAGGCCTATTTAATAGATTCTTTTCAATCTGACCTTGAAATACCGCTGAACTGACCTCTGGCTGACCTTGGAGGATTAAAATAAACCACGAATTTGGATTTAGTTACCTCAAAAACCTAAATATCTTTTTTTTTCAGATTTATTCACTAGAATTTTTCTTAATTTGATTTTGAAATGACCTCTGACTGACCTTGAAGGATTAAACAAACTACGAGTTCGGATTCAGCACCTCAAAAACCTATATTTTTTTTCAGAATTATTTATTGGATTTTTCTCAATTTGACTTTGTAGTTGACCTTGGAGGATTAACAAACTACAAGTTCGGATTCAGCGACCTATCTACTTCTTCAGATTTTTTTTAGTGAATGTTACTCAATTTGACTTTGAAATGACCTTGAACGTGACGTGATAGAGGTTAGCGGACCTCAGATTTAGATTCAGGACGTCTAATTACATAAGAATGAAACGGTCTGGTGAAATAGGCATCCACTTCTTTTTTTTTTATAAACCTGTGTAATCAACCTTAGATTGGATCCGAAAATCTTATTTTATTCATTCTTTCATCTACAAGACGATTTTTTTCGGTCTATTAAATATATAAATCATATCTATTAACCGATTCATTGCAAAAATTCATTATAAGATACGAGATGAACAAAATAAAATAAAGAAACACTGCATGGAGATCAGAACACGTGATTGAGTTTATAAATTAAACACTGTACAATTTTTGTTTTACATAGCTGTTTTTCATGGCTACCACGATAAAAAAAATTATCAAAAGTAATAAGAAAAATTAAAAGAAGCACAATTATTTGAAAACTATAAAGTTACCGTAGATCAAATCTTTAAAAAAATATATAAAAATGATACGTTTAAACGAAAAATGATTTATCTAAAATTTTGTCTTTCACATTTTAACTAGAACTTACTTCATCCAATCGTTGAGTAAGCTTGTGGTAGGTTGGTGTGAAATTTTAAAATTGGGGTCTTATATTAAATAACCCTTTCTAGTTTACGGAAAGGAAAGTTGCCTTACTAACTGGGAAATTTGAAATTCCTAAATATCCAAAAAGACCTTTAGCATATTTTCATATTAATTTTAGCTATACGCTATACATATTATAAATATTAATAATGGTAAAATTGAAATTTGAATACTATTTTTTCGTTATTTTTATTCTAAATCTCTAGTGTACAAAGCCCGTAAAAAAATTGCTTAATTCAGAAAACAATCACATATGGTACTAACTCCAAGAAAAGTATTTTTTGACGATACTGCATTCACTATTAACAGGCGACAGGCAAACGAAGATCAAAATTCGAGAACAACATTACGTGCAACTTTATGTTTTCCTAAAATCAGAAATTAACGAAGGAAATCTTATAATAGCAATCAATACCTACGTTGTGTTTATATTGACATATTTATTTGGCATTTTGAACTAGACGAACATGGAATTGGAGAACCTACAACGAGCTACCCGTATCATGATGGCTAAATATTATGTTCACCATCTCAAGGTATCTATGTTGAGAACTACACTTGCTAAAATTGAAGAAGGAGGAGCTTCACGAAATATCATCTACTTACATATTAATTAATTAACTAAGCTGAGATAGTTCTTCTCCAACAAAACATAAATTTTCAATCTTCACTGGCCTACAAAAATTACACACTCTTATATCTCACTAGCGAAAATACACGAACATCATCACTGTCATGTCAAACGTTGAAAGCAAGATCAAAAGCTTTAGATGATCGATATCATAAAGGTCTACATCAGCTCCACATAAATACGGAAGCATCTAATATATGGTTAAAGAACGGGTTGCTGTTTCCAGGGACATAGAGATTTTTGATCGCTACCCAAGACAAAGTTACTAATGTTTGTTTGAAGGTTGTAGACAATGTTGAAGATTGATTAAAATGTGGTTGTTGGACTTGCATTGTCTTTATTTTTATTTATTTGTACGACGTTTCGATTAGGTTGTATCTCTAATCGTTATCAAGTATAAACTGAATGTTTTGTCTTAAGACTACGAGCTTATACAGGGATTGTATCCACTGAAGCACAAAGTTTCGCTTTACTGTACACACCTCAGTGATTTGATGTTACAAAGTAGTGGTTACTTAATCTTTGGCAACCATTACTTTGTAACATCATATCATTGAGGTGTGTACAGTGAAGCGAAACTTTGCGCTCCAGGGGACACAGTCCCTATATAATCTCGCAATCCCTATATAAGCTCTTACGACAAAACATTCAGTTGATAACGATTAGAGATATAACCTAATCGAAACGTCGTAAAAATAAGTAAAATTCCGACAACCACATTTAAGTTATTAATACCAATAACTACAAGATATTTTTAATAAAGGATCCCAATATTTAGACAACTGCCGAAAATATTTTTAAAAGTCAGCAACTATTTAGTATATAACTTCTGAATGTGGTACTTAACCAACAAACAGATGAATAATATTCTGTATTAAAAACCGTCAAACGGGTATGAATTATTTAAAACATATACTATATTTGAAACACTAAGCTCAGCCCAGCCTATACTAAATAATGATTCTTTTGGATTTTAGTATGATCGGGCTATTGTTACTCACAGACAGGTGATAAATAAATACTGGACTAGACATTGTATAGATGGATAAGAGCGTCAAGTTTCATTACTCCCACCCAATTCATTTAATTTCTTCAGGCGTTCCCAGACCATCTTGGAGTTGATTACGTGAGAACTGATGGATGCTTGACTATCCAATAAGATAATAATCTTCTGCAAATGAATTTCCTGAAGCTTGTATTTTCTCCTGAAAGACATTTGGTAACTTGCCCGAGTTTTCGTGGTATCTAGTACAGGGTCCATACATTCCTATTCCAGCTTCCTCCATTGTTTTGGAGCCATCTTAATACTATTTGATTGAATTCTCGTTACGTTTTTCAATGGTATTTATGTCCTATTCAGTTTTGCGATATAACTTTGTGCTGAAGTTGAATTTTTTTTTTTAATTTCATCTTGGGACATTTCCCAATTTATTCATTTCTGGATAAGAGATTGGGGCCTTCGTTTTATGACCCCATCTCTCGTCATGCTATAGATCTCCTCTTCGCCATACTCTCTACAAGTATATGTAGAAGTATAAGGTTTAGGATTACTTCTATGGCGGCCATTAAGCAGGTTTTCATTGCTCCAGAGATTGATTCTCGTATTGGCCAAGCTGCTTCTTTTACTCCAAATCACTGACCCATATGTGATGATTGATCTCATTATTGCAATATACATTCATTGCAAGATTTTTGGGTGTATGCCTCAACTTTCCCCGACCATCAAAGATTTTGTAGCCTTGGTTTCCGTGCTTATTCCAGAGAAATTTAATGTCTAGTGTCATGCCCAAATATTTAATCTCTGACTTCCCCTAAATAGGTAGGGTTGACATTTAATCGTATTATCTGGCACCTTGCCAAGGGCAGTCGGATCAAAGAAAACTCGAACTACAATTAGGCCTCACATAAGTGGAGAAGTTACTTCCCTCTGAGAGCAATAGTGTTCTGTATTATCTCTGTCTCTGCTATTCTAGTGGAAAGAAGTTCTGCCATCTATTTGGATATAATTGCGTTTACTCTTCTGTCATCAAGAGCTCTTTTGACTACCTCATGTGGAGTGCCGTCAAAAGTCTCTTCTATATTAAGATAGACACATACTATGGTTTCCTTGTGTTCAGTGCATACTGTCCGATTTCCCTGAACCTGCTCATTTGATAAGCATGTTGATGAACGTGCAGTGGCGCCTATTCAAGAATTTCTTTTCTAATATAGTTATCAATTGCTTACTGCATCGTTTTTAAATGAGATGCTGATAGGTCGCAGGAACTTTGGGTGAGTAATGTCCTTTTTCACTGCTTTCGGAATGAAGGTAACTCTGACCCTTCTCCACAATTCTGGTATATACTCCAATTCCAGACTACTTCTCTCTGTTAAACCTACATAAATCTAATTAACCAATTTTAAATGACTCTTAAATAATCTCATAAAAAAAAATATTTATTTGAATTTAAGAAAAAAATCCAGATTAGAGGAAAATAGAATTATAAACAGAGAAGATAGAAAATCAAGAAAAAGGAATTAGAGCAAAAAAGACAAGAAAAATATAATCTCAGTAGTACATATTAGTAGATCACGTTGACAAGAAATTAAGGTTTCTTCTGTGTTATTGTGACTTTATTTTCATTCTTCTCTTAAAGAAATTGGCTGATGAAGGAAAAATTAGTTAGTCGTATTTGTATGAAAATGTTTTTTTTTATAAAGCTTGTAATATTTTGATATTGTAATTGTTTTGTAAAAGAAGCAAATTGAGTGCAGAATGCGTCTGTCAAACCTTATACCATTTGATTACTTTTTGATCACGTCTGATGTCAGACCCAAAAAGTATACGATTAGTTTCTAAATTCTTTGTCGATTAGTGATATCTAGAAGTGCTTCATAAAAATGATAGCAAAAATTGGAAATTACATTTGTATTGTTGTCCAGAAAATGTCTATGAGGAAACAACAATATTTTCGGTGCACAATAAACACTTCTAAGATATTGAGTAACATTTTTGTTAAATTTTAGTAAATTGTGCTTTAAAAGGCTTAAAGTAGTTCATCGGTTGTTATTCTCGCTAAAAATATCACGCGCGATTCAAGGCTCTTTGGAACGACATGTTTCCTACTTTGTTCCTGACGCTAACTAACGAGTGATCCGTGTATGAATAACGAAGAGATGATTCGGCAACATTACTGATACCCGATACAGGCCGAACGTGTCAGTTTCAGTGTTTGTGTCAGTAGTATTAACAGCATATAACATGTTAGAAAACCTTTAGCAGTAGAAGTACTTTCGTTATAATAATAATGTGTTGAGTATAAAAATTTTAAACCGATACCAAAAATCAAATGGAGAATTTGATCAACAGATGCAAAAAACTGTGTGTCAAAAAAGTAGCTGAAGAAGCATACGACAATGTTAATGATAAAGTACTGACTATCGTAAATTTGGCTGAGAAGGTAACAAATTTAAAGTGCTACAATTGGAAACATACTCTTGATTTAATGAATATAACTACTGAAAAACATCTTCGTTTGCACCATATTTTGTTTAGAATGTAAATTAATTTCATCCTGGTAAAATTCAAAATAGGTACTTTATATTGTGATTATCTTAATACTGGAAGTATTGAAAATTTTGAGTTGTTCTTTCGTAATGTTGAATTTAAGATTACAATCAAACAGCAAAAGAAAGAATATATACAAACAGTTTACTTGCTGCAAATAAAACTCTGGTTCTCTCTCTATATGTGTTTCGGTCGCCTTATGGTCTCGTCAGTGGAGCTGTATCAAACCGAGAGCAACATTTGCAGGAAACAACTCTCTATATAAAATATAAATTCCGAGACATGTCGGGAGGATACTTAACTTGTCGACTTTAAGATGTCGGAGAAAAATATCTCCAGTCGCTGTCGCCTTTAAACAGTTGACTATATATATATATATATATATATATATATATATATATATATATATATATATATATATATATATATATATATATATATATGTTAATGCGGATTTCCCGGATTCCTCCGTGTGAGATGCAATAGCAGTGGATATATCCACATTATGCCGTTGTAGTGCTGAAATCGCATTCAGCAAACATACAACTATATGCAACTCCGCGTATGAATGAAGTAAAATGCGAACAGTAAATGCAAACTTCTCTCCATCATATCCTTTCTGTGTTAGAGGTTGCACAGTTAGAATAAATTGTTCTAAAACGCAATTTATCCTATTCCACCACCATCGAGATGATGGCCTACCTGTACCACCATACCGAGAAGAGAGTCAAAACTTACCCTCCCCGCCACAGTGATACGGCAGAGGTACATGTTTCGTCTCTACTAGACTCATCAGGGTACCGACATGCACCTGGCTGTGCAAAGGACAGATCGGAAGGAAGCATGCACATACTGAACGCGGCTTCTCCGGCCTCCCGCCGGATGGCGTATATATGCTAATGCGGATTTCACGGATTCCTCCGTGTGAGATGCAATAGCAGTGGATATATCCACATTATGCCATTGTAGTGCTGAAATAACATTCAGCAAACATACAACTATATGCAGCTCCGCGTATGAATGAAGTAAAATGCGAACAGTAAATGCAAACTTCTCTCCATCATATCCTTTCTGTGTTAGAGGTTGCACAGTTAGAATAAATTGTTCTAAAACGCAATTTATCCTATTCCACCACCATCGAGATGATGGCCTACCTGTACCACCATACCGAGAAGAAAGTCAAAACTTACCCTCCCCGCCACAGTGATACGGCAGAGGTACATGTTTCGTCTCTACTAGACTCATCAGAGTACCGACATGCACCTGGCTGTGCAAAGGACAGATCGGAAGGAAGCATGCACATACTGAACGCGGCTTCTCCGGCCTCCCGCCGGATGGCGTATATATGTTAATGCGGATTTCACGGATTCCTCCGTGTGAGATGCAATAGCAGTGGATATATCCACATTATGCCGTTGTAGTGCTGAAATCACATTCAGCAAACATACAACTATATGCAGCTCCGCGTATGAATGAAGTAAAATGCGAACAGTAAATGCAAACTTCTCTGCATCATATCCTTTCTGTGTTAGAGGTTGCACAGTTAGAATAAATTGTTCTAAAACGCAATTTATCCTATTCCACCACCATCGAGATGATGGCCTACCTGTACCACCATACCGAGAAGAAAGTCAAAACTTACCCTCCCCGCCACAGTGATACGGCAGAGGTACATGTTTCGTCTCTACTAGACTCATCAGGGTACCGACATGCACCTGGCTGTGCAAAGGACAGATCGGAAGGAAGCATGCACATACTGAACGCGGCTTCTCCGGCCTCCCGCCGGATGGCGTATATATGTTAATGCGGATTTCACGGATTCCTCCGTGTGAGATGTAATAGCAGTGGATATATCCACATTATGCCGTTGTAGTGCTGAAATCACATTCAGCAAACATACAACTATATGCAGCTCCGCGTATGAATGAAGTAAAATGCGAACAGTAAATGCAAACTTCTCTGCATCATATCCTTTCTGTGTTAGAGGTTGCACAGTTAGAATAAATTGTTCTAAAACGCAATTTATCCTATTCCACCACCATCGAGATGATGGCCTACCTGTACCACCATACCGAGAAGAAAGTCAAAACTTACCCTCCCCGCCACAGTGATACGGCAGAGGTACATGTTTCGTCTCTACTAGACTCATCAGGGTACCGACATGCACCTGGCTGTGCAAAGGACAGATCGGAAGGAAGCATGCACATACTGAACGCGGCTTCTCCGGCCTCCCGCCGGATGGCGTATATATGTTAATGCGGATTTCACGGATTCCTCCGTGTGAGATGCAATAGCAGTGGATATATCCACATTATGCCGTTGTAGTGCTGAAATCACATTCAGCAAACATACAACTATATGCAGCTCCGCGTATGAATGAAGTAAAATGCGAACAGTAAATGCAAACTTCTCTCCATCATATCCTTTCTGTGTTAGAGGTTGCACAGTTAGAATAAATTGTTCTGAAACGCAATTTATCCTATTCCACACACAACGGCATAATGTGGATATATCCACTGCTATTGCATCTCACACGGAGGAATCCGTGAAATCCGCATTAACATATATACGCCATCCGGCGGGAGGCCGGAGAAGCCGCGTTCAGTATGTGCATGCTTCCTTCCGATCTGTCCTTTGCACAGCCAGGTGCATGTCGGTACCCTGATGAGTCTAGTAGAGACGAAACATGTACCTCTGCCGTATCACTGTGGCGGGGAGGGTAAGTTTTGACTTTCTTCTCAGTATGGTGGTACAGGTAGGCCATCATCTCGATGGTGGTGGAATAGGATAAATTGTGTTCCTTAGCAATTTATTCCAACTGTGCAACCTCTAACACGGAAAGAATATGGTTGGAACGAAGTATGCATTTACTGTTAGCATTTTACTTCATATATATATATATATATATATATATATATATATATATATATATATATCATCCCTTCAGACAGAAAAAAGTAAAATATATATAAACAGTCTATTTCTTGCGAATACAACTCTCTTCATATGAATTTCGATCACCTTATGGTCTCGTCAGTGGAGCTCTATCGAACCGAGAGTAACGTTCGCATTACTGTATTCGAAGGAAATAAACTGTTTGCAAATATAGTTTTTCGTTTTCCTGCATGAAATGAGAATACATATAGACAATTTTTGTTAGTAATTATTACATATTGTGGTAATAAAGTGTTTCATTGCAAAAATTATATCAACTAATCAACAGAAGGTTGCCACGTTAAATTAATTTCCCTACATTAAAATAATTTACTTCCATTAAAAATTTTGCATAAGTTTTCTACTTGCTGAATTGATTGGATATATGTTAGTTTAATTAAATACAGATTTATAATATTCGATTTTGTTTTCTCTCACTCCTTTTGGCCACTTAAAAAGTTGCAAAATATTGAAATATATGAATCCAGTATAGAAAGTTCTATTAACGAAATGAAAAATAAAAACTTTTGGAAAACGTTTTGTTAGTGCTAATAAGTAAGACGAAAACAATATGTTTGAAAAATTTGTCGTTTCTGAGCGCTTACTTCGTGTTTTAATTATATATTATGTCCCACAATGAGTGTTCCCATATAATAAACCCATGTTAAATGTTGCATTTTTGATATTGATTATATTTTCTATAAGATGGGCAGTGTGTCTGAAATTTCGCAGTTTTGCAGAAAATTGTATCAACCATGAATATCCGAAGTTTGAAAAAAGTAAATTTTAGTACTTCGATTAGCCGATGAATTAATTTAGGGTTTTTGAATGCGATTTTATATTCAATGGAATACTGACAAATTATTATAGTTGTATAGTTGCCCTGATTAATGGAAACTGGTATGGGAGTGGTATCGCATTCCTTTATAGGTAATTTTAATAATTTTGTGCTGGTTAGTCAGTAACCCATGTGACATAACATAAATGATGCTTTTTTTAGAGGTATACAATTTTAAAATGAAATCAAACACTCATAAATAATGTAAAAAGCTATGATTTTGGCTTTATTTAAAAGATAATTCTATGCCATTAGAGTTTAAATATGATTTCGGGCTGCACGGCTGGCTCGAATGAAGCCCAGTCGGGAAGTTCAATTTTCGATCTTTCAATCGAGCAACTGAGGCCATATATCAGCAATTACGCGACGAATGTTGACTTCCAAGTGGTATAATATTTGTAGTTTATTGGCATAGACTAGTGACTTCACATATCTACGAAGAAGGTAATCGATAAGTGTGAACTCACACGATTGTGGAGGCGAGTTCACAGGTACATTACTAGAAATTATGTGCTCATTGATTATTTCCCGTAATAAATTGATGGTGTCGCGCGCTGTGTGGCATTTTGTGTCATGTTGTTGAAATCAAAGTTCTGTCACATCAATACCATTTGAGGAACTGAGGAACGAAGAAGCCCATAAAGCACAACAAACAGTGACTTTTGATAGATGTATAGACTTCTCAATAAAGGCTTCTGGGTTTTCTCCGCTCCAAATTTAGCAATTCTGTTTATGGACGTAGCTATTCAACTAAAAATGAGCCTCATCGCTGAACAAAATTTTTCGTTGAAAAAGAGGACCAAGCTGAATATTGTTTTCGGCCCACTCGCCAAATGTACGGCTTACATGATAGTCACGCGGTTTCAACTCTTAGACAAGCTGGACCTTGTAAACTCGTAATCCAAGATCTTTCCGTGAAATCTTCCTCCAAGTGGATGGGCGCAGCTGAAATTGTTGTGCACGATGTCGAATCGACTTATTTGGGCCTTCCTCAACACTACAATCCACAGCACTAATAACTTCTTCCGTGTGCACTGTACGACGTCTGTGTGGATGCGTATTACCAACCAGAGTGTACGTAGTGAGAAAACGATCTATGGTTTGCTAAATAAGTTGCTGGGATGGACGATTATGTCGACCATGAAATGAACTGAACCATGATTTTCAAAATAAATTTGCACAATTTGTAAGTGTTGTTCTAGCATAAGTTCATTTATGGTGAAATGGCAAAACGTACTCACTACAAATCAACTGTCAACTGTCAAATTTATAGTCATTAGAAATGGTGTTGCCAATTTAAAAAGCAAACCTCTAACAAGCACCCTTTATTACCACTAACTAGTAGGTAATAAATGTTATTACTAAATTAAAATCAAATAAGTAATCAAGGTCTTATTAAAAGGACCTAGAAAAAATATATTTTGCATTTAATAAAAGCGAAACATAAACGACTTGATTAAATAAAATCAGAAATCATAAGAACAATTTCTTATTAAACTTAAAAATAAATTAAATTTCCATGTTACTTTTCTTGTGAAAAGGTCAAAGTTAAATTGGGAGTGACAAGTAATTTAGAACGTACAAGATGTACTTTCTTCGCTCTAAGATTGCCACGTGTTCTTGGAATACATTTATTTAATTACGTTAGGAATTTTAACTGATTTCAGCAACACTGATATTTTATTTAATAATAGGTATAAATATAGAAATTCTTTACAGAAAATGTCAGTTGTGCTTACTTTCGAGAGTTATTTGATGTAAACAATAAAGTGAAATTGATAATGACTAATTAGAGGTAGAGAATCGTGAAATAAAATTCACTAGTCTTTTATTTCATAAACTAAAAGAATAAGAAGAATAGGCGCTTTAGATTTCGGCAAGGGGCTTAATATCGCAGTAACATTTAAAAGAATACCTGTTTTAGATATCATAAGCTCTGCAGAATTCATTCAAATCGACAAAAACCATTCCGACGAGTTTAGATGGAAAATAAAGTCAACCTTGGAATAGAAGAAAAATCCCGTTCAAAATTTCTCCAAGTTAGAAGCATCAGCATTAAAAGAAATTCGTAAGAATGAATACATAAAGATTCTACCAGGGGACAAGGGAAATAAAATGGTAATCATGAATATCATAACGCACGACTCAAAAGTCGGAGATATCCTGGAAAAAGGAAATATAGGCTAATAGCTCATGACCCTACTTTCATCTGCTAAATAATCGTAAACCTTCCAACTATCCAACAAGTCGTAGTTCTTGGACTCTCTTTTGACGGTCTTTCAGCGGGAACAAGAGAGAGTCTGTTAATTTTCTTCTCTATTCCTCCGAAAGTCTACTGACCTCTTGCTTAACTATCACCCATTTATTTCAACAGTTTTTCAAAATTTTTTGAGTGTTACTCGACAAATTTACCCAAAACAATTTGCCCAATTCATAACAGTCGCTAAGCCTAATCATAATTTATTCATTATACATTCCTAAAAAAACACTTATGTGTGAAGGGGATTCTCCGCAATGTCCGATTAAAGAAGGACAAAAGACGAAAAATTATGAGCCCTAAAACCGTTAATATTTGAAGCGATAATCCTGAATAATATAAAAATTAACGAAGGAGAAATAATATGTTTAAACGGAAAAAAATAACATACATATGTACGAATATATCACCAAAATCATATTTATGCAATGGCAATAGCGCAAATTATCCCTTTTTTAAGACAAGTGACGTTGCTGCCGCGATTTTTTTAAAAATCTTTTTAGCCATTGTTCTTGACTCCATGACTAAAACAGTGCAAATTAATGAAATTTTATATAATACATATTAGCAAAAATTAGACTTAAAATTAAATATGTTTTCTGGAGAATCAAGAAAAATTGTCAATAACCAAGGCTGGAGTCGTATTTTATGACCTAATAGTAGGAAGTGGAAAAAGAAATTTTCGAAGAAAACATCGTTTCCTTAAATTTTACCTAATTAAAATAATTAGCTTAAAAATTATATGTGTCTTTTTTCAAAATTTTTTCCCGTTTTACTTTTGAAATGGTCGAGAATTCGTTGATTTATATTGTTTATGCCGTAAAATTATTTCTTTTTTAACTTTACTTCCTTTATAGCTCCTTTAAATTTGAATCAAATCTAAAGTATGCCTATTAATTCTTGCAGATTTGACTTGACACATCCCATATATTAAATTGCATGCCCTACTTTGGTTTCTTTCAGTTTATTTAAAGAGTACTTAATAAGAACCTTAGCCAATAATTTGATATTGATTTGATAGGAAGTACTTAAATAATTTGATAATTAAAGAAGTATAAAACTATTAAAATATTTTAAATTATTTCCAAAGAAACTCAAAATTAATGATTTATAATCAAAATCATTAACGTCTTTCTTTGTTACTGAAATAGACGAATAATAATCCTTGTTTCGAAGATTCTGTACATTAGCATTGAAAAATATGGACAACAAGCAAATTAGTCATATATTATAAATTAAGTTTAAGCTCATATAAAAGATACGTATCATACATCTTTAAATTATGATAATGATTTAAGTAATGTAACGAAATAATTTTTGTTAATATTTTTTTATTATTTTTAGGATCTTGAGGATAATAACGGCCACCACAATACTCGCTACAACGTGCTCCGTTGTTCCTCCATGTAAGAAATATGAATTTCAATGCTTAAGTGGCAAATGTGTTGGAACTCACAAGTTTTGTAACGGTGTGCCTGACTGTGATGACTCTAGTGATGAGAAACCTGACTGTTCGCGTAAGTTCAAGCAATTTTTTTTACTATAAATGCAAAAGAAAAAAATACATTTTTGTGTACAAGAAGGTAAAATTGGTAACACTAATGAAGAAAATCAAAAAAAAAACAAAGGAGTAAAATATGGATGTGATGTGTGATATTATTTATCTCATTAAAAAAAAAAAAGATGAACAAAAATTCTACAATGCGATTTTTATGTAACGTGGAATTATCTAACAACTATCACAATTGAATATTAGTAATAAGTGTTTTTGCACATATTGTAGTCTTTATGTATATTAAAAATTCTCATGGACACTAAGTATTTTTTAGAAAAAAATATATGAAACAATAACAATTTCAATTACAGGATCCTCAGGATATTACAGTCCACTGTGTTTAAGTTAGTTATGAAATGATACTTATCATCAACAAATAGTGTTGGTGCCGGCCGGCAGAAAGTGAAATTTATTAATGCACTCTTGTAGCTACTTCTGTGGCTTAATTATGTCGAGTCTACCACACTTTTACTCTCTGAAAATCTTTGAATGAGGGTCGTTTCCTCTCCAAATTTTTTGAAAGGCGTAAATTTGGCATTGTTTGAAAAATTGATACATACAGTTTTTAACAATATGTAATCAAAAGAGAAATGATTGATAAGCGCGAGTAAAATTTGTCGGACAAAAATTTGAAACGTTAAGGCTGTCCAACTTAATCGTGAAAAAAAATTTACTTGAAGAAATTTAATGATACATACCTGATTTTTTCAGGATACTTCAAGAAAAATACGTAGAATCACACTGTAATATTGCCCGACAAAAAATTTTTCCGATTTTTCAGTCCGATGCGTGAAAATCGTCGGTCCCACGAGGGCTCAGAATTTATTAATACTTGTCGGACAAAAATAAATTTATGTATGTAAGTGAAATACTTAACATATGGTATAAGTGTCCGATAAATATATCAAGATCAATCTATCGTGGAACAAAAAAATGGGACGGCGAAAATATGCTTGCATTTTGAATTATACAGTATATCGCAGTGAGAGGTTGGATGATGTTTATTTTATTTTTATCCTTTGAAATGTTGTATAATACTGATTCGAGTAGACCAGCCATTGCCCTCAACCTTCCAGTAAAGCAATGTTAATTTATTTTTATTTTCGACTATTTTTCATAAAAATCTCAATATATTTATTACAGCATTAAAATCAGTGATTATAATTTCCAGAAAATTGCACAATAATTTATATATATTATATACAGTCTCTAAATAGTGAATTATATGTAGTTGGTATAATTGTTTTTTTTTTGAAAAATATAAATTAATTTTTATTAAAAAAAAAAAAAGAAATTAAAAAGATAATTATAAAAAATAATTTCGCTTCTTGACTTATTCATCACTATCATTACCATCATCGACTTCAATATATGCATTCGTATCGCTGGAAATCTCTTGTACCTCATCATCCTCGGTTTCAGTTTCAGAATCCGATTTTTTTTCAAAATTGTCTCATTAATATATTTAAATTGAAAGATATATATTTTACTTAAAATTCCATAGACTTTGAACGCATAAGGTGAAACGTATGCATTGTCAAGAAAAAGTTATTTTTGAAAAATTTTTTTCAAATGGTTCCTATTCTTAGCTTTTAAAGTTGTCCTAGATTTTAATAATAGAAAACGAAATTATATATCAGAAACTTTGAGAAAGCATACTACCAAAACAGTTTGCTACATCGTTTTGATTTTTTAAAAACTATTGCTCTATGTATCATTAAATTAACAAAAATGTAATGCAGAGCAACAAAAATAATTATGGATTATGAGGTATATGTAAAATGACTTATTCGTACATGTGATATTTGAAGATATTTCTTCAAATAAGAAATTTGAGGTCCTATAAACCAATAATGTTGGCACGAGCTATTTATTAATATCCCCCCGCAATTTTCTGGATTAAGTTCAGTGGGACATTTTATTGTTAAATTTCGCTAAAATGCAGAAATGCCACTGATATACATAATTAGCGAGTTTAACAATCTAAAAAGAAATGTTGGTTATATTTTTTTGCGATAAAGAATTTGTAGTTGGAAATAAGTATGGAAACTCTTTATATTTTGGGTTTAAAGTATTCAGTTTCAGTTCTTGAGTACAAATTTCGTGTAAAAATATTAATTTATCATGACAAATTAACGTTATTTTTCATGTAATTTTAAACAAAAAATTTTGGATTTCTTAAAAATGGGGAGAAAAAAGTCCCTGTTTGCAAAATATTTAAATATTTCTAAAGGTGCCGTAACGAAAATAATACAAAAATATGATAGTCGTGGTGATGTAAGAAATGGGCATAAGTCGGGAAGACCTCGTAAAACTACTTCTCGAATCGATTAAACTATCTTAAAAATCCTAAAACTTGACTACAGAAAAACATCCAGACAAATAAAAAACGAAATCTCAGAGCAGTTTGGTGTTAAAGTGATAAGTAGAACGGTATGCAATCGTCTACTTGGTGGAGGTCTTTATGGAAGAGTTGCTGTTAAAAAACCGCTTCTATCAAAGAAGAATAGAAAGACCCGAATGGAGTTTGCTAGAGCTCATCTTTCTTGATCTACGGAAAAATGGAATATGGTGCTTTGGAGTGACGAAAGCAAATATTCACTATTTTGATTTGATGGCAGGAAGTATGTAAGAAGACCGACTGCCGCAAGATTCAAAGCAAAATACCAAATTGCATGGTAAAATGGACCGATTTCAATATAAAAAAGTATTAGAAAATACAATGTTTGCAGAAGAAGAGATGCCATTACGATGAATATTTCAACACGATAATGATCCGAAGCATTCGTCTAAAGTAGTGAGACAATGGATTGGTAAGAAAAACTCTACTTTAGTGGCCATCCCAATCCCCAGACTTAAACCTAATTGAACATCTTTGGGACGTCTAAGATTGCCGTATTCGAATGCAGTCCGATATTAAAAGGTCAACAACAACTGTTTAATATCATTAAATCAGAGTAGGCGCAAATTCCTTAGATGGTAAAGGGTATTCTACAAAATATAAAAAAATTGTTAGTCGTATATTTACAACATTGTTTTTTGATGAGATTTAAAAAGTTTCCATACTTATTTCTAACTATCATTTGAAAATTCCTTATGATTTAAAAATGTGAATCTCATGGGAAATAATTTTCTTTAAAAAATAACCAAACATTGCTTTATATTACATTATAATTATGCCTAGGCTGCAATAATTTGCAGAAAGAAATACAACTCGCGACCTCTAAGAGTTTCCATACTTTTTTTTTTTCACCACTGTATATGATTCTTTTACATTGTTGTAATAAATCTTCTTTCGATGGCGGCATACTTGAAGCATCGAACTCTTTTAGCATCTTTTCCGATACTGATTCACTCATATTTTTATTGCTGAATACCTTCTTAAATAACTCAAACCGCTCTAGGTTGACATCATTACTTTTTAACGAGTAAATCTTACAAACATACTCTTCTATTATTTTAAATACATTATTTGAAGTTGTCATTTAAGCAGGAGAAATGTCAAGAAGATCGATAAATGCGCTCTGGAATTTTAATTGTTTTTTAAAATCTAGAAGGGCATCTTCTTTCCTTTTCTATAAAACATTGGATTAAAATCGTAACCAGTAAATATATGGCAAACTGTTAGAGCTTTAGATAATGGCTCACCAAGCTTGTCGTAAATTTTATTAATATTCAAAACAGACCTTTTATTACTGGTGCTCATATCTACTGTGTCAATTTTCAAACATTTCATGTTTGGTAACATTAGGTTTTTAATGTTTTAAACAATAGTCATGTATTTTTTAATTGAAATAAAGTGTAATTTATTTACCTTTACGATCTATATTGCAAGAATGTACATGATTTCCATATCAATTTCAAAACGTAGGGTCATATGCAACCAAGGAATGAATATTGAGTTTTCTAGAAATCGATAACTTCTACATGCAAGACTGGAAAATTGGTCAATATTTGTCGTCGATTTACTCAATAATCAAATTTTATATATTTTTATTGAGCGATCCTGAAAAAATTAGCAGTGTATTCAAAAGTAAAGTGTATATTCATTTACAAACGCCCACATACCAAACATCCCTAAATAATAAAAAATGTTTCTTTTTATTACAGGCCTAGGATCATTTTTTTTTCTGTCAAACAAATTATTTTTACTTTCTATACTTTATTTAAAAAGAAAAAATTGAAAAAAGAAAATGATATTAATAAATTTTGGCTCCTCGCGAGACCGACGATTTCCACGCATCGGACTGGAAAATAGTAATTTTTTTTTGTCGGACAATGTTTCAGTGTGATTCTATATATTTTTCTTGAGGTATCCTGAAAAAATCAGATGTGTATCATTAAATTTTTTTAAGTCAATTTTTTCCACGATTAAGTGTGCATACAGCATTATCGTTCCAAAATTTTTGTCCAAAAATTTTTTGCTCACGCTTTTCATTGATTTCTCTTTCTTTTGTATTTTGTTAAAGAACTGAAAGTAAAATGTTTTCAAAAAACGCCAAATTTACGGCTTTCAAAAAATTGGGAGAGAAACGGTCCTCATTCAAAGATTTTTATAGAGGGAAAGTGTGGTAGACTCGATATAATTAAGCCACAGAAGAATTTATAAGAGTGTATTAATAAATTTCACTTTCTGTCGGCCGGTACTCACACTAAAACAGTTTTCTGTCTCATATCAAAGAATTTTTGCAATAATTGCGTTTTAGTTTCTTTAAAGCAATATAGCTGCGAGATCTTCCAAGTAAATGAACACGAGCATTTTTGAATTTCGATGGTCTGTATAATGTTATATTGTTCTTCAATAGAAATTTTTCTGTTTATTCTGTAAATTTAATTTTAAAAAATCTGGAGTACTGCTCATTTTGTCACATTCAGGTGATACCTTTGTCAAAATTTTGTAATCCTTCAATGACTCACGAATAAAAAATTTTCAGTGTCAGTTTTACATTTTGTCTTTCCAAGCCGAACTTTAAATAATATGTTTACTCATATATTTTTTTAAAAGGGCCAAGGAATATATAATCATTTTTTCCCCCGAAAAAATCACGATAGACAAATGTTTGTTTAAGTTTTAAGTTTTAAGTTTAACTGGTTATTAAAAATAAATCAGATAATACATAGTTTTAAGTAAATTTCATAATTCATACACCTTACTTGATGAAAAGGAAGTTTTTTGCTTATTACTTGTACACCTATTAGTTATTTTTATAAATATGTACTTATTTCTCAATTATTGTTTATTCGAATAGCCGATGTAATCGAAGATTCAATGTGATAAGGGGTTAGTCGTAAACTACCCTTCCATTAATTAAAAGTTTTAAACAAATTATTAAATCCTATAAAAATTTCATTATTTGGTAAATTCGCATTATGGGTTAGAATTTCGCGTTTGTTTTCTTCGATACTTTTTACAATCGCTTTATGCTTTTTGTTTCTGCTTTTTCAATACGACATAATTTTGATAAGTATTCTGGACAACTTGAAAATTTATTTGTACGCTGTTTGCGTTCAATATTGGTACATTTAGTTTAAAAAAAATATATCACAACTATACAATCTTCGATAAGAAATTTTATGTCCAGGATCCATGACAAAGACATACAGGAAAACCCATTTGGGTCGTTTCGATGGAGATGAAACCCAGAAAAATACTGGCTTAGATGAAAAGTAGATGAATAGTAATTACCATATTTTACTCTTTTATGATCAGTCGGAATAACCCTTTTTTTAATCTATCTATGGAGGTAAGACTTGGAAAATACTGGTTTATCAAGGTTTTAATAATGGTTCGAGTAATGGCAGCAAAACAAGAATAATAATTTTACGTTTCACCGAATTGAATGTTCGAAAATTCCTCCATGATTATCATTAAATACTTCAACTCTTCGTTCAAAATATAGAATAGTTGATAAAACCAAATGCTCTGGTATGATATCATTCTCCGCTATCAAAAATTTTTTCAGGTTATTTGGGACTCAGTAAGGATAAAAACTTCTATGACTAGCCTAAATGTGAAAATATTGTTTCTCTCAAAATTAAGTTTTATCAAAAGTTGTATTAACTCACGCAGGAATCATCGGCAGTTTTAATTAATGCGCATTTTTCGTTTACTTTCAACCTGTTTTTTCACTTTCAGCTTTTTGCCGATTTTCGTTATAGTTTTTTCGGCTTTGGCGAAACGTCAACGCTGTTTTATAAATTTTCCGCCCATCGTACTCAAGAAATATAAATCCATATTTTTTTTTGTTTATTTTTGTTTTACCGAAATATGGAGTTCTGACTTATGATCAAAGAGTAAAATTTGCTGTTCGTCTACTTTTCGTCGCGGTTAGGATTTTTCGGGAGTTATTTTCATTGAGAAGACCCAAATGGGCGCAGAAAAATCATTCTTCTATATCCTCGTCGTGAGTCCTGGACATTGAATGTTGTGTCGATGACTGACGGCGGGAAATGGTATTCAAGAAGCTGGATCCCAAATCATCTCTTTTTGAATTAGAATATTTTTTAGAATACGTCCCAAAAAAATTTGTTGTGATTAAAACCTCCATGGCTAGCAGTTAATATTCCAAGCCATATTCCGCAAACTCCCCAAGGTATGTTTGTCTACTTGACACATGAAAAATTCCATTATTTGGATATTTCAGTCTTGAAATGACCTCTGTATGTGATTTGACCGCCAATGTTATTTATACGATTGGATGGGAAATTTTCTCTACTTTCCATTTGTGCAATGGGGGATCCCGTTTGAAAAAATTAACTTTACCTTGAAGTGACGCTGAATGTCATACAAGGTCCAATTGGATGTCAGGCGTTTTCATAAAATTTATTCGGGTGCGTCTTTGAATTGGGCTATCATGTGTATATTATACTAAAATATGTTTAAAGTATTAATGCAACGATTAGTGAAAGCTATAATGGATTATGTGCAATAGGTGAGCGCCCGTGAGTAGATTTCAACGGCCCTCCATACACGACGACGCATACGTTATAATTGAAGAAACACTATTTGTTTTGTGACGAGTTTTTCAAAGGGGAGAAAGTCGTGCTATATGGATTTATTTTGGTTACGGTAGCGGAATATCGGACAGTGGACATTTATCATGCAGATGGTCGTCGGACAAATGCTCAGCGTAGAGGTATCGGTTTGGTGGTATCTACTTGCAATCGGGATATCCCTGCTCTCTGAACTGTTCAACGGTTTGACTGCCCGATGGTCGGTTCTCGGGCGCCATCCTTGGGATTAATGTGATCAAGGGCCCACGTGTCAGCCAGGGGTAAATTGCGCGTATTAGTGCTGGCTGCCGGCTGCCAATTGTTACCTGAAATGTTAAAAGTGGGAACTAGATAATGAAATAAACGGTTTTAAAACATCCGGTATTCCATACTTTTATAAAGATGTGGCTTAAACTAACTTTCAACCTAAGATGTATAACGAAATAAACAATTAAATGGTCTGGAGGGCAAGAATATATTATGAGCGCTGTTCACGGTAGCTCGTATTTTTCGGAAGCGGTAGACGGTAACTCAGCGGTATTATTCAAGACGTTATTCACGTTACCCCATAGTACACGTGTGCGACGCTACTCATGACGGCTCGTACCTAAATACTCGGTGCTTCGTGTCTAAAATCCGCGGACGCTATTCACGGCGCTTCGTACTAAAAACTCGACTGATAACGGTATATGCGATATGCTTAACAGTAACCCGGCATCGCTCGGATGTAGGAGGAGTCTCTATACGCAGCGGCGGCGAGAAACGTCAGGGCGACAGTTATTAAGCCCCTTATCAACGGACATCGGAGAGCACCCGGCGGTAAAACACATTCCTGGTCATAACGGAGATAAAACCAAACCGACGTGCGAGTGTGTATAGGTGACGATAGGAAGGAAAGAAAGAAACCGACGCTGTCCGTACTTATAAGGGTCCTCGGCAGTGATGACACAACATTGCCCGTACTTACATGGGTCCTCGACATTGCTGACCATTAGCGGAGTAGGCCGTAAGAAAGGTAGAAGACGATGAAACAGCTATACATACAAGCCTTGTCTCACCTTCATTGCAAGACCAGGAAGGCGCGATCAGGCTGGCGAGCCAGGCAGTCCGTTAGGACTGTTGACCAGGGTGAAGAATGTGTAGTTCTCTGCAAATTAATGGTCAGGTCAAGCTTAAATAGCCGGCTCGAGCTTCCACTACGCCGACGAGTGATGGCGTGGGGTGATCGTGCATACAATACAATTAAATCCCGTGGAACATACTCATGCCCAAAAATTTAGTAACTTCGTTAGAGCTTATAACATTAAAAAGCAACATTTCGCATTGCGATTAATTCCAGCTTACAGTTCTTGACTTGAACTATCAACTGCTGGGCACAGAACTTGAAAATATTTATTTAATTAAAAGTTATTTATGTTGAAAGGTAGCAAAATATTTTCATATGTTTTAGCATTTTAACTTTACAAGAGACACTTTTTATTTGGATTGGCCAAGAATTGCAAAAATATTTTTTATTTTCCAAAAAAAAAATGTTTTTTAATTATAAATCTTTCGATATTCGTAACCGAGCGATGAAAATATGATCCATTATTAAGTGTTTATCGATTCATTCATTTTAGGACATAAAGAAAAACGTACAAATTACAAAACGTATTTTTTTACTGTTTACATTTTAGGAAATATTTCTTTAGAACGTCAAGAGATGCCATTCATGTGATAAAGAATAATATAAATGTATAAATTTATTAATAATAATTGGATCGTTATAAAGTATTTTTATATTCATTGAAAATATGAGTAAAATGAAGTTCCAATTACAGCAAAACAAAAAAATATGTATTATGTACATATAAAAATATCGCTCTGATATTGACTACAAGTGGGCGATACGACCTATTTAAATTTAGCCTTGATTGCTGTACGATCCAGATGCGGATCTAGGGGGTGAGCATGGGGACGATCGCCTCCCCCAAGAGCTTTAAATTCAGAATAATAGACCCGACACTATATCTTACACTAGGAATGTGAATGCTGCTGGCATCTTCCCCCCGTCCACCATCCGCTTTCGCTTGCGATCGCTCCCTCCCCCCAAGAGCTTCAGAAAAATAATCTCGCCCAGACTGCTGCATTAGGAATGTGAATGTCTCTGGCGTCTCTCCCCCCCCCCCCCCCTTGTCGACAACTTGCGTTCGCTTATCATACTGTACTCTTGTGATATTACCGCCATCTCCCCCAAAGAGAGAGGCTGGATCCGCCCCTGATACGATCTAATAATAACAACATACTGGCAATAATAACAGACGATAAAGGACTATAAATATAGACAAAATATAGTCCAGTAGATATGATACAAACGTACGATTGACTGATTTATAAAAACACTGTTAAAAATAACATTAAATTTAATGTCCATTCTACATTAAATTTAATGATTTTGTATTTTAAATCGTAAATAATTTAAATTTACTTTTAATTTAAAGCATTTTTTTTAATATCAGTTCATTGTACGTTAAATTTGATTAAATGGTATCTTAAATGTCAATAAAGTAACTGAAAAGATATTTCACCTTCTGCGTGTTAAAATTAATTCACATATACTTTAATACTAAAGGAATTATTATTCAATATACATTGCATGAGATTCCGGAAGATGGCGCAACTTGTATCGAACTGCTTGTTTAGTATGATGTAAGCTGCTTAAAGGACTCAATTTTCTTAAAGTGAAGTGTACATACCTGCTCCGTACTGACGGGAACCGATAAGTTCGAATCTGGTCTAAATGGCGAACACTACCTATGGGAAAAATGTTCACCTTGTCCTAGTAGTTTCAGAATTTCTTTAACTGATATTAATGTTGATGCATTAAATGTAGGATAATATATCTTACATTCAATGAACACTGGCTGTATATTTAATGTACATCTTCTTTCTTCTTTCTAAGCCCATTGACGTCCACTCCTGGATATAAGCCTCTCCGATGGTCCTCCACTGGAATCTGTCTCTCGACTGCTGGAGCCAGTCTTTTCCAGCAAACTGTCTTATATTATCTACCCATCTGTGTTGTGGCCTGCCACGATTTCGGTTCGTTTCTCGCGGTCGCCATTGCAGTAATTTACTCGTCTACCTATCGGGCTGTTGTCTAGCTATGTGCCCCGCCCATTGCCACTTTAGTCGTGATATGCGTTCAATGACGTCAACTACTTTGGTTCTTGATCTTATTATTTGATTTCGTATTTTATCCCGTAACGAGATTCCTAACATTTGTCTCCTCATGGAGCGTTGAGTGACTCGGAGCCTATTTGCGTTTTGTTTGGTT
Organism: Diaprepes abbreviatus; assembly: GCA_034092305.1. NCBI lineage: Eukaryota > Metazoa > Arthropoda > Insecta > Coleoptera > Curculionidae > Diaprepes > Diaprepes abbreviatus. The sequence continues at coordinate 470,424 of JASJET010000193.1, read as the reverse complement.
AGTGTTATCGTTTCCATGCTGTAAGTAGCAACAGGTAAGACACACGTGTTATACACTTTCCGTTTAAGGTTGATTGGTGTGTTTCTATCTCTTAATACGTACTGCAACTTTCCAAAGGCAGCCCATATCAGCCCTATTCTCCTTGTTATTTCCGCCGTTTGATATTCTTTGCCCAGTTTCATGACGTGGCCTAAATGGATACTCTTGGATATTCTCTATGATTTCATTTTGAATCTTTATTTGTACATTTGCGTCAGGGCTCCTTAACTTAGTTTTCCCCAAGTTCATCTTAAGTCCAACTTTTCTTGCCTCTTCATTGAACTCTTGAATCATTTGTTTTAGCTCTTCTGGGTTGCTAGATATGACAACAACATCGTCGGCGAAACGAAGATGACAAAGATAAGAACTGTCGACTCTCAAACCTTTCTCATCCCAATTTAGTTTTTTAAAAACATCTTCCAAAGCTAGCGTAAATATTTTCGAAGAGATGACGTCTCCCTGACGCACACCCTTCATAACGTTTATTTTTTCGGTTTTTGTGTCTTCGTCGATTTTAACCTGTATATTTGCGTTTTTATATATGTTCTGTATGATAGTGGTATACCTGGAGTCAATTCTAGCATTATTAAGTGATTTCAAGATCGTCCATGTTTCTATAGAGTCAAAGGCCTTGTGAAAATCTACAAATGCCAGGTGTATAGGAATATTATATTCCTCGGTTTTTTCTAGGACTGTGCGTAGGGCTTGGATGTGATATATCGTACTAAATCCACGTCGAAAGCCGGCTTGCTCCACAGGCTGGTAATAGTCAAGCTTTTTAGTGAGGCGATTTATCAATATGCGGGTGAATAGTTTATATAGGTGGTTTAATAAACTGATAGGACGGTAGTTTTCTATATTTGTTGAGCCCCCCTTTTTGAAGAGAAGTACGACTTGTACATTATACCATTGTTCTGGTACTCTACCTTCGTATCAGCATTTATTCATCAGTGTTTGTATCGTTTTTTCAAGATCCTCGCCCGGGCATTTTCCATCCTTCATCTGTTTTAGTGCTCTTTTTATTTCATCTAATGATATCTCCGGCAAATCTTCTGATCCTACATTTTTTATTTGTTTTACTATTTTTGTTGGATCTGGATCCGTATTGATCGAGGAGTATAAGTCCGCATAGAATGCTTCCACAGCCTTTATGATGTCATCTACAGGTGTTACTGTCACCGCTTCTCTGTTTTTTAATTTTGTTATTTTGGTTCGTCCTCTTGAGAGACCTGACCTCAAAACTTTCATATTTGCATTTATTTCTATTGTTTCGTGTACTAATTTTATTTTGAACGTTCTACTGTCTTTCCTTACTTCTTTCTTGATATTTTTATTTAGTTGTTTAAAATCCTCTGTGTCTCTCTCCGTCATCCTTCGTCTTTCCATCATCTGTAATTTATTTTCACTAAGTTTCTTGTCTGTTGTTTTACACATACTTTTGTCATTGATGTTTTTATAGTAGTTTGAATTTTATCTATCATTTCATTGATGTTATGTTGTTCCAGAGTATTAGTCGATTTCAAACTTTTCGCTATTTCGTATTGGTATTCGCTTTGTTGTGTGTTCTTTAGCTGCGGGAGTTGAGTGTGAACGGATCAGCTTATATCTTTCCTGTTTGAGGTTTATGAGGAGTCTTGAACTAACCAGTCTATGATCACTGCTGGTATTAAATGTGTTTAAGACTGAGACGTCTACAAATATTTCTTTCTTGTTACAGATCACGAAATCTATTTCATTTTTAATTTTATTGTCCGGGCTTTTCCACGTCCATTTTCGCTCAGGAGGTTTCCTGTAAAAAGTATTGAGGCAGTAGAGATTTTTTGTTTTGTGGGTGGTGGACAGGATTTTGGGGGGGGGGGGGGTAGGGATCCGAATATCTCCCCGGAAGGAGAGGGGGAGGGGGAGTCATCAGAGCTCTCGTAGGCAGGGGCGCATCCCTGAAGCAGACCTATCCTTACCGGGATCGTAAGGAGTATCCACCGCTACCTATATTTAATGTATATAGTCACCTTAAAAAATAATGACCAGACTCCACATTTAATGTATGATTACAATAAATTTAATTGAAAAAGTTTATTTAAATTAATGTAGAAATTCTTAAATTTAATGCATTACTTTAACTGCATTTAAGGACCGTTTATAAAATTTGCTTCCAGCACATTTACCTTAAATTTAATGCATTTCCTTTTTACAGTGCTGATAAGCAAAGTACTAGATTTTATGGATTTGAGGTATGACATCCTACTGAGACATCTTGGAATGGCAATTTTATATAGATAATTTATTCTGTGATCTTTACTTCTGATTCATTACAGCTCTACTGATACGATCATTAGGTGGTGAAAACATTTTTGGAGAAAAAATGAAACGACGATACGCAGGTAACAAAGAAGAAGAACAACAACTTGCCAAAAAATTTTCTACGACCGCAGAGATATTTTATTTAGTTTTCAAAACATTTTTTTTACCTTCCTTACCATATTAATTATATATCTCCTGGTGATCATTAGTTGTGAAATTATGCCTAAATCAGCAAAAGTGTTTGTAAACTCCGGCAGAATTCTCCTAGCGCTGTTTTGGTTCTTCCCTATTGATGCAGTTATGGAAAACTCTTTGTTATTTGATATAAGATGAACTTTAGGCCAAAATTAAGACTAATCCGTTCTTAGAGAGGTTCTAGAAAAGATGAAGTCGTGCACTATCTACTTTTAATATATATATATATGTAATCGAAGGTTTTCGGGCATCCCGTGTATGTGCTGAGTCCCTTTCAGGACTGTAAGGCAGCTGACGTTTCGGTGAAATCTCATTCACCATTTTCAAAGCTCACTGTATGGCGTCCACGAGCGAACTGACGCCTGCGACCCCGGTGTTGTCGGTACCGTGTGCGCGTCGGACGTGTTCGTTTTCCGAATGGTTCCGAACCAGGTGGCGTGACCTGCTGCGCGTCATCGGCCCTGTTGCCAGTGTTTGTGGTTGCGTTGCCGAGTTGTATTCTCTTTTGTTACTAAGTGGTACTGGTTGATGTTTGGTAAGCAGATTTTTCCAAGTATTAGGCACGCGTTGGCTGTCATCTCTGCTATTTAAGTTGTTGGGCCTCTTTGCAATTTCAATAGCCTCCCTTATAACCCTTGTGGACAGGTTTTCACATCTCGATAGCATTTTTGTTCCCGAGAAATTTATCTTATGTCCTGTGTTTAACCAGTGTTGGGCCAGAGCAGAAGAAGTTGTTTTTTGCTTGACAGCGTTTATATGTTCGTCTCTTCTGGCACTTATTTTACGGTTGGTTTGACCTACGTAAGATGAGCTGCACTCTCCGCATGGAATTTCGTACACTCCCTGGTTTTCTAGAGGGATTCTTTCTTTAGGTGTTGGCAAGAGATCTTTTACTTTACGGTCCGTGGTGAAAATGGTTTCAATGTTGTGTCTCCTGAGAATTCTTGCGATCTTGTCTGTGGTGCCTCTTACATAAGAAACAAAAGCCTTGGAGCTATTCTCTTGGTTTTCGCGATTTTTTGGGACCAAGTGTTTGTTTTTTAGAACCTTGTCTATATGTTCTTTTTTATAACCGTTCTTTGTTAGGGCTTCCTGCAGTATGTTCATCTCCCTGTGATAATTTTCTCGATCTGCAAGGGACTGCGATCGAAACGCAAGTGATTTCACCACCGCAAACAATTGGGCGGGGTGGTTCTATATATAAACGCTGTCAAGCAAAAAACAACTTCTTCTGCTCTGGCCCAACACTGGTTAAACACAGGACATAAGATAAATTTCTCGGGAACAAAAATGCTATCGAGATGTGAAAACCTGTCCACAAGGGTTATAAGGGAGGCTATTGAAATTGCAAAGAGGCCCAACAACTTAAATAGCAGAGATGACAGCCAACGCGTGCCTAATACTTGGAAAAATCTGCTTACCAAACATCAACCAGTACCACTTAGTAACAAAAGAGAATACAACTCGGCAACGCAACCACAAACACTGGCAACAGGGCCGATGACGCGCAGCAGGTCACGCCACCTGGTTCGGAACCATTCGGAAAACGAACACGTCCGACGCGCACACGGTACCGACAACACCGGGGTCGCAGGCGTCAGTTCGCTCGTGGACGCCATACAGTGAGCTTTGAAAATGGTGAATGAGATTTCACCGAAACGTCAGCTGCCTTACAGTCCTGAAAGGGACTCAGCACATACACGGGATGCCCGAAAACCTTCGATTACACATCACACCCGTGAGAATATCCGACATAACATATATATATATATATATATATATATATATATATATATATATATATATATATATGTATATATGTATATATACTGGCGCGGATCCAAGGGGGGAGGGCCGATTTTTCCTCTTATACTATAGTTTATTCATGAGCTAGAGAGAGTAATAAATCATTTTTTACCCTTTTTTTTTTCTTCGCAAACTACCTGTGTTCTTTAGTTCGGTGTCTTTGGCAAAAGTTATCAGACACATATATTTTTTAAAGGAATAGGTTAGAAATTTTAGAGTCAAAGATACCGGTCTATAATAATGGACTATTTGGGTTGGATAACAATAGATATTTGGATGTGTGAAGTGTTAAAAAGGATTTTAATCCTTGTCATAGGCGTCGAAAGGAGGTTTATTTTATCAATAAGTATTTATGGCATAGAATATTATTTCGGTAATAAATTTAAAATAAAAAGTTTTTATAATATTATTCTATTTCTTATGATTTCTTAATAATTCACATACATAAGAAAATATAGATAATTTTGACATATTTAACACAAATCATAACTGTATTTTTATTATTTTTAAGTTTGGCATAGAAACCGTTTTATGCATATTCAGACTAAAACGTAGCCTTTTTCTCTCAAAAAATTCTAAGTTATAATTTAAGTACTTACAAAATACCCATTGTCAAAAATATAATAAGTTAAACATATATAAGAAAATAAATTCGCCCATATAATATTAAATTTTTTTTGGAGCTATCGGTCATTTTATTATTAATTAAAAACATTTTTAGGACATTTGACGTTTCAGTTTATTTATTTCTTAAACCATCTGCAGAATTACAATTAAACACTAAAAAGGGATTCAAATGTAATTAATTTTTATATGTTACAGAAAATTGAAATAATAAATTGTGTTTACGCTGGTAAACAATACGTATCTAATTCATAATCAAAGTCAGTGAAGCAATCTTTGCTCAAATTAATTATAATTGTTCCTCTAACTCACCGATCATTAGATCGTGTTTCCACATTTTCTTTTATTCTTTTATTATATGGATTTTTCCCAATATTCTGCAGTAACTTTATTCAAAAAAATCGTTCAAAAGTTTAGTTTAAATTACTAATTTTGGAAGTTGTGTTATTTCTAGCAATCGCCCCTCCCCGTCTCAAGCGCTTTGAGTTCAGGAAAATAGAACCGATTCTGCCTTTTATATTAGGAATGAGTATGCTGCTGGCACTCCCCCTTGTTGACAACTCGTTTTTTATGCGATAGCCCCTCCCCCCCTCCAAGAGCTTTGAATTAAGACAAATAGACCCGATTCTACCTCTTATACTAGGAATGTGTAAGCTGCTCGCATCCCCCCCATCTGTCGGGAACTTGTTTTTTCTTGTGATCGCCCCCCCCCCTTGTCCCAGAGCTTCAAATTCCGAAAAATAGACCCGATCTTGCCTTTTACACTATAAATGGGAATGTTGCTGGTATTCCCCCCCCCCCTCGGTCGACAACTCGCTTTCGCTTGTCATACTACACTTTTCTGATATCACCGCCCCCCCCCCCCAAAGAGAGAGGCTGGATTCGTCCCTATATATATATATATATATATATATATATATATATATATATATATATATATATATATATAGATAAGTTTTTATCCGTGTAATTTAAAAAAAATATATTTACTTGTTTGGCTTTGAAACATGCTAAATGGTGCTCTTATGGGGGGATCGTTTTGTGCGACACGTGGCTTTTGCTTCTAAAATTAGCAGTTAGCCTGGTTGCCAGTACCGAATAATGCGACCCCTGTCCTTTTTGTTGCGCATTTCGTGTACTTAATTGTATATATTTCTGTTTTAGTTCACCGTCGCCAAACATATGGCGGTTTTTACAAACTTTGTTAATTTGTGTGTGAAGTTCTTGTGTTATCAAGTGAACCATCGAGATGTCGCCTTTGTTGTCTTATTTGCTGTTTTTGATTTTAAATTCGGCTTTATGGGATGCAAAGGCACTTTTTAAAACGACAATGATGTGGATTGACAAATTTCACGTCCGCTTAGCCAAGATTTTATTCTATATAAATACATATATATATATATATATATATATATATATATACATATATAAATATATATATATATATATATATATATATATATATATATATATATATATATATATATATATATATATATATATATATATATATATTGTTGCCGGAACCTCTCTCTTTCGTTCGTTTTTGCTATTAATTTTGTCCCTGAAAATGTTTTCCCCGGAACCGAAACGTCGCGTTCTGTCGGCGTTGCGGCTCTGTTAATCGGCGTAGATCCGATTAAGTTTGGCGAAAATGAACTTTCTCGATTAGTAGAAGTTTCGTATGACACAGAAATATGTCTCTGCGTCCTTGCTCCGTGCGCAACAATATTTGTTTTATGCGGGAACTGGTTAATAATATTTGGGGCGCTCTTGGTTAATCTTAATCTACCTAGTTTATAAGTATCCCTGTTTCTATCAATTTGGAAACCTTCCTCAGGGTTAGACACCGATTCGAAGTATTTAATTAATTCTTTCACGGCAGTATATTTTTGTTCTGTCTGGTCTATAGTTTGTAGGGAGTTTGGGGATTGAGAGTTTGCCGTGTGACGAAGTAGGGCGGCAGGTTTCCCCACCGCCGAGGTCCCACCAATTCCACCCGGGAAGTCCATATGACCACCCGCCTCATTATACACGGACTGATGGGATGTTTCGTGACGGGACATATTTTTAAGAAAAATAATATTAAATTAATATTGGGGCAAAAAATTTATAAAAGATTTAGTCACGATTAATTACTTGTCACGGTGGGATTTTAATTAAATAGTTTTTTGCGTTAGTTATAATAACAGAAAATTAATAATGTAGAATGTCTGTTGTTATGTTTAGTCTGTCGGCATCAATAGGTCTGTTCTTTATACCTATCGTTGTTGATAATATAAATTTAACAATAAAATAAATTTTAACAGTTCAAATAAACTTAAAATTCTCAAACAAAAATTACAAAAAGTATTTTCTAGAATAAAAGTAATAAAATTAACTTGTTCCGAGATTTCTATTAAAAGAGAATCTCGTTACAAAAAACAAACAAAACGTAATAACTAAGTATAACAATTATAACGAAAAATAACACAATTAATATTAATAAAATATTCGTGTTAGCAAGTGATTAAGATTAAATCTGGCACTAATTTAATCCGAAATTTTCAAAGTATTAGAAATGTCGTGATAAAAAGTTTTAATACGGCAATGGGTTGCTAGAGCTTCTACCTGCGGATGCAAACTTGCGACGTCGGCCGTCGGCAAGCGGCTTGTTACCGACAAAAACAAAGAAACAAAGACGTCTGGGCGACAGGCGTCTGGGTTTTTCCCAACTTGTAAATTTCACTTAATATTTTGATTTTAAACAAAGAAATGTATTTTAGTTAGTCCACGGTTTTTTTTACAACGTTATAAGCGAGATTATAACGTTAGTATTTTTAATTGGGTATACTTGTTTATGCAATTATTAATTAAAACTTGTCACAAACAATAGGTTCAACACGAAAGTCTCAAGTTCTAGTTTTTCAGTTTCACGCGAGGAAAGTCTTTATACGATTAAGAATAATAATAATAAGATCAAACTCAAAGCAGAGTTTTTACGCGAAAATCTATCGCTGGTTTTTCCCGTAGAGCCGAACACTTATCGGACCCTACGGTTAGCCTGGCACGAAGTTTTCTAAAAGAACAAACAAGTAGGACTTAAGCGCTCCTTTGGAAAGCGACTTTCTGCTTTCCAAACTTACCAAAGTACAACGTTTGGTTGTTTTGCTTGCCTACTTGTTTGCTAAAAAACAGAATTACTACCCTATTCGCGAATGGGCGCTATCAATAATTTCTCTTCTGGAAGAGAATCTAGGCATAAATTTCTTGAGAGAAATTAAATACTCTAGAGGCTCTCCTATTGAAGATCCCCGGGAATTTTCGCTAGCTATGTGCAAATGCTAGGTACTAACTCCTCGGCAGCGATCTCGCGACGCGTGGACAACCCAGCGAAATGCGTGTAGATTGTCTTTCGAAACTGAAGCCCGAATCTTAGCTTGAGGTGTATACTTCTTCTATCCCACGATGTCAGGCAAGAATAAGAGAGTGAATGTAATTTTGGAATGATATTTATACTTTTCTGAGGGTTGATTTGGCAACCCGCCCTGAAAGTTACGCGGAGCCAATCAGGGTGGTGCCGTGTAGGGGTGCGAATATGCACTTTTTAATATTTAAAATTTACAATAAATTAACGCTGAAATTACAAATGTTGCGTATATATGTCAGAGACCTTAATTACCCGCGCGAATTAGTATATGTTTTGTCTACGAAAGTTTATCCTTTACTGTCGTTTTTGCCGTTTTAAGTTTTCGTATTTATATGAGGCAAACTTCCAACCGCTGCGCCGAGTCTGGGCACGTGACTGGGGTGGAGTTTGCTAAGGGAGTTGTGTGTTAGTTAAAAGGAAAAATTTCAACGTGTTTCGCTTATTTTATTTTGGACCATCGCCATCTAAAACACGTTTTACAACAATATATATATATATATATATATATATATATATATATATATATATATATATATATATATATATATATATATATATATATATATATATTATTAACTATCTGGCATCTTTTTTCCTATCAAGCGAACTTCTGCGAGAAAAGCAGTACTTCCAATCCTACGTGGCATAAAATCTTTTATTTTTACTATCACACCACTCTTCTTCTCCGTTTTCTTTTTCGCGCCATTATTACGTACTGTAATGCGTTTTTTAAAATCCATGTTTTTGTTTTGTATTCATTTATACAAACTTTAAAAAATCCTTCGGTAGTTGCATATTTTCTTTAATTAACCCCTCGCACTCGTATCTGACAAAACACAAAATTTGCGTCAAATTCGACGTCTGTTGACTCGTCGAACTGAACAGCAAAATTTTCAGGTTAATTTTACCTTTTCAAGAATTTGATCGTGAACATTAGCCATTTCATTAATACGACTTAATATTGTGTCATTTGAAATTGATAACTTTATGCTTCTTCCGAATTTATCATTGCATCGATCATATTAACAGCAACGGATAAAACGAGCTTGTTTACAACCCTGTATGGTTTAGACTTCCTGGTCACTCTTAATCCTACTCACTACGACTTGATTTGTTGAGTTTTCAAGATGAGTGATTTACGCTCGAAAAACTCAAGTGATTTGTTTTGTAAAGACAGGTATTTTGGTTCCAGATGAGGAACTAATTTGGGAGACTTCATGCTTTCAGCGGAAAAAACTTGATACCAAACAGCATATTGCAGTTTGTCAACCAAGGCAATAAAATCATTTTTTAAATATGTTTCATTGTACGCGGTGTCCCATTTTCGACACTTTTAAGGGGTATTTTGCTTGTTTTGTTCTTTTTCTCGAGGTACTACTATTTTTTGTTCCCTTTTTTCTTCTTTGCTCGAAATATCAAAGTTTCTGGCTTCCTTTTTTTCTTTCTTTTGCTCGAAGGACAAATTTTTACTAACTAACTGTGGCAGCAACTCTCTATGTTTAGATATAGTAGAGTCATTGTAGAAGTTACTAATAGTAGCAGCAACCCCTATGATTATTACTACAGAGGTTGCAGTATGGCGAATTTAGTGAGTAAAAACATTTTTAGTTTAATACTGATTTATTAACGAAACTTGTAAATATACAAATTAAATCGCTTACCTAGTTTCCTAACGTAATAATGTTTATAATAACATTATAGAATAAATAAAACAATTAATATGATTATGTTAACAATTACTGACCCAGTTTTCCAACGTGCTGATTTAGCAACATGTGTTGGAATACTGGGTAGTAATATTTTTTAATTTTATGCAAGATGAAAAAATATCTATAATATTAGATTAGACACTGAGTAGGGAGAGGCATCTTACTATTTGTTTCTGTAAAAACATAATTGACAATGTAACTCTTTCTCTCTTTCCTATGTTTTTATTACCAAAGTTCCAGGCTTGTACGAACCTACCTAAGGGCGCTCGGGAGGTGCGCGAAGTACAGAAGATTCGAACTGGTAACAGGAATACAAGGAGAAGGGGTTACATAAGTCTTATAGTTTGGTATTTGTGGCTGTGTGCGCAGCAAATCAAATACAAAATTAGACTAGCGAAAAGTAAATTACTGCAAGAAGAATGTGAAGAAATAGACGAGTATCAGAGAAAACATGATAGTTTTAATATGCACAAAAAGATAAAAAAGATAACTCATAGTAACAGAAAGAGAGAACCGACACTGCTTAAGAGTACAAAAGGCAAGCTAATCTTAAACACCCAAGAGAAACTTAAAAAATGGACAGAATACATCAAAGACCTGTTTAAAGACAATAGAGTAGAGCAGATGGATATTGAAGTAGAAGATAACGAGGCATTAACGATACTAAAAGATGAAATAAAAGCAGCTATAAGAAACAACAAAAATGGAAAAGCACTAGGTCCAGATCAAATCCCAAGAATTTTTAAAATGCATGAATAATGATATCATGGATATATTGTTAGATCTGTTCAACACAGTATATAAAACGGGGAATATACCCAGAGAATGGTTACTCTCCACTTTTTGCTCTATTCCAAAAAACAAAAATGCAAAAGACTGCAGCGAATATAGAACAATATCTTTGATAAGCCATGTACTCAAGGTGTTTTTAAAAGTAATACACGAAAGCATTTATAAAGAACTTGAAAAGGGGATAGATGATAGTCAGTTTGGATTCAGAAATGGGCACCAGAGACGAGTTGTTTGCACTTAATGTGCTTTCACAGAGGTGTATGCATATGACCACCGATATACACATTTGTTATGTTGACTTCGAGATGGCTTTTGATAAAATTAGACATAAAAAATTAGTCGACATTCTAAGAAGAAAAAACATAGACAACAAAGATTTAAGAATAATAACTAACCTACATTGGAATCAACGCGCATAAATAATAGTAGATAACGAAACAAGTCCTGAAATTGAAATAGGAAGAGGAGTGAGACAAGGATGCATTTTGTCACCCCTACTATTCAATGTGTACAGTGAATCGATTTTCGAAGAAGCACTGTTAACGAAAGGTAAGGGAATAAAAATAAACGGAAGAGCTGTAAACAACATAAGATTTGCAGACGACACTGCTATCATAGCTAGCTCCGCTGAAGAAGTCTAAGAATTAGTGAACGAAACAAATAACGTTTGCGAGCAACAAAAATGAACACCAAAAAGACTAAATATATGGTAATAACTAAAAAACAAAACAAGCATAAAGTTGCGAGGTGTGAATTTAGAAAAAGTGCAAAAATACAAATACGGGGGCATATGGATAACAGCAAATAATCAACAAACAACAGAAATAAGAACGAGAATAGAAATGGCAAGATGTGCGTTTGTAAAACTGAAAACCATTCTGTGCAGCAGAGATATCACTCTAGAACTAAGAATGAGAATTTTAAGATGTTATGTATTTTCAGTGCTGCAGTATGGGTTGGAAGGCTGGACACTAAAACAAGAACACATAAATAAACTGCAAGCGTTTAAAACGTGGTGTTACAGAAGGATGTTGAGAATATCTTGGACGGAGAGAAAAACAAACGTAGAAGTATTGCTAGCGATGGACAATAACTATGAAATAATTAACAACATAAAAATAAGGAAACTGCAATATCTTGGACATATAATGAGTGGCCAGCGATACGAGTTGCTTAGATTGATCATGCAGGGGAAAATAGAAAGAAGCAGAAATATCGGAAGAAGAAGAATTTCATGGTTGAGAAATTTGAGAGAGTGATTCAATTGTAGCTCAGTAGAACTTTTTCGAGTAGCAGCAAACAGAGTGAGAGTGGCAATGATGATATCCAACTTCCGATAGGAGATGGCACCTGAAGAAGAAGAAGAAGCGATGTTTCGATATATATATATATATATATATATATATATATATATATATATATATATATATATATATATATATATATATATATATATATGTAACTATCCACTAACACATACATCCGGAATTGACAATTCGTCATTTAATATATAGTCAAATAAATCTTTTTTTTCACGATTCGAAAGCATGTGATCACGCTCGTAAGAGTTTAAAAATAAAAACAATTCTTGATATATCTCAATACTGAAAAAAAGACGAATCATAGCCGTGTTAACTAGCTGATAAAAAACTTTGATAAGCGTCAAATTACCATACTCTAGTGACGAGGTAGTAGCATTTTTTACTTAATTTTCTGCTATCTACTGGGCCGCAATACTAAAAATATTAAGAAACGACGGATAAGAACTTGCTAAAATATCATAAAAAATTTTTGAGTAGTGCACTGACTTCGTCTATTTCCTTATTTATTGTAGATCACAAGAAAAATGTTCACCACCTATTTTTACATCGTGTTAACACCTACTTTTCAGGAATGAAAATAATAAAACATTGAAATAAATACAGATATTACCAGAACAGGCAGAATATATCCAAATCGATTATATGAAATATAATATCAAGCAAGTTTTAATTAATATTGTCAAATTTATTAATTAATTTATATCAATTTCTTTTCAATTAACTCCAGGTAATTAAAACTGTTTCAGCAAAAGTTTTTGTTTACATGAACAAATCCTGTTTACATTGCTTGGTGGAAATAAAATGAAACCGAAAATATATTTAGAGGAAAAACTTTCAAAAATGTTGCCCTTTTACTGAATAAATTATAAAAATTGGTTAGTTATTGTAGTTCAATAAGTTTAAAACAAAAATTTTATTTTCTTATAGCATTCAAATTTTTAACAAATTTTTTAATGGCGACACTTTGACTCGGTGCTTCTCCGAATTTAGAGCGCTACGTCACCACTACTATAAAAGCGAAAAGTCAGCTGTAAAATTAAGGATATTACGGGTTGCTCTTTTGAAGTCAACTCGTCCTTTTTCCTATTGAGTCTAGGGAGCGACGTTGACTGTTTATTTTTTTAGGCAGCTCGTGGTTCTTAAAGTAGATTGTCTTTCACAACGCAACATTATACAGACAATAAAGATTGTTCACGTGTCTTAATTCCTGAAATTGATATGGTTTATAAAAAGGCGAGGTTAGCGGCGCATGAAAGTTACTTAACTGATGATTCCTGATTTAAAAATAATTACCAGAAGGTGATAGTGGAGATAACCTGATATTGACATTGCTACTAATAATCAGCTTCATGTTGGCTATAAAGTTATGAAAACCCTCGTTTGACAAATAAACCCGAACGTGACAATGGAGAAACAAATAATCCCGAATTTGATTTACGGAAAACGGTTCTGAATTAGAAAAAAAGTAAGAAGCGAAAATAAAACTTTTTCCTAAATAACTCATTCTCTAGAAGAGTTACCAAAAAAAACTTAATTAATCTTCGTTAACTCTGAGCTTCACTCATTCTCCTTCTATCGCGGTAAGCGGGAAGAAAGGTAAGGCGGCTAGAGTTTTCATTCTAGTCGGGAGGTTTGGCGTGACTTCACTAACAACCCTTGATTTGTGTGAAAACAAGTAATTGATAATGCAAAAAATTCTTACAACAAATTAATCCCAACGAAAACGAACTTCTGCGTTCCCGAAGGATAAAATTAATCCAATAAACTCGGTCAATGCGTAAATTGGTCCATATTCTCAGAGATGAGTACAAAAATACCGAATAATGGCGAGGTGCGTTGACGTCTCGTTAAAATCGAGAAATAGTTAAAATTACGAAAGATTAACTAAAGTTTGGTAAATAAAACCGTTAATACAACATGGAATCCGAAATGGGACATGATTATTATTGACGTTTGTTTAAAGGTTGTAGACAATGTTGAAGAATGACTAAAATGTGGTCGGACTTGCATTATCTCTATTTTTATTTTTGCGACGTTTCGATTAGGTTGTATCTCTAATCGTTATCAAGTATAAACTGAATGTTTTGTATTAAGACTACGAGCTTATATAGGGACTATGGTGATTGAAGCGCAACGCTTCGCTTCTTTTTTTTCATATTGGGTTCCATATATATTGCCGCAGCCTCAGAACATTTTATATGGTGTTGTTTATCTCAGGAGTGTTCTGCAATATCTGATCTCGACGTTTCCTCTTTTTGTGTATGAGTTTTATGTTCCTTAATTCTAACTTTTAGCGGTCGTTTGGTTTCTCCAATATACATTCCACCACACTCACATGGAACTTTGTAAACACATTTCTTATCGGTAGTTTTAGGTCTTGTTTTTGTTAAATGAGCTCTAAGTGTATGTCCTGATCTAAAGGCTGTTTTTATATTATAACTAGTGACATTTCGTCTTATTTTCTCCGACGTTCCCTTAATGTACGGAACTGTGAAGAAGGAATGTGTTTCTTGCTGTCCAGTGTTCGTTGTTCTAAAATTATTTATAACATCGTCAATTAGTTTTAAAGGATAACCGTTCTGTTGTAAATTGGATTTAATATTTGCTACCTCTTTTTCCAATGCTTTCCATAATTTTCAAATTTAGCCAACGGGTTGAATATGCATATTTATTTGTATTACCTAATTTATGAATATTATTCTGTATTTTGCCGTTCTCTCAAATTAGTAACGAGAAATAATGTTTCATTTAAATACTTTATACTTAAATCTATTTCAAAATAATTTTATTTATAAAACTGTTAAATTTGGTTTGGGCACTTTTAAGGATCGATATTACGCAATTAAATTAAAATAAATATATTATTTTCCTGTTAAGAGTAACAAGAAACAAAATTATAATAAACAAATTAACGTGAAAACTCAGCAACGCAAAACTCATCGCTTTCCAAAAATGAAAACCCGGAGAAAATTATTTCGGTCAGCGTCTGTCCTTCGTCTTAAAAGGGCGTTGGAGCTCGACGGATGTACCAGGCTTAAAATATAATTTATTTTTTTCTTCTCACTTCAAAGAAAGAAGACCAAACATAAGTAGACGTTTGGGGCATGATTCAAGCTTGAACAAGTGATCAACCTTGATCCGATCAACGAAGGTCCACGTACGTCATATTCCCACTTGCAATACTGCCAAAAAAAATTTTTGGGAATACTAAATTGGTTATTGCTATAACCACGGAATAATTTTTATTAAATTATTTTGAATTTGTAATCATTCGGTTTTTATTTGTAACAATATTTGGTATGAAAAAAAAAATTAACCAAATATTTTATTCTTCGTAACTTAAATATACTTAACTTGTTTCCTAAACAACATTTTAATGTAAGGGCCGCTAAACGAAATTACGTTTTATTTTTAGTAACAAAAATTACCTAATTTGGATAATCTAAATGCACGAACTAAAAAAATTTAGTCAATTATACGAAGTTATTTTTAAGGGTGCACAATAACCACTAAAACCACATTGCGGGCCACAGACACAGAGTGTTATATACGGGGTGTTTCCAAATCAGTGCGAAAAAATTATGACGAGCTATTCTTGTGCAAATTTTAAGCAAAAAAAAAATTATACATATCCGATAATGCTTAGTTTTCAAGATACAAGGTGTTAAAATTTACTATTATTTTTAATTTTTTAAAGTTTATATCATTTGTTTTTAAAGATGATTAAGTCAAATTTGGAACATATTACACTTTTTACAACTCTTACAAAAGAACTATTATTATGTGAAATAATATACAGAGTGGTACTTTTTCCGAGTCCGTAAAATTTTACCCTCTCAAAACTTTTTTTTAGAACGCCACTGACTCAATTTGATTACCCAGTTAGCTTTACCATCTTATGTATTTAATCGATATTTTTATTCTCAAGTTCTTTAATATTTGGTATAAATTCCTTTATTTTTTCTTTATACTTGTCTGTGTTATGTTGGAGCTTTTCCATATCTAGTTTTTGTGTTTAACTGATTTTTTTTTCTGGTTTCAAAAAAGCTGTTGATTTGAATCCTTGCTCTTACAGTCCTATGGTCGAGAATTGATTAAGCATGGTTACGTCTGTAACGATGCTTTTTTGTGTCGAGAGTATATAGTCAATTTCATTTTTGGTTTTACCATTGGGATTTATCCATGTTCATTTTCGTTGCGGTTTCTTATCAAAAAAGGAATCCATTGCAAAGAGTTTTCTTTCTTCTGGGTAATTCATCAGGGTAGTTACTCTTTCATTTCTTATGCCATATCCATATTTTCCAATCATCGTCTCTTCTTCATTGAGTCTCTTCCCCAGTTTGGCATTGAAGTCACCCATTATCAGTGTTAAATGGGTCTTCTGTTCTTTCAATGATGATGTTATTTCTTCATATAAAATTTCAATGTCTTGGTCTATATATACGCTAGTAGGTGTGTAAACTTGGATAATTTTCAGACATGTTCTTTTAATTTCATGGTAAAAAATGCTACTCGGTCTAATATGCCTTTTATTCTTTGGACATGTTGTTGATGATAAGCTCTACTACATTTTTGCTATCGTCTGTGTTCCTCTTGAAGTAGAGTGTGTTTCCGGAACTCAGTTGCACTCAGGCTTCTCCTTTTCTTTTAACTTTCGCTATTCCTATTATATCTCATTGGATCTCGGAGAGGTCTTCGTCTAGTTCATTTATTTTTGTGCCCTTGCTCTTTTGTCTTATATTATATATACCGATGTTAAATCTTATCGAATATTTTCTTCCCCCAGCATTTCCATTAACGTGAACAAATGCATATCTGATATTTCAAAATTTGTAAACTCTGCCATTTTTCCTATTTTTCTACACTTACTTGACATTAAGAGTACATAAAATCAATAACACTTATCCACAAAAATTATAACACATTATAACAAAAAACAATATGACAAATTAGGTGTGAACTTATTTGACAATATCCTATTAGATCTTATCGTCCCTTGAAGAACCACCCCTAAAAAACTTAATTTAAGATGCATCTGAACATATTTTATTTTTTTGCGGAAAAAGTATCCCTTTGTATATTATTTCAAATAATTATATTTTTTTATGAAAACTATAAAAAGTGTTATGTGTCTCAAATTTTACTTAATTATCTTTAGAAGAAATGATATAAATTTAATGAACAAAATATATAAATAAAATTTACACTCTGTATCTTAAAAACCAAGCATTATTGGACATAGGTTTATATGAATTTTTATTTTTAAAATTTAGCTCAAAAATAACTATTTAAAATTTTTCATATTTATTTAGAAACACCCTGTATAGACTATAGGACAAGACGGTACATATCATCATCGAATGCGAAGCTTTAACTTACTGGGGATACCTTCAATCAGGAACATTTATATCCAGAAGTTAAACTAGTAAACAGGCTCCTACATCTGATCAGAACAATCAAATTGTTTACACAGAACAGATATAACAGGCGACATAATAAGTCTTAAGCCTGCAGTGTAAGAGCTCCTCAAGAAATAGACGGATTGTGTATTTTAGTGTATATTTTAAATTATTATTATCGGTCAAGTCCTTTCGGTCTAACTTAGACCATCCTCAGGGCTCAGACCTCGTCGAAGGGCACTCCTTAATTCTGCCATTTTAAGAACAGTCTCCAACAACGGCAGCGTAGCCTCCACACAGAACAAATCACATATACATTTAAATGTCTTTTGAGTTGTTATTGTAAAGGTTTATTATTTTAATAATGTTAATTTATACAGTGTTTTGAATGTTTTAATTTTAATTTGAAACAGATTTTTTTTTAATTTAGGACAGATTTATATATAAATGATCTACCGAATACTACCTCTTTTTCTTCTGGGGTTGTGTTGTACGCTGACGATACAACTTTGACTAATAGGAACCCCGATTTAACGAACCTTCAGCTTGAGATGCGTGAGGTACAGTCGAGGGCCTCGCTGTGGTTTGATGTTAACCAATTGTGTCTCAATGTTAGAAAAACTAAAAGTGTCATATTTGCTCAAAAACAGCTGACTGGTGATCTACAAACTGACTTTATACGTCTGACAAAGAGTCGATATTCTGTCAATTATTATGGTCCTCGATTTTCCTTTGCATCTAAAGAGCCATTTGGTCTGATTAAAAGCAAAGTAAAAAAATATATTGATGCAAAATAGCTTTTATTCGCCCGATGATTTTATTAATGCAGACTTTGCGTGTTATTGAAATATGTTGATGTGATTGGGAATGGATATTTTAATGTTTTTTGACGTATCTTTTAAGTCATGTTTGTCAGCGTGATTTTTGTTGTATCGTGTAGGAATTTTATTTTTATATGTTTATATTGACGTGTGTAATATTGTAATAATTTAGAAACAGAACAGCAAAATGTCAAGGAGGGAGGAATTTTGAAAATGCCTTGAATAAAGGGCGAAACGTCAATTGTTTTATGTATTTATTAAATATAGAACTTAAACCCAAGAAAAGACAAAATAAAGAAAAATGATATAATCTATGGTTCAAAAATCAAGAAAATATATATATATATATATATATATATATATATATATATATATATATATATATATATATATATATATATATATATATATAATATAAAAAATAAAATAAGGAATTCTCGGCTAAGACCGTTCATAAATATTATTCTCATGCTAAAAAGTGCGGAGATCTCCAAAGAACATGGAAACGGTCTTAGTCCGCCTAGCCGAGAATTTCTTATTTTATTATATATATATATATATATATATATATATATATATATATACAGGCACGGATCCAAGGGGGGGGGCGGTGGGGGCGATCGGCCTCCCCCCCCAAGAGCCTTAAGTTCAGGAAAATTTTCTCGATTTTGCCTCTTATACTATAGTTTATTCCAGAACTAGAGAGAGTAATAAATCATTTTTACCCTTTTTTTTCTTCGCAAACTACCTGTGTTCTTTAGTCCGGTGTCTTTGGCAAAATCTGTTAGACACACATATATTTTTCATAGGAATGGGTTAAAAATTTTATATTCAGAAATACCAGTCTATAATAATGGACTATTTGGGTTGGATAACAATAGGTATTTGGATGTGTGAAGTGTTAAAATGATTTTAATCCTTGTTATAGGCATCGGAAGAAGGTTTATTTTATCACCAAGTATTTATAGCATAGAATATTATTTCGGTAATAAACCTAAAATAAAAAGTTGGTTTAATATTACATTATTTCTTATGATTTCTTCCACATACGTTAGAAAATATAGATAATTTTAACACAAATCACAACTGTATTTTTATTATTTTGAATTTTGGCATAGAAACCGTTTTAGGCACATTCAGACCTTTTTTCTCTCAAAAAATTTATATTATAGTTATAATTTAAATACTTACAAAATACCCACTGTTAAAAATACAAGAAGTTAAACATACATAAAAAAATAAATTATTCCTTATAATATTAAATTTTTTTTGGGGCTATCGGTCATTTTATTATTAATTAAAAACATTTTTAGGATATTTGGTGTTTCAGTTTATTTATTTCTTAAACAATCTGCAGAATTACAATTAAACACTAAAAAGGGATTCAAATATATTTAATTTTTATATGTTACAGAAAATTTAAATAATAAATTGTGTTTACACTGGTAAACATTACGTATCTAATTTGTAATCAGTCAGTAAAGCTATCTTCGCTCAAATTAATTATAATTGGTTCCTCTATCTCACCGATCATGAGATCGAGTTTCCACATTTTCTTTGATTCTTTTATTATATGGATTTTTCCCAATTTTTAACAGTAACTTTATTCAAAAAAATCTTTCAAAAGTTCAGTTAAATTACTAATTTTGTAAGTTGTGTTATTTCTAGCAACTCTGCCTTTTACTTGAAAGAGATGTACCCTTCTCCAACGGACGTTTTCCGGACGATCTATAATAACAGAAGTAGTGGGAATAGGGGGCTTCTAGTTGACCCCCCCACCACTTTTTTGATTGGTCAGCCAAGAATGACCTTGTTTCTGATTGGCTGCCCAAGTTCGCCCCCTATTCCGATTGGTTTCATAAACTCCGCCTCTTTTTGCTCCACCTCCTACCTCCTTCCTAACCACCACAGTAGTTGGAGGGGAGCTGGTAGCAGTTGGAGGGGAGCTGGTATTTTAAACGATCGAATCTGAGCGAACTTCAGTCATTCGTGCGCGATGTCAAATAGCGACCAACAACAACAACAGCAACTCATTGAACGTGTAGGCCAAGTAATAATTTCCTACCAAAATAACGGAAAAAATCTTACCGATTTTGAAGATCAAGACTTGGCCTTCTTTCCCATCAACTACTTGAAAACATTCGTCGATTCACTTAGTTTACAACAAATTTGGAACAGGTTGCCGGAAAATTATAGAAGTGACGAAGAATTGCAGCTAAATTTGCCGTATTTTAAACACTATCCAATATATCAACACCACATAGACGGCCCACCATTATCAATAAAAAAGTGTTGTAAAATTAAAAAATAGTGTGAACAAGTGAATCGAGTTTCATCGGACAGTCTTCGAAATGGATCAGACACATGTATATTTAGATTCTGCTTGCGATGAAACGATCCAGTCAATGTACAAAGATGAAACAACTCATTTTAACTTGTCTGGAAGAGGAAAGTTTCACGCAAGACAGGATTCTCTGATCACTATTGATCGAAATAATTTCGAAGACGACGATGAAGATGAAGAAGATGATGGGATAGAGGATAATGGCGTTCCAAACGGGTGTGGAGAAGAGGGGCTCGTGAAAGTGGCAAAAATAAATGCAAGTGATACATTGACACCAAATTACCTTACGCGAGAAGTGTGCGTTTTTCAATCTTATGTCGTAATTATTTCATCTTCTGGCGGTGCATATAATTTATGTTGTGAATGTTACTATATACATGCTCTAAATTGCCCAAATGGGAAAAATAATTTTGTTAATAGCCACTATAAACGATCCTTTATATGTTGCGAAAAAGATCTGCAATGCAACACGTGTGAAAACGATTTATTCATAACAACTCCTTCACAAGCATGTATAATATGTAACAAACCAGAACTAAAGAATATGCAAAACCATCTAATTGAAAAATCAAATTTCAAATAAATTTATTTCACTTGCACTTATTCATGCACAATGGCGTTTTTAATATTAAGTTTAAGTTTAAAATATTTTATAAGAATTTAGATTTTGTTCTGCTAAGTTAAATAAATATAAGAAACTATGTAAATAAATATAAGGGAATGATGTAAATAAATATAAGGGAATGATGTGAATAAATAAGAATTTGTATTTATTCCCATTGAAAGAAATTATAATTTTGTTCTTTCAGTGTAGAATAATTCTTTTCAAATAATATGCACAACAACCCTACCGATAAATCAAATTTAAATAAATGAATTTGATACTCCACTTGAATTTATTCATGCACCCTAGTAGTTTTTGAATATTAAGTTTAAAATGTCAACTAATTTAAATAAGATTTCATATAAAATATAAGTTGTAAGATATAAGTTATAAGATATAAGTTATAAGATATATATTAAGTTTAAGTTAAATAAATATAAGGGTGCCATCTAAATAAATAGAAATTTGTTTATATTAAGATTCGAAGAACTAATGATTTTGTTCTTTCAGTGTAGAATAATTTTTTCTACATAATATGCACAATCAATCCTATCGATAAATTGAATTTTAAATAAATGAATTTGATACTGCACTTGAATTTATTCATTCACCCTAGTATTTTTTAATATTAAGTTTAAAATGTCAACTAAGACATTTAAATAAGATTTTATATATAAGATAAAGAACAATTAGGTTTAATTCCCTGACAACAGACTATGATTTATTCTTCCATGTTAAAAAAAAACCTAGTTTTCATTACTGTGCTTGTAAAAAAAATTATATTCATCCTATTCATAATAATTCTTTCAAGTTAAAGAAACTTGGTTATTAGGTGTGATTCTGTATAAGAAATAGAAAAAAATAAAATATTTTCTTCAACGACTTTGTTTTTTATTATTCCTATATCCAAAATACAAATATACATATATACATAAATACATATTTATAATTTATACCATTTTGGGTTGCCAATTGCTGCTGTCTGCCAGAGGTTGCTGCTGCATGCCAGAGGTTGCTGCTGCATGCCAGAGGTTGCTGCTGCATGCCAGAGGTTGCTGCTGCATGCCAGAGGTTGCTGTTGTCTACCATAGGTTGCTGTTGTCTGCCAGAGGTTGCTGCTCTGCAAGAGGCCAATTTATAATTTATAATTTATTGGCCTCTTGCATTTTCGAGGGTAACTCTGCCTTCGCTGCTGCTGCTGTTGTTGTTGCTGTTGTTGTGGCTGCTCCTGATGCTGTTGATGTTGCTGTTGATGTTGCTGTTGCTGCTGTGGCCTCTTGCATTTTCGAGGGTAACTCTGCCTTCGCTGCTGCTGCTGTTGTTGTTTCTGTTGTTGTGGCTGCTCCTGATGCTGTTGATGTTGCTGTTGCTGCTGTGGCCTCTTGCACTTTCGAGGGTAACTCTGCCTTCGCTGCTGCTGTTGTTGCTGTGGTTGTGGCTGCTCCTGCTGCTGCTGCTGTTGTTGCTGCTGTTGTTGTGGCTGCTCCCGCTGCTGCTCCTGCTGCTGTTGTTGCTGCTGCTGCTCTGCCATAGGTTGTGGCCGATCTTCTTCCATAGGCTGTTGTTGCTCCATCATCAAAGGTTGAAGATCCATTGCTCGGTCTGGATCCCACTCAAAGGCGATAGGCTCGGGATCCAGGTCTGGCTGAAACATGTTGATAAATTCTTCATCTAAATAGTCAGCCTCTGATGGTGGCGGCCACATCACCGTGTTCTCGGAATTTGGACTCTGACGATCCATCAGATTAATCTGATTTTCCAAGAATCCCAGAAAGTCTTGTAGTGTTATAATTATGAACGTACTCATTTTGAGACTTTAAACTTAATGAATGCTAAGTCAAGACGCTGTAAATCCTTATATACAATACTGAAATACCACTTTTCCTACCTCCAGCGGCAAAACCAGTCCGAAGAATGAGAAGAAGAAGAAGGCAAAGATAGCGTGAACTCGAGAGAGGTCGTTCAACGGTCGTAAGTTGTTTTGTTCTTAAGAAAAAGACGAGTAAAGAGGAGAAGAAAAAAAAAAAAAGTTGTTTTTGGAATAATATAAAAAACGAAAAAAAAAAAAAAAAAAAAATTAAAAAAAAAAAAAATTAAAAAAAAAAAAATTAAAAAAAAAATTAAGTTTTTTATATTATTCCAAAAAACAACTTTTTTTTTTTCTTCTTCTCCTCTTTACTCGTCATTTTCTTAAGAACAAAACAACTTACGACCGTTGAACGACCTCTCTCGAGTTCACGGTCTCACGGTTCCTGTCGTACCATGCAGTGCCACGCCGTACCAGCCGGTACCAGGCTCTTGGCTGCTTTAAAAGGCGGCTGGGTACGAAGCGTCTCTTCAGTTTACATCTCGCTATTAGCGTACGCTTGTAAAATTATCGAATCTGTTGTGAATATATCTAGATAGTCCGATTTATTTCGAATTGTGTGACGTAGCGACATATTAATTTTTATTTGGTTTGTATTGTTGATTTCATATTTTTGATTTGATATTTTTGATTTAATATTTTTGATTTAATATTTTTGATTTAATATTTTTGACTTAATACTTTGGATTTTCATTCATTTTTACTTAATCTTCTAAAAGCCAATTTTTGATTTTTGTTGATTTTTCATTTTTGTGGATTTTTTTTGATTTTTTATTGATTTTTTGATTTTTTTATTGATTTTTTGATTTTTTTATTGATTCATAATTTTTTTATTTTTTAATTTATAATTTAAAATGTCATTTTTAAATGTAAAAATTGAAAACATCGACTTAACAGCCTTCGATTTAAACGACGCTTGCCTTGTGCATGATTTGATTGATTGTTCATTTTGTGGGCTAAGCGACGAGGAGCTAGATATTAAATTTAGGGAAATTGATATTAATACATTTAACAATTCATCTGAATCTGGCGATTCTTCCGAAATTGGTGAAAGCGATATTTTGACACAGCTCTTAAAAGTTTTGGATGAATCTATTATCCCTGTTATTCCTCAAGAACCTCTTGAAACAATTAATTTCGATGATTTAAATAATGATATATTAAGGAAAAATTTAATTAACAATTCTGAAATAAATGAGGGATATAATTTGGAACAACTTTTAGATATATTAGAAGGGGGTGAAATTTGTGAAAATAGCTCAGGGCAAAATTTAATTAAGGGTGATGTGGAATATCAGGAGACTTTTGAGAGCTGTGAGGAACAAAATAATAAGGGGGATTTAAACAATAATAATAATGGGGTTGGTAACGAGGGAGCTTTAAATAATGATAAGAGGATTGGCATTGGGGGTTTTTCGAAAAATAATATGGAAGAGGTTTATCGCCCCCACTATTCGCCAATTTCAGATGCATCGTCAGATTCATCAGAGGATTCCAACGACAGCGTTGAGACTGTTATAAACGTCTCAGCCAAAGCTCAGCATAATTTTATTAAAGTGTTGGATCAAAATTTAATTGAAGGGTTGGATCAAAATTTTATTCAGGGGTTTGAACAACCATCCAAATTTGGCTATACCAGAAATTCAGTAAATTCGGTAGATGTTTTTGATTTGAGTTGTGGCGAAATTGTGGGGGACATTGAGGTATATACTTATACTGAAAATTTTGAAGATGAGCAGCCTCAATGTCCCTTAATTTCTTCCTGTAATCAAAATCAATTTTTGAAAAATCCTTCTGGCCTAAATTTAGAACAAAGTTCTGAAAATTTAATTGAAAAAAATTTACCCAAAAAACGTTCTTTATCAGAAACAAATGATTGTTCAGATTTAAAAAAGTCAAAATTGGACGGTGATATTTCTAGTTCCCAAACTTTAGGGGCACAAATTTCAAAAAATTCTTTACCAGTCGCTGTAACAACAGCTCCGAAAATCAATCCAACAAATAAAGTCGCTATTGGAGAATTAGATAAGTTTCTACATAAGAAAACTAAGCCGAGCTTAAATAGGAATGAAACAAGGTGTGCCACATCTAGATTTAAGTCAATGGTTTATTCCTATTTAAACTTAGATAATATATGTAATAATTTATCTAATTCGACTTTAAAAGACGTTAAAAATTGTATTCAACGACAAGGCGATCTTCTTTTAAATTTGGGAAATATATTTTTTTAAAAAAATCCATGTTTTTCTTCAAATTAAAAAGTGAATCCAAAAGTTAATTCAAAAGTAAATCCAAAAGTTTTCTAAATTGCGCGAGCTGAAAAAATTGCTAATTATTCTATGTCATTGGGTCTTGATAGATCGAAATTGTATTTATTTAAAAGCGACACGGCCCTAACCGATTCCATTTTAAAATGACTCTCCTTTGCACACACTGCTTAAGAGAATTTAAAAGAAAATCACATATTGTACGCCACCTTCGAGAAAATGTTGTTAATAACGAAAACACCTTTAACTTGGAAGATTATATAATTAATCGTAAGTATTTTTTTATAACATATTTAGCTATAATTTTCCTTTTAATTTTTCTTTTTATTATTAATAAAGGTTTACAGAGGAATTAAAAAATAATAATTGTTTCAGTTGATGAACTACTTTCAAGACCTCCAATGCGATTTTGCCAAGATTGTGAAGTAAATGTCAAATCTAATTCCTGGAGCACACACTTGAGGACAAATATTCATAAAAACAGGAGCTGCATAAAATATGGAAATGGAATTGACATTATCAGGAGTGCATTTAAATGTCGAATAGCTTCCTACAGAATATATTCGCAGAATTATCACATCGACATCAAAAAGTTTCAGCAAGATGTTGGTAATAAAGTGCAAACATTAATACGCCAGCGTCAACAGGAATTTACATGTGCTAAAGTAAATTTGGAATTATTTGGAATATATTATTCTCCAACTTTAACCTCTACTTCAATTAAGTCATTTAATACACCGTTCTTCATTGTAACCCATACAACTGATCTACAACAGCTTTACGATGATTTATTCAAGATTATTGAAACCAAAGCAGATGAATTGCCGGAAAGAGACTCAGGTAATTATTATTTAATCTCAAGAGCTAAGTTTTCTTAATCTCAAGAGCTAAGTTTTCTTAATATCACTTGTACATCTCTAACAAATATTATTCAGAACTAATTTTTTAATTCCTATTACAGGGTGGGCTCTACAATGAATTCTGCATTTGGAAGTCAACATCAATAAGTACAACCCATTGAATGCCTCCTCCTACATTAAGATGCATCACTTTTCTAAATCAATAGTGAATGTGATGAATGAGGACAATTGCTGTTTCGCCTGGGCAGTGGTTTCAGCAGCATACCAGCCAACCGGTAATCCTCGAAAGACCTCATCATATCCAGACTTCAGAGACGCTTTCGATTTTACAGGTATTGAATTTCCAGTAAAATTATTAGATATAAAAAAGTTTGAGGAAAAAAATAATTTGTCCATAAATGTATATGGAGTTGAAAATTTTTTAAGGGATAATAAAAAGGTATATGAGATTGTCGGTCCTTTACATTATAATAATGAAAAGAAAAAATTACATATTAATTTGCTTTTAATAAGTTCTGATGATGGAAATAACCACTACTGTTGGATAAAGGATTTAGGTTGCTTGGTATCCAAACAATTATCAAAAAAGAAAATAAAAAAATACTTATGTGATGGATGCCTTCAATATTTTGGAACATATGAAAAACTTAACACACATTTAGAACGTGATTGTAGTTTTGTTCGAATTGAGCTTCCTTCAGATAATTTGATTTTGGATAAATTTGGCAATTATATTCCTGCAAATATATTAAAGTTTCAAAATATTCAGAAACAGTATAAAGCTCCTTTTGTTATTTATGCCGATTTTGAATGTTATTTGAAGAACATTGAGTGCCAACAATCTACACCTGATTCGACAACCTCATATACTATTAAAACTGCTGAACATATACCCTATTCATTTGCTTATTATATTAAATCATCATTTGATGAGAATGTTGTGTGTCTTAAACTTTATAGAGGTACAGATTGTGCTATAAAATTTATTGAATACATTGAAAATGATGTAAAAGAAATTTATAAAAAATATTTAAAATATCAAGTACCATTGAAAGATTTATGATCTGTGGAACAGATTGAATATGAAAATTCTAGCATTTGTTATGTATGTGAAAAACCTTTTTCAAAAGGAAATTTCATAAAGTGTAGGGATCATTGTCATATTACAGGTAAATATCGAGGAGCCGCCCACTCAATATGTAATTTGCATTTTAAACCTCCAAAATATATACCAATAGTATTGCATAATTTAAAAAACTATGATTCTCACCTATTTATTAAATCGCTTTGCTATTATAAACAAAATATTAGTGTTATAGCTCAAAATAAAGAAAAGTATATTTCTTTTAGTAAGGAAATTTTCGTTGATGTGTCAGAAAAGCGGAAACCAGTTGCTTTGCGACTACGCTTTATAGATTCTTTTCAATTTCTCCCAGAGTCTTTAGAGTCACTATCACAAACTCTACAAGATTCACAATGTTTTGAAATTAAAAAGTTTTTCTCAAATGCTGATGAATTTCGATACATTAGACAAAAAGGGGTATTTCCATACTCTTACATAGATTCCAACGAAAAATTAAATGAGAAATCTCTACCATTGATTGATAAATTTTATAATAACTTAACCGATGAAAATATCTCTCCTCAAGACTACAGTCGTGCTGTAGAAGTGTGGAATCTATTTAAGTGTTCTACAATAGGGGCTTATTCCGATATTTACTTAAAATCAGATGTTTTACTTTTGGCTGATGTTTTTGAAAATTATAGATCCACATGTATTAAAACCTATAAGTTAGATCCTGTTAATTATGTCACTAGCCCTTCTATGTGCTGGGATGCAATGATGAAATTAACTAATGTAGAATTAGAATTATTAACGGAACCAGATATGCTTCATTTTTTCAAAAAAGGTGTTCGTGGTGGGGTTAGCACTTGTTCCAAACGCAAATCTGAAGCAAATAATCCATTCTTAGAAAATTTTAATCCTGAAAGACCTACAACATATATCGCTTACTTAGACGCCACAAATTTGTATGGTTATGCTATGAAACAATATTTGCCTGAAAAAAATTTTGCTTGGGTACCTAAGCTCGAAATAGAAACTTTAAATATATCCGAACTTTCAGATACATCATCTATAGGATACATATTTGAAGTTGATTTAGAATATCCAAATTATTTACATGATAGTCATAATGATTTCCCATTTTGTCCTGAACAATATACACCACCAATTTCAAACCACTCAAAATTAATTCCAAACTTACATAATAAATATAACTATATCATTCACTACCGATATCTGAAACAATGTCTACAATTTGGACTCAAAATCATAAAAATACACAGAGCAGTTAAGTTTACACAATCACCATGGTTAGCGGAATATATAGATTTAAATACAAATTTACGAAATTTATCTAAAAATAAATTTGATAAAAATTGTTATAAATTGGCAAATAATTCAATTTTCGGTAAAACCATGGAAAATGTTGATAGGCGAGCAGATATTAAATTAGTATCTCAATGGGAAAGACAGGGTAATAAATTTAGTGCCGAAAAACTTATTTCTAAACCTCAATTAAAGGATTTTAAAATTTTCTCTGAAAATCTAGTTGCTCTTCAACTTCAACAGGTTTGCATTGAATACAATAAACCAATTTATGTTGGGATGAGTATTCTGGATATTGCAAAAACTGTAATGTATAATTTTTATTATGGGTATTTAAAAGTAAAATATGGTAATAATTTAAATTTATTATATACGGATACTGATTCCTTAATTCTTGAAGTTCAGACCCAAAACTTTTATGAAGATATGAAGCTAAATCTGGATAAATTTGATACTTCTAATTTTTCTGAACAAAATATTCATTGCATGCCTATTACAACATCAGTTGTTGGTAAATTTAAAGATGAGTACAAAGGGATTCCCATTGAAAGTTTTTATGGAACTGGTGCTAAAGCATATTGTATAAAATCCAAAAATAGTGTAGATAAAAAAGCAAAAGGCGTTAGTAGATCATGTATAAAAAATCAATTAACATTATCAGATTATAAAGATGTTGTTGAGAAAGGTGACAAAATATTCTGCACCATGTATGTATTCAAGTCAGATATGCATAATATATACACTAATTTGTTAAATAAATTGGCATTAACAACTCATGATGATAAAAGATATTGTATACCAAATTCCACAAAAACTCTTGCATGGGGACATAAGGATATTTTGGAAACAGATTTTTTTGATAAAGATATGAAAATGATGTATGATACTCTAACTTTTTTAAGTTCTGGAAACGAAAATGGATCTAAAAATAAAAAACCGCGATTAGAATTAACTACTCCAAGTAATTTTTCATCTTTATAAAGACATCATTTTATATGATGATAAATTATGTAAGTCGTTTTTGAAGCTTTAAAAGTTGGAGGGGGAACTGAATCCAAAAACATATATATTGTATAGAAATATCATTATTTGTTAGTAATATTACAACAATGACTGCTGCATCTTTAATAGTTTTAGTTTCCCTTGTTGGAAATGTGATATATGTAAATTACATTCCTAATACAGTTAGGGCTGATATATGTATAAATGCCCTCAAAAATGAAACCGACTGCTACAAACAGATGAAAATGACATATCTTGTTGGAAATTCACACTTTTTTACCTATAATGTAACTGATTCTGCTTTGTGTGAAAATACATACATAAAAATTAAATATTCCATGACAAACAAACCATTACAATATTCAGATTGGATTCCTTTCAATAATAAAAAAGAAGAATCTTGTCATTGTGTCTGTTGTTATATATTTGTTATTATATTTACAGCAGCAATATTTATTTGTACATGTTTAATTTTATTGTATTTCATGAAAAAATATCTATAAAAATATTTAATAAATGTTAAAAAAATAATATAAATTTTGTTTTTTATTGATTCTCGTTAGTATAAAGACATTTAAAGTTTATCCCCTCCTCTTAAATGGAGAGGGAAAATAAGTTTACCCCTCCACTTGAGAGGAGAGGGAAAATGTATAAAATTTAGGAGCAAACGGATTGATAGTTAGTTTTTTGAGAGCAAGCAGATAGCCAGTTAGTTTTTGAAATACATCATTTAAAATGTTCAGTAATCAGAGTAAAAATATATTTGAAAATTCACCATTAAAAAAGAAAATAAAAAAAACAATTATAAATTCTACAAAATATAATTTAAATAATTCTAACTCTAAATATGCTGTGATTGGTTTGTGGGTGGAAAGTGATTTTCTACCATGCATTGAACTTGGTGGTAAAAATGGTCAGTCTGTGATATTAAATGAAGATGATTGGAAGAACTTATTGCAATATCAAGGAGTTATAACAAATTATATGTTTTCACCAAATGTTTTCAATGAACCGATATATTTGCAAAATTTATCTATTCATTTTGAAAAGATTGGTGAATTACCAATAGTGAAGATTGTGAAACGCTGTGATTTTATTTACTATGGAAATGAAACTGTGTGCAGACTATGGGAACAAATTCCACTTATAGAATATAGACTAAATGTTTTACAAAAACAAAACTTTCGACGTTATTTCAACGTTTTTAGAAATAACAATTTTTACGACGGAGATTCTTTTGACAAAATATATAATGTCCTTTCTCCAAAACAAAATCTAAATAGTGAAAATGTGTGTTCCATGCTGGAACTGCTGTTGAATCATCCCGAAGAACTAGAACAAAAATTAAAGTCTAAGCACTATTATGAAGAAGACAGTATCTATTGATGAATCAAGAAACCAAATTCATCTGATGGTTGCTTGGAACTTCGCCTACAGAAAAGCTCGTATGACTTCTGAAGAGTTTATAAATCAAAAACATTTTAGAAGAAGGATTAAATTGACTGAAGAAATTTTAAATCCCATATTAGACTCTGATTATAGGAATATTGTATTTAAAAAAATGTTTATGTAATAAGCTTATTTTTAAATAAAACAAATATATATAAAAAATCATTTTTTTTTTATTACAAACATCAATTATTATTACAGCATTAATTACTATTACATCACATCTCTCTTGAAGATCCAAGAGTTATAAGATTTATCTAATCCTAACCATTTTACAAATACTTTGTTTCCTTTCTTTCTTAACACTTTTTCCACCAGATATACATTTGGGTGTCTTACTTTTTGAAGTTCTTCTTCATAGAAACCTCCTTGAATATCTATCCCATTTCCATCTTGAATCAAATACGTTGTTGGATTAGTAAGCTGGATTTTTTTTATTTGAAAAATTTCGTTTGACCAGTTGGGCGTGTAACCTTTAGAAAATTGTTCGCGAATCTTGCTTATTCGTACTCTATCACTGACACGAAATTTTGGTGATCTGGGATCCACAGTTTTCCTATGAGTATAAGCTGATTTCAAGATTTCCATTTCATTCTTTTTGTTAACTTCGTTTGGTTTTTTTCCGATTGTTGAATGCTTAGTATTATTGTATTCTGTAATTATTTCTTTAAGAAAGCTGATCCATTTATAATTACCTAGTAAACTAAACTTTTTCCACATTTTGTTTTTTATCGTTCTATTTACTCTCTCTACAATACTAGCTTTCATATTAGAAAATGTGTTGTAATGATTAATTTTGAACTGCTCCATAAGTTTCTGAAAGTCTTGATTAAAGAATTCTTTACCCTGATCAGTATTCAGATTTGTTGGGGGAGTTTTTAAAGTTAATAGAATTTTTTTCATTGCAGCTGCTACATCTTTACCAGTTTTGGATTTTACAGGTTCTGCCCATACAAATTTAGAAAACACATTTATTACCATTAAAATATATCTTAAACCCCTATTAAATTTCGCATATGGCTGCATTTCTATCAGATCAGCTTGAAATAGATCATTAAGCCCTTTTACAATTGTTCGTCTCCTTCTATATCGCCTTCTCGCCGGTTTATGTAATTCATTTACAACGTCTTGCTTAATTTTACTCATTATTAATTTATACCTTACTCTCGAAAATAAATCCCACAAATAACTTTACCTCCTTCTAAACCGTTTATAAAAGCCCTTTATCGCTGATGTTGTAAAATATAAAAAAAATCATCTCAGTTTTTTTTAGTAAGTTCTTTAATTTTATTTTCCATTGCTTCAAATGATTTTTTATTTTCATTTATAATTTCTTTTATTGACGAATTTATTTGGGTGATGTTGTTAGTAAGATCAGAAATTTTTACATTAAATTTATTTTCCATTGTTTCAAATGATTTGTTATTTTCATTTCTAATTTCTTTTATTGACGAATTTATTTGGGTGATGTTGTTATTAAGATCAGACATTTTTACATTAAATTTAGTTTCCAAAAGAACATTTGATAACGTATAATCTTTTTTGAAACCACCTAATGTTGAATTCATTTCTTCTCTTGCATAATTCATTGTATCATTAAATTCTTTTCTAGAAACTTCAGCAGCTCTTTGAACTAATTCGTTTAAAGATTTTATTTCTTTTGTTAATTTATCTTCTAGATTTTTTATATCTTTTCCTAATTGAAATTCTGCATTTGTAATATCTAATGTCATTTTCACAATTTTTTTTTCTATATTTTTTATGTCTGACGCTGTCTTTTCAGCTTTGTGTAGTATATCTGTATAAGATGTTTCAAGTTCTTTTATGAGTAAAGAAGTCTCCTCGATTTTTGAACTATTATTTTTAATTTTAATTAATACATCCTTTTTAGAAACTTCTATTATAGCTTGCACTACTTCTAGTAAGGATTCTAATTCTTTTTGTAATTTCTCATCGATTGCCTTTGTAAAATTTCCCTCGTCAAAAGACGTTTCAGATTTGGTTTTCAGATTGTTTAATTGCTTTAGTATATCCTCGATTTTTTCATTATCTTTTGTAATTTGATCTTTGAATTTTGTTTCAATTTTTTCATTTTCGTTTTGAAAATCCTCCTTCAATTTGTCTTCTAAATATTGTAAATTTGATTTATATGCATTGATTTTAATTTCAAATTCTTTAATTTGTTCTTTAAATTCATTAACTTTGTCGGTATCTTTTTTGTGAATTAGGAAATGAGTGTTCATTGATTTTTCAAGATTTTGTGTATTTTTATCCATAACGTCATGTATTTTCTTAAAATTCCTTACTTCTTCTGCTACTCTATCATTAAGCAAATTAGTAAAATTTTGAAACTTTGATGTAATTTCCTTGGAAATACTGTTCTTGACATTGTCAATTGCTGAAGTATCCTTAATTATTGATTTAATTGATGTAATTTCATTTTTTATTTCATTTTCAAAATCATCAACTTTATCATATTTTAACTTCACTACGTCAAAGTCATTTGCATATTTAGAAACTTTCTGAGAAAATTTTTCTACTACATCATCATTTCCATCAACAGTATTTTTCAAATTAATTATCTTGTCATTATATTCAGGAATAACTTTATCCTCAAATAACTTAATCTTTTTTGCAATATTTTGTATATTGTTATCATATTCATTTATTCTCTTATTTAAATTATTAACATCGCTTTTCAACCCGGGATCTAAATTTTGAATTAATTTGTTTTCAATATATTTGACATCGCTTTTAAAAATTTTTATTATTTTCTCTTCAACATTTGATAATATTTTATTTTCTAGTGATAATAATGTGTTTAGAGCAGATTTTTTTGAAATATGACGACCAAATTTATCGATGGTCATTTTAGAAATGTTTAAAAGTATCTATTATGTCCTTTTATATAATAATATTCGCTTCTCTTAGTTCTTCAATAATGGAAATAATTTCATTGTTATGACCAGTGTGTCCCGCAAGCATGGATGCTACCAATAGTCGAAGTCTCTCAACAAGTTCGTTTACATTATCCCAATATATGTAATCTGTATTAGGTTTATTAACTTTTAAAGTTATACCAAATCCGGTTTTTTTTGAAGACACTCGACTTTCTCTATATGGAGCTTTGCGTCTTTCAAAAAATCCCTGGACTGCTTGTTGAGATTCGGGATTTAGAGTTTTAGTTTTTGTAATTCCTTTGCTTTGCAAATAAGGTCCTATTATAGAAATATATTTATGTGATCCATTCCCCTGCACCTGCTCATTTGGATCATTATTTCTACGGTATGCATTGGTTCTTTTTAAAATATCCATATAATTTTCCAAATCTTGTTTTTTATACCCTATTGGTTCTTTTTTAAATAATAACTCATATAAACCTGGTGTACCTGTATAGGTTATTCCTTCAATTTTGATGTTTTTACCAATAATTTCGACAGGTTTTTGAGTTAAACCCAAAAAGAATTTCTCGGTTTCCAAATCATGAACTATTCCATATTGGTGATCAAACTCATGTTCAACATCTTTTACACCGCTATCAATATATTGGCGAGGTAATTCATCAAATCCTAATAAATATTCTTTATATAAATCTGTATCAACAAATGTTCTAACTGTTTGCCGTGTTTGTTCCAGTATATCTGAAAGATTTCCTATTGTGGAGTGTGAACCTGAAGAAGGGTTTGTTTCTGCAATAATACTTGTTTGTTGTATAGATGGCATTTGACTTGCTGAAGCTAAACTCGCGTCCCAGTCAATAATCGATGGTATTTCTGTAGGAAGGAGTGGAGTTTTTCCCGTCTTTCTTTTTTCTGGTGTTGATGTTCCATATTGTAATTTTCTCTTTGGTGTTAGTGTTTGAATTGATCTTTTCTGTGGTGTTTCATAAATTTTTTTAATTGGTGTGTGTAGCTCTTCCTTTATTTCAACAGGTTCAATTTTACCAATCGTTGAAATTAATTCTTGTAAGGGTTGAGTTATCGGTTTATATGTTTCCTCCAATTTAGTTTGCGCCTCAAATTCCGCATTTTTTAAACTCTGATATTTTTGTTTAACAGCTTTTCTTGATTTAACTAGCTCTCTTGCTAAACGTTCATCCATGATTGGTATAATTTACCATCAAACGTTTATTTTTATAAGTAAATATATGAATCAAATCCTTTTCGATATCGGCCAGATTTCACATTAGAGTCTTTGTCTATTACTAAAAATCCAAATTTATCTTTCCAACATATTAAGCACAACTCATTAAATTGGTTTAATGACATATCAACATTAACATGATCATCATAAATATGTTTTAAGTTTGTTCGATCTTGTTGAAATATAACAATTAAATTTGCATTGTCACGAATTAATTGTTTCGGAATAGAAGAATATGTTTGACGTAAATAAAAACAATCAGTATTTTTGTGTCTTCCGAAACAAAAATAGTCCTTTACAACATTCTGATTACAACACACTATATCATCAAATATTATTATAGAGTTTGGTTTAACTTGTTTTGGTGAAACAATTGTTTCTTCATTTTCAGATTCATAGTATCCAATTTTTTTCAAAGGTTTAAAAAGTGTTCTCAAATATTTATACTTTGGTTGATATAAGGATTTTGAATAAACATACAGATTTTCAAATCGCAAACCATTCGGATCTTCAATCAAACTAATAATAACATTGGTTTTGCCACAGCCTGACGGGCCAATAATTAACCCTCTTTTACTATTTCCCTCAAACAGTTTTCCATGTTTTCTAAAACCATTCACTGAACTTTCATGATCCTTAATTGTTATAGAGTATGGTTGTTTCTCAACTCTCATTTTATATATAAAACAAACTATTAATATTCAGTATTGTGATGTAACTGGTTAGTTATCACTAGGATTGCAACTATATATAATGTTTCCATCACATAATAAACGAATCATTTACAAGACAAACAGCAAAAGGAAAGGAAGTGGTTTAGTAAACTCATTAATAAATAAATTACCCTTTGAATTGCATATTCCTGGTTATAATTTTTGTGGACCTGTGGACAAAATTGGAAAAACGATTGTCAAGAGGTGATAAAGGTATAAATTTGTTGGATGAGGCTTGTAAAGAACACGATATTGCTTACTCACAATCAAATGATATAAAAAGAAGGCATTTAGCTGATAAAGTATTAGCTGACAAAGCTTTATCAAGGTTCAAAGCTAAAGATTCTAGTTTTGGGGAAAAAACTGCTGCACTAGGAATTACTGGTGCTATGAAAATTAAAAGAAAATTAGGTATGGGACTTCGAACGAGAAGAAAGTTCAAGCGAAAAACTCGAAAAGGACGAGGACTATCATTATCTCAGGTAATTTCAAAAGCTAGAAAAGGAATTAAGGGGAAACGTTTTAAAGACCTAAATGAAAGTATTCAAACTGCTTTAAAAGCTATTAAAAAAACTGGTAAAGTGTTACCTCCAAAGAAAAGGGTAATTCCAATCCCAAAGACTGGCGGATTTCTTCCACTTATACCTTTATTTGCTGGTTTGTCTGCTCTTGGTGCTCTTGGAGGAGGGGCTGCAGGTATTGCTAAAGCAGTAAATGATGCAAAAGCAGCCAAAGCGAAATTAGAAGAATCTAAACGACACAATCAAATGATGGAGTCCATTTCGGTAGGAAAAAAAGGAAGTGGACTTTATTTAAAACCCTATAAAACAGGATGTGGATTATACTTGAAACCTTATTCAAAAAACTGCTAAAACATATACCTCGAAAAGCACTTACAAATTACGATTTACTTAAATACGCTAAATATTTACAAATTCCCAACTTTCGTGGTATTTTTATGAGGGATAAATTACCAAAAAAGATAAAGTTAATTGAAAGTGCAATTGTCAATCTAGATAATCACAGTGGTGTTGGTACTCACTGGATAGCATATACAAAAAAAGGAAAAAACATAATATATTTTGATAGTTATGGTAATTTGCGACCCCCTTCTGAATTAATTAAATATTTTTATAGCGACCAAAATAATAATATTGTTAATTATAATTATAACAGTTATCAAAACTTTAACAAAACAAATTGTGGTCAATTGTGTCTAAAATTTCTTTATAACCATATGTAACACCTAATTTTAGTTTATTATTAAACATATTTTTAAAGTAAAATGTCATATAGTTTTGTTCTTAGCGGCAATTCCGCTATTTTAACATCAGAGTTACATCCTCCAATATATTTAGATGAAGATGTTGAATATGTTATCGGTCTTGTAAATTTCGAAACATTTAATGCAATTCCCAATATTGATGTTGGGAATAATGTATTAATTCATGATGAAAATTTAGAAATAGCCATACCCCCAGGTAGCTACGAATTAGAAGACATAACAGATTTTTTAAAAAAACACTTGGATGAGGATAAAATTAGTTTTAGTCTTTATGCAAATAATAATACTTTACGTACACATCTTAAATGTTCAGCCCCCATAACTTTTCGTGAAGGAACTATTGGTAAATTATTAGGGTTTAAAAATGGGCGATTGGAAGCCAACATTGAACATTTATCAGATTTTCCCGCGGAAATAATTAAAGTAAATTCAATAAATATAGACTGCAGTATTGCAGAGGGATCATATTTAAACGGGAAACCTGTTCATATAATACACCAATTTTTCCCGAGCGTTGCTCCAGGGTTCAAAATAATTGAGTCACCTCAAAACGTCATATATTTCCCAGTCACCGTTAAAGTAATTGATAAAATAGCCATTAAAATAATAGATCAGGAAGGTGATTTGGTTAATTTTAGAGAAGAAACCATAACCATCAGACTACATCTTAAAAAAGTAGATTAAAGATGGTAATATTATATAACAATAAATCTGCAAACTTTACTAGAAAATTTAATAATAAAAACATTAATAAGACAAGAAAGAAACCAACTTCCTTTAGTAGGAAATCAAACTTCCAAAGGTTAACACCTTCTAATAGAAAATTTCTTCAAAGTTTGGGTTTTAAACTTAAATAAAAATGGATTATTTAAATGTAAGAGAAAATGTATTGGTTGATGAATCAATATTAAGCTGGGAAATTCTTTCTTTCGATCCTTTTAATCCTACAAAACTCGGACCAAATGATGAAATCAGAATTGCTTTGCAACAAACAGGAAAATATCCTTTACCTTGCAAAAGTGAAATTTATGTGGAATTGCAAGTAACTAAAGAAGATGATTCCCCTTTAGCTAATACTGTTTTAATTAATAATGCTCCGGCATTTTTATTTAAAGAATTACGCTATATTTTAAATGGTGTTACTATTGACTCCGTTCGGGATATTGGTATAACTTCAACTCTTAAGGGATATATTTCATTTAATCAAAATGAAAGTGCTAAATTGGAAAATGCCGGTTGGTATCCGAAAACAAAATCTAAAGAAAAAATTATGACTGATGACAAAGGTAATGTTTCATTATGTATACCATTAAAGATGTATTCAGGATTTTTTGAAGATTATAATAAGATTATTCTTAATTCACAACAAGAACTTATTCTAATAAGAAGTAATGATGATACAAATGCATTATTATCCAGTAATGAAGATGAAAAACCCAAAGTTAAAATTACCAAGTTGTGTTGGAGAGTTCCTCATCTTACTGTAGCGATTCCGCAAGAATTAGCACTTACCAAAATTATTGACAAAAATAGTGATATACTAATAACCTTCCGAAGCTGGGAATTAGTTGAATATCCAGAGTTATTGGAAACTACGAGGCACAACTGGCCCGTAAAAACATCTACAAAAGTCGAAACGCCACGTCATGTTCTAATTGCTTTTCAGAAAAATAGACGTGGTAATCTAAAAATGGATATGAGTAAATTTGATCATTGTAATTTAAGAAATATGAATGTCTTTTTAAATTCAGAAAGATATCCTTACAATGATCTTCAACTTGACTTTGAAAATAATAAATTTGCTACTCTGTATGAAATGTTTACAGACTTTCGTCAAGGGTATTATAACTCTCCAGTGGAACCAATTTTTAATCCGAAAGAATTTAAAGAAAATGCTCCTATAGTTTACATTAATTGTTCACATCAAAGAGATTTACTACAAACAGGTCGAGTAACCATGAGAATTGAATTTGAAACCAAGGAAAAAATTCCCCCTAAAACAGCGGCATATTGTGTTATAATTCATGATAAAGTTTTCAGTTACAATCCATTAACAAAAATTGTGAAACAGTTGTAATACAATTTCCTTAAGATAAAATACTCTTTTTAAACAAACCGCTACTTACGCTTAAGAGCGCACGCGTCAATTTTGATATTTATTAACGTAGCCAAACCAGAATTCTTCATTTATATAATGTCTTACGAGATTTCAGTTCGAGTATTAGATTTTCAACTTCAGTTGCA
Source organism: Diaprepes abbreviatus (assembly GCA_034092305.1). Lineage (NCBI taxonomy): Eukaryota > Metazoa > Arthropoda > Insecta > Coleoptera > Curculionidae > Diaprepes > Diaprepes abbreviatus. Next base: position 430,837 of record JASJET010000193.1, on the reverse strand, counting down.
GAAATTAAAAAAACAAATAAGTGAATATCAATTAAAAGTAGAAATGATCAAGAAATTCAAATATTTGAAAATATGAAACTTATTCTAGATCTTCAAGGATTCAAAATTGAAAATAATAAATTTATTGTAAAGGAATTAGCAGCGTACGATGGGCAAAAGACAAGTCATTTTATTTTCAAAGCTCCATTTCCGATGGGTCATTTACCATCCTATTTACACAAACAAGCTCTGTGGTTAATAAAAAATTACCATTGCATTGAATGGTGTGAAGGATTTACACCATTACACAAATGTGGAGATATCATAAGAGATTTAAGCGCTAAGGTGGACTATGTTTATGTAAAAGGGGAAGAAAAGGCAGATTTCGTAAAGAAGTATTCCATGAAACCAGTTATCGAGATTGATGAACAACCCACCCTAAAGAAAATGGATCCTTGCTGCTTTTATCATCAAAAAATACCATGTGTATGTGCATTATCAAATGTTTATTACCTTTACAACAATTTTTTTATGTAATAAAAGACTTGATTACAAATTATGTGTTTTATTTTCTAACATTGTTTTAATACATGAAATATTATTATTTAATCCTAGTTCTTGAAGTTTACATATTAAAATATCTATATTTTTATTTTTTAAATATTCGCTACAACATTTAGCTGCTAGTAAACATAATTCCGCATGTTCCATATAATTTAAAAACAATATAATATTCTGCGCTTCACTTTCTTGACCTTCATATGCATAAAACTCGGAACAGGCTGCGGACATCAAAAACTCTTCATACATTTCTCTTATTAATAATTCCATAATAAATCCTACACTAAAACCTCCCTGTTTCTCAATATCTCTTTATCTCTCTCTTCCTCTTCCACGATTTCTTTTAATATATCAGGATCTTTTATATAATCCTTCAATATCCTTAAAAAGTAACTGAATCCTATTTTCTTTATTTCATGAAAGAACTTCGGCAAATTTTGGGTTTTTCTATAATTTAAACAGGCTTCTGCAGCTAATTGGTATTGGAAGGCAGTCTCATAATATACCTGTGCCCACTCGGGGTGTGTTTTCCTTAGCATTGCATTCTTTAATTCGGAATTTTGAAGTTTAGTAAACTGTTTACCTAATTTGATTATTTCATTTTGCAAATCACTGTTCATAACTACCACTTATTTTTAATTTAACACTGTTCTTTATTAGTGGTGAATCTTCTATATAAGCTTAAGACTAGTTGTAAATGAATGTAGCTCGCTCAGATTCAGTCCTTTAAAATACCAGCTCCCCTCCAACTGCTACCAGCTCCCCTCCAACTACTGTGGTGGTTAGGAAGGAGGTAGGAGGTGGAGCAAAAAGAGGCGGAGTTTATGAAACCAATCGGAATAGGGGGCGAACTTGGGCAGCCAATCAGAAACAAGGTCATTCTTGGCTGACCAATCAAAAAAGTGGTGGGGGGGTCAACTAGAAGCCCCCTATTCCCACTACTAACAGATTTCCGATCTGGTTTTTCCCAGCAAAAATTAAGTTCTCTGATCAATTTCCGGAGCTCAGTTCTTTTAATTTCAGGTAAATCCCGATTTGCATTGATTTTAGTTAGAACTTTGTCGACGGTTGGAATCTGCTTCTCATAATAAAATGTATGTACAACTCCTTTTATCGCAGTTTACATCTCTTTTTCCAACGAGGGTTTTCGTCTGTCTGTGATCGATTGTAGCTTGGGAGTACGAATAATTCCAGTCGTTTTTTTCTCCCTCAGTAATGGGTACGCAGTAGATTTTCCAACTCTTGTCATGTTGGAACACATCTCAACAGAGCTTTTAACATTGGCTACATTATTTTGAGTAATTATCAATTGATCAAAGTTAGCAAAGTGAAACTGATAACTTCATGTTCTTTTGAATACGCATTTACTTGTCATTGGGCTAAAGTGATCATGATTACTTCAAGTGATAGAAGTAAAAGTGATAATGACTCAAAAGAATAGCCCTATTATTATCTAGATATTGATATCTGAAGGCATCATAAACATTCATCGTAATAAGTTTTTCATTGAGGAAAAAATGCCCTGGTTTAGCGATTTTGTAATAAATATAGATGTGGAATCCATATCTTTTGGGTATATCACTAATCTCAAGCACAAACAAGATAAATCACTACGGACACACTGTAAGGTGTACTTTGCTCACTGACAGAAATTAAATTGAACTATCAAAAATTTTATTGTTGCTGTAAATTTATTGCTTATAACATTTAAATATAATTAAATATAATTAGATTTACGGCCGTCCTCAGTTACCTGCGGCACTGGAGCAGGTATGTTGTTGGAGGTTTCGGTGACAGGTTTATTACTCTGTCTAGTTCTTGAATAGAGTATAGGAATAGGTATGCTTGCAATCGCCACTCCCCTTTCCATGAGCTTTGAGTTCATGAAAATGGAACCGATTCTGCCTTTTATATTAGGAATGTATATGCTGCTGGCATTTTCGCCACTCCTCGTTGTCAACTTGTTTTTCTTGCTATAGCCATCTCCCAAGAGATTTGAATTCAGGAAAATGGACCCGATTCTGCCTCTTATACTAAGATTGTGTATGCTTCTCGCATCCTCCAACCCTGTTGACAACTTTTTTTTTCTTATGATCGCCACCCCCCCTCTACAAGAGTTTCAAATTCAGAAAGATAGACCCGACCCTGCCTTTTACACTAGAAATGGGAATGTTGCTGGTATCTCGCCCCCCCCCCCCCCCCCCGTCGACAACTTGCTTTCGCTTGCCATATTGTACTTTTGTGATATCACCGCCCCTCCCAAAGAGAGAGGCTGGATCCGCCCCTGTATATGTATATATATATATATATATATATATATATATATATATATATATATATATATATATATATATATATATATATATAACAGGTTTACATTTACTGTTCGCATTTTACTTCAGTTGCATATAGTTGTACGTTTGCTGAATGTGATTTCAGCACTACAACGGCATAATGTGGATGTATCCGCTGCTATTGCAACTCACACGGAGGAATCCGTGAAAGCCGCGAAAACATATATACGCCATCCGGCGGGAAGTCGGCGAAACCACATTCAGTATTTGCATGCTTCCTGCCGATCTGTCCTTCGCACAGCCAGGTGCATGTCGGTACCCTGATGAGTCAAGTAGAGACGAAACATGTGCCTCTGCCGTATCACTGTAGCGGGGAGGGTAAATTTTGACTTTCTTCTCGGTATGGTGGTACAGGTAGGCCATCATCTCGATGGTGGTGGAATTGGATGGATTGTGTTCTGTAGCGATCTATTCAAACTGTTCAACCTCTAACACGGAAAGGATATGATGGAACGAGGTTTGCATTTACTGTTCGCAATTTACTCCACTTATACACGGAGTTGCATATAGTTGTACGTTTGCTGAATGTGATTTCAGCACTACAACGGCATAATGTGGATGTATCCACTGCTATTGCAACTCACACGGAGGACTCCGTAAAAGCCACGTAAACATATATATATATATATATATATATATATATATATATATATATATATATATATATATATATATATATATATATATATATATATATATATATATATATATATATATATATTTACTTGTGTCACAATTATTACAATTTTACGCACGTCAATATAAACATATAAAAATAAAATTCCTGCAAGTTACAATAAAAATCACACTGACAAACATGACTTAAAAGATATGTCAAAAAACATTAAAATATCCATTCCCAATCACATCAACATATTTCAATAACACGCAAAGTCTGCATTAATAAAATCATCGGGCGAATAAAAACTATTTTGCATCAAATTTTTTTTTACTTTGCTTTTAAACAGACCAAATGATAGGCTCTTTAGATGAAAAGGAAAATCGAGGACCATAATAATTGACAGAATATCGACTCTTTGTCAGACGTATAAAGTCAGGGCCATGAGTGAAGCATGTCTTGTATTGTAATGATGAATGTCACTATGCCCTGCAAATTGTACCTCTCGTTCTTGAATCCACAATAGACATTTAAATATGTATACTAATGGCATTGTCAAAATGTTTAGATTTTTGAAATGGATTTTGACGTCTGCGCGAACGTGCAGACCCATAATGATTTTAATTGCTTTTCTTTATAGATTGAAGAGTTTGTCAGAATGTGGCGAATGTCCCCAGATAAAAATTCTATATGATAAATGGGAGTGGAGGAGGCCAAATTAAGCGCTCATACATGTTTCATAATTTGCAATTTGCACCAAATTTCTCAAAAGAAACAAATTTTTTGAAATTTTATTAGACACAAAATGAACGTGTTCATTCCACAACAATTTTTGATCCATATGCAATCATAAGAATTTAACAGTTTGCAGATCACCAATCAGCTGTTTTTGAGTAAATATGACACTTTTAGTTTTTTTTAAACATTGAGACACAATTGGTTGACATCAAACCACAGCGAGGCCCTCGACTGTACCTCACGCATCTCAAGCTGAAGGTTCGTTAAATCGGGGTTCCTATTAGTCAAAGTTGTATCGTCAGCGTACAACACAACCCCTGAAGAAGAAGAGGTACTATTCGGAAGATCGTTTATATATATTATGATCAAGACATGTCCCAATACCGAGCCCTGCGGCACTCCGACGCTCACAACACTGGTCTTTGAAAGATTATTATTATAGTAAACATATTGAACTCTATTTTTTAAATAAGATTTAATTAGAGAGAAACTTGAAGAACCAAAACCATAGTGTGTCAATTTTTGTTAGAAGAATCTCATGCGAGATGCAATCGACAACCATGCTGAGATCACAAAACGTAACCCCAACGAAGACACCACTCTCAATCTTAGACACAGTAGTGTGCACCAAATCAAGGACAGCAAATTCAGTGCCCCTTCCCGCTCAAAAACCAAACTGAGAAAGGTGAAAAATATTAAAGGTTAATAAGTGACTGATTGAATGATTGATTGATATAGCATGCTATGGTCAAGGAGCTTTTAAATAAGTTATTAACAAGTTGTACACCGAAGAAATCAAGAAATAGACTGATTGTGTATTTTAGTGTATATTTTAAATTATTATTATCGGCCAAGCGCTTTCGGTCTAACTTAGACCATCCTCAGGGCTCAGACCTCGTCAAAGGGCACACCTTAACCTTGCTATTTTGAGAACAGTCTCCAACAACGCCAGCGTAGCCTCCACCAGAACAAGTCACATATACAATTAAAAAAAAATCTGTCCCAAGTTAAAAAAAAATCTGTCCCAAATTAAAATTAAAACATTCAAAACAATATACACATTAACATTATTAAAATAATAAACCTTTACATTAACAACTCAAAAGACATTTAATTGTATATGTGACTTGTTCTGTGTGGAAGCTACGCTGGCGTTATTGGAGACTGTTCTCAAAATGGCAGGGTTTGGGAGTACCCTTCGACGAGGTCTGAGCCCTGAGGATGGTCTGAGTTAGACCGAAAGCGCTTGGTCGATAATTCAAAATATACACTGGAATACACAATCCATCTATTTCTTAAGGAGCTCTTACACTGCAGCCTTGAGACTCATTATGTCGCCTGTTATATCTGTTCTGTGTAAACAAGATGATTGCCCTGTCAGGTATATTATGTATAAATATGTATATATATATATATATATATATATATATATATATATATATATATATATATATATATATATATATAAGAGAAGTTAACGTCCGTGTAATTTCAAAATAAAATAACATATTCTCGGCTATGTGGACTAAGACCGTTGATAAATATGAGAATAATCTGCCGTATCACTGTGGCGGGGAGGGTAAGTTTTTACTTTCTTCTCGGTATGGTGGTACAGGTAGGCCATCATCTCGATGGTGGTGGAATAGGATAAATTGTGTTTCTTAGTAAATTGTTCAAACTGTGCAATTCTCTTCTCTGTAGCGTGAGCTATTTTATTGTGTTCTACCAGTAGTGTTCTTACAGCCACATAATTATTGTCAGTAGTCTCCTGTTGCACTCTAAGGTTTCTTTTGTTTAGTTCCGAAGGTTGAGTAAGTTGTTTATGTTTCTAACATTTCCAGTATAACAGATTATTTTGATAACGTAATAAAAACACACACAAGTTGTGTTTTATTTTGTACCATTTTGCATTAGCACGATTTTTAAAATTAAGTTTTTTATAGAATAAAATCATTTGTATCTCAAGAAAATGCATTAAGAAAGTAATAAAGAGCAAACGAGAGCCGTTAGAGCTTTTTTACATGAACTAGAATAAAAATGGAAATTAAATTGACGATTTCCAGTAACGCGATTTCCGAAGAAGTCTAAAGAATTTGCACTATAGAGGAAATTTTAAAATGGCTGTTCTGTCGAAAAAGTTTTAGTAAAATGCTGATTTAATATATTGATTTTCTCTATATGATTTAAAGAGATATCGCTGTGAATAAAAGATTTATTTTCTACTATTCTTGAAGAATATATATACGCTCTTTTCGTATTTGATGGGAGGAAATTGTTTGCTCCTATGGAGGAAGTATATTGCGGAATTTGGCATAACCACTATAGCTACTTTTTTATTCCTTAAAATTCAATTAAAAATGGTAAACATCAGAGCAAGCATAATTAAATAAGCATCAGGAATATTTGGGAATTATTTTTAGTGATTTAACATATAGATAACATAAGGTGTTCCAGGAAACGCATATCTTTGGCAATTGTGATTTGTCTTGGTCAGTTGCTGAAGATTTTACTTGTTGAACAGTACAACTTCAGGAAAGATATTCTACAATCATAATGATGCTCCAGATTAAATATTTATTCTTAATTGCAGCATGGTGGCACCTTATTTGGATATAATTTAAGGCATATAGAATAAATTATTTTACTTCGACGAGGTAGATACATATTTATTTTAAATAATCTACTTCTGATTGCAATATATCCATCGTCGTAAAAAATCCTTCCTTCACTGCTACCGTTGTTCTCTGTAGTATGTTTTTCTCATCCAGAAATGCCAATTAATCTTTTTATGCCATCAAATTACCTAATTTGTGGTTTTTCCCTGCTGATTTTGTAGAATTGAATAGGTCTTCTAAAATATAGTATAGTATTTTCACCCTCAAGGATATCATTCGAAGGATGTCATTTCATACATTTATAACTGTTCTTAAAATTGTCAAATTGCAGTTGATATGAACGCTACAGAGCTTACTGAAATTTTTCCTTTTAAATAATAAAAAAGTATAAACTTATTTCATTGGTTAAGCATTCATGTCTGTAAATTATAATAATTCATGACAAATAGTAATTTCTAATTCTGTAACGTGCATTTAAATTAAAATTGGACGATTTTAAGAATAATAATATATGTAAAAAATAACAGTTTACTTTTATAAAAAATAAGGAATTATATTCTTGGGATTGAAAATACTATAGTTTAACATCATTTCAAACAACAAGTAATATCAATTTTGTTTCTTAGAGATATCTTAATTAGAGTTGGAGATATTGAAAAAACATATTTGGGGGTGGCTCACTTTCTTTTACTACTTTATTTCCGGAAATCTCGAAACACGTCAACTTATGTTACTTATTGTATTCGTAAAAAAATATTACTAACGAATTTGGATTCATTTCGTAATGTCCAGAAATAAGTTCTCTAAACGAATTACAAGATTAACCCTCATAAACAGTAAGAGATGATATATATGGGGTTAAAACAACATGGTGTAACCTCACTTCAACTAACAAGTAATTTCCACTTTCTTTTGTAAATATATGTCAAATAGAATTTGAGATTAGAAAAAAATTTATTTGGAGGTGACTCACCCTTCTTCACTACTTTATTTTTTAAAACCCCAAAACAAGTAAACTTGAGTTAATTATGGTATTCGTGAAAAAAATACTTTTTGTAATATTTAGAATTAAATTACGTGCGCGAATAGATGGTTTACCGTTTTCATTTTGTTTTGTCAAGATATCTCAATTAGAACTTGAAATTGAAGAAAAAAAGTATTTGGGGGTGGCTCTCCCTCTTTTACAAGTTATTTTTTGAAACCCTAAAACTCGTCAACTTAAGTTACTTATGGTATTCGTGAAAAAAATATTTTCAAACAATTATATTAAATTTCGTAATTTTTAGAATTAAATTACTTGCGCGAATTGATAGTTTACCCTTATCAAAAAAATAAAGGATGTCATACTTGTAAATTAAAAAGCCATAGTTTACCATCATTTTGAACAACAGGCAATTTTCATTTTGGTTTGTAAAGATATCTCACTTGAGATATTTCAAAAATACTGTTTTAGGGGTGAACTTTAAGGGCGGTTTTCACCCCGTTAAAATTAATCTCCGCAGATAAAAAAAAACGGATCTTCTTTTTTGTACCCCCTACAACATATTGAAATTTCATTAAAATGGGAGCCGGACACTTCAAGTACTTGTTTTGTTAGTCATGGCACATTATCACTGGACCTATTTCACCTTCCGGAAAGCCAACGCCCCAATAAAAGTTACGTTTTTTCAAAAAATGTTTACTTTATTTTATGTCGCCCTTCTAATTTGTTTTCCTCACAGCGGAAATTTATGCTATTCTGCAGTGTGCCCATCTCTGTGAGAGGGACATAGACAGGAATAGAGCAATAAATATATGCTCAGACAATAAGGCTGCGATATAGGCACTGAAGTCAAGTGGCGCGACTTCGCGACTGGTGTCTGAGTGCAAGGATGTACTAAATGGTATGATAAGGAAAGGCTGCACAGTCAGATTCGTATGGGTCCCGGGTCACTCGGACATACACGGGAATGAGGAAGCAGACCGTCTGGCAAAGTTGGGTTCGGCGATCGAACCGTATGGACCGCAACCAATATTACCTGTTCCAATTGCTATTGGCAAAAGGAAATTGAAATCGTTGCTGGAAAGCAAATTTATTGAATCATGGAGGGTAGCTCCTGGAATGAGGTGTGCTAAGGAACATATAACGGGGCCTAGCGCACGGCGTACTAAGGAGCTTCTCTCCTTGGGAAGGAAAGAGCTGCGAATTGTGGTGGAATTGTTAAGAGGACATTGTCACCTCCGAGGCCATATTGATAGAATGGGTGTCGAGGGCGACCCGACATGCAGATAGTGTTTGGAGAAGGATGAAACTGTTGATCATGTTCTCAGAGGGTGCCCAGCACTCAACGGACTGAGACAGAGATATTTCGGAGAAATAGTTTTGTTACCGGAAGCAGTTAGGCAAGTTCAAATAACGAGACTGCTTGGATTCGCAAAGGCGATCGGCCTCGAATAACCTGCAGATATGGTGGGATGTAAAGGGCCCAATGGAGGCCTAGGCATCGATGATCTAGTATCACCACCCTTTTTCATTCATTCATTCATTCATTCATTCTGTTTTTCCATTTTTCTTTCGCAAAACATGATATTGGAAAATTAATTTTGCCTTTTGTCTTAAATTTTTTTGTCATGCTTTTTTTTGTAGTTCACATACCTATACCTACATGTGCAGACTGTAATCTGAGGTTCCGCATAGCAAAAATACAGCTCTATCAGTACTGCATGCATTTATGTAGATGCCAAGGCCCCCTGTATTGCTCTTATTATGGACAGTCTGTGTTGATTTATTGTGACTTCTGAGACGTTAACAAGGCAGTGATATTTGAAAAGCCTGTGTACTTTAATTAAAACTTTATTTGGGACAAAATATATTTAAACTAAATTCAGTTAGTTCAAACACTCATGTGTTTTTTAAACTAACCTTAATCAAATTTTGATTGTGTAACTACTTGAGTAAAATTGAGAAATCTAAAAACCTTCTTTATTAGCAGCAACCTCCATTCATTTCTCTCGCCAGAGAGGATGACCTTAAAAGTAAATATTATATCTTCTTCTTTTTTAGCTGGTACCCATCCACTCCACAGCCTAGGCTTATCTCATAGGCTTCCATGCTTCCCTGTCCTGTCCTGTCCTGACCTTATCCAGTGTTTGCTGGCCACAAAATATTTAATTTCAAAAATAAATTAGTAGTATTTTTGTATATTATTGAAATTTTCCATCCAGTGACTATTAGGTTAGATTTTTCCACTGGGTGGCGACCTTAATGTTACTAGAACCAAGTCCTTTTACCTTTCATATAATCTTGAGCTGCCGTACGTATTGTGAGGTTTGAGGACCAACAACCATTCAAAACCTTACATAATATATTGTTTTGAATAAAAAAATAATTCAAAAATCATTTTTCCTCGTACTTAATAAAATTGCCATTTTTTTGTAGCCATCTTAAATAAAAAAATGCAACGTTTTTCTGGTAAATCTGCAATGTTTTTAACTTTTTTTTTTTAAACTGATTGGAAGAGCGAGAATTGTTAACTCTAAAAAGTAGTAGGGTTGTGAAACTAAATAAAATAAAGTCAAAACCAATATTGGCTTTGTTCCGACCGTCAGCTTCAGTTCTATTAAACCCCAACATAAACAAAGGTCTTTTATTGGAAAGTTCACCGAATAGAAAAATAGACAAAAGACTTTAGAACTCTCACCTAATTACGTTAAGAAATCTCTTGAATCTAGCACAATAAAATTGAATTGAAATAAAACAATCTTTTTGTCCTTCAGCCCTTGGTTAATATGTAAATTACTGCGTATCCGTTTCGGTTAATGAACCATCATTCAGAACAAAGCAAATTTAGACTGAAATTGAGCACCCGATAAAAAATTACACGTTGAATTTAAAATTAAGTTTCCGTGTGTGTTGCTTGATTTAGAAATATTACTGTTTGAATGAATGAAATTATTTCAGTCAAGAAAATATTTCTTTGATTTAAAATACATACCGGATGTCAACGAATCTATTAGACAAGTCATAATTTCTAGAGTATTATGTGTATCAAAATGAGAATTGGTACAGGTAAATGGTATGTGAAGTTTTCGCATATTTTCCACTTTCCGGCCACTTTCGGTTTCATCGGAAATGGCCCTGGTCTTGAATTTTTAAATGGAATACCCTGTATATTTTAACATTTTTGGATTTCTGAGACAATTCTAGATCAGAATGTGACATTTTAAAAACTTTTTACGTCTACTTCATTTTTTTAGAGCCACTTTTAAAATTGCATCTAGGTGGCCATGATCGGACGCAAACTAATCTAAGGGCCTTAGGTGATGCCAAAAAAATACAATCGCAAAGTTTTAGTTACTAGTATGAAAGACAGGAATAACACAAGTTGACAAAATTACGTTTTCATTTCTAACTATTAATTTTCAAATGGCGATCGCTTTTTGACAACTACTTTTCGAAAAAATCATTCTTTGACGAATCTAACGATACTAATTTATTTGCGATTGGATTAGACATAAGAACAGAAATTAAATATTATTAAGCAAAATACTGGATAATTTATTTACTTATGACAAGTACGCCATGGACAGCCATGATGCATAATAATTTGCAACTTCTTTGGAAAACCAAGCACTCACTTAAATAGATAATGACAGTGACATACGCTCTAAGAACAGACGTAAAAGTTTCTTAATTTTCGTTAAGTTTAGTTTAAATTTTCGTTAAAATAATGTATACTCAAAGTGAAAAAGTGGATATGTTATTAATATTTGGAGAGTGTCATAGAAATTCAAGGAATGCTGCCGAGTTGTATGCTCATAGATATCCGAATCGGCAACATACAGCCCATCAGTATTTCGAGATTCGTTTTAGGCAAATAGAAAATCAAGAGGCGGAACAGAGGCTTATCACAAATGAAGAAATTGAGATTAACGTACTTGCTATGGTTGAGGTTGATGAAACAGTTTCGTTAAGAAAAATTAGTCAAGAATTGCAGATAAATTATGAATCAGCAAGAAAAATACTGAAAAAGCATGAATATCAAGCATTTAAATATCAGTTATATCAACATTTGTATATTGAGGATGGCGATAGACCGGTAGTGTTTTATGATTGGCTGCTTCAAAATCATAGAGTTAATCCAAATTTTATCGGTTTTATTCTATTTTCCGACGAATCCCGATTTACAAATAATGGTATGTTCAATAAGCAAAATACTCGGTACTGGGCCCAACAAAATCAACATGAAATGAGAGAGGGCAATTTTCAAGAAAGATTTGGCGTCAATGTCTGAGCTGGTATCGTTGGAGACAGAATAATTGGGCCAATATTGTTTCAAGGTCAGTTAACAGGGGTTAGATACTTAGGTTTTCTTCAAAATGAAATCGAAAATCATTTCAATGATATACCTTTAGCAGTTTTACGGAGAATTTACTTTCAACAAGATGGAGCACCGCCTCACAATAGTAGAAAAGTTCTTAATTATTTAATAGAGAATTTTAATAATCGAATTATTGCAACCAATGGTCCGGTACGATGGCCAGTCCACTCACCGGATCTTACTGTGCTCGATTTCTTTGTCTGGAAATATGTTAAAGAAAGGGTTAACTATGGAGTAGCCCCAGCTACTCTTGAAATATTAGAAGAAATAATTTTACGGGCATTTAGAAGTATAACGCCCCAAATGCTACAAAACATGTTGAGAGAAACAATTGAACGAGCTGAAATGTGTCGTGAAAAAGAAGGGATGCACTTTGAACATTTACTACACTAAACTTTTTAATAAATTCAGCTACTGTACTTTCAAATATTTTAAGTGCGTGTCTAAGTTATTAGTTTGTTTTGTTAGTTTTTTCTTAATTTTGTTAAATTTTTAATCCAATTCCTGTCTTTCATACTAGCCACTAAAACTTTGCGATTGTATTTTTTTGACATCACCTAAGGCCGCTAGATTAGTTTGCGTCCGATCATGGCAATTTTAAAAGCGGCTCTTAAAAAATGAAGTAGATGTAAAAAGTTTTTAAAATGTCACATTTTGATCTAGAATTGTCTCAGAAATCCAAAGATGTTAAAGTATACAGAGTGTTCTATTTAAGAATTCAAAACCGAGGCCATTTCCGGTGAAACCGGAAGTGACCGGAAAGTGGAAAATATGCGAAAACTCTCCTCTTCACATAACATTTAGCAATTCTCATTTTGATACACATAATACTCCAGAAATTATGACTTGTCTAATAGATTCGTTGACACCCGGTATGTTTAGGCTAAAAAAGCCGTCATTTAAAAAGATGAATTATTTGTTTAAAATTTATTTAGTTCGAATACTGAACTATTTGAACGAAATAATTACAGTATTCGTTATAGGGTTTTCGTGGTTGATTGAGGTGCATGGTTGATTTTTAAGTGTTTTCAGTTGCCTAATCCGAATAAGAAGCCGTCACGTGGTCTAATAATTGTTTTTAATAATTTGCTATTTTATAAGGCCACAAAATTGTTAATAAATTCGGTATCGATTTCGGACTGATAACGTTTTTTTTGGAGAATTAATGACAAAAATGACAGTATTTTCAGTATTGAGAAAAAACGAGATATTGTGACTTCAGTATAAAATTAGTGCTAAAAATGGCAAGAGTGCTCAATCCTCAAACAGTTACGACTGTAACCCTTTTAATTAAAATTTGTTCGTAATATGACTTATTTTAACAGTAAAAGCTTACCTTAAGATAATATGATAGTGGAATAAATTTTGAATAATAATAAATCAGCTGATATGATGTAAAATCCCAAAAAAAAACCTTAATGGGTTATGAGCGAATAGAGGATAGTAACATAAAGTTAAATTGAGTAAAAGTCATAAAAAAATTACATTTGCATTGCAGATTCGGGAGTTATCGCGAATTTAATTACCGCCGCATCACTCGCGGCAACACTGTTAAAAATATTTCATGATACAGCAATTGAAATTTTTAAACATAGCAGAATCTATTTAATAATAGTAATAATAATAATAACGAAGTGATTAACGACGAGGCATCGAACATACTTTCCAAGCCCACAACCTGAGATTTCGCAATGAAAGAAAATACTTAATAAAAGAGCAGAAATTCTTCGGAAAAACATAGTGTATCCGATAGAATATATTAGAGGTGTTAGGAAAAGGAAAATTCAAAGACGAGTGCAAAAAATACTGAATCCCAATGCCACTCGCAAAATAACTCAAAAAATAGCACTGCCCAACAATGTCTCGACACGATTAAACAAAAACTTTGCGTAATTATACCACGGTTAAACAAGTACAAAGAAAATGAGACATTATCCTTTTTGAGCGATCAGAAGGGCCTTTAATGGGAAGTTTCATTCTTTACCAAATATTGCAGAAAATAGATACCTGAATAAAGAACCAATAGAAGAGTTCTGGAGAAGTCCTCTGCAACATCAATGCTAACTGGATGAGTGGAGAACATCGATTCTATCAGGATTACAATCAAATGCAATTCGATCCCTTCACTACCGATAAAATCACGAGCTCGTCAAGGGACTTCATAATTGGAAAGTCTTAGGTTCTGATCAGGTCCGAAAGTAATCGCTTAAAAATTTCTGGAGTATACACCAACGACTGACTGGTTTGATAAATGATATTCCGCTTGATCTACAAAAAATGCCATTAGTTCTTACAAGAGTCACGTATCAATAAAAATCAGTATAAGGTCTCATCTCAAGGTCTGCCTTCTCATGCCATACAAATTGATCACAAAAGCCTAAATATAATGAACCCACGTTAGATTAGGGTAAATTAAAAGGAACTTAGAGGCGAGGTGTTGGAGAGAGATGAGAAAGCCTTAACAACCCATTTACAATCTACAATCTATAAGGCAGGTATTGCGAACTAACCTAAATAGTAAAAATTTATTTAAGACACTCAACACCTAATGCGTAAGTCGCGCTCAGTTTCTCACAGAACAACTACAGAGGAAAGTCAGAACACTCCTGAAAAGGTAAAATAAATATTGTCTTCGTAATGCTACTTAACTGAATCAAAATACTACGCTGAAAGAGGATTTGTGGATATTGGTAAACAATTGGACCAACCAATAACAAATTTATGCTTATATTTTCACAGGTTAACAGAGTTTTTGTACTACATCAATATGAGAACCAGGCGATCAAACACCGCTATGGATGAAGAAATGTCACCAATCAGACCAAGAGAAGTCTTAACCCTGGCTGCAGAAGTTCCTTCATGGACGGTACGAAATGAAGTCAATCAGAAATATATCAACACATTAGAGTAGAACTACTTCAATGTCGATAAATTAGCATCGAACTACTAATTGACGTTACAGCAAATGTTTTCAGAAACTGAAGGCTTAGCTATTTAAAAGCCGGTCATCTCAACGAGAAATTATGTTTGGTAACTCGTCAGAGACCCTTCAACACAGAACGATCAATTCCGATATAGATATCGAACACACAAAACAAACCAACAAATAAAAGGAAGATACTAAGCATTTGTCTTACCTGAGTATAAAAAAAGAAACGATTTATTCGCCAAGATCATCCATCAAGACCTAGGGGAGAAGTTAATTTTTTTTAGGCTAATATATTGAAAAACAACTAATTTCAGCTGTACTCTGACATGCTCATGAATCATACAGTTGCTCATAAGACACCAGCCCCCATTCTAATGGATAAAACATCCACTATCTCGATCTACAATCCAAAAAACAAGCATAATGGGAAGATCACCGAACACAGTGACCTGGAGTTACAAATACACAAACATTGAGAGATAAGTAGGTTCTGAGCCATCCCCATAATTTTGTCAAAAAGTGACGTAACGTTGAAGAGTATTCTGCTTAGTATCAAGAGATTGGGCCGTAGCGAATACCTGTTTAAAGCTATGCAAAAGATAGTACTACTTGCGACCGCTCTAACTCTTCGGAAGTTTATGGGAATCGCAGAGGACCATGACACCACCTTCAATCCGACAACATGGAAAGGGCTCCCACAGAGCTCCTTTCTTTTGGCATCTGAGTAAATCTAGGATCAAGGAAGTGCATAAGCCTTTGGCTAAGTCTATGGAAAATAACGCTTCTTTAGTTCAAATGACTCCACATTATACAGTAGTATAAATATAAGAAAATTGTGTCACAATAAACTAAAAGTATTAATATTATTATTCTAAATATCGATTAAATAAACTAAATCCTCTCCTTTCTCCGATGGTTTTTTTTTTTAAGAAAAAGAAATACATAGCAACAATACTGTAATAGTGATGTTTGGTTCGTAACATGGTTCGATATTCGAATTGCAGAACAAATATTTTTGTAATCTATAAAATCGAAAAACTGATTTATTTTTGAACAAGTCCTAAACTTTTATTCTTTCAGCGCTTTTATAAAAACGTACGGCTGTCAAGTATTTATTATGCATGAAAGTTCCTACGCAAATATAAACGTGCTTAAAAAGTGATTGACGTTCGAGTAAAATTGGCACAATAACAAGCTAAAAAGAGATTTAAAAAACTTATAAAAATAAGATATTTTTTTGGCAACTAATTGTTTTACTGTCAAATTTTTTTTCCACTTTAATGAAAAAAATACAATATATTGACAATTTTTTATAGAATATTTTGCAGAATATTTCAAAATTAGTAAAATGTACTGCATCTTGTTAAAATTACTTTATCTAAAAATATATTTTCCGCTTACAACTTGTCATATCTTCTGTCATAAAGTTCATGAATGGTGTACAGGTAACTCGCAATCGTTTTCTTCTAATATAAATAAAACTAATATATTAATATTCAGTTTGACGTTCGATAATTTTTTCTTAGAGAACCAATTAATACCATACAAATGAAGTATACAATTTCTTGGAACTTTTATTGATTCAAGTTTATGTTTGAGAATCACATGAGATTAGGATAATATCTGGTGAATTTGGTGGTGCAGCTGCGAACTTATCATGCGTTGTGTGAGACTCATCTGGGATTTTTGCAGCCAGTAGGTCTCGAATTTTGTCTTTGTGATTCAAATAAAGACGCTTAGATACTTACGTAGAGCCAGATATAGACACCATTATACGACACTGTCATAAATTTATTTATATTGGAAGCCTCATCTCTGGTTCATCACCAATGTGTAATTAAGAGACATATCAAAACAATCCGTACAATGCAAGGCAAGGTCTGAATTTAAACTTGCGGCTCTCGATCCCTCGGTTAATGCTGACCAAGAGTTCTATCAGATATGAAGGAAGAAGAAAAGGAAGAAAAATGTATAATACCCAACTCACACTTTCGACTGGTGCCTTATTAATTTTTCCGGCAAAATCTGGGATATTCCTTAACATAAAGGCCATACTATAGATTGGAGAAGTATTATATCGGCAGCTTTTAGTATCTAATGTTAAATAAATTTTAAATACTAGTGCAACAAAATTATTAAACTTTTTTTAAGGCATAAACAAAAACGACTTTTTCCGTCATAGCCGGGTAATATGATATAAGTAATGTGGACAAAACGGCTTACAAAAATAGTAGTACCGAAAAAAATTACTTTAAAAGTTCACAAATAAAAGATTTTTGGAACGTCTGTACAAGATGCATGAGCCTATTTTTTGCAACTCAAACACTGCAGCCAAAACTTTTTTGGCTTGGATCTGGAGAACAGACCATTGCAATAAATGCAAGGGCGGTCTTTATCATCGGAGTCAACAACAATACAAGTTTGCAAGGAAGTTAAATCTTCATCACCGCTAGAGCTACAATTCAAAGTTTTAGTTACATTTCACGTGAAGGACCTGATTTCATGTTAGCCTCTTCCATATTTGAAGTTGAAGTTAATAATAATACTGTTGATTTTTTGCGTGATTTCTTTTTATCTTATCCAGTCACATAAACTCCTTTTGGAACTGACGAAATCACATTTACTGGAACTATAGCAGTTCTTTTTGGAATGAAACCTAGACCAGGGATCTTGAGTTAACAACGGCCTTGCAGCAGCTGCGCTTTCGGTTTGAGATGTTGAAGAGAAATCTGGATTATTAACTGCTGATAAATCTTCTGCCAGCTCAGGTGTCAAAGTTGTGCATGGGTTTTCCTCTGCAATTGGATTTATATCCGATTCATCTTGTTGCATCGGTATATTTGTTATTTCAGCAGGCTCAAACAAATATTCCTGAAGTATACTTGGATCAACCGACCAGAATCTTGGTTTCTGAAACCTGTTGACTGCATTTTGTAATGTTGCCGCTCTGCCATAGGCTCTGTTTAGTACAAATTCTATTTGGAAGTGAGTAATGACTCTGCTTGAATGACTTCTAAGCCATGTGTTCAGCTCTTGATTAAAATAGGTTTTTAATGGACCATAAAAGAGATACCCAACGATTGAAATATGGTGGCTAGCATATCATAAAAATGCCATATTCCTTTGCAAATTTTAAGCTCTCGAATCCTTTATGGCTAATGAATCCGTCTACTATTAAAAGCACTTTATCATCAAGACTAGCTTTTACATGAACCTGAAAATGCACCAGCCATTTATAAAATACATCTGTCGTCATCCAACCTGATTCCTGTGCAATTCCCAAAATTTACGGAGAAAAATTAAGCAGGGCGACATAAAATGTCTATTTACACTCATGCAACAAACAACTCTCACATGAAAACCTTTTTCAGCGCAAGCTAGAGTCCCGACCTGCTTACGTCTAGTAGCAGCAAACACATTTTGGAGTCTTTGAACTGTTGATAGAGCTGACTTATCAATATTGTATAGGCTATGTGGAAAAATGTTGTTCTTAATAATTTCTTGATGCATATTAAAAAACAATGCTACTTGGGGTTTATTGAGAGCTTGGGCTTTCCCAGCAGAAGTCGCTTCAGGTTTTTTCGGTGATATATCAGGGTTTCTGCACCTGAATCCAGCCAACCATTCAGGACCTGTTCAGGACCTGCCATTTTCTTTTCATTATTAAAATTCTGTAGAATACTATTAATGCCTGAAAACTGGCAGGCCAATTTCAAAACTTCTTTTCGAGTAAAAGATAAATATGATGTACTAAGTTCCTTTTTATTTCACAAGTAAAATCACTCCTATATTTACCAAAAGTCTTGGTGCTTAGGGCTTTAATTTTGTTATGTTCATTAGCATGTCTTCTTAGGGTAGCTTGTGGAACACTATATATTTTAGATGCCATCTGCCAGCCCATTTCGTTTTCCTTAACAGTATCAATGGCTTTTTCCATAGAGGCTTTATCAGTTCTGGCGATCAGTCTTTCTCTTATAATTACGAGACATGTGGATTGATGATTTTTATTCTTCTTTTTTCAGAAACCTCTTACAGTTCACTCCTAGACATAGGCCTCCCCTGTGCTCTTCCATGATATCTTATCTTGTGCACCATCTATTCCCCACCTTGTTGGGCATAAAACACACACAAAATATTGATCAACGAAGTATGAAGACCTCATTAACCAACGAGTTGATAAGATGGGTGAGACAAATACTGCGAAGTCAACTAAACGATAAAAATCTATGTAAGATGCTCAACATTTATGCGTGTTCTTCACTCAGTTACTCTTTTGGAGTTGTGAATTGGGACAGGATTGTCATAGAAAATCTATAGAGGAAAGCCAGAGCCCTCCTGACGAAGGCACATAAACATTATCCTCGTAGTGCTACTGAGCGGACAATGCTACCAAAATACCACAAAGGAAGAAGGTCGGTGGATATTGGTAAGCAATTGGATCAACAACTAACAAACCTAACCTTATATTTTCACTAGAGTTAAGGGACCACAAACTGAATTCTTATCACCAAACCGACCAAGAGAAGCTTCAGGCCTGGCTACAGAAGCCCCCTTCACGGACGACATCCGTCAACCCGGAAAATGTTCACAAAGGGGGGACTGTTTACGTTGGGATATATACTTCCCAAACCTGAAAACTTTCTGCTAGCAATATTAGATCAGGTCATTCCAAGGAGAAATCATTCGAAACACATGATCAGAGACCCCACGATCCAGAATGACCAATGCCGATATGGATGTCGAACATCAGAAATAATCTAGCACATAACAGGGGATGCCAAGTGTTTTCCGCATCGAAATATAAGGAGAGACAAGATTCAGCATTCGATATCATCCATAAAGTCTGGCAGTGAAATTCAAACTGTTATATGTAAAAAAAGTGCAATATTATGAATATAGCCTGGAGCCTATACTAGAGACCAACGAGTTCAAACTGTACTGGGATCGAACCATATTTACGGATCATACAGTTGCACATAACAGACCAGACCTCATTTTAATAGATAAATAATCACTAAGAGACGTTTTCGTCCCAAAAAACAACAATCTAAGGCACAAGGAAATGGCCCTCGTAGAGCTCCATCTTTAGGATATCTGGGATGAGTGAATGTTCTCCTAATGGGAGAAGAAACACCGTTTCGTTGTCTATAAGTATCCATATCCCTGTCAGAGGTCCAATCTGATATCTGGGTTAAGTCAATGTTCCTGGAAGGGAGTGCGAAAGCCTCTTGACTAAGTCTGTGAATGATATATTTGACTATCATTAGAAATTATCAGCCAGATTCTGGAACACATTTAACGACTTCAAATTTAAAACTGATCTAAGCTGTCAAAGGGGAATTTAAATTGATATAGAAAAAACATTTTTCTTTCGTTACCAAACCAGCAAAAAAAATTTCTATTCCTCTTACTGATTCTAAAGCTTGATATGGTTTTTGTTCTATTTTTTTTTGACTTTTAAAGAATCGATCTCTATATGGCCCAAAAAATAGTGTGACATATAATTAGTGCAAAATTAAGCCTCATAAAAGTACCGGGGCAAACTTATTGAACCCCGTACTTCTGTATCATGAAAACCAATAATATCTGCATCCCTTATAAAAGCCCCAAATTTATATTTCATTGACTCACTGTTCTGTCCGGCGCATTTAATTTAGGTTACACTTTTAGAATAGGGTGGCGATTGTAAATAACTTTAGAGGCTTAATTTTGTAACTAAGATGACTAAATAAAAATATTATAGGACATTCAATTACATCTTTAAAGGCCTATTTACCTGTACCACCCTCGATCGGATAGACAAAAAAAATGAAATTCCATTTTTGGCAGTTTTTAATGTAACGTTTCAAAATTAATTATTATTTACTTTAAATTTACATCTTGTCACAAATATCTTTGAAAGTATGTTTTCTCATATTTCTGCCTATTTCTGGTACCCTCTATTTCCAATTTTATTAAAGAACATCGACGTCGACATATCTTTGACAACACCAAACTGTATATCGATAAAATATTTCACCAAACTTTTCCGCTCTAATGGCCATTTCAGAGCTGTCGTCAATAGAGCAAACCCTCAAAACTTCTCTGGAAATTCACATTATTGCACACTGTCGCTTTTATTTTCAATTCTATTTTTATTTCAAATCATGAAAGGCTGACAGAGACAACCGCCTTTTGCCGAAAGTATATTTTCGAAATGCATTTATTTTGATATATTGAATTTACTTTTCAAATATACATATATATATATATATATATATATATATATATATATATATAATCGACGGTGTATATATATATATATATATATATATATATATATATATATATATATATATAACGAATTTCGTACTTTCATTAAATTTAAAATAGTATAATTTATATTTGGTTTTTCCACAGAAAGTCGGCTTTGAACCGGCTTGACTTTTTTACGTCTTTTCTATCAATTTTTAGGCCTTATATTCAATTAATATAGACCAGAGGTTCCAAAACTTTTTTATTCAATAGACCCATAGGCATAATATAAAGATAACATCTGGAACATCTGAGGATTTGGAGATCTACAAACAAAAAAGAAATATTGCGGTGAAAGTTATTCGCCAGGAAAAAAGAGAATATTATAAAGATAGAATAACCGAAAATAAAAGTAATTCCCGTGCATTGTGGAATATTTCAAAAACTTTGCTTCCTAATGAAGGTAAAACTAACAGTTATTTGCAACTGGAAATTGATGATGAAATAATTTCAGATCCAAATGATATGGCAAGTTCATTGAACTGCTTTTATGTTACCAGTATTGGAGCAATAGTCAGGGACATAGACAAATCTGGACCAGATTTTCCAATTTTATCTAGACCTGGGGGCGCGTTTTTGGAGACCTTTAAGCTTGTTACTGTTGAGAAACTTAAGGAGATTGTTTTTGCCCTACCAAATAAAAATGGATCAAATGATATAAATGCTATGTTTTAAAGAGTTATTTGGATAATATAGCTCTACCACTTCTTAATTTGATAAATTCGTCATTTTTAGCATGTAAAATTCCCGATGAATTAGAAATATCGACTATTGTTCCGGTTCCTAAAGTAAATAATTCTCAGAGGGCTGTTGATTTGCGACCTGGTAACATGCTTAGTTGTGTTGCAAAAATAATGGAAAAAGTAGTGATGAAACAACTGTTAGAATTCATATAACCCAAAAAAATTATAAATAGTATGCAATCTGGTTTTCGGGGTAAGCATAGCTGTGACAATATAAAAATGACACCGGTAAATACAAAGAAATCCAAACCAAAATCAGACAGAAAATTCGAAATGCTAAAGAAAATTGGTTTACAGAGAAGTGCATAGAGATAGAAGAACTACAAGAAAAACACGACACATTCAATCTGTATAGAAGAGTGAAAGAGCTAACGGGAAAAATAAAAACGAAAGAAACTCCTTACCTGTTGGACGAGGATAACTCAATTGTAAGTGATGCTGAGGGAAAGATTGAATTATGGAGGAACTGTATAGAAAAACTATTCGACGACAACCGAAAAGAAATCAAAATAGAAATCCAAAAAGATGAAACAGGACCGGATATAACAAAGACAGAAATTCAATATGCTTTGAAAAATATGAAAAATGGAAAAGCGCCCGGACCTGATAACCTCCCAATAGACGTTATAAAACTCATAGATGAGAAATATTTAAATATCCTAGTAGACTTCTTCAATAGCATCTATAGAGCCGGCATAATACCTCAGGAATGGCTCACATCCATCTTTATAGCCATCCCAAAGAAACCAAACGCCAAACACTGCAATGAATATCGCACAATAAGTCTAATGAGCCATATTCTTAAGCTTTTCCTGAAAATCATACATCACAGATTGTACGCCAAACTTGAAGAGGACATCGGAAACACCCAATTTGGATTCAGACGGGGCCTGGGAACCAGAGAGGCTCTGTTTGCATACAACATACTGACACAACGATGTCTAGATGTAAACCAGGAGGTCTATATATGTTTTATCGACTACAATAAAGCATTCGACAAAGTGAGACACGAACAACTTGTACAACTTCTTAAGGATAAAAACATTGATTCCAGAGACATAAGAATAATCAGCAATCTGTATTATAACCAAAAAGCGGCAATACAAACCGAAGGAAGATTAACAGAGGAAGTAAACATAAAAAGAGGTGTCAGGCAAGGCTGTATCTTATCACCAACTTTATTTAATCTATACTCAGAACATATAATTAAAAAGACGCTTGAAAACGAAACGGCTGGTATAAAGGTGAATGGAATTCCAGTCAATAACATCAAATATGCAGATGATACCATCATCCTTGCAGAAAATCTCAACGACTTACAGAGAATACTCAGGAAATTAGTAGTAATAAGCGAAGAATATGGTCTAACACTCAACATAGAGAAAACTAAATTTATGATAGTATCAAAGAAAAACATCAATAATGTCAATCTCCAAGTAAACAACAAACAAATTGAGAGAGTTGAGAAATATAACTATCTGGGAACATCTGTGAACGAAAAAAATGACTACACGAAAGAAATCACAATAAGAATTGAAAAAGCGAGAAGCGCCTTTATGAAAATGAAAAATATATTAACCAGCCGAGACTTAAGCCTGGAACTAAAAATACGTTTGGTAGAGTGTTATATTCACTCTATCCTTCTGTATGGTGTGGAGACATGGACCATGAATAAATACTGCTGCAATAAAATAGAAGCGTTCGAACTGTGGATCTACAGAAGAATATTGAAAATACCCTGGACCGATAAAATAACAAACGAAGAAGTACTTAGAAGGATGAAGAGAGAAAAAGAATTATTACTATCCATCAAAAGTCGAAAGTTGCAGTATTTTGGCCACATCATGCGTGGAAATAAATACCAACTCCTGCAAAATATAATTCAAGGAAAAATTGTGGGAAAACGGAGTATCGGGAGAAGAAGAATGTCATGGCTACGAAACTTAAGAGAGTGGTTTGGATGTAACTCCAATCAACTGTTTCGCGCAGCTGTGTCTAAGGTCCGAATAGCTATGATGATAGCCAAACTTCGAAACGGAGATGGCACATGAAGAAGAAGATAGCTGTGAAACTGTAGTGCAGTATGTCCTAACACAGTTTCGATCACAATTTTATTACGGGTGCTGTATCCTTGGATTTGAGGAGGGTCTTTGAGACTTTAGCTAGGGAAAGACTACTTAAAAAACAGAGATTGAAATTGAATGACTTGTATCTGACGAGATTGAGAGCTGCATGGGTGTTCCACAAGGTAGTGTGCTAGGTCCATTATTATGTCTTATATATATATATATATATATATATATATATATATATATATATATATATATATATATATATATATATATATATATATTTATATACCGGGTGTCAACGAATCTATTAGACAAGTCATAATTTCTAGAGTATTATGTGTATCAAAATGAGAATTGGTATAGGTAAAAGAAATCGAGCACAGTAAGATCCGGTGAGCGGGCTGGCCACCGTACCGGACCATTAGTTGCAATAATTCGATTATTAAAATGCTCTATTAAATAATTAAGAGCTTCTCTAGTATTGTGAGGCGGTGCTTCATCTTGTTGAAAGTAAATTCACCGTAAAACTGCTAAAGATATATCATTGAGATGATTTTCGATTTCATTTTGAAGAAAACCTAAGTATCTAACCCCTGTTAACTGACCTTGAAACAATATTGGTCCAATTATTCTGTTTCCAACGATACCAGCCCAGACATTGACGCCAAATCTTGCTTGAAAATTGTCCTCTCTCATTTCATGTTGATTTTGTTGGGCCCAGTACCGAGTATTTTGCTTATTGAACATACCATGATTTGTAAATCGGGATTCGTCGGAAAATAGAATAAAATCGATAAAATTTAGGTTAACTGTATGATTTTGAAACAGCCAATCACAAAACACTACCCGTCTATCGCCATCCTCAGTATACAAATGTTAATGTAACTGATATTTAAATGCTCGATATCCATGCTTTTTCAGTATTTTTCTTGCTGATTCATAACTTATCTGCAGTTCTTGACTAATTTTTCTTAACGAAACTGTTTTATCAACCTTGACCATAGCAAGTACGTTAATCTCAGTCTCTTCATTTATGATAAACCTCTGTTCCGCCTCTTGATTTCCTATTTGACTAAAACGAGTCTCGACATACGGAAAATACTGATGGGCTGGATGTTGCCGATTCGGATATCTATGAGCATACAACTCGGCAGCATTCCTTGAATTTCTATGACACTCTCCAAATATTAATAACATATCCACTTTCTCACTTTGAGTATACATTATTTTAACGAAAATTTAAACTAAACTTAACGAAAATTAAGAAACTTTTACGTCTGTTCTTAGAGCGTATGTCACTGTCATTATCTACTTAAGTGAGTGCTTCGTTATCCAAAGAAGACTTGATAAAAACAGTTGCAAATTATTATGCATCATGGCTGTCCATGGCGCACTTGTCATAAGTAAATAAATTATCCAGTATTTTGCTTAATAATATTTAATTTCTGTTCTTATGTCTAATCCAATCGCAAATAAATTAGTATCGTTAGATTCGTCAAAGAATGCTTTTTTCGAAAAGTAGTTGTCAAAAAGGGGTCGCCATTTGAAAATTAATAGTTAGAAATGAAAACGTAATTTTGTCAACTTGTCTTATTCCTGTCTTTCATACTAGTAACTAAAACTTTGCGATTGTATTTTTTTGACATCACCTAAGGCTCTTAGATTAGTTTGCGTCCGATCATGGCCACCTAGATGTAATTTTAAAAGTGGCTCTAAAAACATGAAGTAGACGTAAAAAGTTTTTAAAATGTCACATTCTGATCTAGAATTGTCTCAGAAATCCAAAGATGTTAAAATATACAGGGTGTTCTATTTAAGAATTCAAAACCGGGGCCATTTCCGATGAAACCGGAAGTGGCCGGAAAGTGGAAAATATGCGAAAACTCTCCCCTTCATATACCATTTATCTGTACCAATTCTCATTTTGATACACATAATACTCTGGAAATTATGACTTGTCTAATAGATTCGTTGCACCCGGTATATATATATATATATATATATATATATATATATATATATATATATATATATATATATATTGACGATATAGTGAATACATCTGGTGACTGTTGTATACATCTTTTTGTAGATGATGTTATTTTATATTTGGCATGTTCTGATCGTAGTCAATTGGTTAACACACTTAACTCTGCTTTACAAAATTTATATTGGTGGTGTTCTTGTAACCAATTAAAAATAAATGTGGAAAAAACCAAATTTATGATAAGCTGCAATGAGAATGATTACAGAACTTTTTCTCGTGAAGATCCTATTATTAAAGTAGGCAATGAAACAATTGAAATGGTGGAAAAGTTTAAATATTTAGGAGTAATCATAGATAGACAACTTAAATTTAAAGAACATGCGAATAACTTAATAAAAATAATCTCTTATAAACTTAGCTATATTCAAAAATGTTCTAATTTTTTGACTAGGTGGACTAAAATAATCCTGTTTAACACTTTGGTATTTCTGCACTTTGTTTATTGCTCCACAATTTTGTTCCTTCTTAATTAAAATGAAAAGGCAAGATTTCAAAAATTGCAAAATAGAGCCATGAAAGTTATACTCTCAGGTACAAGAAGAACATCAATTAACTACATGTTGAGGGAAATACAATGGTTGTCGATGGAGGACTTCTTTCAATATCAAATATTGATCTTTATTTCTAAAATCAGATCGGGTAGTTCTCCTATATATTTACAAAATCATATTAATTATAATAGAAATATACATGTACAGGGTGAGTCAACGATTGGATGAAGTAGGTTTGTGCCTTTTCGGTGAAATTAACAAAGAAATTATATTTATTGTTTGATACAGTTTATTTTTACGCAGATTTTAAAAATATTTAGGACTCTACAGGGTGAGCCAAAAAACTAGGACAGCATAAAGTTGTATTTTTTTAAATAGAACACCCTATATACGAATCGTATTTTCGATTTAGCTTATAATTTTAAATCTGTTTTATTAAGGGTTTACTATAACAAAACTTTATAGTTTCTGAGATAATTAAGTTTAAAGAAAAAAAGTCACATTTTCAAGCATCAATTCAATCCTAAATAACGTTTTCAATTTTGTGACAAATATATTCAAATTTAGAATTTAGCAAGGCCAAGGACAAGTTAACATAATTTTTACCTAATATTTGCAATAAAAGCTACAGGGTGTTGAACACATCGGCTCAAATTTGAACAAGTTTAAATGAATAAATATCTTTTTTTTAAATGGTACACCCTGTATATTTTCATGTTATTTAACAGAGTAATAAAAACCCTAAAAGTTTTGTTCAATATATCCTATACCTATTTATAATAGTTTTTGAGATATTTCAGTTTTTCTTATTTTCCATACTTTTTTACAGAAATGGTCTTCATTATCATAGTAGCCATGGCAAAAACAATGTAAAAGAACATTTTTCTGTGTGTCAAATTTATAACCGCAATCGCTTCTTTTGGTTTTTATGTAGTGTAGTTTGGTTTTTTTTGCATTCATCTTATATTGTAAAATAAATTTTCCAAAGAATGAGTTAATAGATATGATTTATACAATAGGAGAGGCTCAAAAAATTGCCTTCTTGCTCAAAGAATTTACAAAAGAAGTATCCTGATCGACGCCAGCCTAATACCCATACTTTTCAAAACTTAATGCAAAGATTTGATTCTTCCGGTATTGTTGATTATCCGAAACGTAAAGTGGTCAACAAACAAGTAACTAATGAAGAAAAAGAACTACAAGTATTGTTAAATGTTCAGGAAAATCCTTATATTGGTAGCCGTCAGTTAGCAGCATTATGTGAAACATCACAATCCACCGCTAATCGTACTACCAAGAAATATAGGTATCATCCATATTACATGGAATTACACCAAGAATTGCATGGACAGGATTTTGAAAGTCGTGTAAACTTTTGTCGTACAATAAATGCGGAGCTTCATTTAAATCCAAATTTATTATGCAAGGTAATGTTTAGTGATGAAGCTACTTTTAGAAGTAACGGTGCCGTAAATAGGCGCAACATGCATTATTATGCCACAGAAAACCCATTTTGGATTAGAGAGGTGCAACATCAAAACCACTGGTCATTAAATGTTTGGTGTGGTATTCATCATAATCGAATTATTGGACCCCACTTTTTTAATGAACCACTAAATGGCCATAGTTACCTGAACTTTCTACAAGAAGAACTACCCCAACTGCTTCAAGGTCTCGATAGGAATGAGCTCGACAGTATGTGGTTCCAGCACGATGGTGCGCCTCCGCATTACCATCGTGAAGTTCGTGCGTTTTTGGACCAACGATATCCGCAAAAATAGATTGGACGTGGGGGTTTCATTGAGTGGCCACCAAGGTCTTGCGACATCGCCCCATTAGATTTGTTCCTATGGGGTTATATTAAAAATAAGGTGTATGTTAATCCACCAACAACAGTGGAAGATATGCGAAACAGGATTAGGGATACCTGTAGAACAATAACGCCACTAATTTTGTCCAGGGTCCGAGAAAATCTGCAAAAAAGACTAAATTTGTGCATTGCACAAGAGGGTCGTTTATTCGAACACTTATTAAAAAGAAATAATTAATCTCAGTATTTAATAGGTATTTTTTTTGTTTCAATTTAGTATAAAAGTAAATATGTATTTGCCTTGTCGTTATTGTTGTGTTAATTTTTTCACATTATGTTTAATTAAACTATTGCCGTTGTAATATAACGAATAATGTATTTCATCATATTTAACCACATTCTGTTTGTTTCTGTAGTTTCTTTTTATTATTTTACATGGCTACTATGATAATGAAGACTATTTCTGTAAAAAAGTATGGAAAATAAGAAAAACTGAAATATCTCAAAAACTATTATAAATAGGTATAGGATATATTGAACAAAACTTTTAGGGTTTTTATTACTCTATTAAATAGCATGAAAATATATAGGGTGTACCATTTAAAAAAAAAGATATTTATTCATTTAAACTTGTTCAAATTTGAGCTGATGTGTTCAACACCCTGTAGCTTTTATTGCAAATATTAGGTAAAAATTATGTTAACTTGTCCTTGGCCTTGCTAAATTCCAAATTTGAATATATTTGTCACAAAATTGAAAACGTTATTTAGGATTGAATTGATGCTTGAAAATGTGACTTTTTTTCTTTAAACTTAATTATCTCAGAAACTATAAAGTTTTGTTATAGTAAACCCTTAATAAAAAAGATTTAAAATTATAAGCTAAATCGAAAATACGATTCGTATATAGGGTGTTCTATTTAAAAAAATACAACTTTATGCTGTCCTAGTTTTTTGGCTCACCCTGTAGAGTACTAAATATTTTTAAAATCTGCGTAAAAATAAATTGTATCAAACAATAAATATAGTTTCTTTGTTAATTTCACCGAAAAGGCACAAACCTACTTCATCCAATCGTTGACTCACCCTGTATATGACACTAGATCGAAGGAAGACTTTTATATTCCTCCAGTATTAAAGAAACAAACACAAACCTCTGTATTCTTTAAGGGTCTAAACAGTTTTAATCAATTGCCCACAAATATTAAATGTTTAAAATCTCTAAATAAGTTAAGCGGTGTCTGAAGCAATATTTTTTTTAATAGAGTCTATCCTTGAGACATGAACTTTCTTTGTTTTTTTTTAGATTTGTGTCAGT
Source organism: Diaprepes abbreviatus (assembly GCA_034092305.1). Lineage (NCBI taxonomy): Eukaryota > Metazoa > Arthropoda > Insecta > Coleoptera > Curculionidae > Diaprepes > Diaprepes abbreviatus. The sequence continues at coordinate 400,908 of JASJET010000193.1, read as the reverse complement.
TTAGTTTAGTATGTCATTTGCAGAACAATGACATACTAAACTAAACTGACACAAATCTAAAAAAAACAAAGAAAGTTCATGTCTCAAGGATAGACCCTATTAAAAAAATATTGCTTCAGACACTGCTTAACTTAATATATATAATAAACCGCGGATCTTAAAGACACCTCTCTTTCTATGGATGAAGCTAAGCATGATAACCCAAACGTCATTGGATACCCCCTTACTTGTCCACAATTAGAAAGAGAAGTATTACTCATTGGAAAGGGTCTGTCTCTTTCTAAGTGTGAACCAGTATTTTTTATAGGATCCTCAGTCTTTTATACTCACATTTATATCTTCCTGATATTGAGTTTTTACAATTTTATCAACTTAAACGTGTTTTTGATGGCTGAAGTCTTAGTCTGGTAATTGAACGCATAACGCAACTAGTCAGAAATAACATGAAAATATCAATGTAAATACATACACTGTTGACGTTTTTCATAGTTTGGACGGGGTGTTGCATAACCCGCACCTCTACGTTTTGCGTTTTATGACCTGGCCCAGGCTTAATACGGAGCTACGCAATTTAATAGTGTTAGATTGAGTAGAAAGTATTAAAATAAAAAAAAAGTTTTTTCTAGTATTAGCTTTTTTAATTAAAACGACGCAAAACCTGATCCTGTAAAATTTTTAAATAAATTAAGTATATAAAAAAATAATCCTTTTAACTACTAGTCAAGATTTATGGCAAGTAGGGGATGATGAGGCGCATCATTCCCCACTCGTTATTGACTTTGATGGTAATTAAAAATACTTTTAATAGGAGGGATAAGCGTGATTTTATGCTAGCAAATTTTCAATATTTGGCTTCAATTTAATCAGGTTTAAAAATTAAACTAACCCACAAGGATTCGGCACTACTTGTTTTATTTTAGTTTTTAGCTTATAAATACCTATTATTACTATTATGTATTCATTATCGGCTGCGGAAATAACAGTCCTTGGTAAATCACTTACATGGAAGTTTCACATTTCTAAATTCAGCAGGACAGAAGTTACTGCTTGTGGCGAAGAAATTGGCCACCATAAAACAATCAATTCTCCGCAAATTCAAATTATTTGCCTTAATAAATCTAGTTTCCATTATGAGAAAAGTTCCTAAAATCATTTTCAAAGTTAAAAGTAAGCAAATTTCGGAGATGCTACATGAAAATGACTATAAAATATTAACTAGGCAACGTAGCCTTTGTTAGCAATCACGAATGTGACATAAAATCAAAAAATGTATATGTCAAGTTCGTGACAGCGATGACGTTGACTGTATTCTTTAGAGTAATTATCAAATAGTCAAAGTGAAAAAAGTAAGACTGATAACTTCAAGTTTTTTTGAATATGCATTTAGTTGTCATTAGGTCGAAGCGATCATGATTACATCAAGTCATAGGACTGAAAGTAATAATGACTCAAAAGAATAACCGTGTCAGGATGGAGTGCCAGCGATGACGTTAGTATGGAGTGACATCATTCTCTTTGATTGGTGTTCGTTGTCACGTGACTCGAAAGAGATTTAGTTACATGTTTGTTATTAAATAAAAATAAAATTTCTTAAAAATAAAGAAAAATAGAATAGCATGACCAATGCAGATATGGCTGTCGAACATCAGAGACAATTCAGTACATAACTGGAGGATGCCAAGCGTTTGCCGCAACCGAGTGTAAGGAAAGACACGACTCAACCGCTAAGATACTCCACCAAGAGTTAGCAGAAAAGTTAAACCTATTACAGTTAGGAAAAGTGCCCTATTACAAATAAAATCCCGAGTCTATGCTTGAGAATAACCAATTCAAGTTATATTGGAACGCGAACTACACTAATCGATATCGCTGTACCTAACAACAACAACCTGAGGCCAAAATACAACGAGAAGATCGCCAAATACAGAGATCCGAAGGCAATGGGCAATGAACAGCGTCTAAACGATTCCCATAATACTCTCAACAACTGCAGTGATACCAAAGAATCTCCTGCAGAATATCAAGGGACTGGGCCTTAGTGAGCATCTGTATAAACCGATGCCGAAAGCAATTCTCCTTGCAACCGCGCGAACCGTCCGAAAATATGTAAGAAATACAGCAGACCATGTCACCTAAGACCCGATAACATGGAAAGGGTTCCCACAGAGCTTCATACTTTTGGTATCTTTGTGAACCTGGTATGAGTCAATATTCCCTGGGAGAAGTGCGAAGCCGTTTGGCTTGTAAATCTGATAAGAAAAATATTATGATTTTTAGGATTTTTATTGTGGAAATTATCAGCGGCAAAATTATAATTTATTTAAATACAGTCAATATCCCAATTGTGATAGAAACCGAAAGTCTTTGCTAATTTTTACGAATTTCATTGCCATGCCACTAGCCATTCCTAAATTGCGTGGTATCAAACAGCACGCGAACTCCGTAATAGTATAGAAAATAAATTTCTTTGCTATTTCTTTCTATTATGGAAAATCATTCAAAACTTACTCTATAAGCACATTCGGCAACAGTCGGGTATGTCCGAACAAGCAATCGTGCTATAGAAATAGAAACAGTCTTTGCCTTATTGCTGTTCTTCTATCTCTCTCAAAGCAATTTAAATGCTGTATAAGTTTTTCTCATTTTTTCCTGATTTACGGTGTTTGAATTTGTGGTTATGTATTTGTTTCTAAGAATCAAATGAACTTCATAAATGTGTTTTTATATTTTATTTAGCTAAAAGTATAGATTTACACGTTATATAAGAAAAAAATATCAAAATAGCAATAATTATTTTTATTTCTGTTTATTTCTTAAAATTAAAAATCAGAACAATAATTAATTATTATGGCTGAATTAAGAAAAAATAAATAAATATATACATTATATATCCAATTGAAAAAGTCTTTAATTCCGTTTTACTGAGCTGCCCAAACTTCTGACAGGGTTCAGCTAAATGTCTGTTGAGCCCACAAAATATCCCTCTACTCCTCAATATTTTATACAAAATACATAAATATCGGATCCATATTTTCTAATAGGTAATTTATTAAAAAAAAAGTCTAGAGTTTAATACTTTAAAATATAATATTGGAGATTTCACGATAAAAATTTTTGATCAATTAACCTAAAAAATTACAAAAAAAATATGTTTAGTATTTTTTTCTTTTAATTATAAAGTCCCTAGAAAAGATAAATGTTTTTAGAGATGGTAGTTTGTAGTTATTTCTATGCGAACTAGCCCGAAGTTTTAAGGAAAATATTCTAGAGAGTAGGTTCCGTTGACAGAAAGAAATTTTCTTTCTTCTTTATTTCTTTTCTGTTTCTCTTTCTATCTTGTTACCGAGTTCGCGTGCTGGTTGCCTTTTCTTTGTTCCACTTGGTGCATCATAATTTTATGTAAAATCGTAAAAATATTTAACCATTTGACCTTATTTTCATACTAACGGATGGTCTTTATTCACGTTTGGTACACAATTTATTTAGTTACCCATGCGTTAAAAAATTTACTTGTTTTAGAAAGCATTAAAAACTTGGGATGAAAACAAATTGTGGTCGCTCGTTTTACGAGTTTAGCATTTTTAAACAGACTAAATAATTTACGTGTATTTATTTACCACTCAAACAAGTTGCACGTGCAGTTTAAATAAGATTACCGGTTTTGGCCTATATATGTTACAGAGAAAATTAATAAAATTATAAATAAAAAATAAAAAGTATATTACCTGGTAGGTAGTGCTACCTCATGGGAGAGAAAGAATTAAAATGAAAACGAATGAATGAAAATTAAATATTTAATGCTTCTGTACAGGTGGTTATTTTTTTTAGTGTTGATCGCTCCTTCTTTTAGGGCAGTGCCTAGGCTAGCATGCCGGAGATTAGGAGGGTTATATAAATTCAAAGCGCCACCTGTTTTAGGCCCGTCGGTAAGTAGAAGCGATGATATTATTGAAAACAGGAAACAACTAGATCCCAAAATAAAACACACCGATTCTAAAAACAATTAATATCTATATTTAACAATAAAAAAAAAGAATCGGTTTTACAAACTATGTGAATTCTATCTTAAACTAAAACAATATGTGACTATTTTCTACCTAGATTAGAGCAAAAAAAAACAAAGAAACAATGAACAATACTACTGCAAGTATGACGTCATCTGCGCCATACACCAAGTCGGTTTAGATGTAGGTGCAGCTTTAATTTTCACTATCGGCTAAACTGAATAACCTTACTTTTTGAGTACGGTTAAATTTTGCACTAACAAATTATCTAGTACGCCGATTTAGTCTAAAATTATGTTTAATTAAGTCTAATTAAAAGTGTTGGACTATTAATATGTGAAGTGATGTTTTAAATTACCTAGTGTATACGTATACCTTCGGTTTACAAGGTATTTTAAATGAAATTTAAAAATAAAGTGTCCTGTAATTGCTCGCATAAAGTCTAATTAGTTCCCAATCACAGGGGAAAAAGGAAAGTATACATTAAAACTGGTAATTCCACTGTTTATTACGAAGTTCTAATACCTGAAAGGCAGTTTTGTCATTAAATCCAAACACTTTCGGCAAGCTGGATAGCCGATGGCCTCTATGGAGCAGTGGTGTGTAATATGTTGGCTCTGGTAGGCAAATCTAATTTTAAACAGAATGGCAAAGTCCCGGTATAATAAGAACTGTTTGTGGCATGTAACTGATTATCTTTAAGGGTGCACCAAGTATTTAAAGTCACAAAGATGGTGTTTTAACTTCTTAGGTGAGATCACTTTCACTAAACTATACTTAACGAAAAACGAGTACAATAAAAACTTTGTTTATCCTCAATATCTGGCAACTGATGCCTTAACGCACTAAACTATGATTTTAGCAGCAAACAGGAATAAAAGTAGTATTATACTCTGAGAAAATCAGCAAAAAATCTGCTTTCTGGGTTTATGCCAGTTTTCACAACCAAGGCTTGGCCCAGACTCTCTCTACTGACACTCAAGAGCGCCAAGAAAAAAAAACAAGAGATTATCTAACTACACCCTTGATGAAAGTGGCAAAAGTGGAGTGTTTGATAGGCACACTTGATTTTTTTTTCAAAACCGGTTTTTGGTGTGACAGTGACAAAAACTTTTAGCTTGTATTAAAGAGACTACTTGATGAAAATAAGAGTTTAATTTATGGTGAGTATTGGCTTGATTGTTGGCATTTTGGTAAAGTTATTTATAGTTTTGTTCATAAAGTAGCAAAACTGTAACAGTAGTTATGAGAGTATTGTATTTTTTTTGTTACTTTTCAACTGGGGTTTAAATTGACCAGATTAATAATAAGCCTACCAAGTTGTAGATCTTAAAACGATTATTCTTTTATTACCAAATTGGAAAATATAGAAAATTTTATTCGCCTAACCTCTAAGCTTTCATACTTTGGTGTAATAAGATTTATATGTGAATAACCATCACATAAATTAGTAAATTTTCTGAACCTGTTTCATGTCCAAGCATTTATTAGTCTGTTTTGCCTTCACTTTCTAGTAAAAGCAGTCCATTTAGAAGCATCCACATTCAAAAGGTTATTTAGTCTTACCACATCTTCAAGGTTATTCTTAATACTGAAGCCACATCTGGTAGAATACCATAATACGCTTAAAAAATCTCCCTGAAATCTTACCCTTAATATTGTAATTATGTCTGTCTGACTGGGATCCTGGTTCTCCAAAATGATATGTAGTATAGCTGCTAGCCAATCATATTGCACTTAGTCAAAGATTTTTTGATAGTCCAACGTAGGTGATGAAAAAGTTACTTCGTTTGTTATAGGTCTGATCCCTAATAACCAAATAGATAGTAAGTTACTCCAGACAACCCATTGTATCTCTGGCGTATCCTTTGTACTGAATGACGTCCCTTGATGATGCTAGTGATTTCGTCGGTGGTGAAGGATCAAATTGCATTTGATTGTAGACCTGGCAGACCTGATATTCCTCAATGATCCAACTAGCGTTGATGTTACAGGGGTAGTGTAGCTGGTTGACTTCTCCAGAATTCTTCTATGTGTTATTTATTCGGATATTTATTATTTGCCATGTTAGGTAAAGACTTTAACTTTCGATAAAAAGTCTTTCCTGGTCGCTTTAAAAAGGGCATTGTATCGCGTTCTCACAAATTAGTGGACAAAATTATAAAGTCAAATGAAATCAAATCAAAAAATATTTTGGAGCAATAATAAAATACACAAAAATACACGATACATAAAGTGATATTAATTATGACCCAAAATAAAATAAATTACATTAACTTAAAAGTAATCAACTTTCACAAGTCGATAAATTAAAATACTAGACAAACAATTATCAAAATAAATCATTAAATCAAAAAGGCAAAATATGATCATAAAACAACAAGGTCTGGGTAACAGATTAGAGTAAAAATTAGTTGATATATCAAAACTTTTCCTTTAAATCTAACTTTAATAGCTCTTATAGGAAGTTTGTGAAGATCTGAAATATTGTTGTAAATTAGACGATCGCAAAATGTTCTGGAATATTGAAGCGACCAATCATTCCCCTTAAATCTCTAGCCTGAATGTGAATTCTATTATTTTGTTTGAAGTCGAAATACTGGGGAACACTAGTGGTTGAAACTTTTACCAAAAAACACTCGTAATAAATAAACCAAACTTCATTAAATTTAAGTAAACCTAGTTCATGAATGAAAGAATCATCTGGACATACTAGTACGTTCTTCATTGGTAATGAAAGAATCATAAACAATATCGCTTCATTTCAGACTAAGGTATACTGCCCGGTAAGCATGGTTAACATGTCTGTCAAACCTAAGCTGGCATTTAAAAACAAGGCCAAGACTGCAAACTATTAGGCGAACAAACCAGTGAGTGTAGTAATTTGGAGAGATTCATCACTAAGCAGTTCATATTAGCCCTAATTTAAATATGTTTAAAGTCATGGTTAATTAACATCAGCCTCCCAATGGGTAAAAACTGGTAAAGTAAGCGTATGCATCAGCAGTAAAAATAGAAAGCAGAATATGTTCAAGTACTGATCCCTGGGAAATAGCAAACAGAAGCCTTCCAAGACCCAACAATGAAATCATATGACGACCAGTACTAGCTAACATAGTAATTTGAAATCGATGCCATAGATAATTGGACAACCGGTCACAAATATTAACACGAATCCCATAAAAGTGGAGCTTAGCTAACGAGATATCAAAGTTAACTGAATCGAAAGTCTTGAACATATTCAATAGTGTAATTGAATCGCCCCTCGCCGCTCAATACCATGGTACATTGATTAATTATGGAATAAAGTCTGGGACGTGCCTCGAATCTCTTTTTAAATCCGATTTGCTGAACAGGCAGAATTCTATTTTTCTCTTCTCATGGTGCCATATCAGGTACCCCTAATGTTGACAATTACGCCGGCGAGTTTTTCGCGCTTTTCAGCTAATCTAAATAGTTGTTCGGCACTGCGTATTAGGGTCCAATCGCGGATGTTCTTTTTCTCTTTTCATTTCTGAAGGATTTTATATCGGTCTCCTCTAATGACATGCCCTAGGTATGATATCTCTCTTATCTTAATAGTTTTTAATAACTCACGAACGGCACTTTCTCTATTTAACACTAGTTCATTAGTCTGCATAGCTGTCCAGGGTATTCGGAGCATTATTCTATGCAAACACATCTCGAACACTTCTAGGTGGTTGATCGTATCAGTCTTCATAGTCCATGTCGCAGGTCCGTATAATAACACAGACCAAATATAATATTTGGTCATTCTTTGACGGAATTTTAGGTTTAAGTTGTCGTTACAGAAGAATGATTTCATGCTCAGAAAAGTTGAGCGCGCTGTTTCAATTCTTCACTTAATCTCTTTATTTGGGTTCAGTTGCTCTGTGATGTGCGTGTTATTAAATGGAATCGCCTACCATTCTCCCTTAGGCGTTGGTCAATTCGTTGAAATGTTTTGTGATCTGGAAGAGTACGATTAGGATATCTATCGTGATATAACCTTCTGGCTTACAAAGCATTGCAAGATGCAAGACCATACATCAGATGCATATCTGCGGGCTCAATAAACGTGTGTTCCATATTTCGAATTATATCACAATTAATTTCACCAGAAATCTAAAAATTTTATTAAATTAATATGCAAGTTTTCACTAAAGAGGTAAACTCTAATTTTAGATCGAATTTTTTTATCATCAGATTGAAGGTTGAACATTTGATAGGAACAAAGATCTATCTTCTATCGATGTAAGCCAAATACATGATGTAAATTAAATGACATTTTTTCGAAAACGGTTAGGATTTGTGACATGAATGAAGAAGTAATTCTTAATCAATAGTTCAAGATATGTAAAAAACGTTGTACAAAGTTCTTATCCTACAAGGAATAAAAAATGAGTGTTACAGCTAGTCCGTCCCTGCAACTGTGAGTAATTCACAACACTTTCTTAGATAGCTATTGGAAAGGTCTTACCTGTTATACATTATATTTAAAAAAATTGAAATATACCTGGTGGTTCAATAATTATGTGTAAAAAACTTGATTATATTGCAGTTTTTCGAAAGCCCATATCTCCGAAAAGAAGGCCTATACGAAAAAAGTTTATGTGAATTTGTAATATTCCTTTCACGCGTTTTTTTTTTCATATTCGGGAAATTTCCCATATTTTCCCGGACATCCTATATGTTTAAAAGAACTAGCCCACTTTTCAGTTATTAGAGAATCGGTACGCCTTAAATCCAATAAAACTTATTATTAGTATCATAGCTATAAATTTGTCAAAATCGTTAATTTATGGATGAAATCAGAGAATATGCTACACTTGTTCCTATGCTAATTTTAAATAAATTAGACTAAATGAAAATAAAACTGAAATAAATAACACGTGGTGCAAAAGTTTCTCTTTTAGAGAATATGGAGTGAATTTAAATGAGAAATACTTAAATATATTTAAGTTATATTACTTTAAAATATTGTCTTTACAACAACTTAAACAATGTTAAACAACTTAAATTATTTTACACTCATTATATGTAGCAAATTAGTTTCTTGAAAAATAGGTTTTATTCATTGAACTGGCAAATATTTAAAGATCAAAATTGTTATTTTGTTAAAATGCGAAATCAAACAAGACCTTCAGCTCTGACGCGAACTGCATTTGCAATTAATATCATCAATTTAGAAAAACACAAAAATGCGATTAAAGCCAATACTGGTTTCCAGGTAAGATAAAAACTGCACTGGTAATTAAAATCGTTAAAAATGTGGCCAACTCCGAATGCGAGTTTTTTTTTTTTAATCAAAATTTCAGTAAGGAGTAAAGAAATCTATATGTCGTATTTAAATGGTTGTTTATGTATGTATTATCCTTTCAGCCAGATAAAAGGAAAGCACAGTTACAAATAGTTTATTTCCTGCAAATACAACTCTGGCCCTCTTTCCACGCGCATTTCGACCACCTTATCGTCTCGTCAGTGGAGCTGTATCAAACCGAGAGCAACATCCTCAGGAATTAAATGCTATATGAAATATAAATTCCAAGGTATATCAGTAGGATCTTAAAAAGTCGGCAGGTGGCAGGAAATAGATTTATTTATTTCTTAGTGAAATCTCTTTCGACTGGTTATATTTTTCAGTCTGACATTGAAAAGTCGGCAGGTTTAATATCCAGGCGATATGTCTCCGAATTTATATTTTATATAGACAAGTGTGTACGTAACTTTGTTCCCATAAATGATAGAATCCTACTGCTACAGCTGGAAGCCAGCCCATTTAACATTAATATACTTCAAATATATGCGCCGACCGCAGAAAGAAGATATGACGACGAAGTCGAATCCTCATATAGACAAATAGACACAATATTGAAAATTCTTAAAAACAATGAAATCACTTACATCATGGGCGATTTTAATGCAAAGGTAGGTAAGGGTAGCAGAGCGGGCCTGATAGGAAAATATGGTTTAGGTGAAAGTAACGAACGGGGTGACAGACTCTTCGAATTTTGCCAAGAACACAACATGGTAATAACAAACACAGTTCAAATTACACAAACGAAGACTATATACGTGGAGAGGGCCAGGAGATAATCCCGCACACATTGTAAGGAACCAGATTAATTATATATTAACAAATAAAAGATTTAGGGAATGTATGAACAGAGTCGCAACCTATCCTGGAGCAGACATTGGATCTGACCATAATCCCTTGATTGCTGATACTAAAATCAAACCTAAAATAATTAAAAGTAATAGTCAATACAGTAAATTTGAGATAGCGGAAACCGATAAAGAACTGCTTACAAAGGATCTGAACAACTACATAAAGAACACAAGAACTGACGACAACGTAGAAGAAATTTGGGAATCATTTAAGGAACTAACCAACAAACTAATGACTGAAAATACTGTACGGAAAAACAAACCAAAAAAACAGAAATGAATGACAGCAGAAATATTGGACCTCATGGAATAAAGGAGACAGTCGAAAACAAATCGAGTGGAATATAAAAGAAGACAAAGAGAAATTAAACAGAAAATTCGGATAGCTAAAGAGAACTGGATGAGAGACAAGTGTATCGAAATAGAAGATCTAGAAAGGAAACATGACACATTCAACATGTAAAAAAAGGTCAGAGAAATAGCAGGTATATATAATAAGAATCCCACTAATACCCTTGTGGACCCTGATGGTAAAATTATCTTGGACGAAAAAGAAATTTTTGAAACATTGGTTAAATATGTGAAAGAATTATTTGATGATGACAGACCGAATGAACATAACTCCGATGATCTCGCTGATATAGATGCTAATATAGACATGGGACCAGAAATTCTAAACAGTGAAGTTCTATCTGCCATAAGATCTGCAAAAACCAGGAAAGCCATCGGGCCTGATAATGTCCCAACCGAGCTGTTACAGATGATCCATGAGGAAAATATAGGAATCTTGGTCAAACTGTTTAATACCGTTTACGCGACTGGAGATATACCGGAAGATTGGCTGAGGTCTGTATTCGTCCCAATCCCAAAAAAACAGCGAGCAAAGCGATGCAGTGAGTACAGACTAATAAGTCTAATGAGCCACACTTTGAAGGTCTTTCTCAGAATCATCCACAGCAGGATAAGATCTAAATGCGAAGCAGATTTAGATGAAACCCAATTCGGATTTAGAAACCCCCTAGGTACTAGAGAGGCTTTATTCGCTCTAAATATACTTTTACAAAAATGCCGGGACCAACACAAGAATGTATTCGTATGCTTTGTGGATTACGAGAAGGCCTTCGACAGAGTACAGCACAGAAAACTCATAGACATTTTAAATAACGTAGGGGTAGACAGCAGAGACGTAAGAATTATTAAAAATCTATATTGGCGGCAGAAAGCAACAGTAAGGCTAAATGGAAAACTCACAAAAGAAAGTAAAATCTGCGAGGCGTCAGACAGGACTGCATACTATCTCCACTGCTTTTTAATATATATTCAGATAAAATCTTTAAACGGGCTACTCAAGGACAACGAATGGGAGTACAAATCAATGGAGAATATATAAATACAATACGATATGCTGACGACACTGTTATCCTAAGCGACAAACTACAAGACCTGCAACATCTATTAAACTGTGTTAACACTGAGGGTCAAGAAATGGGGCTCAACATAAATATCAAAAAGACAAAATTTATGGTCTTTAGTAAACAACCTCATCTCAACGCTTCAATACAAATAGAAGGAAAAAGTATAGACAGGGTGACTCATTTTAAATATTTTGGATGTTATATCACCGAAAATCTAAGCCCAGATAAAGAAATAAGGTGTAGAATAGAGACTGCTAGAGCAACTTTTCAAAAAATGAAACTTTTCTGCAATGATAACCTCAACCTAAAACTACGACAGAGAATGATAAGATCATAGGTCTGGCCAGTGTTACTATATGGGCAGAGATCTGGACAATTAAGGCCACCACGATTAATCGGTTGGAGGCTCTCGAAATGTGGTTACACCGGCGAATGCTGAGAATACCTTGGACAGCTAGGCAGACCAACGAAATGGTACTCAATAGGGCCGACACAACTCGTCTACTATTAAACACTGTGAAGTGTAGAAAAATCTTATATCTTGGACATATATTCAGAGGGGAGCGATATAGAATTTTTCAACTAATCATGATGGGTACAGTAGAGGGACGTAGAGGGGTAGGAAGGAGACAGGCTTCCTGGTTGAGGAATATTCGTGAATGGACAGGTATACATAGCGCGGGGGAACTTTTCCAGCTGGCGCAGGACCGTGAATGACTTGCCAATGTAATTGCCAACGTCAGGGGGACCTGATATGGCACTTGAAGAAGAATAGAAAATTGTTTCCTGCGAACGTTCCTCTCGGTTCGATTTAGCTCCACTAACGAGACCATAAGGTGGTTGAAACGCATATGGAGAGAAGACCAGAGTGGTATTTGCAGGAAATAAACTGTTTGTATATATTCTTTTATTTTCTCGGCCTGAAAGGCTGATAAATATAAACAACCATTTAAATAAGTTCATTTGTTACTTATAATAGGTGGATTTTAAAGATTATTTAATTTAAATAACTATTAAAGAAGAAAATATAACATAAAATATATTTCTCATTGTAACTAGTTTCACAAGAATATGGCAATAGCATTTTCTGTGTATTGAAATTTGTAATGGAAATTGGTAGAGATACATCTTGTTTATTTTAATTTCCAACTATAAAGTTTTACTGTAATAATGTTTTCCAATTTCAATTCTATTATTAAATATTTATTGAAATTCGAATGAATTTTACAAAGTAATAAATTCCGAGAAAACAAGTTATCCTATTTCCCTTTATGATAGAAAATAAAATAGAAAATAAATTACGAAAACGTGGATTTCTAAGAAAGATTTAAGGATGCGCGCTAATAACAAAAACTTTCGAATTTATATTCAAATAGGAAATGCATTGAATGAGTAATTTTATGACATGGAAGTGCTGCGAAAAAGTAAAATAAATATAAAAAATATATTGCAGCATTAAGAGTAGATGTTTGAAAGTAAATTCTTTAAGTTGAAACTACGTGATTGGAAAAACTATTATTTTGTACAGTCTGTGAATTAGAAAAAGAAATTGGGAGATTAAAACTCAAATATTTATCCTAGAAACACAAAATATTTGAAAATATCTTTAGCACCATCTTTTTATACTCTGATTGAGAAATTCGAGAACTAGATCATAGATTTCTTAAGAATTTCCTTTAATATTGGGAAAATACTTGTACATTCACCGTCACCCGGTTTGGCGTATTTATATAATTTTGCTGCATATTTATTTTTATCAGTTGACACACTATTTTTGTAAAGATGATATTTTAATATCATATTTTCTTAATAAATGTCTCTAGAATTGCTCAATAACCAGTGTTATCAATGTAAGTCAAAAGAGGCGCCCCATTTCCTGAAAAATAATTTCTTAGAAAAATTCTACCTTTACCATGTTTAACTGTGGGCATAACATATTTAGAATTAAGCATTGTAGAACAGAGCTTATCTGTTTTTAGGTGAATGTGAAATGGCACATGGAGATTTTTGCATGAGAGCCTTCAGAATAACCTGGATAATGATAATTTTGATATGCGTACTTTCAAAAAGTTGGGCAACATTGTTTTTATTAATAAAAATATAAAATTAACGAAAAAAAAAACACTTTTTTTCAACTTTTCTCTCGTGTAACTTTAAACGTATTCATTTTAGGAAAGTTGAAAAGGAAAAAAAGTTTCGTAATTAAATTTGCCATAAGATAGGTTTAGTCGGAAATTTCAAAATATATTTTCCTTATTGCAAAATAGCAATAATTAAAAAAAAAAGAAGGTAAAAAAGCAGGCTTTTAATCAATTTTTTCGACCATTTAAATTTCCCTGAGGACCATATTAGAGCAAAGAAAACTTTATGCCATGATAAAAAACGCGTTAAAATTCGTTAGGATCGAATCGATGGTTTTTTCCACAATAATTTTGCAATCCGATTTCGTTTAAAAAATTTACCATTTTTCAAGTTTATCTGAGTCCAAAATATCACCTTAACGTATTTATATTTATTTTCGACATATAGTAGGGAGCTCAAGTTTTCAAACGCATATTTTCAGAATCAAAATTGGATAATTTGGACGCCTTCAGGAATTGTTTAAAGACATTGTTGATATTTTTGCTTATAAACAATTAGATTTTCTCAACAGATTTTCATTGGATTTTTTTTGCAATTGATGGTTTGAAAGTACTTGGAAATCCGTTTTTTTTTCGTGAAAAAAAATTTCAAATCCGTCAGTTGCTTTCCGAGATACAAACTGTCAAAGTTGACAGCTTGTTACGGTGAATCTATAAACAATACCGACCTGATTCTTAAACCAAAAACTTTGTCTTGCCGAGCTCTTTTTTGATACAAATATTTAAATGTTTATGTTATCGGTAACTTTAATAAAAACTTAACGCCCACAAGCGTAAAAAATGAACAAAAGAGGGGTGCGAAGCTCTCATTTTAAAATTGAATTCGGAGATTTAAAATACATATCTGAAATAAATTTTTATTTTCTCGGCTTTGGAATGATTTCGATCATTTTTATAACGAATGCACCGCGTATAATGGAACTCAAATATCATAATGCCATGTGCCGATCATGCATTCATTTTGTTATAAACAAATGACGTTATTTATGCATCATACTTAAAGCACACGGCACCCTATAGATTTTCCATGCGAATCTTGGTTTATTGATATTATTAAGCATACTATAACGATATATTTTTACTTTAATTATCAAAATTGTTTAAACAATCATTGTTTAAACAAATTGAAAAAATTTTGGTTTTAAATTATTTTATTCGTAAAATCCAGATAAAAATAAAATAATTATTTTATATAAATCATATATGAAATTTAATAGTTTTTTAGTTATAAGTAATACAATATTTATGCAAATATTTGAAGATATAAAATTTTCGGAGATGAGAGCATGATGCTTTAAAATGTAACCGTTAACATGAAAGTAGTGGGGAGGGAGTAAGAAACATCTGCTCAAACTGGCTTTCTAAAGGTATAAAATAGGCATTAAAGAGAGTTACTTTGTAGTTATTACGTGTCCCTGTTTGTAGAAAGATATTGGATACAGTGTTTGACTTATTAACCAAATGTTTTTCTTAATATTTTCGTATAGTTGAATATTATGAAACAATTCATTTTTGCTGAAAGGAATGGTAACTGGGAATTGCATATAAAAAATTCGCGTAGAATGTTGTCATATTTAAATGCCAGTAGTCATTTCCTTTATGCCAAATTTTTGGAAATATATATGCAGGATATGCACAATCTTCCAACCATAATGAACTTCACTGAATATGATAAATTCGTCAATCAGATTATTTTACTGTTAGAAGATCTGAAAAATTCTGGTGTGGTGTTTGAACAGACATGTGTAAAGAGCAGTTTGAAATATAATATTTAGTGTTAAGAGTGCTTTATTGAACTTTTTGAACATAATTTATAAAGAACAACCATTTCTTATAATCTGTATTTTATGAATAAAATAATTTAAAATCAAAATGTTTTTCAATTTGTTTAAACAATGACTATTTAAACAAATTTGATAATTAAAGTCAATATATATATCATTATAATATGCTTAATTATATTAATAAACAAAGATTTGCTTCGAAAGTCCAATACTAGAGGGTGCAGTATGCTGTGAGTATGATGCATAAATAACGTCATTTGTTTATAATAAAATGAATGCATGGCATTATGATATTTCAGATCCATTATTCGCGGTATATCGGTTTAAAAAAAAATGATCAAAATCGCCCCATTAGAAGCCGGGAAAATGAAAATTTTTTTCAGATATGTATTTCGGATCTTCGAATTCAATTTTAAAATGAGAGCTCCACCCCTCTTCTTTCCATTTTGCATGCGCGTAGGTGATATTCTTTTCATTTTTTATTAAAGTTTCCGATAATGTAAACATTTAAATATTTGTATCAAAAAAGAGCACGACAAGACAAAGTTTTTGGTTTAAGAATCAGGGCTGTATTGTTTATAGATTCACCGTAACAAGCGATCAACTTTGACAGTTCGTATCTTGGAAACCAATCGACGGATTTGAAATTTTTTTTCACGATAAGAAGCGTCCCTCCAAGTACTTTCAAACCATATATTGTAAAAAATTCAATGAAAATCCGCCGAGATAATCTATTTGTTTATAAGCAAAAATATCAAAAATGTCTTTAAACCATTCCTGAGGGCGTCCAAATCATACGATTTTGAGTTTGAAAAAAGCGTTGGAAAATTTGAGTTCGCTGCTATATGTCGAAAATAAATTTAAATACGTTAACGTGATATTTTGGACTCAGACAAACTTGAAAAATTGTAAGTTTTTGTGAACGAAATCGGATTGCAAAATTATTGTTCAAAAACTTTCTATTCGATCCTAACGAATTTTAGCGTATCATGGCATAAAGTTTTCTTTGCTCTAGTATGAAGGTCCTCAGAGAAATTTAAATAGTCGAAAAAAATTGACCAAAAACCTGCTTTTTTTACCTTTTTTTTAATTATTGCTATTTTGCCATAAGGGAAATATATTTTGAGATTTCCGATTGACTCTATCTAATGGCAAGTTTAATTACGAAACTTTATTTCTTTTTAACTTTCCTCTAAAATGAATTCCTCCAAAGTTACACGAGAGAAAAATTGAAAAAAAAAACGTTTTTTTTTTCGTTAATTTTACATTTTTATTTATAAAAACAATGTTGCCGAACTTTTTCAAAGTACGTATATTAAATTTATCGTTATTCAGGTTATTCTGAAGACTCTCATGCAAAAATCTCCATGTTCGATTTCACATCCACGAAACCTCGACATTTTACAAATAAGCCCTGCTCTGTTGTATTAGTTGCTTTCCTAACACGTTTTAGTTCATTAGAATTAAAAATCTTGTAACGCGTTTCATTCTTTCCTGCAAATCCAAGCCTTGCGACTTCATTTTTTCCCCAAAGTAATATGTTTATATCCGTGGGTCTATAAAACAAACTTGCGTCTATCAACTTTCTTTGAACGACACATAGGCAAGCTATATTTTTTTAATTTTAGCAACAATTCTAGATGCGGGCTTCCAAGGAGCGTGTTGAAAAATTCTTTTAATGTACCTATTAGTTCATATTGTTACTCTTCTGGATATTTCTGATTTAAGTAAATCATCTCAATGTCCCAACTGAGTATAGCATGAAATTATTCTGAATTTTCTCTTAAAATTGCAACATGTTTTCTACCTTCCAAAATTGCATCATCACTTTGTTTATTTGAGTTTTATTTTAAACTTTACCTTAAACACCACTAATATTTAAAATAGACGAGTCCACATCGCTCTCCGTACATTTTGCTCTCTTTAGTTATTAGAATTTTATCATTAACTTTACCCCAACCACCACTAATATTTAAAATAGACGAATCCCAATGCCTTCCCGTATACTTCGGTCTCTTTCTCACGATGTTTCGCAAGAAGAGCAGCTGAGAACATATTTCTCCAGTTTTACAACAAAAAAAAACATTACGATTTATTTTACGATTTGTAAACAGAAAATTGTATTTAAGTTTATAAAGTGTAAATGGAAGAATTACATTGGTTCATACTATAACTCTTCTGGATACTCCTGATTTAAGTAAATCGTCTCAATGTCGCAACTGATTATAGCATGAAATTATACTGAATACTCTCTTAAAATTGCAACATGTTTTCTACGTTTCAAAATTGCATTCGTTACCGGTCCAGAGTTTATTTATTTGAGTTTTATTATTAACTTTACCTTAAACACTCCTAATATTTAAAATAGACGAATCCAAATCCCTCTCCGCACATTTTGCTCTCTTTAGTTATTGGAATTGTATCATTAACTTTACCCCAACCACCACTAATATTTCAAATAGACGAATCCCAATGCCTTCCCGTATACTTCGGTCTCTTTCTCACGATGTTTCGCAAGAAGAGCTGCCGAGAACATATTTCTCCAGTTTTACAACAAAAAAAAACCTTACGATTTTTTTTTCTATTTGTCAACAGAAAATTGTATTTAAGTTTGTAAAGTGTAAATGGAAGAATTACATTGGTTCATACTATAACTCTTCTGGATACTCCTGATTTAAGTAAATCGTCTCAATGTCGCAACTGATTATAGCATGAAATTATACTGAATACTCTCTTAAAATTGCAACATGTTTTCTACGTTTCAAAATTGCATTCGTTACCGGTCCAGAGTTTGTTTATTTGAGTTTTATTATTAACTTTACCTTAAACACTCCTAATATTTAAAATAGACGAATCCAAATCCCTCTCCGTATATTTTGCTCTCTTTAGTTATTGGAATTGTATCATTAACTTTACCCCAACCACCACTAATATTTCAAATAGACGAATCCCAATGCCTTCCCGTATACTTCGGTCTCTTTCTCACGATGTTTCGCAGGAAGAGCAGCCGCGAACATATTTCTCCAGTTTTACAACAAAAAAAACATTACGATTTATTTTACGATTTGTCAACAGAAAATTGTCTTTAAGTTTGTAAAGTGTAAATGGAAGAATTACATTGGTTCATACTGTTACTCTTCCGGATACTCATGATTTAAGTAAATCGTCGCAATGTCTCAACTGATTATTGCATGAAATTATTCTGAATACTCTCTTAAAATTGCAACATATTTTCTACCTTCCAAAAGTGCATTCGTTACTTGTCCAGAGTTTGTTTATTTGAGTTTTATTTTTAACTTTACCTTAAACACCCTTAATATTTAAAATAGACGAATCCAAATCCCTCTCCTTATATTTTGGTCCCTTTAGTTATTGGAATTTTATCATTTACTTTACCTCAACCACCACTAATATTTAAAATAGACGAATCCCATTGCTTTCCCGTATACTTCGGTCTCTTTCTCACGATGTTTCGCAAGAAGAGCAGCCGGGAACACATTTCTCCAGTTTTACAAGAAAAAAAATCATTCCGATTTATTTTATGATTTGTCAACAGAAAATTGTATTTAAGTTTGTAAAGTGTTTTTGAAGAATTACAAATTAAAAGCATTTTATGTCATATCAATATATACTTAAATATATCGCTAGTCATCGAAGCAATAAGTACAAAAATTAGGCAGTCCAAAACCATAAACTCCTCAACATGGCAGTCTTTCTAGCTTAACAATGGTCCTAACATGATGATACATAATGGTTTTTCTACCACTGGTGTGGCTAGATCTGGTAATGCCGACTGGCAACAGTTACTTTGGCGACATAAGTCTTGAGAAAAATCGCCATACGATTCAAGTACCTAATTTTTTTACTTAAATATAAAATATTCCAACTTGTTTCAAATTTATTTTGTCAATACTTTAATCGTAAAAATTCATAATTATTATATTTTATTTTCACTTTAATTTCTGTAAAATTTATGGTCGCGTAACCGACTTCTAAAAGAAGGAGGTTCTCAATTTGTCGACTTTGTATGTACACCGATTTGAATGATTTTTTTTACGCTATATTTAGGAAGTTGCTACGGTGGTCCCATATTTTTATGGATGAAATTGGTGCAGTAAAATCCAAGATGGCGCTGACAATATGGTGGCCAAAAAAATTAATTTTGTCCAATTTTCTCCAAAGTTGGTATAAGGGAATTTTCAGAGTCGTATACAAAGAATCTGAAATTATTTTTAAAAAATTCAATATGGCGAATCCAATATGGCTGACAAAAAAATTTAATTCAGTCCGATTTTCTCCAAAATTCTGGAGGATGTAAATTATGTGTTTAAAAGTATTTTTTCAGGATTCAATATGGCAAATCCAGTATAGCGGACTAAAAATTTTACATTTTTCGATTTTGTTCAAAGATGGGAGTGAATCGTTTTCACGGATATAAATAGCGAATTATTTTAAGAAAAGCTAATCTATCGGATGCAATATAGAAATTTTAAATTTCCGGATTTCATCCAAAATTGGTACTAGGAAACTTTGAAGGGTTTAGATTTAGATTAGATTAAAAAGTTAAATTTTTTTTTTGAAATTCAATATGGCGGACCAATATGGTGGGTTGAAAATCTTAATTTATTGCAATTTTTTCGGATTCGGTATTAAGGGGTTTTCAGTGTCGTGTTTTACGAATATGAAGTTAATTTTTTTCAACTATTAGGTTGATAAGATGCAATGTGAGGGATTGAAAATTTTATATTTTCCGATTTTGTCTAAACTTGATATTGCGGGGTTCTTGGAGCGTATACAAACTCAATATGCAGTATAAAATATATCGGGCTAAGAAATTTACGTCTCAAGTTCTTTAAATATCGATATTGGAAGGTTTTGGAGCCTATATTAGCAATCTAAAATTAATCTGAAATTTAAGATAGTGAATTTACTATAACAGACTAAATATTTGTTTGACACAATTTCACTGATATTTGGAGAACTCTAAGAATTACAGCATTTTTATTGGTTCATTTTAGGTGGATTTAAAACTTTGGATAAAATAGGTACTTTTTTGCCACCTTGGAGTCATTGCGTGGTACACTAATCTCGATTAGTACTAGTTCAAATAATTTATGGATATCATAATAAATTCAAAACTAAAAATCGAAAAATAAAATTTTATAAAAAAAAATTGAACCGACTTCTAAAAGTACGCTAAAAGGTGAAAAGTAACTATAAATTTTTGTATGTAATTGAAACTTTTGAAGTCGTCACAAAATTATTTCTAAATGAAATATGTAACTACCGATAAATACAAATTATATTAAGAAAGTAATTACAAATAAAGTATTGTTAATCTGTTTATGCCAATCACATTTTCTCAGATATTTGTTTGACGCCAACTTCAAAAATTTCAATTTCATATAAGAATTTATGGTTATTTGTCACTTTTTAGCGCACTTTTAGAAGTTGGTTTAATTTTTTTTATAAAAATTTTATTTGAAGAAACAATAAACCAAGTTTCTTATATTTGCCACTTTTATACATTACTTATTTGCTGCGATCTTACACATTTTATGTGATATATCTATAATGTTAAACGTTAGCATTTAACTGAAAATTTATTTTTTAATTCATAGGATATTCAGGTGAAATAAATATATAAATAAATAAATAAAAGTAAATCTGAAGTTGTTCGTTAATGTTTAGAATAAGTCAGAAAACAGCAACTTAGGTTAAAAAAAATTGCGATATAGTTCCATTTATACCTTATAGCCTAAAATTTAGATTCATCACAATTTGTCAAACAAAAACTGACGTGTGATATATTACAAAAAAAAAGTTTCCGTGTATTCTATAAGTTAGGAAAAAAATTGGAAATTTATTGAAAAAAAGTGGACCGTTTCAGAGACAACACGGCTTACTTCAATTTGGGGGCCAAAATTCTATTAGACCGTCTTTCTAACAAAATGTGATACATCATTCGAACTGGAACGCGATAGAGAATATAATTATTGTCAAAAGTGGGGCGAATTTTCTTTAAGAATATATAAATTAATATAACATCTTACTAAACTAGAAATGATTTTGCTATAGGAAATAGGTCAGAAAATAATATGTACTCTATCTTGAGATAAATTCTTTGAACTTAAACACAGAAATTTCGAACTAACCTCTTTTCTGCTCACACGAGGTGATGAAGGCTGTTTATCGTCCGAGTTGTCTAGGAGATCCTGGATCTGAAACTGGTAGCTACTCGAACTGCTGGGCTGGAGAAATTTCCATAACTCCCGTGCAAGCAAATTACATGATGTCGGTTTTGAAACACTCTCTTAAGAGACTTTTGCCAACTGCTGGCACGGAGAGCAAACTTTTTCGGGAAATGGATTCTGGTGGCTTACTGAAACCGAAGTCTTCGATAGGAGCACGAAAGTCGGAGTTTTATTCCCTGTAAAAATATGCCATTTTTTTTGTACATGGATTTCTGCTACTCCACAAGTTTGTGAGAGAAATATGAGCAGAAATAAGAAAATAAATATATCCCAGGCAGTAGGGCTGCAATATTGGCACTGAAGTCTAGTATCAGGAGATGTATTGGATAGTCTGACAAATAACAACTGCACTCAACTGACTTAAACAGAGACATTTGAAAAATAAAATATTATCACCTGAAACTGTTTGGCAAATTCAGTTAACGAGGCTTCTTGGGTTCTCCAAGGCGCTTCGAATACTTGCTGCTATGGCAAAAGAGAGCCCCATGAGGCTTATTCATCAACCACTTTCTATTAAGTTATTTCTTCACTTAACACACTTTTAAATTTAAAGAAAAGCATATAGTATGTAATTTAATATTAAAATAAATTTAAACTTAATAGATTTCAAAATAACAAACGAATTTGTATAGTTGAAACTGGCTTTTGTCCGCGACTTCCTACGCATTGTGGGCGACATGAGACATCGTAGTGGGTAACTAATCAACCATGGTTCTATCCCCAAAATAGTACTTTCATGTAATCTTTATGGGATGAATTTCCAAAAATGATGGCACAATAAACTTCTCTTTGCAGCCATGAGCCTATATATTAATTTTAAAAAATCTAACTTTGAAAATGAAGAACTTTTATATTAACTTTCATCTCGCATTTTACACAATTTAAAGAAAATTTTTTAACAAAGAATGACATAGTAAATATTATTTTCTAATCATAAGGCTATATAATAATTTCTACATTTCAAGTTACCAAAATGAAAAATATTCATATAAACGTTCTTCCCCTATTTTACCTCCTAAAAAGATAAATTAAAAAAAAAAAGAGAGTAAACATACTTTTCGATTCATAAGCCTAAATACTAATTTTTACATTTCTAATTATCAAAATTAGGAACTTTCATACAAACTTTCTTCCCCTATTTAATATCCTTTAAAAATTCATTTTTTTTAAAAACGATATAGTAAACATTTTTCTAACAATAAGTCTATATACTAATTTTTACATTTCTAACGATCAAAATGATGAAATTTCATACAAATTTTCATTTCCTATTTTACCCCCTAAAGGATGAATTTCCAAAAAAGTGTCGCACAGTAAACTGTTCTTTCTAACCATAAGCTTGTACATTAATTTCTAATTTCAAAAATGGAGAAATCTCATATCAATTTTCATATCCTATTTTGTCCCCTTAAAATATGAATTTCTAAAAAAGAATGATATAGTAAACATTTTTTCTAACCATAAGCCCATATATTAATTTTTAAATTTCTATCTTCTAAAATGAAAAACTTTCATATAAACATCTATCCCCTTTTTAACCCTTTAAAAGATGAATTTCATCCCATACTTTACCCAATTAAAATATGAAATTGAAAAAATAGTCATATAGTAAACATTTTTTTCTAACCATAAATCTGTACAATAATTTTTACATTTTAAACTACCTAAATGAAAAATTTTCATACAAATTTCAGCCCCTACTTCACCCCCTTAAAAAATGGTATTGTAAAAAATAATGATATAGTAAACATTTTTTTCTAACCATACAAGAATATACTAATTTTTACATTTCAAACTACCAAAATGAGGAACTTTCATACAAACTTCCATCCCCTATTTTATCCCCTTAAAACATGAATTTTGTCCATTATTTTATCGCCTTAAAAGATAAAATTTGAAAAAAGAATGATACAGTAAACATTTCCTTCGAACCATAAGTCTATACACTAATATTTACATTTTAAATGACCAAAATTGAGAATTTTCATAAAAATATTTTTTCCTCTTAAAAGATTAATTTATAAAAATGAATGATATAGTAAACATTTTTTTCCAACCATAAGTCTATATAGTAATTTTTACATTTCTTACTGCCAAAATGTAGAGCTTTCATATAAACTGTCATTCCCACTTTTACCCCTTAAGAGATGGATTTATGAAAAAGAATGATATAGTAATTTTTTTTTCTAACCTAATATGGCGAAATTTTTTTTAACCATAAGTCTATATACTAATTTTTAGATTTCTATCTAGCAAAATGACGATCTTTTATACAAACTTTCACTCCCTATTTTACCCTCTTAAAAGATTAGTTTATAGAAAAAAATTATAAAATAAACATTTTTTTCTAACCATAAGCATACATATAAATTTTTACATTTCTAACTACCAAAATGAGGAAGTTTCATACAAACTTCCTCTATTCTATCCCCTTAAAAGATGAATTTCGTCCATTATTTTATCCCCTAAAAAGATGAAATTTTAAAAAAGGATGATACAGTAAACATTTTCTTCGAACCATAAGTCTATACACTAATTTTTGCATTTTAAACTACCAACATTTTTTTCTAAGCACAAGTCTATATAATAATTTATACCTTTCTTACTACCAAAATAAGGAACTGTCATTCCCTATTTTACCCCCTGAAAAGATGGGTTTATGAAAAAGAATGACATGGTAAATATTTTTTCTAACCTGATATAGTAAACCTTTTTTTTTCTAACCATAAGTCTATATATTAATTTTTACATTTTTATCTACCAAAATGAAGTACTTTCATATAAACTTTCATTCCCTATTTTACCTCATTAAAAGATGGATTTATGAAAAAAAATTAAATAGGTAATAATTTTTTCTAATCTTATATAATAAACATTTTTTTCTAAAGACAGGCTTATATATTAATTTTAACATTTCTAACTACCAAAATGAAGAGCTTTCAAACAAACTTTCACTCCTTATTTTACCCTCTTAAAAGATTAGTTTATAGAAAAAAATTATAAAATAAACATTTTTTTCTAACCATAAGCATACATATAAATTTTTACATTTCTAACTACCAAAATGAGGAAGTTTCATACAAACTTCCTTTATTCTATCCCCTTAAAAGATGAATTTCGTCCATTATTTTATCCCCTAAAAAGATGAAATTTTAAAAAAGGATGATACAGTAAACATTTTCTTCGAACCATAAGTCTATACACTAATTTTTGCATTTCAAACTACCAAAATTAAAAACTTTCATAAAAACATTTTTAACCCCTTAACAGATGAGTTTATAAAAAAGAATGATATCGTAAACATTTTTTTCTAAGCACAAGTCTATATAATAATTTATACCTTTGTTACTACCAAAATAAGGAACTCTCATTCCCTATTTTACCCCCTGAAAAGATGGGTTTATGAAAAAGAATGACATGGTAAATATTTTTTCTAACCTGATATAGTAAACCTTTTTTTTTCTAACCATAAGTCTATATATTAATTTTTACATTTTTATCTACCAAAATGAAGTACTTTCATATAAACTTTCATTCCCTATTTTACCTCATTAAAAGATGGATTTATGAAAAAAAATTAAATAGGTAATAATTTTTTCTAATCTTATATAATAAACATTTTTTTCTAACGACAGGCTTATATATTAATTTTAACATTTCTAACTACCAAAATGAAGAGCTTTCAAACAAACTTTAATTCCCTATTTTACCCCCTTAAAAGATTAATTTACGAAAAAGAATGATATAGTAAACAATAATCCTATATATAAATTTTTACATTTCTTGCTACCAATATATATATATATATATATATATATATATATATATATATATATATATATATATATATATATAACTGATGGTGGCTTCTGATGAATTTTGAGTTTTGTTTAGCTGGCTGATGGGATAAGCGGCTTCACAGGCTCCTCCCCTCTGCCGAGTGCGATATATTTTGTTCTTGTATGCTGGTCTCTCGTGTACTAGTTGACTTTTGTTGTTTTCTTTCTTGATTCTTTATATAAAGAGAGACCAGCATACAAGAAAAAAATTTATCGCACTCGGCAGAGGGGAGGAGCCTGCGAAGCCGCTCATCCAATCAAGAAGCGAGCCAGCTAAACAAAACTCGAAATTCATCAGAGGCCACCATCAGTTCTGAGCGAGTAATGTCTCATTACTAGCGAGTAATGAGACGAGCCGCACTTGAAAATGCCAAATGAGATTTTGGCGAAACATCGTGAAAACAATTTTTTGAACGAACGGATTGAAACCCGGAATAACCAAACTATTCATTTTACCATATATATATATTAGTTCGCCAACATCTCAGCTGGCATTTTCAAGTGATGTTTCCTCGACGGCTGCTCGGCTTGGAATGAGCGTGCTGGTTCTGTGTCTGCGCAGGTTATACCTTGATTCTGCTTGGTTGGTTTCGTCGCTTCCCTGGGTCTGGCTCTCCTCTCGGCTCGCTGTCCTATTGTTTTAATGTGTTGTTTTTGGTTGGGTTTTAATTACAGTTTTCCATGTATTTGGGATGTTTGGTGCATCATCTCTCTTGTTAAGGTTTTTAGTATTTTCTATTTCGAGAGCTTCTCTGATGATGCGCATTCTTTAATGCTTTATGGGTGTAATCTGTTTGATTTCCTCAAAATTTATAGTATGTCCTGTCTCTTGATGATGTTGAAATAAAACTGATGTGGATTGCTTATTCTTTATGCTATTTTTATGTTCCTGGACTCTGGTGGAAATTCTTCTGTTTGTTTGGCCGATGTATTCCTTTTCACATACATGGGATGCTGTACACTCCCTGATTTTCCAATGGTATTTTGTCTTTCGGATCGCCCAATAATTTGTGTATAGTTGTTTGTGGCTTGTAAATTGTGAAGATATCATGCTTCCTCAGAATTCTTCCAATTATGTCTGTTACCACCTTTTATGTATAGCAGTGTGGTTTTTGGTTTCGATTTGTCATCTTCTTTTTTCTCTGCTATTTCATTTGTGCTCAAAAGGCAGACACAGGACCAGCATGCTCATTTCAAGCCGAGCAGCCGTCGAGAAAGCGTCACTTGAAAATGCCAACTGAAATGTTAGCGAAACATCGTGAAAATTTTTCTATTGACAAACGGATTGAAAACCGGAAAAACTCCAGTGCATATTCCACCATCCGTGAAAATCTACGTGACTGGACTAGTTAAGAATAGCCATCTAAACCGAGAGGTTTAAGGCACTTTTGTGGGGTTGCAGTCAGAAGGATGGTTGGCCAGAAAAAAAATCTTTTTTGTTAATCTAGCTTTCGAGAAATATTGTTCCCTTCATCAGAACTTCTACAAAAGACAAAATAACCTTCCTTAATTCCATTCTTATAAAATAAAAATGACAATTAGACCTACCAAAATGAGTGTGTATGAAAAAGTCAGGTTTTGTTCAATAGAGACAGTCATTAGCACTTAACAATATGATCACATAATATAAAAAGAAATATTTTAAAAGGCAAAAATTCTCTAAATTAGTTAAGAAACTAATTTCTAGCACGTGGTCGTTGTTGACACGCCATTTTAAATTCATGAATGAAATTGACGATTAACAGCTGGCGTCAAAAGCCCGTTTTAATAGATAAAATTTACACTGCCCAAGAACAGGTAATCGTTCTGGGAGTGGAAGTAATAGTTTTTGAAAAGTATTATATTATTAAATGAAGAGCAGCTGAAAAATGGAGATTAGTACTTATATTAGTCATATCGTAGTGTAATAATAACATTTAGAACAGTGAGTAAAAAGTATCCGACTGAGAGAAATGAACAGTCGGGGACCGATTTCCATTGTTTTCTCGTTGTAGCAAGTAGTTATATATTATGCTGAGGTTTTCTATGTCTCCTCTTTTATTCGTGGAAAGTTTTTCGTTGTTTATGTGAACCATTTTTAGGGAGACTCTTTTATGAAAGTTATTTTATTTTCCTAGGATTTTCGGTCTCTCAAATTTCTACACATGATTCTCTGTTATAATGATTTTTATTGGAACTTTTCCTCAAAGATTTCTAGGAGTTTCGCCTATAATAATAAAAGGAAATAACTTTCATAAAAGGATCTTCCTAGAAATGATTCACATAAACAACGAGCCAATTTCCATGAATAAAAGAGAAAACATAGAAAACCTCAGCATAATATATAATTACTTACTACAATTAGAAAACAATGGAAATCGGTTCCCCACTCTTCATTCTTCCTAGTCGGATATTTTTTAGTCACTGTTTTCAATGTTATTATCAACTGGGAACGGAGTTTGCCTTTCTTGATTTCTAAATTACATTACGCTTTGATTGTTATAAATAATTTAAGTCATAATCTTAATTTTTCAGCTGCTTTTCATTTATTAACATAATATTTTTCGAGAAGAGTTACCAGAACGATTACGTCTTCTTAGGCAATGTAAACTTTTTCTATTAAAAGGGGCTTTTAGCGCCAACTATCAATTTCATTCATGAATTTAAAATGGCGTTTCATCGACGTCCACGTGCTAGAAATTAGTTTCTTAAATAAATTAGAGAATTTTTACCTTTTAAAATATTTCTTTTCATATTATGTGATCTTACTGTTAATTGCTAATGACTGCCTCTGTTGAACAAAGCCTGGCTTTTTCATATATACTCACTTTGGTAGGTACTTTTTTTTTTTATTTTTATTTGATAAAAATTGAATTAAGGAAGGTTGTTTTCTCTTTGTAGAAGTCCTGGTGCAGGGAATAAAATTTCTCGAAAGCTAGATTAACAAAAAAAAAATTTCTTTTCTGACCAACCATCCTTCTAACTGCAGTCCCACAAAAGTGCCTTAAATCTCTCGCTTTTTCATATATATATATATATATATATATATATATATATATATATATATATATATATATATATATATATTACGTCGGATATTCTCACGGGTGTAACGTGTAATCGAAAGTTTTCGGGCATTCCGTGTATGTTCTGAATCTCTCTCAGGACTGTGAGGCAGCTGACGTTTCGGTGAAATCTCATTCACCATTTTCAAATTTCACTGTATGGCGTCTACGAGCGAACTGACGCCCTCGACTGGGGTGCTGTTGATCCCGTGAGCACGTTGGACGGGCTAGTTTTCCGAATGGTTCTGGCCAATCAGGTTGCGAGACCTGCTGCGCGTCATCGGCCCTGTTGCCAGTATTTGGGGTTGCGTTGCCGCATTGTAGTCTATTTCGTTACTAAGTGATACTGGTTGATGTTTTGTAAGCAGATTTTTCCAATTATTAGGCAATCGCTGGCTATTATCTCTGCTATTTAAATTCTTGAGCCTCTGCAATTTCAAAGTCTTCCCTTATAACTCTTGTGGAGAGGTTTTCACATCTCGATAGCATTTTTGTTCCTAAAAAATTTATCTTATGTCCTGTTTTTAACCAGTGTTGGGTCAGAGCAGAAGAAGTTGTTTTTTGCTTGACAGCGTTTATATGTTCGTCTCTTCTGGCGCTTATTTTACGTTTGGTTTGGCTTAACGTCAACTGCCTTACAGTCCTGAGAGGGACTCAGCACATACACGGGATGCCCGAAAACCTTCGATTACACATCACACCCGTGAGAATATACGACATAGCATAATTTACCTTTACGGGGAGGAAACCTACCATGACTCAAAAACATTCGAAAAGCTATGAACGAAAAAATCGAGGCTGCTTTGCGACCTCGCCTTCTTACGTAACTGCCGAGATCAACACCTCATACCGACCTGCTGCAAGATTAAGTAGCACATAAAAAAACTCTAAAACAGACAGAATACTAAAGAACACCAGTCTAGCCCTGCTTCGAGAAAGAATACAACAGACAAGAACAAGTCTAAATTCCATCGGCTGTCAGTTATATGGATTACGGCTCTGCTTAAACAACGCTATACACTATAGATATCTCTATATACTATAGACACTATAGCAGAATTCAGAGCCGAAACAGATTTCTCAATAAGAACAGAGAGACAGAAAAGAAAAAATTTCCTATTAAAAGAGTCATCAAAAGCACCATTAAAGAAACAGCCAACGGAAGAGCCAGAAGTCGTACACAACTTATCTGACAAAGTTTTGACACTAGCTGTCAAAAGGGTTTTAACCAAAGGTTTAAATTTCACCATAGCACCATCACGTATCCCAACCGATAACATTATATGTGGGGTTAAAATAGCTCTAACTAACTTAAACAACGACACTGCAGAAACTATCCGCCAAGAAATTTTAGCCGTTTTCTGCAAATCAAAACCTCCAAAAAGTAATCTATCTGCAGAAAACATCGAGACTTACAAGACCTGCGCAAAGATACCTCGATTGTAATACTTCCAGCTGACAAGGGAAATTCAACAGTGGTCCTAAACAAAACAGATTACCATGAAAATATGATCATCTTGCTAAACGATCCTACCTACAAGCCAATAAACAGAGACCATACCACTTATCTAGAAAATATCACCAAAACATTGATCAAAGTATCTCCACTTACCGAAGAAATAAAGAAAAAAGCACACCAAGAGAAAAATCATCCATATGTCCTAAACTTTATGGTTTACCCAAAATACACAAGCCCGGAGCCCCCTTGAGACCAATTGTGAGCTCTGTTGGCTCTCCAACTCAGGCCCTAACAAAACATCTAGTCACCATTCTCCAACCCTTCGTCGAAAAAACGTCCTCCTACGTTAAAAACTCGCAATATTTTTGCAAAATAATCCAAAACATACTTTTACAAGAAAAATAATGTCTAGTTAGTTTCTACGTAACATCACTTTTCACGCAAATACCAGTCAAAGAAGCTCTTTCTATAATAGAAAATAAATACAATCTGTCAAAATATATCATCGAATTAGCTAGACAGTATCTTGATAACACCTATTTTACTTATGAAGGCCGACGATATAAACAAGTCTAGGGAGCCCCTATGGTATCGCCGCTATCGCATGCACTCGCTAACTTATTTATGGAAGACTTTGAATCAAGAGCTTTGGAGGCCTCTTCACACAAAGCACGACTGTGGCTGCGTTACGTAGATGACACATTCGTTATCTGACAACATGAAGAAGAAATTCTCAAAAGTTTCCTAAATCGCATAAACAGTATAGATCAAAAAATCAGATTCACCATGGAAACAGAACAGGAAAGAAAACTACCGTTTCTAAATATCCTACTGAAAAGGAAAGAGAATGGCTTGCTATCGCACACTATCTACAGAAAGCTCACTCATACCAACAGATACCTCATCGCCGATTCACATCACCACCACGCCCAATTATTTGCAGTAGTGAAATCACTTGCGTTTCTCTTACAGTATCAAGAAAATTACCACAAAAAGATGAATATACTGCAAAACGCAATAACAAAAACAGTTATAAAAAAGAACATATAGACAAGGCTCTAAAAGACAAACACTTGGCCCCAAAAAATCGCGAAAACCAAGAGAATAGCTCCAAAGCTTTTGTTCCTTATATAAGAGATACCTCAGATAAGATCACAAAAATTCACATTGAAACAATTTTCACCACAGACCGTAAAGTAAAAGATCTCTTGCCAACACCTAAAGAAAGAATCCCTCTAGAAAACCAGGGAGTGTACGAAATTCCATGCGGAGAATGCAGCTCATCTTACGTAGGCAAAACCAGCCGTAAATTAAGCGCCAGAAGAGACTAACTTCTGTCAAGTCTGTCAAGCAAAAAACAACTTCTTCTGCTCTGGCCCAACACTGGTTAAACACAGGACATAAGATAAATTTCTCAGGAACAAAAATGCTATCGAGATGTGAAAACCTGTCCACAAGATTTATAAAGGAAGCCATTGAAATTGCACAGAAGCCCAACAATTTAAATAGCACAGATGATAGCCAGCGAGTGCCTAATACTTGAAAAAATCTGCTTACAAAACATCAACCAGTACCACTTAGTAACGAAACAGATTACAACTCGGCAACGCAACTCCAAACACTGACAACAGAGCCGATGTCGCGCAGCAGGTCTCGCTACCTGATTGACTAGAATTATCCGAAAAACGAGCGCGATCGACGTACACACGGGACCGACAGCACCCGAGTCGCGGGCGTCAGTTCGCTCGTAGACATCATACAGTGAGCTTTGAAATGAGATTTCACCGAAACGTCAGCTGCCTCACCATACACGGGATGCCCGAAAACCTTCGTTTATATATATATATATATATATATATATATATATATATATATATATATATATATATATATATATATATATATATAAATATATATATATATATATATATATATATATATATATATATATATATATGCATCGATTAAAAGAGGTTTCATCCTGGCGCGTCTCCGTGATCGGGAACTAGTTTTTCTTTGTATATTTTAGGGGTGCACCGCTGGTCTATATATAAAGCATAGCGTCTGAAGATCTAATTAATACTATAAAATAGTTGCGAATAACTAAGTATATATTTTGTTTATACTAAATTATTTTAAATAACGTTCTTAATAATACACTTAAAATTCACCTCGTACTATATTCCCTAATTTGAAAGTAGAGTTTCGCTAATCTGGCGGATCCCATCTTCTTTCTTTTAGAACGGGAATATAGTACGGGATTTCGGTATTATGAAATACCAATATACTGGAATTGCAATCCCTAATTCGCACATAAAATAGGGGGTCTTGTAACCTTATCGTAATCAAATAAAAAAAGAAAATGGAATCTCGTTTATTTCCAGTATTTCCAATTTTTTTCTCATCTTTCACGACTTTTCAGATCTATACTTGGTTAACCTGGAATTTGTAGCACCCTCAATATCTATAAAAATATTTTTATTAAAGAATTTCGACACCGACATATCTTTCACAAAACCAAACGATATGCCTATAAAATATTTTCTCAAATTTTTCCACTGTAATAGCCATTTGAAAGCAGTCGTCAATAGAGCAAACCTTTAAAAATTCTCCTGGAAATTCACATTACTGAGAACTGTCGCTTTTATTTTCATTCTCTCAGGCGAGCAGTCAGAGACAGCCGGCTATTGCTAGCTGTACATTTCAGCAATGCATTTATTTTTGTATATCGATTTTGCTTTTCAAGAGCGTTTTCTATGAAACGTATTTATCCAATAAAGTTATTTTAAACCGCAAGATTCTTAAATCAGTTAATAAAATTTGATGGGTATTATGTAATTTACAATGTATTTTCGGGAAATATTTAAAAGGAACTACTATGTTTTATACCAATAAATTTATTAAGAAAGTTGTGACTGCAGTTTCAACTCACAGAGTCATTTTCAAACTGAATTACAAAGGTAGACTAAGTATTCAATACAGAAACATGAGAAAATTTAACAATAAATAAAAACTAAAAACTATCTGAGATATTTCATTATTACAAAGGGGAGGTACTAAATTTTGGGAACTAATTATTATTTGGCGACAAAAAATAACGGGAAAAACCCAAGTTCTGTCTGGTCATTAAGCAAATTTACATTTTTATTTCTACTATGTTTATATATTTCTAAAGATTCAAGAATATTTACCTTTTGGCCCTTTGTTGAATAATGTAATATGTCAGTGTTGCCCAGATCAGGAAAACTGTGGCTGTGTTCTAAGCAATGGTTGGCAAAGCTCGAGTAATTTTATCTTTAGCATTGTAAAAGATAGTGGACAGATTGTGTTGAGATTTAAAGGCTACTTTTATGTTATGTTTGGAAAGAGTATTAGCTATGTTTTCTGATAGGGCACCACAGTATGACAAAGATATATAAGATGAACTATCTTTATCATTTTTATTTAGGATATATTGAATTAAAAGCTAGTTGTTTTTGTTTTTTAGTTATTAATTTCTTTATGGTTTGTTGGAAGAAATTGTTTAATATTGCAATTCTTTTAATGATATTTAGTTCCTCTTGAAGATCTTCTTCAGGGAGGGGCAAAGAGGATGCTCTATGTATCATTGAATTGTATGCAGCCATTTTGTGTTGTAAGGGGTGAAAAGAATCATTAGATATAGTATTACCTGTAAACGTTGGTTTTCTAAAAATTTTAAATTTACACTGATTATTGAGGTGAGATATGGTGAGATCAAGAAAATTTATTTTATGGTTATTTTCAGTTTCCAGAGTAAATTGAATTTTTGGATGGCAATTATTATGTAAATTGTAAGAATTTTTGAAGCTGTCTAGTAGTGCCTTTAAAACATGCTAGAACATCATCTACACATCTGTACCAAAATTGAACCTGGTTTTTGCTTAAAGGGGAATTAAGAATTTTTTTTTAAGTTTGACATGAAAATGTTTGCTAGGAGAGGGCTAAGAGGAGAACCCATTAGTAGGCCTGAATTTTGTAAATAAAATTTGTTATTAAACTAGAAATAGGTTTGTGATTCATTATTCAACAAAGGGCCAAAAGGTAAATATTCTTGAATCTTGAGAAATATATAAACATAGTAGAAATAAAAATGTAAATTTGCTTAATGACCAGACTGAACTGGGGTTTTTCCCGTTATTTGTTGTCGCCAAATAATAATTAGTGCCCAAAATTTAGTACCTCCCCTTTGTAATAATGAAATATCTCAGGTAGTTTTTAGTGTTTATTTATTGTTAAATTTTCTCATGTTTCTGTATTAAATACTTAGTCTACCTTTGTAATTCAGTTTGAAAATGACTCTGTGAGTTGAAACTGCAGTCACTGTTTTCTTAATAAATTTAGTGGTATAAAAAATAGTAGTTCCTTTTAAACATTTCCCGAAGATGATTAACTACCACATAGTAACGGCTACCAGCATCAACTTTTTAAATATGTATTTTCATTTATTTCATGAAAGATAAGAAATATTTATACTATTATAAG
This sequence comes from Diaprepes abbreviatus, assembly GCA_034092305.1. Taxonomy (NCBI): domain Eukaryota; kingdom Metazoa; phylum Arthropoda; class Insecta; order Coleoptera; family Curculionidae; genus Diaprepes; species Diaprepes abbreviatus. The sequence goes on along the minus strand of JASJET010000193.1, from coordinate 366,297 downwards.
TTAAAATGTGTTTTACGACGGGTTTTTCACGTCAAATTGTTGGGTCAAGTCATCTTTTATCAGTTTGTAACAGAATAGTACACACAATGACAAGTTTTCCAATTTATCGTCAAAATTAGAGGATAACGCGTGAAAATAAGTAATTTTCAAAATGTTTTATAAAAAATTAAAAATAATACTAGATTTATTTGAAAAGTAGTTTAATTTCATTAATTCAGTTAAAATTAATAATAAAAGTTATTCCATGTGTTTTTGGTTTGAGTGGAGTGGTTCAATGTTAAATTGATCTCTAAAATATGTAATGTTTTGAGTAAAGTGTGGTTGTCTGACATGCATTGTCTTTATTTTTCTTTATTTTTGCAATGTTTCGATTAGGTTGTATCTCTAATCGTTATCAAGTATAAACTGAGTGCTTTGTCTTAAGGCTACTAGCTTATTTAAAGACTATATCCATTGAAGAGCTAAGTTTCGCTTCATTGCACACATCTCTATGATTTGATGTTACAAAGTAGTGATTGCCAAAGATTAGGTATCTCACCACTGGTTTTACTGAAGATTCTATTATTATTTTTAATATAAGCTGCTTCTATAAATTTTCTTTCATTCTTATTGGGTTCCATATATATTGCCGCAGCTTCAGACCATTTTATATTGTGTTGTTTATACCAAGCAGGTTCTGCAATACCTGATCGTAATGTTTCCACTTTTTGTGCATGAGTTTTATGTTCCTTAATTTTAACTTTAAGTGGTTGCTTGGTTTCTCCAATATACATTTCACCACACTCACATGGAACTTTGTAAACACATTCTTTCTTATCGGTAGTTTTTGGTTTGGTTTTTGTTAAATGAGCTCTAAGTGTATTTCCTGATTTAGAGGCTGTTTTTATATTATTACTGCTGGCAATTCATCTTATTTTCTCCGAAGATTCATTAATATATGGAATTGTGAAGAAGGAATGTGTTTTTGCCATTCAGTGCTCGTTGTTCTAAAGTTATTTATAACGTCGTCAATTAATTTTAAAATTTTGTAAATCGGATTTAATGTTTGGGATTGTTGACAGGACATTGTCACCTCAAGGGCCATCTTCATAGAATCGGTGTCGAAAACGACCCGAAGTGCAGATAGTGTTTGGAGGAGGATGAAACTGTTGACCATGTCCTCAGAGAGTGCCCAACACTCAACGGACTGAGACAGAGATATTTCGGAGATACAATTTTGGTACCGGAAGCAGTTAGGCAAGTTCAACTAACGAGGCTGCTTGGATTCGCAAAGGCGATCGGCATCGAATAACCTGCAGTTATTGTGGGATGTAAAAAACCCAATAGAAGCCTAGGCATGGATGATCTAATATCACCACCCCTTTTTTATTCATTCATTCAATGTTTGCTAGCTCTTTTTCCAATGAATCGGCACTATTGCATATACATATAGCTCGATTATAGAGGTTTAGGATAATTCCCCGTTTTGTTACAATAGAATGATTAGAACTATGATTAAGATATTTTGTTGGCTTTTTTCATTTACCATGTTTTTCTATGGTAAACTTAATTTTAAATCGAATGGCGTTTAGAAGTTTCAAAAAATCATTAAGTTCTTGATCATTATCCTTCCATATAATGAAGGTATCACCGACATATCTCAACCAGGCTTTTGGTTTTACTGTTGCTGTTTCTACTGCATGAGTTTCGAACTATTCCATATATATATATATATATATATATATATATATATATATATATATATATATATATATATATATATATATATATATCATAGCTGTTTAGACATCATAAGCTCTGTAGAATCCATACAAGTCGACGAAAACTATTCGGACGAGTTTAGATGGAAAATAAAATCAACCTAATCAAGACAAGAAGAATCCCGTTCAAAATCTCTTAGAAGTTACATAATGGTATGTCACTTTTAATAGTACTAATTATCACTTTTTATCAGTAGTAACATACAGTAGCATAAGTTCTAAAAAAAACAAATCAGTACTATGTAATTTAAAAACTCAATTTTTTCAATTATTTCGACATCATCTGTGAAACGATAGTATCGGCAACTTTCTTTCATTTCCAACTTACGTTTAGGAAGAATTTTGACTATTTGTTCGTAGAAAACATATGAAACTTTTTTATGAATAACTGTAAACGTTTTAAGGTCAGGGCTCTCGAATTTTAAGAAAGTAACCATCAACTATTGTGTCGATAATGGCAGTATATCTGTATTTGTTGTCCTTTTGAGTTAGTACATCATTAAGCAGACAGGTTTCAGGATATATTAAGTTTGGACGTAGATCCTTGTCAAGATAATGAGATATGACTAAAATGGGGTCGGACTTGCATTGTCTTTATTTTTATTTTTACGATGTTTTGATTAGGTTGTATCTCTAATCGTTATCAAGTATAAACTGAATGCTTTGTTTTAAGACTACGAGATTATATAGGGACTGTGTCCCTTGAAACGCAACGTTTCGCTTCACTTTACAAACCTCAATGATTTGACGTTACAAAGTAATGGTGGCCAAAAATTAGGTATCTCAATACTCGGTTTACTAAAGATTCCATTATTGTTTTTAATGTATGCCCCTTTTTGTGTATGAGTTTTATGTGTATATATATATATATATATATATATATATATATATATATATATATATGTATATATATATATATATATATATATATATATATATATATTCGCGACGACTGGAGAGAGTGAAGAACCCATCGGAAGCCCGTCGTCCTGAGCGTAGAACTTGTCCTTTACTTGAAAGTAAGCACTATGCAGGCAACACTTCAAAAAGGCCATCACCCCGTCCAGTGATAACGTGATTCGATATGATAAAGAAGTATCATTTGAAAGTCTAGTTTTGATTATGTCTAGTGATTCCCCTAATGGTACATTAGTATACAGACTTTCCACATCAAAGCTTATTAGTCTGTCGTCTGGCTCTAGATTGATGCTACTAATAATGTTTACGAAATGTGTAAAATTTTTAACATGTGTGTTCGTCTTACCTTCTAAAGGTCGTATGATTTTTAAAAGAAACTTCGCCAGTGCATTTGTTGGGGATCCTCTGGAGCTTGTTATTGGCCTCAATGATATGTCCGTTTTATGAATTTTTGGAAGTCCGTAAAGATGTGGTGGCTTACTGTAGTGTGGTGTGAGCGTCGATCGTAGGTTTTCAGGTAAATTGTTTTGGTATTTCCTGAGTGTTCTGTAGATTTTTGACTCTATGGATTTTGTGGGATCCCAACAAATGCTCTGGCCAAGTTTCTCTTAAAAATCATACAACCTTTAGAAGGTAGGACAAACACATATGTTAAAAATTCTACAGATTTCGTGAACATTATTAGTAGCATCAATCTAGAGCCAGACGAGAGACTAATAAGCTTTGATGTGGAAAGTCTGTATATTAATGTACCATTAGGGGAATCACTAGACATAATCAAAACTAGACTTTCAAATGATACTACTTTATCAGATCGAATAACGTTACCACTGGACGTGGTGATGGACCTTTTGGGGTGTTGCCTGCGTAGTGCTTACTTTCAAGTAAAGGACAAGTTCTACGCTCAGGACGACGGGCTTTTGATGGATTCTTCACTCTCTCCAGTCATCGCCAATATATATATATATATATATATATATATATATATATATATATATATATATATATGAAATGGTTCGAAACTCATGCTATAGAAACGGTAACAGTAAAACCGAAAGTCTGGTTGAGATAGGTCGATGATACTTTCATCGTATGGAAGGGCAATGATCAAGGACTTGATAATTTCCTGAAACATCTGAATACCATTCGATCTATAATTAAGTTTACCATGGAAAAAGAGGTAAATGATCAATTGTCCTTCCTAGATGTCATGGCGAACCGTTGAAATGAAACTATTAAAACTTCAGTACACAGAAAGCCAACACATACTGGACAATATCTTAATCATAGTTCTAATCATTCTGTTGTAACAAAACGAGGAATTATACGCAACCTCTTTAATCGCGCTATATCTATATGCAATAATGCCGAATCATTGGAAAAAGAGAAAGCAAATATTAAATCCGATTTACAACAGAATGGTTATCCTTTAAAACTAATTGACGATATTATAAATAATTTTAGAACAACGAACAATGGACAGCAAGAAATACATTCCTTCTTCACAATTCCGTACATTAAGGGAACGTCGGAGGAAATAAGATGAATTGCTAGTAGTTATAATATAAAAACAGCCATTAAATCAGGAAATACCCTTAGAGCTCATTTAACAAAAACAAAACCTAAAACTATTGATAAGAAAGAATGTGTTTACAAAGTTCCATTTGATTGTGGTGAAATGTATATTGGAGGAACCAAACGACCGATAGAAGTTAGAATTAAGGAATATAAAACTCATACACAAAAAGGGGAAACGTCGAGATCAGGTATTGCAGAACACTCCTGGGATAACACCATATAAAATGGTCTGAGGCTGCGGCAATATATATGGAACCCAATATGAAAGAAAGAAAATTTTTAGAAGCAGCATACATTAAAAACAATAATGGAATCTTCAGTAAATTGAGTGTTAAGATACCAAATCTTTGGCCACCACTACTTTGTAATATCAAATCATTGAGGTGTGTACACTGAAGTGAAACTTTGCGCTTCAATGGACACAGTTCCTATATAAGCTCGTAGTCTTAAGACAAAACATTCAGTTTATACTTGATAATAATTAGAGATACAACCTAATCGAAACGTCGTAAAAATAAAAATAAAAACAATGCAAGTCCGACCACATTTTAGTCATTCTTCAACATTGTCTACAACCTTCAAACAAATAATGAGATATACTGGCAACTGCCCCAAATTTCATATTATTTTGTCCATCTTGCAGATGTGCGGATAATGTCTGTAAAATTTCGTCATCAGAATTATTTGATCCATATACTGCCTGATAAATACTTGTACTGAACACCGACATTTTTACAAAATTCATTCTGATACACTCTTAAAGACTTCACCCATATCTCTCTCTCTCTTTGAATCTGTCCATTTTGAAATAATTTTACAACACAGTCAGTTGCTTTTTCCAATTAATTTTAGTAATATTCTTTATACTATGTATCGTATCGACATCCTCCAGATTTAACTATTTCAGTGATTCAAAGTCGCAACAAAAATCTAAGGAAGTTAAGAACAGATTAACAAAATCTCAGGAGCTTTAATATCTCTGCCCATCAAAACTTGTTTATCAACCGTGCATTTTAGCATTCAACCTTTTCCATCCATTGGCCCTTTGTCGTGCCCTGCTCGCTAAAATTCCAGGTAACTGTTCATATTCGCATTTTATTGATTAGTATCTTAAGGCATAAGTGAATGTTCTTTCCATTACGGTATTGACTGAGAGGTCCATCAGAAAATATATGCAGTGTATCAACAGAAGGTCTATTGATTATTATTTTCTGTAAAATAGGTTTTACATGAGTCTAAACATCAGGAGCTTCATGATCAAAGTTCATCCTTTACAGTGATTATTGAGTATGTTTGTGTCGTATCATCATTATATTCTGTTGTGTAATAGATTGCGGTATAAATCAATCTTTAGTCTTTAGAAGCACCGATATATGTCGATTAAATTTAATGCTCATATTTAGTAACGAAATTTTCCAAAAAACCAATATGTATTTTAATTTCGTTCTTTTCATTGTTGTTAGCGTAAATGCTATATAAATGCTTCTTCATATCTGGAATTGATGCTGTGAATCCAATTTTAATTTTCTTGACTATATTTCCGACCAAGCTTTTCTTTATGAATCTTATTACTTTGCTTTCTAATTTTATGGTTCTGTTCTCAATGTGTAATTGCCACTGCCAATAATTAATTGTATCATGGATCTTTGTACACTAGACAAAAATCAAACATGCAGCTCTGCTATCTTATTAATTCTAGAGTAATCCTAGCAGTCAGTTGACTCAAACTATTGAGTATAGTAATCATAAATCTAAAGTTTTCGTGCCTGATGCAATGGCATCTTTCACGACCTCTCCAAGTAGGAGCAACTACCCAAAATAGCTTCTGTCTCAAAAATGTGGATATAATATTTTGATTCCGATTTCTTTGACAAATTTAAAAGGCAAATCAATTACATTATCTTAAAAAATACCTTTTTGTTTCTTTCTTTCCCGAACGCATACTGACTTCATAATACTCACAATTAGCGATGTATTTGTTAAACTCTACGAGAGACAGCAATATTCAGTGTTTTTCTATCGAATCTAGGATATCTTGGGTATTCTGTTTCTTTGGTGAAAACTCTTTTGCCATATGTAAACTATACTTTTTAGAATCTCACAACTCACGCATTTCTGAAACGATACTTGTTCTTTGGAATTATTCAGTAAACTTTGAGCAGCATTCATAAAAGGCATCAGTACTGCCTTTTAACTAGTTATCACCCTAAAATAATGCCCTTAGAGCTGATTCTTCAAAATTTGTGAATAAAAGGAGTTCAGGAGAAGTCAGATCTAAAATATACGGGGGGTAGTCTGGCTCAAAGAGTTTGGCTATTTTATGAACCCGAGCATTATCGTGAGAAAGGAGTACCTTGTTGTGACTCAACTGAAGACGTTTTTGATAGATAACCATACGAACTTTTGTTAACATATTACAGAAGAGAATTTCAATATATTAAATTTAATTTATTCAAAATCAACAATAAAATTTAACAGTATTTTAAGCTAAAACATCTAATCAACTTAAACTTTTATAGAATGATCCGTAATTTAAATTGAACAACAAAGTTTGGACCAAAATTAAAACATTTATACTTAAAATTTTATTATCAATCTTTGCTTTTGATACAGGATTCTTCAATTTATTACAAAAATTATTTATTTTGAATAAAGGCTAATAGGTGAAAAATGAGAAAAATTGATATGGCAAAACAATATAGCATAATATCCCCCAAAGTTTACTGACAGTAATAAAAAGTCAACATGTGCCAACCAAATAAAGATCATATTATTTTTTGCACCCTCTGCATAACCATATAACATTTTAATCCCTTAGTTTTTATTCTGAAACGGTAAACCCAGAACTGACTGGAGCTGAAAATTTTTGGTCAGTTAATTAATTTAGCATCATTAATTTAAATCCTGATTAATGATTTTAAAAGCTTGTTATTTCCGTTCGTCTTCTGAATAAATTGTTAATAATAGGGATTAAATATTTAAATTACTAGTTAATAAAATTCATACTAAAGTTGAATATTTATAGTTTGTAGTATTGTAGTACAGCTAAAATATTTATTCTCTTTGGAAGCTGAAGCAACCGACGTACATATGATTATAAAAATAATGCGAATATTATTGCTGTGTATTTTATAAAAAATTTTAAGGAAATTATTGTTGCTCCTAAGTTCATACAATTTTTCTACAATAAACCAATTTAAGCAGTCAATTTTATTGCTTATGGAATCCGATGAATCTCTCAAGTAGAGGATTGCTCTAGGTTTAAAAAATCAGTAGAAAAATACATGAGAAGATCTATCGTTCATTATTCCTTTAAAATATATATTGAAATTATAGATTTTTGGCGCTAATGAAATCTTAATAATTTACGATGCCATATAATGTAATATTACAAACTGTAAACGCCTTACCAAATTCTTTCTACATCCTGTAAGGTACCTCAGTTCAGACTTACCTAATAATTGTCCTAATGCTGATTGGAGTCTACTTATACGCTAGCTCATCTCAGGGTAGATTCTTTATTTTTATATTTTTTCCACTATTTTTAATATATTGCCTGTGTAAGTTTTATAAATATCTAATTCAGAAAAAAGGCGCCACCAAATTTTACTTTAAAAAATGTCCTAATGATTATACTACGAGCACTTGTAATAGAGAAAACTTGGAAAAGAACAACTATTTAATATGTCATATCCGGGTGAATAAATCGCTGAGTTTAACTGCTTAATATTAGTCTAATTTAAGATTATAGGAAATAAAACCAATTTAATAGAGGCCAATACATTTATTCCTCACGATATACCCCTTCCCAGAAAATAAGTACAACCGCTGGAAAAAGTTATCACCAGTGTGAATTATTGCAAGCTCCTCTAATGGGGTATCTGATAGAAATACGATTACAAATGGTAAATTGCAATAAAATAAAAAAAACTTTGTTAACAACTTAGTCGAAAGTCATTGACTTTCTATGACGTAGAAAAAGTGAAAATTAAAACAAAAGAGAGTAGTTAAACTTGACAGCGTCCTGCACAGTGAACAGCAAACCGATCCAAAAAGTAAACAAATCAACTACTACACTTGGAAGGTTTACGTCGACATAGCCTATTCATAGAAGATAAAAACACTCTCTATTTTAAACTAGACTGTGAAGTTCCATAAGCTCAGCAATGCAGGAGACTATCAACGTTGCAGTAATAAAAAAAAAGCAATATCAAAACAATGTCTGCCAAGAGAAAGCAGTAGAAAATTGATAACGTGGGAGATAATGAGTATTTAAGTAACAGTTACCAGAATATAAGCAATAGATAATTACACAAAAAAAGTGATAGATAATTACAAAAATTAGATAATAGAAAGAAACTTATAACTGTCATTCAAGTGGTTAAAATCTTAACAAAATTTTGCTGAAAAGTATGTTACAATATTGTACAAGACAATTAGTTTCCAAAATATTGAATTGTTAATCAATTAAAATTTTCAATAAATTTATCATTGTAATATTTATTACTTTAAACAATTATTAAATGGTTAATTGGCCACTCTGGGACTCTAAAAAGGGAACCATAATAAAAAAAAACTCAATTACAGTAGGGTATCGCAAAATAAAACATTTAAATTTGAGGTTGTAGCACCACGTAGTACACTTCGTTACACTTTACAGTTTATTGGTTCGTCGCAAAGTAAACTTAGCAAAAGATAAAAATCATTAGAAAATATTAAAGTCCAAATATTTAAAGTTTCTTAATTAAAAGGGTTTAAAATCATGTACAGAAGAATCCCTTACCTGTTGGGCCTCGAGGTAATCGAAAAGGAAACTTTGCTCAGAGAACTAAGTGATTAAAAATATTGGTTTAATATCCATCAGGCTTAAAGATCAGAAACTCTCGTGTACATACTTTGGCTTAAACTAGGCTTTTAGCTGTATCACTTTCAAACATGTGGATTAACATGGCCTGTGACGTAGACGGCTTCACCAGAAAGGACGTTGACCTGGCTTAATACGGAGATTGTCCCATTCAGAGGCTCACAATCCCAGAAATGCAGCACGATAATTCAAACTGCATATTTTTTCCCAAACGCTGTATATTATAAAATTTCATCCAAAAAAACATAAACAGTGAAGAAATCCAAAGACAATACTGAAGTTATCCTAAGACGTACTGTAGTTATCCCAAGACGTATTGTAATTATCCTAAGACCTTAAAATAAAGAAATAACAATTCCTACTCAATCAGTCGTACAAAAGGCCTACGCAAAGCCTAGCTAAAATTTGCTTAAACACAAAAACTGATTGTTTCAAAAGAACTATGTACATACCTCGAACTCAAGAAAATGGTGGCATCTGATAAAATGTTAAGCCGTTGTTTCTGGGCTGGCTAAAGAAAAATAATCGCCAAACTGGCTGAACTACTTCCGGAAAATATATACAAAAATTCTTCTATTTCAATTTTAAACTGGTGAGAACTCAAGTCAGACAAAGACACATAATACTCTCAACTATATTGTCCTACAAAACGAATACCCAATAACAAATTACTTAATGGGTTCGAAATATTCAAAAATGAAATCCAATTAGTTCGAATTAGTTCGAGGGTCTAATTTCAAATATTATAATTATCAAAAATTCTAACTAGTAAGGTAGAGAGAAATAATCTACTAATAAACTAAAAACAACATACTGAAGAAGTCGATTCTATCTTATTTCGAATTTAGCATTTCGATACATTCAACAGATGTGCCATCATATAGGCAACCATAAAACTTTTCATGAAATCCAGTGGACCTGACTATTTATCTGAAACAGCTGATATGTAAAAATAAATAAACATTTTCTGAAAAAGGAAAATCAACAAGAAAACAAATAAACACTGTTCATATTTATCCAATCATCATAAAAACACTCTTCTCAATCTATGATACAATGCCTTGAAGAACGCAACGAAATTTACAAATTACAGAAATAGATTAATTTTCGATGTCAATCAAAATTTCAAAATGTAAACAAAGGAATGATCTGAATATAGATGAAACCAATATTAATGTATGCAAAACAAAAGGTAATCATTATATTTATAGTAGGAAACATAGTTTATGATAAATTTAAATTTCAAGTTATGCACGTCACTGATAACCTTTAAAGAAAAACATACAAAACAAAAATTTATTTATGACTTTAGTTATCGGAACCTGTAATTTAATGTAGAAAAATGTAACCGAAAATATTTATTATTTAAGATCAATTTTTAACCGTAACAATATGTTTAAAAAAAATTGAATAAGAGAGAATAGAATAGACACGAGAAGAAAGAAAATAAATGAAAAGAATAAAAGCATTGAACTAAATGAGGAAAAATAACGACCAGATTATCAATAAATACTTGAAAAGGAATGAGAAGATGGAGTTAATAACAGTAGCACGAACATAGAGAAGAAATGAAAGTATCTGAGGAACAGCATATTTTATGCAGAGCAGACGAGTTGCGTCAAAGGTAAAATACTGAACAATATTGTGAGAAAAACCAAATGGGGAGCAAATAAAATACGAGAGGATGTAAAAAATAAAAATGACAAAATGAAATATCTATACTACAGGAAGAGATGAAGACTGCGAAGCATACAAAAAAACGAACACAAAATAGTAATACAAAAGAGAAAACCTGGGAGGAAGAAAACTACAGAGCGAATCAAAAACTATTTTACGGTACATTAAAACAACACAGATTATAAATGGGTTATAATATGCCAAATATGAAGAATAAGGAGGGAAACATCACAACAAATAAAGATAGAATAATGGAAAGATGGAACTAGGATTTTAAAGAACTATCAAGAACTAACAAGATAACAAGACGATGCAGAAGAAGAAAGTGTTAGACAAAAAGCGATAGCATCATAGAAGAAGAATTAGAAGAAACACCAAAAAAAGTGTAAAATTAAGCCAAGCTTCGGGAAGAGACAAGATCCCGCAGGCAATAATTAAAAATATGTGATAGGAAGTATTTAATAAGATAAGTTAATTAATGAACGACGTGTTAAAGAACACAAAAATACCGAAGAACTGGAAAACAGATGTTGTATTTCCAATATATAAGAGTGGAAATAGAAGGAATTGCGCTAATTATATTGGGTTTTAATGCCATTTGTGTTATTTTTTTTATTAATATTGGTTAGTGTTTCTTGACTTTTCTTAGTATATGTTATTTTAGAATTGCTTTAATTATTCTTTTTATATTAGTACGAGCGAATTTTGAAAGCAGCTTTGCTATTAAGTTTAAAATTTATTATATTTTGTTACATATTTGGTTTCTGGATGTTTGACGATGTCTCCAATTTATCAAATAATTAATTTATCTTATATATTTTAAAGTATATCTGAATTGTATTCTACGTCTTGGCCTAATTTTGGGTTAAAAATTTATGTAAATAGAATAAAATAGCATCATGATATGTCTGGTGTCTCAATTACTTCCAGTTTCACTCCAGTGTCTTTTTTTGTCTTACAATATTTAGGTACTTGAGGCTGGCCAAATTAAGTTAGAATTCAAAAGATTATCAGCAACAAGTTCATTTGTTTTTATTTAATTAATTGCTAATGCAAAAGTGTATCCAGGCTTTTCACATACTATTGTGGTCAATATTGTGATTACATTTACATTTATTATTTTTATTTTAGAGCTTAATTAAAATTGCGTTTATTTTTGCTAATTTATTTAATAGTAATTATTGTTAATAAAACTAAGCATTTAGTGAAAACCAATGATCTCAAATCCTAATTATTATCAATTTTTTTTATTATTATTTCCAATTATGTGACGGTTAATTTAGTTGAATAATTAATTATATAAAATAAATCTTTTGTTTTATCTTTTATTAAACTAAATATTGGTAATTACCAGGAGTTAGATTGGACTTTTATTGTACCGGGTGAGTCAACGATTGGATGAAGTAAGTTTGTGCCTTTTTGGTGAAATTTACAAAGAAACTATATTTATTGTTTGATACAGTTTATTTTTATGCAGATTTTAAAAATATTTAGGACTCTACAGGGTGAGCCAAAAAACTGGGACAGCATAAAGTTGTATTTTTTTTAAATAGAACACCCTATCTACGAATCATATTTTCGATTTAGCTTATAATTTCAAATCTTTTTTATTAAGAGTTTACTATAACAAAACTTTATAGTTTCTGAGATAATTAAGTTTAAAGAAGAAAAGTCACATTTTCAAGCATCAATTCAATCCCAAATAACGATTTCAATTTTGTGACAAATATAATCAAATTTGGAATTTAGCAAAATCAAGGAGAAGTTAACATAATTTTTACCTAATATTTGCAATAAAAGCTACAGGGTGTTGAACACATCGGCTCAAATTTGAACAAGTTTAAATGAATAATTATCTTTTTTTTTTAAACGGTACACCCTGTATATTTTCATGCTATTTAATAGAGTAATAAAAACCCTAAAAGTTTTGTTCAATATATCCTATACCTATTTATAATAGTTTTTGAGATATTTCAGTTTTTCTTATTTTCCATACTTTTTTATAGAAATAGTCTTCATTATCATAATAGCCATGTAAAATAATAAAAAGAAACAACAGAAACAAACAGAATGTGGTTAAATATGATGAAATACATTATTCGTTATATTACAACGGCAATAGTTTAATTAAACATAATGTGAAAAAATTAACACAACAATAACGACAAGGCAAATACATATTTACTTTTATACTAAATTGAAACAAAAAAATTACCTATTAAATACTGAGATTAATTATTTCTTTTTAATAAGTGTTGGAATAAACGACCCTCTTGTGCAATGCACAAATTTAGTTTTCTTTGCAGATTTTCTCGGACCCTGGACAAAATTAGTGGCGTTATTGTTCTACAGGTATCCCTAATCCTGTTTCGCATATCTTCCACTGTTGTTGGTGGATTAACATACACCTTATTTTTAATATAACCCCATAGGAAGAAATCTAGTGGGGTGATGTCGCAAGACCTTGGTGGCCACGTCCAATCCATTTTTGCGGATATCGTTGGTCCAAAAACGCACGAACTTCACGATGGTAATGCGGAGGTGCACCATCGTTCTGGAACCACATACTGTCGAGCTCATCCCTATCGAGATCTTGAAGCAGTTGGGGTAGTTCTTCTTGTAGAAAGTTGAGGTAACTATGGCCATTAAGTGGTTCATTAAAAAAGTGGGGTCCAATAATTCGATTATGATGAATACCACAACAAACATTTAATGACCAGTGGTTTTGATGTTGCATCTCTCTAATCCAAAATGGGTATTCTGTGGCATAATAATGCATGTTGCGTCTATTTACGGCACCGTTACTTCTAAAAGTAGCTTCATCACTAAACATTACCTTGCATAATAAATTTGGATTTAATGGAATGTCCGCATTTATTATACGACAAAAGTTTACACGACTTTCAAAATCCTGTCCATGCAATTCTTGGTGTAATTCCATGTGATATGGATGATACCTATATTTCTTGGTAGTACGATTAGCGGTGGATTGTGATGTTTCACATAATGCTGCTAACTGACGGCTACCAATATAAGGATTTTCCTGAACATTTAACAATACTTGTAGTTCTTTTTCTTCATTAGTTACTGGTTTGTTGACCACTTTACCTTTTGGATAATCAACAGTACCAGAAGAATCAAATCTTTGCATTAAGCTTTGAAAAGTATGGGTATTAGGCTGGCGTCGATCAGGATACTTCATTTTGTAAATTCTTTGAGCAAGAAGGCATTTTTTTTGAGCCTCTCCTATCGTATAAATCATATCTATTAACTCATTCTTTGGAAAATTCATTTTACAATATAAGATGAATGCAAAAAAAACCAAACTACACTACATAAAAACCAAAAGAAGCGATTGCGGTTATAAATTTGATACACAGAAAAATGTTCTTTTACATTGTTTTTGCCATGGCTACTATGATAATGAAGACTATTTCTGTAAAAAAGTATGGAAAATAAGAAAAACTGAAATATCTCAAAAATTATTATAAATAGGTATAGGATATATTGAACAAAACTTTTAGGGTTTTTATTACTCTATTAAATAACATGAAAATATACAGGGTGTACCATTTAAAAAAAAGATATTTATTCATTTAAACTTGTTCAAATTTGAGCCGATGTGTTCAACACCCTGTAGCTTTTATTGCAAATATTAGGTAAAAATTATGTTAACTTATCCTTGGCTTTGCTAAATTCCAAATTTGAATATATTTGTCACAAAATTGAAAACGTTATTTAGGATTGAATTGATGCTTGAAAATGTGACTTTTTTTCTTTAAACTTAATTATCTCAGAAACTATAAAGTTTTGTTATAGTAAATCCTTAATAAAAAAGATTTAAAATTATAAGCTAAATCGAAAATATTATTCGTATATAGGGTGTTCTATTTAAAAAAATAAAACTTTATGCTGTCCTAGTTTTTTGGCTCACCCTGTAGAGTCCTAAATATTTTTAAAATCCGCGTAAGAATAAACTGTATCAAACAATAAATATAGTTTCTTTATAAATTTCACCGAAAAGGCACAAACTTACTTCATCCAATCGTTGACTCACCCTGTATATCTGAAAAATTACACTACTCAACAAATTTTAGTTTATTTGTTGTATTTTGTATAAAAAGTAATTTTTTTTATTAAAGAGGCGCTGAACAAAAAATTTTCAATGAAATTAAAAACTTAGTTGCAATTTCCAAGAATAAATTTATTTTATTTTATTTTTAACAAAATAATAAAAAAATACATATTTTTACACTTGTAGAGACACTAAATATCCTGTCTTTTTTACTTTTTCTTCGTGAAGTGTTTCTGGAGCATTTATAACAAGAGTCCAACAGTAGTTCGCAAGCACTTCCTTGTACCTTTTCTCCATTGTTGATATATCGGAAGCGTTCGCCGTGCTCATCACTTACAGCTCGGCTATTGTCAGGAGTCTATATATGAATGTAGGAAATGGATCTTTAGAGACATATTGCAACCCATTTTTTGATAAAGTGACACTATATTTTTAACAAAAGTAACGTAATTGTCAGCTTCTCTATTGCCGAAGAAATTATTGACCATGAGGCGAAAGTCATTCCAAGCATTTTTTCAATATCTGATAGAGTGCTGTCAAAATGTTTGTTTTTCAGAATATTTGACCCAACAAAATTACCTTCTTTAATTTTTGCTTCACTTGGCCTTGGGAATTTCTGACGCCAATACTGAAAAGCTGGCCCATCTGTATTCAATGCTTTAACAAAGTTTTTCATTAGGTCCAATTTGATATGCAGCGGTGGCAGCAAATTTTTTTGTGTCTATCAATGGCATATGTTGTACATTCTTTTCACCTGATTGTCGAATGGACCAGACTTTTCTCTTGTAATGAAGAACCATTTCTCAAATGTGCCATTAACTCAAAAAACAACAAAACTTGTAGCCTAGCTGCAACCCAAGTAAAAGTGCCATCACCTTTAAGTCCCCACAGATTTACCATTGGTGCTTATCGTATTTTATACTTGGTAATATGTACTTCATATTGTTGTGTGGTTGTTATAGGCGAACTGCATATACGACGGGAATAGACGGCAAAATATTTCACAT
This sequence comes from Diaprepes abbreviatus, assembly GCA_034092305.1. Classification (NCBI taxonomy): domain Eukaryota; kingdom Metazoa; phylum Arthropoda; class Insecta; order Coleoptera; family Curculionidae; genus Diaprepes; species Diaprepes abbreviatus. Next base: position 350,418 of record JASJET010000193.1, on the reverse strand, counting down.
ATGCTGTCTTATATGTCTTTAAACTCAATATTGAACTGTCTATAAACAAGCTTCATTCTTCTGACTTATAGTTTATATTTACAGCCGCCAATAAACTGCTAATGTGATTGCAGAAAACTAAGTCTTTTTCATGTTAAAAATGGTGCTAGGCCTTTATGGCGTTTAAGGAAAACACATACTGAAACATCCTCTTCTAATTTGTTCCACTGCTACAGTCTTGATCCTAGTAACTCTGCTTTACTTATTAGAAATTATAAGGCAAGTTCTAAGTCAAGATGGTTTAATTCTAATTGTATTATTTCGTGCAGTTAACAGTATAATGTGCTGGGTGTGAAATCAGGATCTCTTGTGTTGTTATCTGATTCGTAAGAGACTGTTTTCTGAAGGTTCTGGAATTGGAAGTTCGTCACTATGAGGCACAGGCATCATGCAGATAGTATATTTGGATAGTTGATACCCGACTTTTTCTTGTTGGATATACCTCTGCCTTGCTCAACACTAGGTATGATGTAGAAATAGCAATCATTATTTGAAGGCTTTCTCCAGATCATTGGGACAGCAAGCAGCATAGATCGTTTTTTACTGTTAAACCAGTTTCTCAGACTTGAAGCGCATGCATTACAGCATATATGTGGCGCCCACTGTTTGTCTTGATCCCCAATATTGCAACCGAAATAAAGCTGATATGCCTTTTTTATCAGTGGGATTATTGACCGCTTCTGAGACGCAAATGTCACCTCACCACAAACATAACAGAAGTGATCTGGATTGTTTACATACTTTCGAGACATCTTACAATCCCTCATGCAGTTGTGTCAGGTTGTGCAAAATTTCGCTGACTTGTCGAAAACGTATATTTGACAACGTCGCATCCTTGTAGTGTTATAACAATTTTAGATACATTTTGACTGTTGTTCAGGGTCATTATTTGTAACTAAAATACATTTTTAACTCTCTACCTTCACTGCCTCAATAAAGAATTGATCCACAGTTGGTTTTATCAGATATTTACAGATGTAAAACTGAAAATATCATAGACGATGGTTTTCTGTTATAGTATGGTCTGCTAACACACGATACACATTTTAATTCTATTTAATGGGTACAATCATTTGACGCTTAAACAAAATATCTATGAACTTGAATTAGACCCTCTTAAATTAATAAACTAAGAGAAATATCGTCTATATTACGATCTAAAAACATTCACATAATCATATACAAATATAATTTTTGAGATTGGCAAATTCCTGTTTAAAGTACAGATATTAGTTGATTTATTCAAAAATTGATAACACGAAAGCTATTTGATAAGTCAGTAATTTTGAATGGAAAAATTATTTTTGCACCAAATTCAATTTATTTTCTATATAATTTCAAACAAGTTCGAATTTGGTAGCACGTTATCGAACGCCTAGGTGAGGTGGTAATAAAATACAGTAAACTTCTCATTTGGTTCACCACTCTAAAGCGATTACCCCTCTTAAAATTTTGAGCCTTCTTAAAATGAATCTTATAGTTTTTCATAACAAAAAACTTGCCAATACTAGAACCTTGCAAAAACGACCACGGCCGCGACAGTCCGTGAATTTCCTGTAAATAGCCTAGAACTTTCACCCTTAATACATATCATAAACCGCACACAATGGGTACTTTTATTATTACATATCTCAAAGTAATAGTTGAAATCCAATTAAATGGGTTTTTAAGTAGTTTGTCCCAATGCCTGTATTTATAATTTATTCAGATAAAAGTTTAACAATAGTCAATATGTCTCTAAAATGTACAGGGTGAGTCAACGATTGGATAAAGTAGGTTTGTGCCTTTTCGGTGAAATCAACAAAGAAACTATATTTATTGTTTGATACAGTTTATTTTTACGCAGATTTTAAAAATATTTAGGACTCTACAGGGTGAGCCAAAAAACTAGGACAGCATAAAGTTGTATTTTTTTTAAATAGAACACCCTATATACGAAACGTATTTTCGATTTAGCTTATAATTTTAAATCTTTTTTTATTAAGGGTTTACTATAACAAAACTTTGTAGTTTCTAAGATAATTAAGTTTAAAGAAAAAAAGTCACATTTTCAAGCATCAATTCAATCCTAAATAACGTTTTCAATTTTGTGACAAATATATTCAAATTTGGAATATAGCAAGGCCAAGGACAAGTTAACATAATTTTTACCTAATATTTGCAATAAAAGCTACAGGGTGTTGAACACATCGGCTCAAATTTTAACAAGTTTAAATGAATAAATATCTTTTTTTTTAAATAGTACACCCTGTATATTTTCATGTTATTTAATAGAGCAATAAAAATCCTAAAAGTTTTGTTCAATATATCCTATACCTATTTATAATAGTTTTTGAGATATTTCAGTTTTTCTTATTTTCCATACTTTTTTACAGAAATAGTCTTCATTATCATAGTAGCCATGGCAAAAACAATGTAAAAGAACATTTTTCTGTGTGTCAAATTTATAACCGCAATCGCTTCTTTTGGTTTTTATGTAGTGTAGTTTGTTTTTTTTTTGCATTCATCTTATATTGTAAAATGAATTTTCCAAAGAATGAGTTAATAGATATGATTTATACAACAGGAGAGGCCTTTTTGCTCAAAGAATTTACAAAATGAAGTATCCTGATCGACGCCAGCCTAATACCCATACTTTTCAAAACGTAATGGAAAGATTTGATTCTTCTGGTACTGTTGATTATCCAAAACGTAAAGTGGTCAACAAACCAGTAACTAATGAAGAAAAAGAACTACAAGTATTGTTAAATGTTCAGGAAAATCCTTGTATTGGTAGCCGTCAGTTAGCAGCATTATGTGAAACATCACAATCCACCGCTAATCGTACTACCAAGAAATATAGGTATCATCCATATCACATGGAATTATACCAAGAATTGTATGGACAGGATTTTGAAAGTCGTGTAAACTTTTGTCGTACAATAAATGCGGAGATTCAATTAAATCCAAATTTATTATGCAAGGTAATGTTTAGTGATGAAGCTACTTTTAGAAGTAACGGTGCCGTAAATAGACGCAACATGCATTACTATGCCACAGAAAACCCATTTTGGATTAGAGAGGTGCAACATCAAAACCACTGGTCATTAAATGTTTGGTGTGGTATTCATCATAATCGAATTATTGGATCCCACTTTTTTAATGAACCACTAAATGGCCATAGTTACCTGAAGTTTCTACAAGAAGAACTACCCCAACTGCTTCAAGGTCTCGATAGGGATGAGCTCGACAGTATGTGGTTCCAGCACGATGGTGCGCTTCCGCATTACCATCGTGAAGTTCGTGCGTTTTTGGACCAACGATATCTGCAAAAATGGATTGGACGTGGGGGTTTCATTCAGTGGCCACCAAGGTCTTACGACATCACCCCATTAGATTTCTTCCTATGGGGTTATATTTAAAATAAGGTGTATGTTAATCCACCAACAACAGTGGAAGATATGCGAAACAGGATTAGGGATACCTTTAGAACAATAACGCCACTAATTTTGTCCAGGGTCCGAGAAAATCTGCAAAAAAGACTAAATTTGTGCATTGCACAAGAGGGTCGTTTATTCGAACACTTATTAAAAAGAAATAATTAATCTCAGTATTTAATAGGTAATTTTTTTGTTTCAATTTAGTATAAAAGTAAATATGTATCTGCCTTGTCGTTATTGTTGTGTTAATTTTTTCACATTATGTTTAATTAAACTATTGCCGTTGTAATATAACGATTAATGTATTTCATTATATTTAACCACATTCTGTTTTTTTCTGTAGTTTCTTTTTATTATTTTATATGGCTACTATGATAATGAAGACTATTTCTGTAAAAAAGTATAGAAAATATGAAAAACTGAAAAATCTATTATAAATAGGTATAGGATATATTGAACAAAACTTTTAGGGTTTTTATTACTCTATTAAATAACATGAAAATATACAGGTTGTACCATTTAAAAAAAAATATTTATTCATTTAAACTTATTCAAATTTGTGCCGATGTGTTCAACACCCTTTAGGTTTTATTGCAAATATTAGGTAAAAATTGTGTTAACTTGTCCTTGACACCTTGCTAAATTCCAAATTTGAATATATTTGTCACAAAATTGAAAACGTTATTTAGGATTGAATTGATACTTGAAAATGTGACTTTTTTTCTTTAAACTTAATTATCTCAGAAACTATAAAGTTTTGTTATAGTAAACCCTTATTAAAAAAGATTTAAAATTATAAGCTAAATCGAAAATACGATTCGTATATAGGGTGTTCTATTTAAAAAAATACAACTTTATGCTGTCCTAGTTTTTTAGCTCACCCTGTAGAGTCCTAAATATTTTTAAAATCTGCGTAAAAATAAACTGTATCAAACAATAAATATAGTTTCTTTGTTAATTTCACCGAAAAGGCACAAACCTACTTCATCCAATCGTTTTCTCACCCTGTACACGTTTATACCATAAAGAAAAAGTAGAAATCGTCGCGGAAAATGAAAAATATAATACCAATGCACGAAAGTTACCGGAAAAGTTTGGTATTAGAGGAACCAAAGTGAATGATATCCTAAAAAGTATAATCGAATTGAAAAAATTTTTTAAGACCGGGGAGTTCAGGCAAATTAAAAACGGAAATTTCCAAAATTAGAGGGACTAAATGGTTTACGATTGGTTTTGCAAAACTAGAAACAGAAACGTTCCTACATCGGGATCATTCATTAAGAAAAACGCTCTGGAAGTGTCAGAAAACTTAAAAATTATTGGCCTTAAGGCAATGGCAAGTTAGATAGGTTTTGTAAAAGGCATGATATCAGTTTTAAAATAATGTGTGGTGAGTCTGCTGATGTGGATGAAATAAGTGTTCAAGATTGGTTAACTAAACTTAAATCAATTGTTAAAGATGATGATGCTAAAGATATTTTTAATGCAGACGAAACAGAACTTTACTAGATGACAATGCCAAATAAAATTTTTGCCTCAAAGAGGGATAAATACGCTGGAAGAAAATCAGCTAAACAACGAGTGACAATTCTTTTGTGTAGTAGCATGAATGGTGAGAAGGAAAGCCCATTAGTTATCGGAAAAAGTAAAGAATCTGCGATACTTTAAGGGAGCCCATATAGAAAAATTACCATCAGAAGTGGTATCTAATAAAAAAGCTCGGATGATAACAGAGATAATGACTTCCTAGCTAAAAAACTTTGACAGCAAAATGAGAAACCAGATTACAAATGTTCTTTTATTTTTGAATAACGTTACTTATCACCTGAAAATACATCTTGAAAATGTTCATATTGTTTTTCTGCCTCCAAACAGTATATCGTGCCAGCCGATGGACCAAGACGTAATACAAAATTTTAAAATGAAATGCAGAAAATATTTGATAAGAAGGCTTTTAACTTTTATGAACACTAAAGATTCGTTTGAAAAAGCAGAAGAAAACATAAATTTGTCAAGCGCTATGGTATGGATTGCTGCAGCATGGAAAAATGTTTCATCCTCAACTATTAGAAAATATTTCCAAGAGAACGGGACTTTTGACGAAGAAGACGATGTTCAACTGAGTCAATTGTTTCCCTTTTTGGATGGCATTCCAGGTAATATAGACCTGGAAAAATATTTTCTAATCGACTCAAATATTTCAACACAAAGTCCTAGTATTAATGTTCAGGAAATAATTCAAGAATTCGCTAATCAAGAAAGCAAAACTGACCCTCCCCAAGATAAAAACAATGAAAGTGAAGAAGCCCAAAGGACTTTTAGTTCGTCTGTGAAAAATATGAATGAATTTTGTGAAAAATTAAGAGACGCAGAGAATTTTTTGTTGGATAAAAAAAAATAGCGACTTTGCCCTTAATGTTTCGAGCATTTTAATAAAATGTGAGAGTGAAATAGCAAAATTGAAATTTAGAAATTTAAGACAGACCTCCGTTGAACAATTTTTTCACAAAACTTAATGTTTTTTTTTTCTACAGTATCGCTTATTTTTTAACACATTATATACTGTCGCAATTAGCAATGCCCCTTGTGGTAGGGATATGTAGCTAGCGATCTATTTTTGATCACCGTAGTAAATGTATGGATGTTTCGTCCCGATACCGGTGGTTGACTCATCAGTGGGATCCACCGGTATCTTTCCCAGACATCTCTGTACTTTCCACAAACTTGAACCTCTATTTAAGTCCAGTTTTGCCGGAAAGCGGTGGTGAGATGTTAAGTTCCACAACATGCCCCTCCTGAGGCATTTGCTTTCCGGCTTAAACTGTCGGACAGTCCAAGCCGTTAGAAAGCACAGGATTGAAAAGGAAGTAGAACGGACATCCTCGGTAGTCTTTCAATGGCCGGGTCAGGCTTAATCAAAACCAACGGCGGTTAAGTCCCTCGTCCGCCGCCTTCCCTGCTCGGGTGCCATGTTGCAATTAACAATTCCCCTGGTGGTAGGGACATGTAGGTAGTGATCTATTTTCGACCACCGTTGTAAATGTATGGATGTTTCGTCCCGATACCAGTGAACTCATCAGTGGGATCCACCGGTATCTTTCCCAGACATCCCTATACTTCCCACAAACTTGAACCTCTATTTAAGTCCAGTTTTGCCGGAAAGCGGTGGTGAGATGTTAAGTTCCACAACAACACATATTACCTTTTTACGGCTTAGTTCAGAAATGTGAACAAATTTGTTTCTATGTGTCCAATTTTATAGTTTATATTTATATATTTGTAATTAGTTTTCTCATTCCTTAATGAACTTTCGTAAAATAAAAACATATTATAATAAACGTCGTTTCATTTACCCGCAAATCAAAAAACATATGGTTGATGTGAATGTATTTAAGAATATATCTTTATCAAGAATCATTAATATCTCCTTCCTACTTTATTTTCAAGTACATATAAGTATATCCTAGCTTTTACTCATATGATACATATATTTAAATTTTTTAAATTCTTCCCCTCCAAAGCGGTCACCTTCTTAAACAGCCAATTTTCATATTTTTTTTAGTGGCCGGTATGAAGAAGTTTAACTGTATCAAAAATTTTAAAAATGCTAGAATTAACCAAATATCAATAATTTTTCACTACAGAAGTTCTGAGTCCACTACTTTTCAATAATATCTCAAGTTTACTAGTAATTTTAAAAAGTAAAGAAAAGGGATTTGTCAGATGAACGCAGACAGGAAAATAATTTCTAAATGTGTTTAATAAACTAAAATTTAAAAAGGATAAAATACAAAAGAACTTTTGTATGCACTTAACATAAAGAATGAAGCTCCGTAAATATGGAAATAATGCAGGCTGTACTTAAGTTTCCTTTTTAAATTTAAACGACTCATATATTCTTACATTTACCAGAGTTTATGAATAGACGGTCGGCTGAGAGAATAAAACTATGAAATTTATGTTGCCGAGGCTTCGGGAAAAAGAGGCTATTTTAACTTGTACTGGCCTCTGTATTTAATATATTATAATTTTTTATGAGGATTTTCTCGTCATAATGTCAATTTACAGTTCAGATTTAAACATAAACCATCAAAATTACGTATAGGAAAATTCAAAAATAACTTTTTTTATTGGCATGTATGATCAACGTCAATATAAACCACCAAACTGTTTAACGAAAGATATCATGTAATTTTGTATGGCCAAGGAAATATTACATATAAGGTACATGCGAAGATGCTAGAGACTCTGATTTGTATAAATATAATCAAATTTACAAACAGATTAAACAGAAAATTCCTGTAGCCAAGGAAGTCTGGATGAGCGAGACTTGTCATAAGACTAAGGTGCTTAATAAACAGCATGACATTTTTAGCATGCATAAAAAATCAAAGAAACAACTAGACTAATTATATTTTAATGTACCGGATATCTACTGGATCCATGAGGTGGAATGTTATTTGGAATTAAAGAGAAACTTATTGGGAAAGTTATATTAGAAAACTATTTTTTGGCGAACATAGACCAGTTAGGCTAAAAGTTATTAATCTTGAGGGCCAAAGATCACTGTTATTGAGGTCAAAAAAGGCATTTGAAAATCGGTGATGAAGCTCCTTGCCCTGATGAAATACCTATTGATGTCATAAAAGTCTAAATGACGAGTTTATGAAAGCTCTTAAAAAATTGTACAAGTATTATGAATACCGGTATTATCCCAGAAGATAGGCTTTTGTGTACCTATGTGACTAATTTCAGGAAGTGACTGTGATTCATAAGCCTTGCTTTGAAAGATTTGCGTAGATAGAAGTTTATGCTCTAAAGAAAGTGTGAAGAGAATATCAGTAATATTTATCTAGGTTGCAAAACTGATTTTGGTATAAGAGAAGTACTATTTTCTATTCAGGTACTTATACAAAGATGTCGGAATGTTAACTATGATGTCTATGCCTGTCATATAGAATACACTAAAGGGTTGGAGAGATGTCAACATGGAAAACTAGGCGAAATTTTAAATAAAGTGTGTATTGGTTCCAAGGAAATCCAGTTAATAACACAGATTTGCAAAAAAAAAGTGGATGCCTATTTGATCAGACAATTTTGTTCTTATGCAATTAGATGCCTTCAATTCAAATCTGAGGTCCGCTAACCTCTATCACGTCAGGTTCAAGGTCATTTCAAGTTCAAATAAAGTATAATTCACTAAATAAATCTAAAGAAGTAGGTCGTTAAATACGAATTCGTGGCTTGTTTGATCCTCCAAACTCGATTAGAAGTCATTTTAGGGTCATTACAAGATCAAAATCAGAAAAATCCACTAAACGAATCTGAACGGTTCTTGGGGTCGCTGAATCCAAATTTGTGATTTGTTTAATCCCTCAAGATCAGCCTGGATCATTGCGAGGTGAAATTCAGAAAAATTTACTAAATAAGTCTGAAAAAGAAGATGTGTAAATTTTTGGGGTCGCTGAATCCAAATTCGTGGTTTGTTTATCCCCAAGATCAGCCAGAAGTTATTTCAGCGTTATTTCAAAGTCATATTGAGAAAAATCTACTAAACAGATCTATAAAAGAAGAAAATCCACTCGCAGCCAGATCAACATCGGTTACATAGCAGACAGACAAGCGGGTCCAATTTTTGAGCCGAAACATATACTCCCAAAACCTCGTACACCAAGCATAGCTAGATTGATGTTCGTTACCTAGCAGATATTCAAGCGGAGTTAGTTATTATGAAATAGGAATCCAAAACCCAAACTCCCAAACTCACATAACTCTCGCACAGCTAGATTGATATCCATTACACAGCAGACCGGGGAGCGGATCGAGTTTTTAAGGCAAAACCCAAGCTGCCAAAACCACACATTTTACGTACAGCTAGATTGGTGGCTACTACACAACAAACAGGCGACCGAACCAAGTATTTATAAATATATCAGAAAATCAGCTGTCATAACCACATAACCCACGCGCCGTGAGATTAATGCCCGTGTATTTGACCTTGAAATGACCTTGAACCTGACATGTTAGAGACTAGCGGACCTTGGATTGAGGTCGTCTAATTACATATGAATAAAATGGTCTGGTCAAATAGGTATCCACTTTTTTTTTGTAGATCTGTTTAATTAATCCTTATTTGAATCAGAAAACGACGATAGGAGTCAATAATCAACTATCTGCAGCTATGCAGACAACTCGATGAGTAAGCCAGGTGTGTATTTTGTTACCACTTTTGTTTAGTCTATATTCGGAGGCAATATTTAAAGACGAGCTTGATGCTAACACATGCGGTATTAAGATAAATAAAAAAGTCATGCACTCCTAACAGAAAATCTAGCTAATATGTAGATGCAGTTAGACAGAGTTTATGATAAGAGCGCAGAATCTGTTGCTGAATGGAAAGAAAACTAAATAGATGGTTATCAGCTAGTCTTATGTGCAGCCAGGAACTCGTTGCTATATGTTTTTCACTCTGCTCTACGGAGTTTTAGGTTGGACTGTGATACAGAAAGAAAACTCCATGTGCATTTTAAGAATGTCGTGGAAAATAATCAGACGTCGCAAATTAGAGTACCTTGGACATGACATGAGAAATGAGAAGTATCGTCTTTTACATAATATCATCATGAAGGTAAAAAAGGTCCTGGTAAGAGATTAATTTGCTGGCTGGTTCATCTTCAAACATGAGATGGAGTAACAATCACAAAATTGTTTTGGAGTGCTGTAAATAACATTCGAATAGCTAATGATAGTTCAACATCTGGATCATGTATTTTTATATAAAAATAATCATGGGTAAAATCGTATAAAGATCTTTAAATATTTTTTATCTAACTGCATTTGCTTTTAGAATCTATAAATATTTTGTTGCAAAGCTAAAATAAATAAGTATTATTGTTTGATAATCATGTAATATACAAAATAAGTGAGTATGCTAAAAAAAATTGCAAGATAACATATTTCTTCATATGATACAAGATACATACAAGGTAAAAAATCCACACAAACCCATAGAGCCAAAAATTTGTCTCGGAATAGGTCTGACTAGAAGGTTACGACTCACGCAAAAGACAGGAAGAGAAGATGGAAGAGGAAGGATGTAAAGCAATGCGTGTTTTATCTACTAAAATATGGTCTGTTATTTACAACTGTGTGATTAGTAAGCACAGTTCGATTCCAAGTAGTTTTTATGGACTGTATTTATAGTGTGATAATTTCTCTAACTGCAATAGTTTGAATTTTTCTGATAACTCTTGCTGAATGATATTCGTGGCTGAATTGTGTTGTTTGTGTCGTGAATTATTTTGTTATTGTTGTTGCTATAAGGTTTTAAAAAAGGGTTGAACGTATCCAGTTTTTTTTTCTCTACAATGCCTTGGTATATGGACATATGGTTGGCGTTTCTCTCCTGAACACACACCTGTTAGATCTAACGAAAATTCTCCGCTTTGTATAACTTAGGATTCAAGATATCGAAGATGTTTTGTATTTATTTCAAATCTTTCTCTTTGATTATAGAATTCATTTAGTAGATTGCCAAATTGCCAATCATTGAAATGAATATGAGAGATAGCAATCTATTTTTTCCTATTAGTAGCCTCGTGGTGGACTGCTTGCTCAGCTAATTAAATCAGGCTGGTTGTGTACATAAGCCTAAGTCAAAGACCTGTTTATTTTGTTCCTTGGTCTCGATGTTCGAGACTTGGGGGCCAATGATGTGGGTCCTTCGGATCCCGGAGCTATGATGCCACAGGGAAGGGCTCGGAATAAACCCGGACAAACCGAGGTCATATTCTTTACAAAAAGAGAAAAACGAGAAGACTTCCCACAATTACATTACAAGGGAATAGTTAAATACCTGGTAATAATTTTGGAGTCACGACTGAGTTGGAATGATCATATTGAGCTTTGGACCAAGAAGGCCGTATGTTCTTCCTGGGCTTAAAAATTAACTTTGTGATGCACATAGGGGCGAACACCGAGAGTGATATTTTGGATATACACTATGGTGTTCTGCTCCATGATCACGTACGCCGCTATTGTATGGTGACCTAATACAGTAAAGTGAAATCACCATCCTCAACTTTACAAAGTTCAAAGAATGGCTTGTGTGGGAATATTGAGAGCGATGAGGACTGCTCCTACTAGGGCTCTGGAGGTCCTAGTAAATCTGTCTCTACCCCACTTATACAAGTATTGAAGCCCTGAAGCCTGTTTACTGTTTCAGTTGCCTAGGGCATCTCAGAACTGTAACGGGTGGCTACTCAGGTATCTCCCCATGAGAACAAATTACACAGCGCCGCTTTTGAAACCCAACTACTCTTTTGGAATACTTTTGTCAAGTAGAAAGGACTGCGAGAGAAAGCAAAATCTTCCGGATTGTTTACAGATGGATCTCGATAAGATGAAAGAGCTGGAGCTGGAGTCTTCGGCAGGAGCACGGGTGTCAGAAAGTTCTGCTCTATCGAGACACGTGCAATCTTTTCAGCAGAAATTTATGCTTTCTGAATATGTGGTCATCTCTGTGAGAGAGACATAAGTAGGAATAGGATAAAAAAACATATGCTCAGACAGTAGAGTTGTGATAATGGCACTGAAATCCAGTATCGTAACTTCGCGACTTGCGTCTGAGTGCACGGATGAACTGAATAGTAAGACGAGGAATTGCTGCACAATCAGACTCGTGTAGGTCACTCGGGTTTATATGGGAATGAGGAAGCAAACCGTCCGGCAAAGATGGGGTCCGCCATTGAACCATATGGACCCCAACCTATTTTACCTGCCCCAATTGTTCTTGATAAACGGGAATTAAAATTTTTGCTGGAAAACCTATTTATTGAATCATGAAGAGCCCCTGGAATGAGGCGCGCCAAGGTAAATATAACTGGACTTTGCCCACGATTTACTAGAGAACTTTTCTCCTTATGAAGGAAAGAGCTGCGAAGTGTGGTGGGACTGTTGACAGAACATTGTCACTTGATGATCCATTTCGTAAAATTACTGTCTTATATGACTCGACATTTAGATGATATATGGAGGAGGACGAAACTCTTAACCATGTCATGAGAGAGCGCACAGCACTCAAAAGACTGAGATAGAGACATTTTGGAGATACAACCTTGTACCGGAAGTTCAATTTACAAGGCTGCTGCGATCGGCCTAGAATGAGCTGCAGCTATGATGGGATGTAAAGGATCCAACGAGCCTTAGATGTCGATGATCAACTATTGCCAACTTTTGTTTATTCAATTATTCATTCCATCAATTGGAAGAAGAAACAAGCTTTATTTTAGCACTAATCCAATGATTTAACTCTGTGGGGATAGGATATGCATTACAACAAATTAGATTTGGATTTTCAATCAGTTCAATCAATTTCAAGCTTTAAGTCTTTGTAAACTGTTACATTATATAATACTAATCTTCACTTATAGCATTGTATGAAGACTACATGTATGAAATTTGCCATCCTATGAATTGAAGTTAACACGCCATCTTAAATATGAAAATATCGAAAATTTGAATTTATTTCCGTACTCTACTACCTCAAAATCTCGTGAGTACAAAGCTTCAGATAAAAATTCGGATTTCTCAAGAATTTTAGTTCTCTATATTGAATCCTCCATCTTGAAATGACAGTTTCAGCATAGTTGTAACGATATTTTTTAGATGAAATTAAATATCAATCTAAATCCAAGTAAGTCTTGAAAAACTGAAAAATTATTTTTAGATTAGAATAGTTTGAAAATTTAAAGCAAAAAGTCAATTTTGACTTCAGATTCATATTCAGCGCGTCGAAAACCTTCGGAAAGGTACAGTCTGGTTTCCGGTTCTGAAATTGGTCAGCTTAGATTACTTGTGTATGAATGTATGTTTAAAGGTCAACATTTCTAAAAAAATGGACCAGTATGCCTACTACATATATAACATCTGCAATTATTTAAGTTCATGATGCTAATTGAAAATTATTGTCAAACGAGAGTGACAACAGAAAAAAAAAACAATTTTTTACTTGAATGTATATTTAATAGTTCCAACGAAAAATAATAAGTAGTGTTTAATTTAATATTTTGGACAAAATAGTAAACGAAAATAGAGATGAGAAGGAAAATATCTTAGGGAACTATAACGTAATACGTACCCGACTTGCACTTAACCGTTTTCTAAAGTTTAAAAATTTCAGAATCATAAAAATTTTAAAATCATCAATATTATATTTAAATAATACAACGTATTATAATTTCCACTATATATAGTGGAAATTATAATATGTTGTATTATTTAAATGTTATATAATGGATTTCCATCAAGTAATTGCTAACACAATTCAATAATCAATTATTATTTTTCCCATAAAGTTTTCAGTTTAATATTAAATATTTGCGTTTTTTGCGAGAACTAACAAATCAAAACATGAAACGCAATAGCTTTCCCTCTTGTTAGAGTGTCAGTTTTATTATTTGTTAGTTGACTAAATTAAATTTATTTTATACATAACAAGATTTTTGATATTTTATATCCTACAATGTTTCAAATTATATTTTTCCATTTCGCTGTTTGTTATAAATTATCTTTTAATGTAGCTTTTTATTTACTTTATAACATATTTCACATAAAATATAAATTTACCTTTCTGAAGGATATTTTTAAATATCCATAAAAACTGCAACCAGATCAGGACTCATTTTATTATCGTATAAAGTATGCAATGAAATAAAAGTGTTTTATGTGGAATAAAACCTAATCTAAATTGTTTCGTTTCTATGTGTGCAGAAGTTATATTAAAATAGGCTAATCACTGCATAATAAAAATGATAATTTTTTCTATGTTTAGTTTGAATGAATTTCGATCTGATTGGTTATGTCGTCTCTCGAGATTTTGATACATAATTCATCCACATGCTAATTATTGATTAACTTAGGGTCTTTGTTCTCTATTTTTAATAAAGGGGCACTTTAAACTTAACAAAAAACCGTTTACTCATCTTAATTACAAATATGTTGTCTATTGGATCTCTAGCAACACACTGCTGTATAAGCTACATTTATACTATACTACAATATAGTTGTTATTTTTGCATCTTTATTCACTATAATTATAGTATTTGTAAAATTAACACTAGGTATGCAAGGTTCAAAGTTTTCATCTAAGGTCTACATTTCTTGGGACCACGTGTATAGTCTTCAACAATCTTTTGAATATATAAATCTTCTTTATTTTTATTTTCAGTGTATACTTTGATAAGTCCTAAAAAGATTTGAGGAATAACAGAGTTCATTAACCCAAAAATTAACTTTAGGTTTTGGCAACTCTGGAATTTCTTCCATCTTCATCTGATGTACGCTGGTTTTCAAATAATCTTAATATATTTCCCTTCTTTATTGCTACAATATGTCCTTGTTCAGTAAACGGTTGTCATAATAAAAGTGCTATTTCTTAATCTTCATCTGAAACTACTAATAATTTCGTATCCGCTATAGCTTGATCAATTTTTACGTTTGCATCTATTTCCCTTAATATTTCTAATTTACCTGATCCAAACCTCGTACAAATAATGGCTTAGCCAACTTTTTATATTTAGTTCCAATTTTTCTGCAATGGACTTCAGAGTTAGACTTTCTTGACTTCCATAATCTATATAGAATTCAATTTGTTGACCATCTACTAAGGCATATTGATAATATTTTTGGTTGTTATTTTCTTTTTCTTGATTAATTCTATGGACATGGACCATGACATTTTCTTCTGACTTTTTTTCTTTTTGGGTATTAGATCTAAAATATTTTTAAATATGTCTATATGTCTATATGTCTTACAAATAAAACACAGTGGTCGATTTCGTTCATCTCTAGGAGGTAAGTATTTATTGTCATTATGATTTCGTTTAAATTTATCTTCTGCTTCGCTTACTTTTCTTTTTGTCTCTTGTCTTTTTTGTCATTTTTGTTAACAACTTCAGTTCCTAAGTTAATTTTTAGCTTTCTTCGACAGTTCATTTGTTGATATTCTTCTAACGAATGTAATAGGTCATCTTCATCTATGTGTGTCTTTTCAAATGTAATATCATATAAAATTTTATCACATGGCCCTATTAATATTTGTTCTTTGTTTTCTTTGAAATTTATTCCGAGATCTTTGCATAATTTCATCTTTTCATGGAAATAGCTTGTTGAACTGTTATCTTCTTTCTGTATTTTTGACTCTATTTTTCTCCATTTCTCTGTGATACTTTCCTGTCCAATAAATGTCTTAGTAAAGGCCTATTCAAGATCAAACGTTTTTAGTTCATTGAATTTACTTGCAATCCAATATTTTGCTCTTCCCACCAATGTGATCTAGCAGTTTCCAATATAAATGATTTAGGCCATTTAGTAATTTTTACCTTTTAAATTGTTCAACCACTCGCTTGCTTCTGTTTTCGATTCACCATTAAAGTATTTAATATTTTTCATCAAATCTGGCATAAGCTGATAATTTTCATTGGTAGTAGTTGTTGCTACATGTGGAGTAACTTTATCTAGCAAAACTTCTCCGATTATCTTCCATTTAATGTTAATATCCTATCCAAAATCATAGTTTGATGATCAGTTCTTGGCGTCCTCTTTATCTTAGGAGTAATACTGTAATGAAAATCGTTATCACTTTCGTTATCACACATTTTTAATTTTTAAAATATCATATTCTTGACAAAATCTTAATATTTAGGTAAGTTAAAGTAGTCTAGCAATGTTGTTTCCTTGCTTTAAGAATATTTTCAAAGATGGCACTAAAGTTGTTACAGATTCTTGTTTTCGCCAAGTTTTAAATGACTTTAGAGATGGCAGCACAATTTTTAGGGAATCTTCCTACAGGTGACGCTTTCTTTTTACAGATTTCAGTTCTGTGTAACTTCCTAGAGTTTCGTAAAGATGGCGCGGATAACTAAAAAAATATCAAGCGGAGGAGTAAGGGCTCAATGGCTTATTCTGGGCTGAACGGCAAAAATGGCGGCATTTTTTGGTGGTACTCGAAAATGTTTGTAATGTTCACTTTTTGTTTCTGTTAAAAAAAAAAGAATATAGTAATCTTTTTTTTTTCAATAATCCTTGGGCTCACAAGTATTTATATTCACTTTTTATGTCCCTGGTTCGCAATAGTTCACAGCACCGACACTGGCGATCGTTGCATCTTTCCACACTATTTTTCAGGATAGTTGGGGACACAGTTCATATGAATTCACATCTCACTTCTGAATTGTTAATTATTAATTAACTTAGTATTTCTTATCTCTACTTTTTTAAAAAAGGGCACTTTAAACTTAACAAAAAAAAGGTTTATTGGTCTCAATTACAAATATGTGTTCTCCATTGGATCTCTAGCGACACACTCTGTTGTATAAGCTACGTTTACATTAACTAATAAAAATCAAATTGTGAGTATACAATATAAGTAATTCTTAACACATATATAATGTAAATTAATTGAGAGGGTAGAAATTTTAAAATGTAATAAAGAAATTGTACACGTGCAAAGTCGAGGCGGGTATTTACTCATAAAATAACTTATTTCAAAACTCTGATGAAAGTTTGGTGATTCCAAAAAAACATCATGATGATTCCAATATGGCGTTCGCAATTAAATTTTGTTTAATGAGAAATATTGACAGATAAAAAACATAAAGACAGTATTTTATGAACTAAATCACCGTATCTATGTACCAGCGAGGTCACTAAAATATAATGTTCATTAAACCTGATTAAGTCAGTATTTGTCCCTAACCTGAAAAAACTGTTGAATTAACACTATTCTGCGAAAAGTAATAAAGTTTAACCACCTTATCTTTATGTTTTCGGGGTAAATAAAATCAATTTTGATATCTCTGTAACTTCAACCATTCAGATTTCGTTCATAACCTCAAAAACACCCCCAATTGCTATACGTCTCTATGTTTAAGAATGAAGATGATCATTTATTATTATGTTTTCAGGGTCCTCCTTTCGCATCTAACTAGTCATTAGTCGTCCCTAATCTCAAGAATTTTCCTAATTTACCAAAACTACACTCTTTCAGGTTGAGTTATGAAGTTTGGCTACTATATTACCAAAATCTATTACAAATATAGAAATTAAAATTGATTATTCTATCCGATCAGTATGTTATGTATAAAAATACTTTCGAAAACCGTTAACTCCCTCATGGTAGTTACAATATGCCACTTGAAGTGCATAAAAAACAAGAAATATTGAACATTATCATCGTTTAATCGCTACTATCTTTCAACCTGTCTCTAATAGTAGACCATTACAATAGTACAATACTTATGCCTATGGAAAATATTCATTGATCAGTATTTCAAGAAACTCATTTTAATTTTTGAGTTTCTTGATTAAACCTGCATTTGACATATTTTAAAAATGGAATATTCTTTATCTACATTATTTTTCTTTTACAGATCAATCAAACTATATATCATATCGGAAGGCTAACCTAAATCTTCCTGAAGTTCTTGTTCACACAGAATTTTTAGAAAACTTTTTATATGTTGTACAAAATGGCGCGTAAGCATTTTATTATCATAACAATCAAGCAACTGTTCATCCACTCATAATTTATCACCGAAATGACGAAGAAATGCTGTGTAGTAGCCACGTACTAATATCAAATATCATTTATCATCGCTGAGTAGATATTTTTTCTAATATAACTCATTATTGCTAATGATAAGGAAAAAGAGAATTAATATTAACTAATCAATATCAGAAAATAGTACTGTTCTAGTAATACAACCTAAAGATAATCGGAACAGTTTTGTCTAATAACCAAGATTGATGCTGATCATATCTACCTTAGACCAAACTGCAGAAAACCCATTTTTATTAAAATTCTCAGCAGTAAAATGGCAAAATTTGTGCAAATGGCCATATAAATAACCTCGGTTTATCTCCTGAGTTGACCTGCTGCTGCTATATTACTTCCTTATATATGAATGGTACGTGAGACGGTTAAACTTAAAAGGGATTTTTTCTCTTTATTCTTTCCCCATGAATTCGGTGTTTAACGGGCAATTTATGGAACTCGGTTTCGTTAAACCAGCTTGCCGTAGTATAATAAATATTATTTGAAAATACGGTTTTGTGGAAAACTTTAAAGGTACTTAAAGAAAAATTAAACACCAAGTTTACATTAGTATAATATATATATATATATATATATATATATATATATATATATATATATATATATATACAGATAAATTACCAGTTTGGCCCTAGGGTGAGGGGTAATAAAATTCTGGCGAGGTGAAAACCGGCGGCAGCATCTGCCACGCCCTAGCGCAACAAGAGGATTCCAAGTTAGTTGCTTTTATTTAGGCCGTTCAAGCATAAGTACCGAGAATTGGTATTTCCGTGTTTCGCACCAAATTTTTTAATTTAAAATGGTAGTTTCTTCCAAGGGACAAAACGTGTAGATTTTTAAGTGGTACTATTCTGGTAAAGGTATGGATGAGATAATCGGAGACTTGCATTTACGTGCAAAAATCATCGTGTTCCTTCAAAATCTAGGATTACGAAAATTATTTAAAAATTTGAGACAATCGGTTGTCTAAAAATTTGTGAAAAATGCACTGATAATAATGAGGAGCAGCCAGTTCCTCAAATTACTGAAGAACGAGCAAATCGGGAGACTGCCATTTGTAGTCTACCAAAAATTAATTTTCGTTGCAATAGTACCACAATTGCCGAAGAACTTGATATGAATGTTCGAACAGTTCGAAATGTTTTAAAGCAGAACAAACATCACTGTTACAAATTGTGAACAACTCATGAAATTTTTCCAGAGGACCAGGAAACACGTATGTGGTTTTGTGAGGACATAATGGAAAGTGGTAATAGGGTATCATCCCTGAAATTTTGACAAATACGCGAACAGTATTTTACAATAGACTGGGTTATTGTCTCGCTCAAAGTGTAGGTCTGTTTGAACATCTCTTGTAGACTTTTAGGTGTTTTTGTTGACTTTAATTGAATTTAATTATGTGTTTCTTTATTAACAATTACTGAAAGTGTTACTTTTATATTTTACCAGAATCAAAGTTTATTTTTGAGAATGATTTTTAATTTTAAAGTGGTTTATTAATTTATTTATTTATAAATGATTGTTGCATTTCACTAGTATTTTTATTAGAATAAATGTTTATTTTGGAATAGAAATATCAGTTTTCTCTACGCTCAATGGCCAACTAATTTTTTTTTTTGTATTTCGACTATTTGATGCATTTAAAACAATAAATGTATCAAATAGTAATTAAATATTCTAAATTCCGTCGGTTACGTTATAAATTTAGACAAAAAGTAAATACACCTTCTTATTCGTTTCAAGGCACTGTTCGTCTTCGTGTCTCACGGAAGTTAGCGGGGGTAATAGTGCGCCTAGGCATTCCCTACGATCTTCTGTCCCGAACTAACCCGAAAGAAGTTAGCGGGGCTTAATGGGTCAGAATTTGAGAAAAGGGCCAAAATAATTTCTAGTTGAGAATTTTAAACTAGAAGGTTGGCAATAGTAACGTTTCTATTAAATCTCTGTAATATGAACGGCCAGTCTTTTCTTTCTAAAATTTAGTCTCAGGTCAAAGGCAATAGTCTTGTGTTTGCGTCGCGCCCAGTTACATTTGTGCGCGAATTATATTGCTTCAATTAAACGCCCTTGAATAAATCGATAAATTAGATTTGTAAACATAATTTCCATATGCAAATAGGGCTTCGATGGAATGTCAAGTCAGAGCCTGTACAAAATAAAATGCACTGATCCGAATGTTTCTGATTTAAACTTATAGCTCACCTCTCTTGTTCTACTTCTGTGTATAATTCCAAATCCTCCTCTACTATGAATTGCGGGCTTCTGAAATTTGAAATCATTAAGGAAACCGAACAAAAGTCTTTAAAGAAAATAGAAAATTACGAATTAGATCTAAACAACTTGCGCCATATAAAAGAGTTCTCTTTGCCACCCGAGCTTCAGTACAGTACAACTTATCTGTGATGATGATAGACTGATAGGTGAATGCTTTGGCTGGAACGAAATCGATGCAACGTTGTTACCTCTGCCAAACAACATCTTAGTTCATCAACATTGATACTGTATCCCAGTAAATACAGAGTATTTCAAGCTACGACTGCTAACTCTATACGCATGTATTCGATTCTTCTAATGCTGCTTGTATTTGTCGTATCAACGTGACACACAGAAGTGGCAAGCCCGTAAGCAGAAAGACAAAAAGGTGAAAGCACAGACAAGGGCTACCATCCAACAGGCCTTTAAGGAGAGAGATTAGGATTTCTGTTAACCTGTCGAAGAAAGGATTAGGAAGCACTAACGATGACAACATAGCTCGACATTTTTTCGAGAACAGTGATGAGTCAGCTATTACAACAAGAGTAAACCGAAAACTGATTCTCCGGTGTCCCGTCATTTGGAAACTATTGGAAGCGGACATTAACTGCAATAGAGAATATTTGGGAATACACACTTCAAACAAGATTGTTCTTCAAAGAATATTCTTGGTAGAACATGCCACCAGACATCATAGCATTTGCAACATTACCGATAGGTAAACTATCAAAAGATGCACCAAAATCAACGGATAAGTTGATAAGAGACTATCGCCTAGACTTTGCTCGAAAATCTATGGAGGATGTGTTCCAAAACTTTTGGCGTGAATGGATCCTTACACTATTTTTTGATATCGTGACGATTCCGAAAACAGTTCGTTCGTATTGGAGAATGAGAAAAGACCTGTTAACAAAGAAGGCAAGTTCTTTTTATTATTTTTATTACAGTCGTATTGTATACTCATTTATGTGAATCAATAAATATTCTAGTACTTACAAATTATTAGCACTGGTATAAGGCCTAAGCATAGAGAAAAAAGTACTTTTGGCTTCCTAACGATTATCGATATCCATTTATTTATTATTATGCTTTTATTTTAAAAATGCACCTTGAACTCAAGCGCAATATTTTATTCATGAAAATACAAATGTTCTTTTCATTTTGTTTTTATATTGCATATTTAACAGCCATTGAACCTCATTAGACATTTTTCGAATTTGTTTTCATAATTTTAAAGATTCAGTCTGCTATGTTGGATCCGATTATTATTTTTAATATGAAATCCGTGCTTTCAAGCCACTGTGTTTTGACGATCCTGAACCATCTTTAGTAGGAACCAGGAAGCAAGCTACGATACAACAGTATGCTTTATTTCGCTTCTTCAACAGACCTAAACGGGTTGCCCGTCTCTTTCTGTTATATTCCCACTATTTGGAGGTTCTGTTTTGAATTTTCCACACCTGTATTTATAAGATTAATATGATTATTTTTCAGAATTAATTTTGGGTATACAGTCGGTCCCGCGACAAACTGCTGGGACTGATTTCTTAGAAAATAGACTTTAGGAAATTTTTAAAATTTTGAAGTTAAAAAAAAGTCAATGATCGCACAACGACGAAAATATTTTCAAAATGATGACACTTGTGGTTATATTGTAAGTTGATGCCTTACTGCTTATTTTAACCCTTAAAGAGAGAGGTTAGTCTTTTGGAACATTGGTAGAGAGGTGACGTCATTTTGACATATCACCTTTAAATACTATATTAAATACCCAGAGTTAGTTTTAGTTAAAAGTGTTAATTGTTACATAAACACACTTTATTATCAAGAATATTTATTTAACAAAGTACAAAATTTTCTTACATTAAGACAGATATACTTTAGAGTATTAAATACTAACAAAATATGCATATTTAAAAAAAGATACCTTTTTCTTCGTAATTAACCAAAATATTTTTTTATCATAACTGAAAACAAAACACATAATACTTGATTTAAAGATATTACAAAATTAAAATGGTAAAAATATGGTAAATAAAAAAAACAAGTCTTGAAATTTACAAATTTGTTGCGCATTCGACACAAATTTTTTTGGTGCATTCGGCGCAAGCGGCTTTTTGCACCCAAGGCAAAGGTGTCTGGCTTTCTTTGTTCTTCCGTAGAAGGCAAATGTAACAAGTTTTTCGTTTTTCTAAGAGCTCTTCGGTGACATCATAACGTTCAGTCTCTGCAGGTAATCCCAGAACCCGTCTTATCCAAAACCGTAGCTCGCGATTAAGTCGTACGTTTTCAACTCTACGTTTCATTTATGGTATCACTGATTGTTTTGCCAAATTTGTATTTATTTAGTTGATGCAGAATGTGTGAGTTAACTGCATTAATGTCCAAAATTCTAAAAAAAATTACCATGGGCCATCTTTGCGTTCTACGACTTCATCTATGTTTTACGCAATTTTCGTCCAGCACGTCCGCGTCTCCTTTAGTTTGATTATAATACGAGATAATCTAGGGCTTATTATTTTCTGGATCCACACTTTCGTCATGATCCATCGAAGATACCACTATAATTGCTTTCTCTTTCCTCCCTCCTTGAATGCACAGAAATAAGTTTAATAAAAATTGCGTTAATAGAGACATACGGTCAATGTGTGAAAGTTTGTAAATACGACGACATTCCAAAACGCGTGATGGAACTTCACCTGCCACCTGATTACTGATCCATTAGCGAGATGTATAATTTTCTATACCCTAGTCTAACTGTTTTTGACATATTTTAAATTGGATGTCAAAAGTGGCGTTTGCAGGCCTAAACATAACTTCTATATGCAAGCCTTTATTATTTAATTGGGATTGGTTTCCTAATACCCCGATAATTAGTAGTAGTACCTCCTTTTCTAATTTCGGACAGGTACCAGGGGCATTGAATGATGTTTGGAGTATCGTGATCAGCTCCGCCATTAGAAAAATAGATATTACACATCGAAAACGCTGTGCCCCTTTCTAAGCGTGAGCTAATTTTCTTCTATTGGATTCACGATCTAATACCTTTATATTATCTGTATGCTCGTTTGTAGGAACATATTTCGCAGGACTTGTCGATAATAATAAATATTATTATTTAATCAAAAACAAATAATTTAAATACAAAAGGAATATTTTGTGCCATAGTTTTTATAAGTTTGTCAACATATTACAGGATAACAAGTCCACAGAAAAAATTAACAAGATGAGAAAAAAGCCATGTTATACAAAAAAGCTCTAAATTTAATTTTATTTTTGGCCTTTTTAGCAAGTCATTGATGCAAAGTAGAAAAAGGGTAGGTGTCAATATAGATGTCAAAGCATTCCAACTATATTAAAAAATGTTGATTAATGGTTTTTTCCGTGACTTTCGATTTTACTGGAAGCAATATGATAGTCAATAAATTTTAGGCCTTTTTTCGTTTTCTTATGAATAAGCTGTACTCGAATCTATTTGTAGCAAGGGGAAAATACCAATTCGGAGACATGACTGAAAATTTTTCTATAAATAAATTTATGAGATGCGAAGTTTTATAAATTCATTATAATCATGACAGGATCTATCCACATTCATAAGATTTGAGAGAAAGAATTTAACTTTCCATTCGGGCGTAAAAAAACAATTACTAATGGTAACCTTGCGTTACTGAGCAAATTCAAGAACCTGCGATTAACTAGGCATCACTTGTTACCACACATCAATTAGAACGTGACTCATAGAATATGCTGCAAAATATCTCAGAAATGCAATTTTGGTATTTTTATCAGTGAGAATAGATTTCCTTTTATGCACTTTTGCCTTAACTATACTAATACTTTTGAAATTTACTAATAATCGTCTGACACTATCCCATCATGGTTTCTGTTCATCTGGATATTTATCAGCAAATATCTGGCATGTTAGTGATTAAACTGTGTTACATTCCATATATATAATAAATTTAAATAATCTTGGTGCTTATAATTAAATCGCGCAAACACGATTTTTATTAATAATTGTCAAATGGAAAGAAATAGTGATATTTCTGTAGTGCTGTATTGTTTTCTTTTGTCGCGTTTCGCCATCAGGGTTAACTAATAATAAAACTTAAAAGCCGTTCAGCGTTCTTTCAAAACAAAATGTTAAATACAAATTTTTCGAATATACAGCCTTATTCAAGATCACACTTATTTTTAATGCTAAATAGAATAATATTTAAAAAATCGGGGTTTAATATTTAAAAAAATTAACTTTTAACGATTCTTTCGAGTTAATATTAAATTTTAGTTTTTGATCACCCTGTACTTACTTATTATCAAAATATGACCACGGTACACTAAAGTAGACCTTCTTCTAGAAAGAACTAAACTGAATTAAATAATAAAGGCTTTCAGATATGAGTAATTGATAGTTATGTTTAGGTCTGCAAACGCCATTTTTAACATAAAATTTGAAAAATTTTGCGTAAAATAAAATAATATATATGGTTTTCCATTT
Source organism: Diaprepes abbreviatus (assembly GCA_034092305.1). Taxonomy (NCBI): domain Eukaryota; kingdom Metazoa; phylum Arthropoda; class Insecta; order Coleoptera; family Curculionidae; genus Diaprepes; species Diaprepes abbreviatus. The sequence goes on along the minus strand of JASJET010000193.1, from coordinate 325,595 downwards.
GAACTAAGCAAGAAGGCGTCAAGTTTCGATATAACGGCATGTGCTATAAACTTGAAAATATATTAGCCGAAGTGCCCCATTGACTTGAATAAACTGCCAAATTTTAAAAATTTTCCAAAATCTAGCTTCCGCTTCGTTAGTTCATCGCAGAACACTATATATATATATATATATATATATATATATTTATATATATATATATATATATATATATATATATATGTATATATATATATATATATATATATATATATATATATATATATATATATATATATATATATATATATATATATGCGGCGTCTCCCTTTTTACAGGGTACGGCAGCTCAATATGTCGGAGGCTAGGTTCGTATCTCTTTTAGAGATAGTTGTGCTCTGCTTTGATTACCCAATAGGCGCTACCTGTTTTACATTATCTGTGTTACTTACCTAGTGATTAAACAGGAAAACACTTAGGTATGAGGAATGATTTTAAATTGGTGTATAGCTCTACAATGAAACGACTTAATTAAAACAAAATAACAATTCCATTTTATTCCCAAAAAAAAATTATTATGTACATAAATTAGAATGGTACCTACAATGTTTTTGTACTCTCTTGATAACTATGGTTGTTACCTCGTTTTTAAAAGGTTATATAAAATTTGGCCGCAAATGTTCTAGAACCTTTAATTGCCAATAACGTAAGTTTTATAGAATTATCAAAAAGTTCTTACATGTTATTATATCACATTAAAATATATTTATGTTGTTTTGTTTGTATTTAAAAAAAAACTGATTTATAGCTCCAATTTTTTAACTTAAAGTTTTCTCCTAGCTGGTCTATGCTATGGTACCTCTCACTTCTAGCGCTGTTGTTAGGATTCCTGTTGTGTTGTGGATGAATGGAGGCTTCACAGGGCCAGTTCCAACTCACCAACCAAACGCAGGGTAAGGTTAAAATAGTCTTGGTCACACGGACAGGAAAACTAGGGTCGGAACCATCAGAAAGCCTTGACAGCAATATCAAAATGAAAAGAGTGAAATGAAGCCCAAAGATAAAAAAAAAACTGGCTTCAAATAGCCCTGAAATAAAATGTTGTTTTTACCACATGTTCGTAAAGATAAGGGGCAAAATTTTACCTCATTGATTAGTGGACTTTTAAAAAAAACACTTGACCGTCCGCCCTTTCAAAGCTAGTGGCAGGATTGGTCTGCTGCCTTCGACGGTTTAACAGTTAAGGGAACGAAAATAAAAATCTCTCTTGCAACCAGACGTGACAAATGTTAGGGATATTGGTATTTATTTTTGCCAACCTTATTCTCAACCTGAAGCACTCTAACCTAGTTCCGAACTTACACTGACCACAAGGTAATACATCAAATATTGGCAAGCCATGGAAAATTATCAAAGAGACAATTATGATCAAACAGTCCAAAGTTACTAATCATGATTAAAACAAAGTTCAAAAAAAATTGCCACAAATTCCATACTGCATTCTCAACCTTAAATGATCGGTCTCGACATGCCGTGCTCGTGTCAACGAATCGGGAATACATCCTCACATTACCGACTATAACCTTATACTTTTAATACTGAAATGGAATGTAAATAAATGAGAGTTTATTAAAAATACAATATTTTACGACTTTTAAATTCAAACCAAATAATGTGATATATAAACTACAGCAATTTACAAACTGTGTTAAGAAATAAAAGTGATAAGTTACAAGACCAAATGAGTTGTGAACCAAAAAAAAACAAATTCCATGTTTACTATTTTAAATTACGGGATAAATAATTAAATTTAATCAGGTAAAAATATACAAATTATATCATATTACTAAAAGCATGTAGCATTGATGCTAACTGGTAAATTTAAATGCTACAATATATATATATATATATATATATATATATATATATATATATATATATATATATATATATATATATATATATACATATATATATATATATATATATATATATATATATATATATATATATATATATATATATACACAACTTATGTCATGTCTTTTGTGAATCCAAAAATAAAAGAACCTACTGCTCTATACTGCTTTGGCAGATATTCTAGTGGAACTTCTTTTTTGTTATTTCGAAGGGTACCAACACAACTTCGTTTCCAATAAATTGACAAGTTCAGTTGAACTAAATCAATTGTCTGCTATAGTATTGCGATTTTTATGAATAAAGGCATGCAGAAGGTTTCAAAATTGGCAGTTTTATCACAATATTGTGTTTGGGTCTCCTTGTTCTCTTTGTAAATACCTCGCTTGACTACTTTGTCAGATTCTTTCCATTAAAAGACTTTCTGTTCCCATCAGATTCATCTGACACATCTGTATGTTCATCTTCAGCCTCCTAGTTCTTATCGTCATTATCTGAAAGTTCAGAGTCACTTTAATGAGTATATATATATATATATATATATATATATATATATATATATATATATATATATATATATTTATATATATATATATATATATATATATATATATATATATATATATTTATATATATATATATATATATATATATATATATATATATATATATATATATATTTATATGTGAAATAAAATGCGAAACAGTGAATGCAAACTTCGCTCCATTATATCCTTTCTGTGTTAGAGGTTGCACAGTTAGAATAAATTGTAATAAAACACAATTCATCCTATTCCACCACCATCGAGATGGTGGCCCACCTGTACCACCACACCGAGAAGAAAGTTAAAGCTTACCCTCCCCGCCACAGTGATACGGCAGAGATACATGTTTCGTCTCTCACTAGACTCATCAGGGTACCGACATGCACCTAGCTGTGCAAAGGACAGATCGGAAGGAAGCATGCAACACTGAACGCGGTCAAATATCTTAATGGTTACATTTTTTAATAATTTATGCATCCAGTCTTTAATTATTTTAACAGCTTGTAATCATTTTGCCATAGTCTTTAAAATATTCTCAAAGTAGTCTCGTGAATTTTTTTCTCATTCTTCTTGAACTCAATCTCGCAGTATGTGTGACGAAGATGGTGAAAAATCATAGTTATTTAGCAGAACATGTTTTTATTGGGATCACAAATTTTCGGTTGCCTTTAAGTCAAGACTTTGAATTGAGTACTGTCATGTTCGAAAATCCTGTGAAATAAGAATATGCGTATAGACCTGTGGCAGATTAATAAATCTCTTTTTTCTTTAAGGAGGGTGAGAAATAGTAGTTGATATATTCAGAGGAAAAGTGAGACCTATCTAACCACGATAGCAGACAAGCGAGCTGAGCGAGATTTCTCAGGGGCCTCAAAATATATATTGAGGTTCGGCTAGCTTCATTTACCTGTCTGCTATCTTGGTTAGGTAGGACTCGTTGCCCCCAAGCATGTAGAGAAGACCCCTTTCGGTAATGATATCGTCTCAAGAACTAATGCCATTTTGAAGAATTTTAAACATCCAGATGATGTTGTATATATTCCTGCAAAAATTTTGAGCCTCAAGGTGGTGATACTTTATCATCGTTACTAAGGCCTTATTGGACCCTTTGTGTCCCACCATAGCTGAAAGTCATTCGAGGTCGATCGCCTTTGCGAATCCAAGCACCCTCATTAATTGTGGTACTCTTTGACGTCAACAGTTTCATTCATCTCCAAACACCAACTGCACGTCGGGTCATCTACAATACCAATCTTATAAAGATGGTCCCTCAGGTAACAATATCCTGTCAACAGTCCCACCACAATTCGCAGCTCATTCCTTCCTAAGGAGAGAAGTCATGCAGTAAGTTCAGTTATATGTTCCTTGACATATCTCATTCCGCGATTCAATAAACCCACACGAGTCTGATTGTACAGGGTGAGTCAACGATTGGATGAAGTAGGTTTGTGCCTTTTCGGTGAAATTAACAAAGAAACTATATTTATTATTTGATACAGTTTATTTTTACGCAGATTCTAAAAATATTTAGGACTCTACAGAGTGAGCCAAAAAACTAGGACAGCATAAAGTTGTATTTTTTTAAATAGAACACCCTATATACGAATCATATTTTCGATTTAGCTTATAATTTTAAATATTTTTTATTAAGGGTTTACTATAACAAAACTTTATAGTTTGTGAGATAATTAAGTTTAAAGAAAAAAAGTCACATTTTCAAGCATCAATTCAATCCTAAATAACGTTTGCAATTTTGTGACAAATATATTCAAATTTGGAATTTGGCAAGGCCAAGGACAAGTTAACATAATTTTTACCTAATATTTGCAATAAAAGCTACAGGGTGTTGAACACATCGGCTAAAATTTGTACAAGTTTAAATGAATAAATATCTTTTTTTTTTAAATGGTACACCCTGTATATTTTCATGTTATTTAATAGAGTAATAAAAACCCTGAAAGTTTTGTTCAATATATACCTATTATAATAGTTTTTGAGATATTTCAGTTTTTCTTATTTTCCATACTTTTTTACAGAAATAGTCTTCATTATCATAGTAGCCATGGCAAAAACAATGTAAAAGAACATTTTTCTGTGTGTCAAATTTATAACCGCAATCGCTTCTTTTGGTTTTTATGTAGTGTAGTTTGGTTTTTTTTGCATTCATCTTATATTGTAAAATGAATTTTCCAAAGAATGAGTTAATAGATATGATTTATACAATAGGAGAGGCTCAAAAAAATTGCCTTCTTGCTCAAAGAATTTACAAAATGAAGTATCCTGATCGACGCCAGCCTAATACCCATACTTTTCAAAACTTAATGCAAAGATTTGATTCTTCTGGTACTGCTGATTATCCAAAACGTAAAGTGGTCAACAAACCAGTAACTAATGAAGAAAAAGAACTACAAGTATTGTTAAATGTTCAGGAAAATCCTTATATTGGTAGCCGTCAGTTAGCAGCATTATGTGAAACATCACAATCCACCGCTAATCGTACTACCAAGAAATATAGGTATCATCCATATCACATGGAATTACACCAAGAATTGCATGGACAGGATTTTGAAAGTCGTGTAAACTTTTGTCGTACAATAAATGCGGAGATTCAATTAAATCCAAATTTATTATGCAAGGTAATGTTTCGTGATGAAGCTACTTTTAGAAGTAACGGTGCCGTAAATAGACGCAACATGCATTATTATGCCACAGAAAACCCATTTTGGATTAGAGAGGTGCAACATCAAAACCACTGGTCATTAAATGTTTGGTGTGGTATTCATCATAATCGAATTATTGGACCCCACTTTTTTAATGAACCACTAAATGGCCATAGTTACCTGAACTTTCTACAAGAAGAACTACCCCAACTGCTTCAAGGTCTCGATAGGGATGAGCTCGACAGTATGTGGTTCCGTCACGATGGTGCGCCTCCGCATTACCATCGTGAAGTTCGTGCGTTGTTGGACCAACGATATCCGCAAAAATGGATTTGACGTGGGGGTTTCATTGAGTGGCCACCAAGGTCTTGTGACATCACCCCATTAGATTTCTTCCTATGGGGTTTTATTAAAAATAAGGTGTATGTTAATCCACCAACAACAGTGGAAGATATGCGAAACAGGATTAGGGATACCTGTAGAACAATAACGCCACTAATTTTGTCCAGGGGCCGAGAAAATCTGCAAAAAAGACTAAATTTGTGCATTGCACAAGAGGGTCGTTTATTCGAACACTTATTAAAAAGAAATAATTAATCTCAGTATTTAATAGGTAATTTTTTTGTTTCAATTTAGTATAAAAGTAAATATGTATTTGCCTTGTCGTTATTGTTGTGTTAATTTTTTCACATTATGTTTAATTAAACTATTGCCACTGTAATATAACGAATAATGTATTTCATCATATTTAACCACATTCTGTTTGTTTCTGTAGTTTCTTTTTATTATTTTACATGGCTACTATGATAATGAAGACTATTTCTGTAAAAAAGTATGGAAAATAAGAAAAACTGAAATATCTCAAAAACTATTATAAATAGGTATAGGATATATTGAACAAAACTTTTAGAGTTTTTATTTCTCTATTAAATAACATAAAAATATACAGGGTGTACCATTTAAAAAAAAGATATTTATTCATTTAAACTTGTTCAAATTTGAGCCGATGTGTTCAACACCCTGTAGCTTTTATTGCAAATATTAGGTAAAAATTATGTTAACTTGTCCTTGGCCTTGCTAAATTCCAAATTTGAATACATTTGACACAAAATTGAAAACGTTATTTAGGATTGAATTGATGCTTGAAAATGTGACTTTTTTTCTTTAAACTTAATTATCTCAGAAACTATAAAGTTTTGTTATAGTAAACCCTTAATAAAAAAGATTTAAAATTATAAGCTAAATTGAAAATATGATTCATATATAGGGTGTTCTATTTAAAAAAATACAACTTTATGCTGTCCTAGTTTTTTGGCTCACCCTGTAGAGTCCCAAATATTTTTAAAATCTGCGTAAAAATAAACTGTATCAAACAATAAATATAGTTTCTTTGTAAATTTCACCGAAAAGGCACAAACTTACTTCATCCAATCGTTGACTCACCCTGTACAGCCGTTTCTTGAGATACTGTTCAGTACATCCTTGCACTCAGACATCAGTCGCAAAGTGACGACACTAGAGTTCAGTGACATTATTGCCGCCTTACTGTCTGAGAATATATTTATTATCTTATTCTTGTCTATGCCCCTCTTATAAAGATGGCCTCACTGCATAATAGCATAAATTTCCGATCGTATGTTGTCTGAGAGACTAGAACTCTCAGACTTCCGTGCTCTAGTCGAACACTCCGGCTCTATTCTTTCATCTCATTGAGATCCATCTGTAAATCACCAGAATCCATTTCTCGGAAGATCTTGTTGCCTCTTCTAATCCCCTCTACTTTGCAAAAGTATCTCAGGAGAGTGGCAGAGTTTCAAAAGCGGTGCGATGTAATTTGTTTGCATGGAGAGTTTTGGACATCTCTGCACCACGCTTTCTTGGACACTTGAGGGGCTGCCTGTTCCAGTTCTAAGATACCTTAGCCAACGGAGACGATGAGTAGTCCTTAGGGCCTCCTTCTTTATGTACAAGTGAAGAGAAGGTAGACTCACTAGAATCTTCAGAACTCTGGTGAGACTAGTTAGTGCTCATCGCACTCAATATTCCCACATAAGCCATTTATTGATCTTTGTTAAGTTAAACACTGAATTTGCGTGTTGTTGTAGGAGGTTTTGTATTAATTCTGGAGTACATTTATCCATTGATTTGGTCTCCAGTATAACTGGCAGGCGTTTTGCCAAAATCTCATGACAGGTTCTGCGCTTACTCTGGAAACTGGTGCAGCGATATTGTTAAAGGCGCTAAAACATAAAAAAATCTTTAAAATGGAGTGTATTGATCATATCTGGATATTAGTGTTAGCGGTATTGGCAATTAAAAATTTTCGTAAAATTTTGTATGTCAGTTATACAGGGTGTTCAATACGTACGTCCTAATTTCTCGGGAGCATACATGGGAGGACAAAATAGCTCTACTTTGTCATAGAAAAAAAATTCCTAAAATGCCCCTCAACAGAGGTACAGACCCTAATGGGGTGTATAATTTAATGAAATTTTAATACTTTCTAGAGGTCATAAAGATTCATTAAACCGTACTATAGTAGATGTTTTAGATCATCAGAGAAGTCAGGAACCGACTTGCTGTCACACTCGTTGGACCTAATTTGTGACAGATGTTATTTTACAGAGTTGAAAACTGATTTTTTAAATACTTTTGGCATTCCTCTTTAAAAAAGAAAGAACAAGAAATACTCAAAAGTTACTAATGCTAAACACAAACAGGTAAAAATCAGATTATTATTGTTAATACCTACATGATGATACTATTGACGGAACTTGTGAAAATCGCCTTTAAGTAAAAGTAATTTTTAAAAATGGAGTAATATTCTTAAGCAGAGTAGGCTGGTGTGCATTTAATTTATGGTGAAGCGCGGTCAAATTCTTTAAAGACAAGAAGACTTTATGCTGAAAGATTTCTAGCTCGAACATTATCAAGTCCAAAAACCTTTCAAAAGATTGATCTAAGCCTATGGAAAACAGCTAAAAGATGATTAGCAAACAATTATTAGAGTTAACGAATTAATTTTTTACATATTTTAGTCAGGATTATTTATGCCACGACGTAACGGTGAGGGTCTTCCCAGGAGACCACGAGATCCTCGCGTAGAGGAACAAATGTTGCAAGATATTGCTGACAATACTTCAAACAGCATAAGAAAGCTCGCTACACAAAATAATGGCACAAAATGTATTGTACATGAAAATTTAATAGAACAGTTGCTTCACTTCTACCACGTTGAAAAAGTACACGCTATGTCTCCGGAAAATTATCCTAAAACACTTCAATACTCCAACTGGTTTATACAGCCACATCTCCATTAAAGGACACCTTAGGAATTTTTTTTTCTATGACAAAGTAGGATTATTTTGATCTCCCCTGTATACTGTCAATAAATTAAAAGGTACTTAGGGGATACCCTGAATATCTACTTTAAAGCTAGAATCGGTTGCTTCTCTAAAATAAATACAATCCAAACTGATAGAGTAAAAATTTAAAAATATTAATAAAATATTTTTAAAAATTTCAAAAGTACTCACACAAGTAAATTTTCTAATATACCTTGCGTCATCAAATTACATTGACAATATTAAACCACTCCTTCTGTCATTGTGAGTGAAAAAAACGTATGTATTGTATGGGCCAATGTTTGCCATTACCCAAGAAATTTCAATAAAATAAACAGCAGAAAAATGTAAATCTTGCAAATGGCAACATAAATTACATCGGTTCATCTTATAAGTTAGCCGGCTGCTATAAAACTCTCAGAATATATGAATAGTACGTGAGACGATTAAACTTTAAAAGCGTTTTTTTCTTACACCTGTCCAATAAATTCGACGTTTAAATGCAAACTTATGGATGTTAGTTCCGGTGTTAGCAAGTTTTATTATGAGTGGAGAACTACCACGATATCAAAAATCTACTTTAAATGAAAATATTTTCCTGTTTAAAAGATCAAGTGATCCAAAATTTTCTTACGATTTTATAAATAAAAAAGATTAATAAGTATTTATTTAATGTTTTTTATTTATGAAAATAACCGTAATATATTTATAACACTAATCAACAAATACAAAAAGAATGCGACTGATATTATAATGGCTGTGCGTGGGAGTCTAAAGCATCCTGATTGCGAACTAAACAACGAAAATTTTCCACCACGTATAAATTTTCCGTTAAAGAATATATCATTTATTTTTTTATATAATATTTATACATAAGTTTAAAACAACAAAAAAAAACAAGATATTTTAAGGACAACAGGATTTATTTACAAAAATATACATGAAAACATAAATATAGTAAGTCATTTGTAAATAACGTTTTGTCAAATGTTGACTTTCGTTTATATTCCTGATCGCTTGCTCTCATAAAAAAGCAACAGTAATCCTCCATCATTGCTTGATAGCGTTACTTCGTTGTTAATATGTTTTGGTGGAACCTTTCTTCTTGCTCGTCACTAACCGCACTCAAATTTTTTTGGGAAAAAATTTAAATTGGAGTGCAAGAATTGGATTTTAAGAGATAACACAGCCTATTTTGCAGTAGCTTTCAAGCAGTTCTTCTACAAATTTTTCGTAGCTTTCTACTTTTTTATTTCCTTAAATCTCCGAAACAATTGCTTTAAAAGAATTCCACGCAGCTATTTCAACATCACTTATTTTTTGATCAAAGTGTTGATCCCTTAGTGTTTTGTGGTCCAACAAATATTCCTTCTTTAAGCTGAACATCACTTAGTGTAGAGAAAATTTGTTTAAGATATTTAAACTCATCTCTTTCTTTGTCTAATGCTATAAAGAATTGTTTAATCAATTCCAGTTTAATGTGTAATGGAGCTGACAAGAGGTATATTCTCTACGTTAGCCTGACTTGGAATTTATTTATCTCTCGGAAGCCATTCTTTTACTTAGTAATGGCTCTGTGTTGCTTTACTGCCCCAAAGACAAATAAAACAGCAATGCTTCGTAAATCCACCCTGAAGCCCTACGACTTTTAGGTCATCACATATTTCCCACTTATACGTATCATAGCTTATTGTATTTAGAATAAGTGACATATTTTCATATATTTCCTTCAGGTCAACTGCATGTGCAAGAAGAATAGAGGGTCTTTGGTTTCTATTATGAAGCAGAACTGCTTCTAAACTTATTTTAAAATAATCTATAAATAAGCGCCGTTCACCCGGATTAAGTGCAAATCCTAATTTTTCCATAACACTATTTGGATTAATACAAACACACAGTTTATCATGCAGAGTGAAAAACGAGGATGGCCACTGGTTACGGTTCTTAAATATTGTAATTTTGGTTTCAGTGGCCAATAAATTCCATTATTATAAACTAAACCTTAATACTTCAGTATGCTCTTTGGACAAGTGAAGGTCCCGAACTAGATCATTTAATTCCGGTTGTTCGATTAAGTGGGATGCTTTTCCTTCGCTTTGAGGAAAATTAGAATAGCTCTTTTCAGATATATTATCACCACGCATTTCTAAATTTTCCTCCCGTTTTGCCGGGGGCGCTGGAACTGGTAAACCTTCTCCATGAAGAACCAGTTTAAATGCTGAGGGAATATCCGGATATTCAATATTACGTTTGTTTTTTATTGAAAAACCGGATACTTTTGTCATGCAAAAATAACAGTCGTTAAAATGATTTTTTGGTTCTTGCCAAATCATTGGAACTGCAAAAGGCATAGAAGAGCGTTTCCCATTTGACCAATTATTTAGATTTGCTGCACAGATTTGGCAACATATGTGAGAATCCCAATTTCGATCTTTATCGCCAACAAGACATTTAAAATACTTGTGATAAGATACTTTGGCCATTTTGTTAATCGTTCTTTTCTGCGATTTGGGGATAAACTGACCACATATATAGCAAAAACTATCCGCGGAGTTAACGCAGCCACGTTTCTGTACTTTAGACATTTTTGTACAGAGATATGATACTATGGGTACGGCCGTCAACTAACTTTATTCAACACAAATATAACATTAATACAAGGCTCTTAATATTGGCTGACCACTACTCATGCTAAACCAATACTGATGATACGACTGCAGGCCAGCTGTTTTTATAGCACATTCGTACTTCTGGTATTTTCTAGAAATATCGGATATCGGAAGTTCAAAAAGCGACGTCGTACTTGTCGTATACAAGGGCCATCTATAAGTAGCTTCGGCTACGGGACAGAGTAGAATTTGGAATTGTATGGGTTTAAATGGGTACTTCCGTTATGTTAAGCCCTAGGGGGTTGAGACTTTATGCTTGACTTGTCATCCCTAGACACTCCTACGTCGTGTTGCCAGATTGTGCATAATTTCTCGAACTTATGGAAAATATAAATTTTGCAACGTCGTGCTCCGATATATTACAAATTACTTTTGAAACTAATGTGATTAAAATACTTAATCATGTTTGCTGAAAAAATCATTACTCAAAAATCTTATATACTAGGAATTTTTTACTATCATTTTGGCATTGAGAGACTAAAAATTAACCAAATACTGCCTTTTACATTTCAATCGCAAATTGGCAGTCAACTAGTGTAATTATTGACCTTCCGTCTTCGTGATAAGAATTCACGAAATCTTCTTTTGATATTTGATATTTTTTAAACTGCAGATTGACTGCACTGCTAGACTCCAAACTGTTAACTTTAGAGGTGATAATTAGTACGAAAAATATCAGAAAAGTAAGATGCATCAGGAGTCTTGCGAGAAGATTCTCCCTATCACTAACTAGTCTCGACTATCTGTGAAGCAGCACAATCACGCTACTTAGCTGCATACAATAAATCTATAATGGTTAGACCTTTACTCCGGCGGTCATCCACCAGATACAGAACAATTACAGGAGATATAGCTTTTCCTTAAAATCTGTAATTTATTTTTCATCACAAGTTAGTAAACGATCGAAAACAAATGCGTTTCCTGACTTAAAGTCAACGAAGATTAATTTGCATGGATCTGTAAAGCTTGAATTAATGAATGAATAAGACTGGTGATACTCGACCTTCCATACTTTAATGTCGGTGGATCCTTTACATCCTGCCATGACCCAATTCGTTCGAGGACGGTCGCCTTTGCGAATCCAAGCAGCCTCGTTATCTTACCTTGCCTGATTGCTTCTGGTAATATTAATCATGAAGTTATTATACTGGACCCCATATTCAATATTGCAGCCCTACTTTCTGAGCATAAGTTAAGAGTCGTTTTTCTGTCTATGTCCCTCTCTGATTCTGTAAAGTTTATTATCATCTCTTAATGTATTAGGAATCTGTTTCCTCAAAATAAATGCAAATGTAAATCATTTATTTTATCTATTTTTTAATAATAATAAGTAGTTTTTAAAGATCTTGTTAAAAATTACGAATTGTTAATTTTATTCGATTGATGTCACAAATCATATTACCAAATCATTTATTTTTTACATAATTTTTCTTTCGTCTCAATCAGAAATTTTTATTCTTAAATAATACTTTTTTGGGATAGTACTCGTTGACTTTTAGAGATGAACAAAATAGTAGTGTGTAAACAAAACTCTACAAATAGTAATTGATTTTTATCAATACGATTAGTTACACAAAACCATGTCGACAAAATATAGCTATGTACAAAGTTAAAGTATAAAAGCGTTTTTGGAGACTCTCGTTTTCACTCTAAGACACAATTTCTCGATATAAGGTTCAATCGCCAGCGTTATTTGATTCCATATAATATCTAGTGATAAATTGTTCTTTACTCCACGCATTTCTTGACTTAGTTGCTTTAGAGTGCTGAGACGTTTTTGATGAAGTTAAACCTTCATTAAATCCTAAATATTATCAATGGGATATGAATCAGGTGAAGAAACGGGCCACTCTATGATGGTAATGCCTTGGTCTCTTTTCCAAGAAGCTACGGTATTTCGGGTCATTATCTTGTAGCCCAACAGCGTTCAGCAGACCTTGTAAAACACTTTTCATAAAGTCTTTTCTTTCTTGCTGCTATCAGGATTTCAGTTAAAAAAGGCAATAACCTAAAACTATGAATAGTAAAGCATAACTAGACATCCAGATTAACAGGGTTTTGCCTGTTATCCAAATAATTCTATTTTGCGCGGTAAACCAAGCTTTCTCAGAGAACATTAGTCCAAAAATGGCGCGTGACTAACCTCTATCGGTGTTCTCTTGTGCCCAGACTAAACAAATGCCTTTTTCTCAAGTCGCAGTCGAATAGTATTTAAGCCAACACGTATTCGCTTTCAAGTTAAAATAGTGTGTATTTGCCGCAAATTAAGATGTGGATTTTTTGAAACACTTGAATAATTACCTTATCTGGATTTTTTTGCAGTCGCTAGTGTTAAAGCACGATCTGGAAGATCATCGCCATTTTTTCTGGATCATGCTTCTGTATGAATGATACGTATTTCTTCATATATTTTGCGACAATAACTTAATTCATTTTCGGGCCTCTTTCATATCTACATAGAAAACCTGCTTTGTTTTTTTATAATATTCCGGAGTCATTATGAATATGTCTGATATACTTCACGAATATCAAGCACCTGATTGTCAATGTACAGGGTGAGTCAACGATTGGATGAAGTAGGTTTGTGCCTTTTCGGTGAAATTAACAAAGAAACTATATTTATTTTTTGATACAGTTTATTTTTACGCAGATTTTAAAAATATTTAGGACTCTACAGGGTGAGCCAAAAAACTAGGACAGCATAAAGTTGTATTTTTTTAAATAGAACACCCTATATACGAATCGTATTTTCGATTTAGCTTATAATTTTAAATCTTTTTTATTAAGGGTTTACTATAACAAAACTTTATAGTTTCTGAGATAATTAAGTTTAAAGAAAAAAAGTCACATTTTCAAGCATCAATTCAATCCTAAATAACGTTTTCAATTTTGTGACAAATATATTCAAATTTGGAATTTAGCAAGGCCAAGGACAAGTTAACATAATTTTTACCTAATATTTGCAATAAAAGCTACAGTGTGTTGAACACATCGGCTCAAATTTGAACAAGTATAAATGAATAAATATCTTTTTTTTTAAATGGTACACCCTGTATATTTTCATGTTATTTAATAGAGTAATAAAAACCCTAAAAGTTTTGTTCAATATATCCTATACCTATTTATAATAGTTTTTGAGATATTTCAGTTTTTCTTATTTTCCATACTTTTTTACAGAAATAGTCTTCATTATCATAGTAGCCATGGCAAAAACAATGTAAAAGAACATTTTTCTGTGTGTCAAATTTATAACCGCAATCGCTTCTTTTGGTTTTTATGTAGTGTAGTTTGGTTTTTTTTGCATTCATCTTATATTGTAAAATGAATTTTCCAAAGAATGAGTTAATAGATATGATTTATACAATAGGAGAGGCTCAAAAAAATTGCCTTCTTGCTCAAAGAATTTACAAAATGAAGTATCCTGATCGACGCCAGCCTAATACCCATACTTTTCAAAACTTAATGCAAAAATACTGTTGATTATCCAAAACGTAAAGTGGTCAACAAACCAGTAACTAATGAAGAAAAAGAACTACAAGTATTGTTAAATGTTCAGGAAAATCCTTATATTGGTAGCCGTCAGTTAGCAGCATTATGTGAAACATCACAATCCACCGCTAATCGTACTACCAAGAAATATAGGTATCATCCATATCACATGGAATTACACCAAGAATTGCATGGACAGGATTTTGAAAGTCGTGTAAACTTTTGTCGTACAATAAATGCGGAGATTCAATTAAATCCAAATTTATTATGCAAGGTAATGTTTAGTGATGAAGCTACTTTTAGAAGTATCGGTGCCGTAAATAGACGCAACATGCATTATTATGCCACAGAAAACCCATTTTGGATTAGAGAGGTGCAACATCAAAACCACTGGTCATTAAATGTTTGGTGTGGTATTCATCATAATCGAATTATTGGACCCCACTTTTTTAATGAACCACTAAATGGCCATAGTTACCTGAACTTTCTACAAGAAGAACTACCCCAACTGCTTCAAGGTCTCGATAGGGATGAGCTCGACAGTATGTGGTTCCAGCACGATGGTGCGCCTCCGCATTACCATCGTGAAGTTGGTGCGTTTTTGGACCAACGATATCCGCAAAAATGAATTGGACGTGGGGGTTTCATTGAGTGGCCACCAAGGTCTTGCGACATCACCCCATTAGATTTCTTCCTATGGGGTTATATTAAAAATAAGGTGTATGTTAATCCACCAACAACAGTGGAAGATATGCGAAACAGGATTAGGGATACCTGTAGAAAAATAACGCCACTAATTTTGTCCAGGGTCCGAGAAAATCTGCAAAAAAGACTAAATTTGTGCATTGCACAAGAGGGTCGTTTATTCGAACACTTATTAAAAAGAAATAATTAATCTCAGTATTTAATAGGTAATTTTTTTGTTTCAATTTAGTATAAAAGTAAATATGTATTTGCCTTGTCGTTATTGTTGTGTTAATTTTTTCACATTATGTTTAATTAAACCATTGCCGTTGTAATATAACGAATAATGTATTTCATCATATTTAACCACATTCTGTTTGTTTCTGTAGTTTCTTTTTATTATTTTACATGGCTACTATGATAATGAAGACTATTTCTGTAAAGAAATATGGAAAATAAGAAAAACTGAAATATCTCAAAAACTATTATAAATAGGTATAGGATATATTGAACAAAACTTTTAGGGTTTTTATTACTCTATTAAATAACATGAAAATATACAGGGTGTACCATTTAAAAAAAAAGATATTTATTCATTTAAACTTGTTCAAATTTGAGCCGATGTGTTCAACACCCTGTAGCTTTTATTGCAAATATTAGGTAAAAATTATATTAACTTGTCCTTGGCTTTGTTAAATTCCAAATTTGAATATATTTGTCACAAAATTGAAAATGTTATTTAGGATTGAATTGATGCTTGAAAATTTGACTTTTTTTCTTTAAACTTAATTATCTCAGAAACTATAAAGTTTTGTTATAGTAAACCCTTAATAAAAAAGATTTAAAATTATAAGCTAAATCGAAAATACGATTCGTATATAGGGTGTTCTATTTAAAAAAATACAACTTTATGCTGTCCTAGTTTTTTGGCTCACCCTGTAGAGTCCTAAATATTTTTAAAATCTGCGTAAAAATAAACTGTATCAAACAATAAATATAGTTTTTTTGTTAATTTCACCGAAAAGGCACAAACCTACTTCATCCAATCGTTGACTCACCCTGTACAGCGCGGTGTAGTTATGAGTGTTGAACGAATCGAGTAAACAGGCCTAAAGAAGTATGGTATTCAAAAACGCAGCAACAGGTTTTTGTTCAATTAATTCTATATTCACAACCCGTCATAATCCACTGCTGGACATAAAGTTCCCCTGATTGCTTCCAAAGTTTTCTTCTGAGCGTTTTGGATATAGTTTGTATGAATACTTACGTATAATTATAATTTTAGAATAGCTGATTTCACTAAAATCTATAATCTTTTTAAAGACCAACGCTGGAATTCATTAAAAAATATTACGGATGTAAATCTCGCTGTAACCATATTTTATGAAATTATGAAGAGTATCCAATTTGGTTTAGTAAAAATATAATTCATACAATCAAATTAAAGGAAAAATATAATCTAAAATAAGAAACACCAAATGTCTTCAAACCACAAGGAACCTAAAACAAAAAATTAAGATAACATATGGTATTTACTTAGAGAATGTTCGAAATAGTTTAAAGTTTAATCCAAAAAATTTTTGGGCTTTTCTCAAGATTCAAAAGGAAAGTCATGATTTTCTTGATGAAATGGATCTTGATGACAATACATATAAGGACACTCAGAATATTGTTGACGGTTTCGCTTCCATTTGTAGTTGTTTTTGTGTGTGATGGTATGTATTCTAGTACTAAAAGTGAACAGTAAACATACTTTTGTGAAAGTATTGTAACGAACTTTATAGAGTTTTACATTTCATAGTATTAGTTTGTGTTTGTAGTTTGTATGGTTTTAGGTTTATTTTCTACGAGTTCATAATTTATTAAATTACTTTTGCCTTTATTAATTTCCTCAGGAGACGTCCATGAAAGAAGGTCTGGAACTTTTTAGAGAATTATACTTCCTTATTTTTAATTTGGAATGCCTATGATAGCCGCATTATTTCTCTCCCTTATTTTTATTACACTATGTAGTATGGAAATCCTTCTAGAAAATTAGGAAATCTTCCGGTATCGACCAAAAGGGTATATAAAGGATCCAGATCGGTTTTCGGAGACAGTTTTATTTTGAGAGCTAGTCGATCCAGCTTGGAAGTATTTGACAAGTATCAATATTGAGGTTGAAAATAAAAAGCTTTTGGTATAATAGTGTGTTCAATAATACAGTGGGTGTTTAAAAAAATCGACCTTCCGGAACAGTATTATTAATAATTCAGAGATAGTTATGGCTAGAAAACTTAAGAGAAATAAGGCTGTAGGCCCTGATGTTACCTGCATACATTTTGAAGAAATTTAAAGATTTTATCTTAGAGCCATTAAATGTAATTTTTATTCTTAGCCTACAGATTTAAGAATATTCTGTTTAGTGAAAAACCAGTAAGGTTTTCCCTATTTTTAAGAGTACATCCAAGACCAATATCAAAAATTACAGGTCAATTAGTATTTTGTGTACAGTTTCTAAAATATTTGAGACAGTTCTTTTTGAAAGTATTTATACACTAGTTGCATCAAGTTTAGCTATTTGACAGCATGGGTTTCTGCTCAAGAACTGAACTTTCATAAATTTGGAATCTTTTTGTCAATATATTCATGAGTCGCTTAATAGAAAATTACAGATATACACTGATACAGAGAAATCATTTGAGACAGCTAGACACTGTCAAATTTTAAAAGCTTTAATTGACATTGATGTGCCCCAAATTTATGTCAGCGTCTTGGAATCATACTTGTTTAACCGTGAAGATTATGTTGAATTTAAAGGGTATAAATTCGTAACTTACACCAATACGTCAGGGATTCTGCAAGGCTCCAATTTGGGACCATTACTTTTTATAATAGCAATAAATCGTAATGTAAATATCTCTGAGAAATCTGAGCTCTGTCATTTGCCGACGATTTTAAACTGTTCCTAGAGATTAATTCTGAAACAAACTGTGATACAGTGAAAGCTGACTTCTGTGATACAGAAAACTGATACTAATGGTTTTAAATTAAATGTTGATAAGTGTTTCTGTATTACCTTGAATAAAAGCAGCATCCCATATAATTATAAAATTGGAAATAATTGAACGTAGGCGAGCAAGCAGCCAGCGTGATTAAGGAGTAATCTTCGATCCGACTCTATCTTTCTCTGATCATATTATTACGATGGTCCAGAAGGCACAAAAACAATGGGCTTTGTCGTCGGAAACTCTAAATATTTTAACATTGACTCTTTGATGCATTGATTGCCTATGTACTTGAATATGATAGTATTGTGTGGTCACCATATTACAATATCTGGAAAGAACTGATTGAAAGAGTTCATAGAAAATGGTTAAAATAAGTGTTTTATCAAAATTCGGATATTATCCAGAAAGAGGATGTGACCAAACATACTTACTAAATATTTTTTGGAGAAGGTCTTTTGAGAACAGATGAATTCGCATATGTCTTTGCACTCTATTTAAGATTATCAAGAGTGCAATTGATGCCCCGGATACTCTTTCAAGGTTGCCTTTTGAAATCCAGAGTCAAAGCAGTCGCAACAGAACGACATTCTATTTGAATTTTCCAAGGAGTTTGTATAGGAGCAGTCTGGTGAATAATATGTGTAACTTGTTTAATTTGCTTGCTTCAGACATGGATATAGGATTAATTAGTTTAAGTTTTAAAACATTCTAAATACCAATTTATTAGTTAAGTGGTAATTGGCTTCGGCTATTGAAACCGTATTAAATAAATAAATAAATCAATAAATACATATTTATACGACGAATATCTCAACTGATGAACTAGTAGAGGCAATAAGGCATTAGTAAGGTGGCCACCATGTTCTTCAGAGTTAAATATATGTCACTTCTTTTTATGGGGTGCTCTTAAAACAGAAGTATACAAGAACTTCAGTGAACACCCATGAAGAATTATTCATGCGTATTTCAAAATCTGGCAACCTATTTAATGATCCTGAGATATCAGATAAAGTCCAATTGCATTTTTGAAAAGTGTTTGTAAGTTTTTCCAGCAAAATTGAGGTTATTTTGCCCATTTGCTTAACCAATGTTTCCTCTTTAGTTAGTTTTTAAAATACATATATGTACTGTCGTGAATATACGCTTATTTTACGACAAAATATTAAATTTCAGATTTAATATTGCCCCAGACTCCTTAAACAAAATAATCTAAATAATACGGCATACAGTGCTAAAACTACATTTCTTCGATTGCGGAGAAATCCAGAGAATAAACGTCACGGTGGCGGTTTGATTCGGTGCTTCCCCGAATTCAGAATGCAACGTCACCACTGCTATAAAAACGAGAAGGCAGCGGCGTAATTAAGGACATTACGGGTTGCTCTTTTAGAGTAAACTTATCCTTTTTCCGATCGAGCTTAGCTCTCGGGGGCTACGTTGACTGTTCTATTTTTAGGCAGCTCGTGATTCTTAAAGTAGGTTGTCTTTAACAACATATCATACTACAGAAAATACATATCGTGCACGTATCCTAATTCCTGAAATTGATACTGTCGATAAAAGTCGAGAAAACCTGATATTGACACTGCGACTAATAGTCAACTTTGTGTCGGCTATAAAGTTATGAATACCGATCTTGACAAACCCCGAGCGTGACAGTGGAGAGAAAATAATCCCGAACTTGACTTGCGGAAAACAGTATGGAATTTAAAAAAAACGGTGAATAAAAAGTTAACTGAGAGTCAAGGACGAGTGTTACTTGATAACCCCTTCCTAATTAACTCATTCCTTAGAAGTCTTCCTTTGAAAAAATAAAATTTAATTAATTTTCGTGAACTATTGAGCTTCACTCATTTCCTTTCTATCCCGGTGAGCGAGAAGAAATGTGAGGCGGCTAGAGTTTTTATTCTAATCGGAAGGTTTGGCGGGACTTCACCAACAACCCCTGGTTTGTGTTAAAACTTAGGTTATACACAAATAATTGATAATACAAAAAAAAAAATTTAAAATAAATTAATCCCGACGGAGACGAACTTCCACGTTTCTTGAAGGATAAAATTAATCCAATAAACCCGGTAAATAGGTCCATATTCTCGGAGATGGGTACAAAAATACCGAATAATGGCGAGATGCAGTGACGTCTTGTTAGAATTGAAAAATAATTATAATTGCGAAAGGTAGTTGAAAGAGACCCTTGGAAAAAATTAACAAAAAATTCGGTAAATTGAAAAAAAAAACATCACTCATGATCCGTTAATACGACAGTACTTAGAACATTTATCTTAAAAATTGTTTTATTATTACAGCAAATTGGTATATGCAAGTAAATGAAAAAACATTTTTCCTGGTGAAATTGTTCATCCAGCGAAAATTTTTCAAGAGACAAAAAACATTCCAAATATATGCGATTATTCGATAGAAATGTCTAAATTGTTTTAACATAAAAAATAAGAAGCGATATTTACAAGTGACGTCACTTACATTACTTTATAGCCGGTCGCTATACCACTAGAAGACCTAATATTATACCACACTCCAAAAGTCATTAAATTCAGAAATTTGGAAAAAATCAATATTTTCTTAAACTTTCGAAGTCTTCTACCGCCAAAACGAAGCAGTATCGAATATAACTAAGTTGGCTAACTAAAATGTGGTTGTCGGACTTGCATTGTCTTTATTGTTATTTATTTTTACGACGTTTCGATTAGGTTGTATCTCTAACCGTTATCAAGTATAAACTGAATGTTTTGTCTTAAGACTACGAGCTTATATAGGGACTATGTTCACTGAAGCGCAAAGTTTCGTTTCACTGTACACACCTCAATGATTTGATGTTACAAAGTAGTAGTTGCCAAAGATTAAGTATCTCAACACTCGGTTTACTGAAGATTCCATTATTGTTTTTAATGTAAGCCGCTTCTATAAATTTTCTTTTTTTCATGTTGGGTTCCACATATATTGCCGCAGCCTCAGACCATTTTATATGGTGTTGTTTATCCCAGGCGTGTTCTGCAATACTTGATCTCGAAGTTTCCCCTTTTTGTGTAAGAGTTTTATGTTCCTTAATTCCAACTTCTTCTCTTCAATATACATTTCACCACAGTCACATGGAGCTTTGTAAACACACACTTTCTTATCGGTACTTTTTGGTTTTGTTTTTGTTAAATGAGCTCTAAGTGTATTTCCTGATTTAAAGGCTGTTGTAAATCGGATTTAATATTTACTGCCTCTTTTTTCAATGAATTGGCATTATTACATATAGATATAACGCGATTATAGAGGTTGCGTTTAATTCCCCGTTTTGGTACAACAGAATGATTAGAACTATAATTAAGGTATTGTCCAGTATGTGTTGGCTTTCTGTATACTGAAGTTTTAATAGATTCGTTTGAACGGTTCACCATGACATCTAGGAAAGGCAATTGATCATTTACCTCTTTTTCCATAGTAAACTTAATTGTAGGTCGAATGTTATTTAGATGTTTCAAGAAATCATTAAGTTCTTAATCATTACCCTTCCATACGATGAAGGTATCATCGACATATCTCAACCAGACTTTCGGTTTTACTGCTGCCGTTTCTATGGCATGAGTACATATATATATATATATATATATATATATATATATATATATATATATATATATATATATATATATATATATATATATATATATGTTATGTAGGATATTCTCACGGGTGTGTTGTGTAATCGAAGGTTTTCAGGCATCCCGTGTATGTGCTGAGTCCCTCTCAGGACTGTAAGGCAGCTGACGTTTCGGTGAAATCTCATTCACTATTTTCAAAGCTCACTGTATGGCGTCAGTTCGCTCGTAGACGTACACACATGATCACTTAAAAGTGAGGTAATATGTCAGCCACTTTTATAACCTGGAACAATGTAACATAAATTTAATTTGGAATTAGAAAACAGGAAGTTACTTACAAAATGATATTTTATTCTCCATTCTTAGGCACAAAGGATTTTTAATTATTCACACATATTGATTGAATCACTAAAAATCAAATAATAATACGAATTTCTTAAAATAAGTAATAGTTTTCTCCACAATTTCAAACTTTAGAGGTAAAAGATCTACTTTATTTGTCACTTTGATTAAGGAAAAAATGTACAATATATCCATCCCATTACCATGCATATAGATACTTCAATAGAATAAAATCCTGCAAATGGATACATAAATTACATCGCTTCGTCTTCTAAGCTGGCCGGCTGCTATAAAACTTCCTGAATATATGAATGGTACGTGAGGTGGTTAAACTCAAAAAGCATTTTGGCTCTTACTCTTGTCTAATAAATTCAACGTTTAAGCGTAAATTTATGAAAGTAGGTTTCGGTATTGGCACGAAGTAGAGTAAAATAAGAACTACGAGCATATGACTCAGCACAATCTAAGTGCATCAAAGAAAGTTAGAGAGAACGTATATCTTCTTGTCTAAAATAAAAACCTTGTGACAAAAGCATGCATTATAAAGGGTATCAGGTAAGTATTTGTCAAACAACCGACAGTGTATAGGGGGAGTCAAAATAACCCATGTGTTTAATACGAGTAGAAGATTTTTTCAAATGTGCTTCATAACGCAGATACAGTTGTTCCAGTGAAAGAATACTCATCTTAATTGGTATAGAGATAATAAAAGGACAGTAAACAAAACATTATTTTTTTCAAATCAAGCCATACGTCACAAAAAATGTGACATTATGTGTAGAGCAAGTTAGAAAGAAACAACCGAGACAAATCAAAATTTATTTTAGTTGTGTTTTTGAGGAATTTTGATGAGTCAAGTGAATCTAAAATAATATTGTATAAAAAAGCCATTAATTATTGTTTTATAATTTATTACCGGTAGATATCTATTATTTTCATTAAAAACTAAACTTAGACGTATATACATTTCTAACTTTTAAATCTATAGTCGGTGTCTAGCCGAAAATATAAAAATCAAAATAGACCAGGGCTTATCTGTAAAATATCGGGGTTTCCTGGATGTGAAATGGAACATGGAGATTTTTTACATGAGAGTCTTCAGAATAACCTGAATAACGATAAATTTGATATGCGTACTTTAAAAAAGTTAGGCAACATTGTTTTTATTAAGAAAAATATAAAATTAACGAAAAAAAAACGTTTTTTTCAAATTTTCTCTCGTGTAACTTTGAAAGTATTCATTTTAGAGGAAAGTTGAAAAGAAAAAGAAGTTTTGCAATTAAATTTGCCATAAGATAGAGTTAGTTAGAAATCTCAAAATATATTTCCCTTATTGCAAAATAGCAATAATTAAAAAAAAAGGAAAAAATCAGATTTTTAATCAATTTTTTTCGACCATTTAAATTTCTCTGAGGACCTTCATATCAGAGCAAAGAAAACTTTATGCCATGATAAAATAACACACTAAAATTTGTTAGGATCGAATAGATAGTTTTTGCACAATAATTTGGCAATCCAATTTAGTTTACAAAAATCGAACATTTTTCAAGTTTGTCTGAGTCCAAAATATCACGTTAACGTATTTAAATTTATTTTCGACATATAGCAGGAAACTTAAGTTTTCCAACCCTTTTTTCAGAATCAAAATCGGATTATTTGTACGTTCTCAGGAATTGTTTAAAGACGTTGTTGTTATTTTTGCTTATAAACAAATAGATTATTTCGGCGGATTTTCATTGGATCTTTTTTTGCAATATATGGTGTGAAAGTACTTGAAAAGATGCTTATTTTCGTGAAAAAAAATTTCAAATCTGTCAATTGGTTTCCGAAATACAAACTGTCAAATCTAACAGCCTGTTACGGTGAATCTATAAACAATACAGACCTGATTCTTAAACCAAGAACTTTGTCTTGCCGAGCTCTTTTTGATACAAATATTTAAATGTTTATGTTATCGGAAACTTTAATAAAAAATGAAAAGAATATCGCCCACGCGCGTGAAAAATGAAAAAAAGAGGGATGGGGAGCTTTCATTTCAAAAGGGAATTTGAAGATTCGAAATACATATCTGAAAAAACTTTTAATTTTCTCGGCTTCTAATGGAGCGATTTTGATCATTTTTTTTTAAACCGATGTACCGCGAATAATAGAACTCAAATATCATAATTCCATGTGCCCATCCTGCATTAATTTTGTTATAAACAAATGACGTTATTTATGCATCATACTTACAGCATACTGCACCCTATAGTATTGGACTTTCCAAGCGAATATTTTTTATTAATATAATTAAGCATACTATAACGATATATATATTTACTTTAATTATCAAAATTGTTCAAATAATCATTGTTTAAACAAATTGAAAAACATTTTGGTTTTAAATTATTTTATTCGTAAAATACAGATAAAAATAAATTAGTTATTCTTTATAAATTATGCTCAAAATGTTCAATAAAGCACTCCTAACACTAAATATTATATTTTAAACTGCTCTATACACATGTCTGTCCAAACGCCACACCAGAATTATTCGGATCTTCTAACAGTAAACAAATCGGATTGACGAATATGTCATATTCAGTGGGGTTCATTATGGTTGGAAGATTGTGCATATCCTGCATATATATTTCCAAAGATTTGGGATAAAGAATTTTCTTTCATTTGACCACTGGCATTTAAATATGGCAACATTCCCAATTTCCATTCCTTTCGGCAAAAATGAAATGTTTCATAATATTCACTTATATGAAAAAATTAAGAAAAATATTTAAACAATATGTAAATATAATGGTGAAAACGACATTAATTCAAATTAAAAAACTTGTTTCCAAATTGAATTTATTTGCATGTAAATTAAACATACCATGTCGTGCACATTTATAAAATACAATTTTTGGTAACATTTTAACCAGTATCTTTTCACAAACAGATACACAATAACTACAGACTAACTCTTAATGCCTATTCTATACCTTTAGAAGGCCAGTTTGAGCAGATGTTTCTTACTCCCGCCCCACTACTTTTTAACGGTTACATTTTAAAGCATCATGCTCTCATCTCCGAAAATATTATATCTCCAAATATTTGTAGAAATATTCTATTACTTATTACTTAAAAACTATTAAGTTTTCATATATGATTTCTATAAAATAATTATTTTATTTTTATCTGTATTTTGCGAATAAAATAATTTAATAACAAAATATATTTTTTAATTTGTTTAAACAATGGTTGTTTAAACAATTTTGATGGTTAAAGTAAATATATATATATATATATATATATATATATATATATATATATATATATATATATATATATATATATATATATATATATATGACTACTTTGTCAGATTCTTTCCATAAAAAGACTTTCTGTTCCCATCAGATTCATCTTCTGACACATCTGTATGTTCATCTTCAGCCTCCTAGTTTTTATCGTCATTATCTGAAAGTTCAGAGTCACTTTAATGAGTATATATATATATATATATATATATATATATATATATATATATATATATATATATATATATATATCGTTATAGTATGCTTAATTATGTTAATAAATAAAGATTTGCTTGGAAAGTCTATAGGGTGCAGTATGCTGTAAGTATGATGCATAAATAACGTCATTTGTTTATAACAAAATGAATGCATGATAAGCACATGGCATTATAATATTTGAATTCCATTATTTGCGGTACATAGGTTTAAAAAAATAATCAAAATCGCTCATTAGAAGTCCAGAAAATGAAAATTTTGTTCAGATAAGTATTTTGAATATTTAAATTCAATTTTAAGATGAGAGCTCCCACCCCTCTTTTTTTATTAAAGTTTCTTTTAATTTTTTATTAAAGTTTCCGATAACATAAACATTTAAATATTTGTATCAAAAAAAATCTGGGCAAGATTAAATGTCTTCACATTTTTTGAATTTCTTGAAGGTACTTCTTTTACCTTTCCTAATTTCCTTATTGTAGATTGTAAGTTTCTCGGTATAGCTCTGCCAGAATCCTCCGTCTAAAGATGCAAGAAAAGCCATAATGGCTCACTGTCAATATACCAGTCAGAAGCTAAATTACCTGCCATATAGTCCATATTTAGCCCAATATGACTTCTTTTGTTCAAATATTTAAAACTGTAGTTCATAGGATGTAATATTACACAAGAAAACCACTTACCTATTTTAAAGGTCAACAGGAATCATTTTTTCTGATGCAATAAAGTGGATGCAAAACATGTGTGTTGAAAAGAGGAGAAGAATATGTTGAAAAACAAATTCATCAAAAAATTATTTTGTTTCATAGTTAGGGAAAAAATCTTTCTAGTAACCTTCGTATTTCTAGCTAATTTTGCAAGTTCTTGTCATATTAACAGAGTATGAGTATTTTTGTTTTTAGCAACGTCAATAACAGTCATGTCCCTTTTTGGATTCCATGTTGTATTAACGGTTTCATTTACCGAATTTTAATTAATTTTTTCCAAGGGTCCCTTTCAACTACCTTTCACGATTTTAACTATTTTTCGATTTCAGCGAAACGTCAACGTATCTCGCTATTATTCGTTTTTTTTTCTACTCAACTCCGAGAATTTGGACCTATTTACGTATTTACGGCGTTTAATGGAATAATTTTGTCAGCCAGGAAACGCGAAATTTCGTTTTCGTCGGGATTAATTTATTTTTTAAGAATTATCGTATTATCAATTATTTGTGTAAAACCTAAATTTTATCACAAATCGAGAGTTGTTGATGAAGTCCCGCCAAACCTTTCGACTAGAATGAAAACTCTAGTCACCTTACTTTTCGCTCGCCAGGATAGAAGGGGAATGAGTGAAGTTCAGAGTTAAGGAAGATTAACTAAGTTTTAATTTTGTTTGGAAACACTTCTAGGGAATGAGTTATTTAGGAAAGGTTATCAAGTTATCCTTAACCCTTAGTTTACTTTTTATTTACTTTTTTTTTAAATTCAATACGATTTTCCGCAAGTTAAGGTCGGGATTAATTTACTCTCCACTGTCACGTTCTGATTTATTTGCCAAATCGGGATTCTCATAACTTTAAAGCCAACACAATGCTAACTATTAGTCGCGATGTCAATATCAGGTTATCTCCACTTGGTTACGTTCTGATAATTATGTTTAAGTCAAGACGCGTTTTTTCGGGACTACTAAAACCTTCAGGACTGGCAAGAAATCTTTTGTTGTTTAGCTCTGCCGAACATTACACTCGACTCGTAGCTCTTCCTAAATCGAACGTGAAAATAAGAATTCGTACGCGCCACGGTCATATTAATTTCAATTTTGGTAATATAAGACACGTGCACGATCTTTATTACCATTAGAATGTTATGTTGTCAAAGACAATCTACTTTAAGAACCACGATTTGTATTAATAAGAGAACAATCTCGTGGCCCCCGAGAGCTAAGCTCAATCCAAAAAAGAATGAGTTATCTAAAGAAGAGCAACCCGTAATGTCCTTAATTACGTTTTTTTTAGAGGAGGGGAAATCTTTCATAGACACCAACACGAAGTGTGAAAGTAGTACCGGATTCCTACCGGCTAAAACTTCCCATGGACTGAGGATTTCCACGATCTTACTTCTGTTTACTCTAGTGTAGCTACAGTCTACAAAAGAGCACTGTGAGTGTCCATTGCCTTTCCGGGGCGTAGTTTTTTTGAAACCTCCGCATTAGTCTTCCCGCTGCAGGTGCCGGTGCACCCATTGCTTCGAACTTACTTACATTTCGCAATCAATGTAAATTTGTCTTCTCGCCTTCATGTTTTATCGCTCGTATGAAAAATAAAGATTTGGAACTAAGTGTTTGCGCACCCAGTTCCAGCCTAGGACTAAATCCCCGTCACCAACGATGCAATTTGCTGAAGTGAATCTCCATCAGATCTGTATCATGGTCGCGCTAGCTCCTTGCTCCTTTTTTACATCTCAACAGTCTTCTCGATTGGAATTGCAGAGTTGCTTCGAATTAGGAACTAAATACCCTTTTTTTTAACAAACTGGGCTCTATTTTTCGTTATTTTTCTATCTTCTCTAGGTTATATTTTCTAATTTTGAGGTTAAAGCGCACCCAGGTGCATATGTGCCCTGGTAAACAACGCCATCTAATGAGGAACTGCCCTGTCCGGATCTGCGCCGCTTCAGTTTTCTTTCTTCTTTCTTTTCTCTTCTGTATTCTTTCTTCTCGCAGGTAATCATTACCGGAACTCTTCGG
The DNA here is from genome assembly GCA_034092305.1 of Diaprepes abbreviatus. Lineage (NCBI taxonomy): Eukaryota > Metazoa > Arthropoda > Insecta > Coleoptera > Curculionidae > Diaprepes > Diaprepes abbreviatus. Next base: position 297,132 of record JASJET010000193.1, on the reverse strand, counting down.
GCTTCTTCGGCACTATTCGCTGTCGACCATCCTTCTTATCTAGTTGCTTGCACGCAACTCGATGATGATGATTCCTTAATTACGCTGCTGCTTTTTCGCTTTTATAGCAGTGGTGACGTCGCGCTCTGAATTTGGGGAAGTTAAAGTGCCGCCACCGCGTCGTTTAATGTCTGGGTTTCCCCCGTTTCGGCAATCGAAGGATTGTAGTTTTAGCACTGTATGCCGTATTATTTAATTTATTTAATTTGTTTAAGAAGTTTGGGGCAATATTAAACCTGAAATTTAATATTTTGTCGTAAAATAAATGTGTATTCACAATACTTTCTTTAATAAGAAACTAGTGGTTAGTATCCGAGAGATTCGTAAACATTCAGTGAGCAGAAGACCAAGCTAAAAATTTCGTCCACTATTGTGAGATTAAAAAAGAAAATGATAATTTTTTGACCATAATTTATTAAATATTGACATTTCCCCACACTTTGTGGCATCATAAAAGCAAGATTGTACCTATAATTAGCCCTACTTTATTTTTCTAAGATAAATGGCGCAAATCATACTCCTGCTCACCTACCAATTGGATAGTCATTAATCTTAATATGGGGCCATGAGTTCCTCGAAATAAATTAGGGTTATTTCTCAGGGTTTACGGTCTCTTTTACAAGTTAAGATTCAGCTTTAAGTCTAAGTTTAAGCGATGAACGGCTGCTTTCTGTTGGTCTGATTTGAGATAAATCATCAGTCCGAACTTTCAAAGAAATGAGAAGGGAAGCATTATTTAAGTTCTCTGCATTATAAATACCAGCAACCGATTGCACAAAAAATACAGGTGATTATCTATATAATAAATTTATTCGATAGATTTACTTCAAATTTCTTTGAAATTTGTTTCATTTGAATATCGATTTCTAACTCCTAATGGAATATTTTAAAACACTTTGTTGGGCAAAAAAGTCTTATGGTAGAGTAAGCTTGGCAACACCGGTAACTGGAAGAGTCTATTTACTTTCCACTTTAGTACTACAATTTTCAAGAATAAGTTTTTTTAAATTTTAATTTCAACAAAATAATAAAAAATACATACTTTTACACTTTTAGAGATACTAAATATTCTTTATCTTTGCTTTTTTAACCGATTTCTAAAAGAAGGAGGATTTCAATTAGTCGACCATGTTTTTTTTATGTATATACAGGGTGAGTCAACGATTGGATGAAGTAAGTTTGTGCCTTTTCGGTGAAATTTACAAAGAAACTATATTTAGTGTTTGATACAGTTTATTTTTACGCAGATTTTAAAAATATTTAGGACTCTACAGGGTGAGCCAAAAAACTAGGACAGCATAAAGTTGTATTTTTTTAAATAGAACACTCTATATACGAATCGTATTTTCGATTTAGCTTATAATTTTAAATCTTTTTTATTAAGGGTTTACTATAACAAAACTTTATAGTTTCTGAGATAATTAAGTTTAAAGAAAAAAAGTCACATTTTCAAGCATCAATTCAATCCTAAATAACGTTTTCAATTTTGTGACAAATATATTCAAATTTGGAATTTAGCAAGGCCAAGGACAAGTTAATATAATTTTTACCTAATATTTGCAATAAAAGCTACAGGGTGTTGAACACTTGGCTCAAATTTGAACAAGTTAAATGAATAAATATCTTTTTTTTTTAAATGGTACACCCTGTATATTTTCATGTTATTTAATAGAGTAATAAAAACCCTAAAAGTTTTGTTCAATATATCCTATACCTATTTATAATAGTTTTTGAGATATTTCAGTTTTTCTTATTTTCCATACTTTTTTACAGAAATAGTCTTCATTATCATAGTAGCCATGTAAAATAATAAAAAGAAACTACAAAAACAAACAGAATGTGGTTAAATATGATGAAATACATTATTCGTTATATTACAACGGCAATAGTTTAATTAAACATAATGTGAAAAAATTAACACAACAATAACGACAAGGCAAATACATATTTACTTTTATACTAAATTGAAACAAAAAAATTACCTATTAAATCCTGAGATTATTTATTTCTTTTTAATAAGTGTTCGAATAAACGACCCTCTTGTGCAATGCGCAAACTTAGTCTTTTTTGCAGATTTTCTGTAAAAAAGTATGAAAAATAAGAAAAACTGAAATATCTCAAAAACTATTGTAAATAGGTATAGGATATATTGAACAAAACTTTTAGGTTTTTTATTACTTTATTAAATAACATGAAAATATACAGGGTGTACCATTTAAAAAAAAAGATATTTATTCATTTAAACTTGTTCAAATTTAAGCCGATGTGTTCAACACCCTGTAGCTTTTATTGCAAATATTAGGTAAAAATTATGTTAACTTGTCCTTGGCCTTGCTAAATTCCAAATTTGAATATATTTGTCACAAAATTGAAAACGTTATTTAGGATTGAATTGATGCTTGAAAACGTGACTTTTTTTCTTTAAACTTAATTATCTCAGAAACTATAAAGTTTTGTTATAGTAAACCCTTAATAAAAAAGATTTTAAATTATAAGCTAAATCGAAAATACGATTCGTATATAGGGTGTTCTATTTAAAAAAATACAACTTTATGGTGTCCTAAATTTTTGGCTGACCCTGTAGAGTCCTAAATATTTTTAAAATCTGCGTAAAAATAAACTGTATCAAACAGTAAATATAGTTTCTTTGTAAATTTCACCGAAAAGGTACAAACTTACTTCATCCAATCGTTGACTCACCCGGTACAGCGATTACTCCAGAACGGCAGCACCGATTTGAATGAAATTTTTTGCGTTATATTCAGATAGTTCCTGCGGTGGTCCCATATTTTTTTGGACGAAATTGGTGCAGTAATATCCAAGATGGCGCTGACAATATGGCGGCCAAAAGAAATAATTTTGTTTGATTTTGTCCAAAATTGGTATGGAGGAATTTTTGGGGTCGTACACAACGAACCCGAAATTATTTAAAAAAAAATTCAATATGGCGGATCCAATATGGCGGATAAAAAATTTCATTTTGTCTGATTTTCGCCAAAATTGGTACGAGGGAGTTTTTAGGGTCGTACATAACTAAACTAAAATTATTAAAAAAAATCAATATGGCGGAACTAATATGGCGAACGAAAAAATCGATTTTGTCCGATTTTTTTCCAAATTGGTACGGGAGAGTTTTCGGGGTCGCACATAACGAATCTGAAATTATTTTTAAAAAATTCAATATGGCGGATCCAAAATGGCGGATTAAAGATTTTACGTCTCCCGATTTTGTCTAAAATCAGTATTGGGGTATTTTTGTTAGTGTTAATTATGAATTTAACATATTTTTTGAAAAATTCAGTCTGGCAGATTCAATATGGTGTCCTAAAAATTTTACATTTTTCGATTTTCTCCTAAACTGATATAGAGGGTTCTTAAGGGTGTAAATTATGAATTTAAAAGTATTTTTTCAGGATTAAATATGGCAAATTTAAGATAGCGGACTAAAAATTTTACATTTTTCGATTTTGTTCAAAGGTGGGTTGAAAATTTTTGAGAATGTAAATAGCGAATAAAAGTCTAGAAATTTTAAATTTCCGAATTTCATCCAAAATTGGTACTAGGGCCTTTGAGGTGTTTAAATTTAGATTAGATTAAAATTTAAAATAGTTTTTTTAAAATTCAATATAGCGGATGTAATATGGTGGGTTGAAAATTTTACCTTATTCGCATTTTCAGATTTGGTATTAGAGGGTTTTTGGCGTCGTGTATTACGAATATGAAGTTAATTTGTTACAACTGTTAGGTTGATAAGATGCAGTATGAAACACAGAAAATTTTACATATTCTGATTTTGTCTAAAATTGATATTGTGGGGTTCTTGAGGCGTATACAAACTCAATATGTAGTATAAAATACATCGAGCTAAGAAATTTACATCTCAGGTTCTTTAAAGATCGATATTGAAAGATTTTGGGGCCTATATTACCAATCTAAAATTAATTTATAATTTAAGATAGTGTATTTACTATGACAGACTAAATATTTGACACAATTTTACTGGTGTGTGGAAAACTCTAAGAATTATAAAACTAAAAATAGACAAATAAAATTGTTATAAAAAAATTGAGCCGACTTCTAAAAGTGCGCTAAAACGCGAAAAATAACTGTAATTTTTATATAAAATTTAAATTTTTGAAGTTGGCGCTAAATTATTTGTAAATGAAATAAATAACCACTAATATATACAAATTATGGTAAGAAAGCAATTACAAATAAAGTATTTTTAATCTGTTTATGCACATCACATTTTGTCAAGTATTAGTTTGGCGCCGACTTCAAAAAGTTTAATTTGATAAAAAAATTTGTAGTTATTTTTCACTTTTTAGCACACTTTTAGAAGTCGGTTAATTTTCTTTATAAAAATTTTGTTTGTCTATTTTTTGTGGATTGTTTCTGGAGCATTTCTAAAAAGAATCCAGCAAGAGTGGGCGAGCATGGAAACATTCCACTTTCCCTGATACCGTTCCTCCATTGTTGATGTATCCTGACGGAAGCATTCGCGTGCTCATCGCATACAGCTCCGCGGTTTTTAGGAAAAAAGTCCGGATATAAGTGTAGGAAATGGATCTTAAGAGACATATTGCAACCCATTTTTGGATACGATGACAGCATATTTTCAACAAGAGTAACGTGATTGTCAGCTTTTTTATTTCCAAAGAAATTTATGACCACGAGGCAAAAGTTATTACAAGCATTTTTAAATATCTGATAAAATGCTATCAACATGTTTGTCTTTCAGAATATTTTGAATATGTGGCCCAACAAAAATACATTAGCTTTGGGAATTTCTGATGCATGTACTAAAAGGCTGGCCCATCTGTATTTAGTGCCTTAATACATTTTTTATTAGGCGCAATCTGATATGCAGTGGTGGCAACAAAATCTTTTTGGGGTCTACTAATGGCATGCGTACATTCTTTACATCGGGCTCTAATGATTGTAGAACGAACCAGTCTTTTGTCTTGTAAAAAAGCGGCTTTTACCGACTGTCCTATTTACACAAAATACAGCAAAATTTGGTGTAGCCTAGCTGCAACCCAAGTAAAAATGCAATCATCGTTAAGGTGCTTTAAGATCTTCCTTTGGTGCTCATCGTATTTTATACTTGTCAATAGGTATTTCATATTGTCGTATGATTCTTTCATGTGAACTGCATATCCAACAGGAAGAGATGGTAAAATATTTTCCATATGCAATGCTACTGCTTTAAAACTCAATGTTAAACTGTCTATAAACTATCTCCATTCCTCTAGCTTGTAGTTTATATTTAAAACAGCCAACAAACCGCTAATGTTGTTTCAGAAACCATGTTCTTCTACATGTTAAAAAATGACGTTTACGAAAAACACATACTGAAACATCGTTTTCTAATAAGTTTCACTGCTGCAATCTTGATTCTAGTAACTCTGCTTTCCTTTTTGGAAGTTCTAAGTCTCTCACAAGATCACTTAATTATTTGGTACGGTTGGCGGTATAACGTGTTGGGTGTGAAATAAGGATCTCTTGATGTTGATGGTATATCTTCTTCCTGACAAATCGCTGTGTTGTTTTTATCTGATTCGTAAGTGAAGGTTTCTGGGAGTTCCGGAATAGGAAGTTCGTCACTATGAGGCACTGGTCTCATGGCAGATGATATATTTGGATAGTTGATAACCAACTTTTTCTTCTTGGATATACCTGTGCCTTGCTCAACACGAGGTATGATACCGAAGCGCATGCATTTCAGCAGATGTGTGTCGCCCACTGCTTGTCTTGATCTCTAATATTGCTGTCGAAATAAAGTTGAGATATCTTTTTTATCAGTGAGGTTTGAATGCGCTTCTAAGATGCAACAGTAACCTCACCATGAACATAACAGAAGTCATCGGGATTGTTTACACACTTTCGAAACATCTTACAATCTCAACTATTTGATTCGACTCACAAACTTCGATTGACTAACCCTTCCATTTTGTAGCTACTTTAATATCCAAATACGGTTTCTACATTTTTAGAGGATACTCGAGGATTTTTTATTCAATTCCATAATATTCGCAATAGCAGCGTTTGTCACTTGTTTGTATACAGGGACTGTTAAGTACAAAGCAGACATAAAAGTCGATTTATATGGATTTAAATAGCTATCTCCCTTATTTTAAGACCTGGGGGGTTGAGCACTTCGTATATAGGGGTCATCTCTGGAAATCCCCCATGCGGTGTTGGCAAGTTGTACAAAGTTTCTTTAACTCGGGGGAAAATGTATATTTAGCAACGTCGCACCCCTCTATTGTTATAACAATCAACACCACGTACATTCTTGCGGTTACATTGTTAATATATAGGGAGACATGACATCACGTATCTCTAAAACTCAAACTAATATTAAAAGGATAAGTTTAGTTTCGGTTTTAACATACCAAAAATGGTATGAATTAGTCGATTTTATTTTAGATACATTTTGGCTGTATTCCAGTTTTATTGATACTTTAAGAATAAGCTCCCTAAAATATTCACATGTTTTAATTATGACTAATAATTTATTTATAAAATTGGTTTTAGATCATTATTTAATATGCCAAAATATGTTTCAATAGTTGCAATAGTAAACATTACCCTATTGTTCAAACAACATAATATAAAATTAAAAGTTAGTCATTGGCATTGAAAATCTAGTAGTTGACATACTAAAAATACCTAGTTGTTGGCACTGAGGATATAATGACATAAAAATTATTATAAGGTCCCCACCTATCTCATGGCTCATAAAAAATGTTTTTGGATATTTCTCTTTAGTTTAAAATATTCGCTAAACACAATATTATAAAAGTACATATATCTATGTAAATAAGTTTCTGCATATTTACAAAATATATACAAAAATGTTAGATACATTGCTTCATAAGTCATTTTTCAAATACATATTTTGCTTGATTTTGCAAACACTACATCTATAAAAATTCTAAAAAAAAAAATTTTTTTTAAGCATACAATATGATAAACTCCATTACAGTCTTGACACTTTACTCCAATGTTTTTAAGGTTAAATTTGCCAGACATGAAAAGCATAAACCAGATTTCTTTATAATATCTTCGGAGATTTCTTCATCATCTGCTTATTTGGTTTAATTGTCTTCAGTATATTTTTTTATACTGTTTTTCATTCGTTTTACATTCTGTTGTTTGTTTAGGTTTAGCTTGTTGTTCCAATTTCTGCTTTAACCTTTTTTCTGTTTTCATCTTCCCGTTGTTCCAACGCTTATTTATTTTTATCTTTTCTTCCATATCTCTTTTATATGCACTAGAAGAGATACCAAATCTTCCAAATTCTATGATCTCGATTATACTAGTGTATCTTATCTGCGACTGTTGGACCTAGATTCTACAGTTTCACAAATAAATTGTCTGAAATAAACATAACATCTCGGAAAATTTTATGAGAGCCAGAAGTATTTATTGGAAAATATCTGGAACATTTTCCATGTTTTATTTTATATTGTGACCTGAAATATGTAATGTTTTGCAGAAATTAGTTTGATCGATGGTCTCTATATTCTTAGGATTATATTGGTCTACAAACTTAAATATAGCAAAATAAAAAAAAATAAATAAACTTTCCTGGAAAATTTTTCGAATTTTTTTTTAGTTCCAAGTTTATAATATCTTGCATTGAGTTTGATTTATAGTGTGTACGTCCTTCTCATTAACACGTACAAAACTGTCTCTCCACATATTTTCTTTAGCGTCTATTCTGCTAACTTCACATTCAGCTATTGAGTCTAGATATCTCAGATCTGAACTAGTCATAGTATTAGTTAAACATAAAATTTTAAAAATAATGAGTTCTGTAAATAAGTGTACATAGATATAAGCATAAAAGATAAAAAAAATGCAAGAGGATCCCCCAAAACTGTAGTATGCTAACTATTGAAGTATGCCGATACCAGTTATTGGCCTCTCGTGCCAATTTTAACTCAGTAATTGCCACCTTTCAAATCCTAATAAAATCATAAAAAAAAGTTGTATTTTCTCTTTAAATTTATTTATTACCCACTAAATATTAAACATGCAACAATTTAAAATAAATTAAAAAAAATACTAACGTTTTTGAATAGTTGTTTCTTAGTAATTTCCTTATATTTTACATTTTCCGTGCCAGCACAACACACGCCTATGTCCAATGGCGGCCATATACATTGGATTCAACTAGAAAATTGACATTTAGGCATACAAAATTGCCAGAATTTCTCGCTTTTATTAAAATTCCCGAAAATTTACTCTATAACGGAAATTTTTTTTAAAAAAGTCAGGCTGCCAACAACTGGAGTAGCGCAAACAACTGGGGTCTTTATCCTACTAACAATAGTGATTTAATTTTCGTTTGCATACGTAAATTAAGGCAATAAAACCTATTGTAATACAAAACTGATCAACGGCGTGTCGGACACGCATTATATTAGGATTTCGTAATAGTTCTTTGCATTGTTAGTTTTTTTTTGCAGTTTCGTTGCACGTCTGTATTTAAATTCATTGAAAGCATGTGCTTGTAAAGTTTTATCAGAAATTATTTTTATTTTTTTTTTAAATCAATAAATTATTGGAGAGATTTACTAAGTGTGGTTATATCGAATCCATCGTTGGAAAATCAAAGAATTAAATGATGAATAAAAATTATAATAACGTGTAAGGTTTAAAAATTAATGGATATTAAGTTTGTTAGTATTAAGGTGACCAAAAATACAAAATACCTGAAAAAATTGAGCTAAAAAATAACTAAATATACTTAGAGTGCAAAAACGCTGGTAAAAGTATGGAAATAAACCCATTAAAACCCCTTATTTACATACATATCAAGGATCCTTATATGGTATCCAGCCCTTACAAAGATTGTTGTGACTTACAGGAAAAGGAGGGCATTGACTGGCTTTAGCGCTTTATTAAGAGGATTTCCAGCTTACCTTTAAGAAAACCAGAAACTATAAGTTTTAAATTTCAATAAAGTAAAAGTATTATAATTTTACAGCAGTTACAAAACCGTCTCCGAAAAATATCAATTTACATCAAATCGAATCTTTAATTTAGATAAAACCGAAGTAACGACAATTCTTAAAACACTAAAGATCGTGGCATCAAAAGGGAAAAAAAACAAATCGGTTTTGTGGCACCAGCTGAACGAGAATATACATAATTAATATTATGCGGCCTACACTTCCGCCTATTTACATCTTTTAAAGGATGCGAAGTATTGAAACATATTTGGAATGTGGACTGGCTTTAGACGTCTCATTCGGCAGCAATAGAATCGATGCCAAGGGATGTATTTGTAAAAACATTGCAACATCATAAAGTGCAAGACAGAAAACGAATTCTGTTACTCTTAGATAATAATGAATCTCATACAACACTCCCAGCTATACTATATGCTAGAGAAAATTTGTATGATTCTATTTCCCCCACATACATCTTACAGGTTCCAACCACTTGATGTAGGAGTAGCCCATTTTAAAATAAATGATTCATCTGCTTAAATGATTGGATGTCTAGTAACTCTGGAAAAATGATCACAATCAAACCCATACCCAGACTTACAAAGTAACAATTGTTGGAAACCTCTTCACCTAGAAATATTACTAGTTCATTTTTGTTTCTATTTGTTGACCGTGTAGTTATTAATTAGTTTTTACTTTTTTGGGTTTCGGTCATATTATTACTTTATAAAAGAATTAACACATGTTTTTTCTGACGTTTTGGTTTATTTTATTGATTAAACCATCTTCAGAGAATTACTGTAAATATGAAAAGGAATATGTAAATTTATGCTATATAAACTGAAAATTTTACTTTCTTACCTAATGTTAACAGGTGGTTCACTTGAAAAACTTACATTTAACTATTTTACTACTTTAATACAATATAATTAAACACTTCTTATTTAATATAAATATAAATATAAAAAACTATTATTTTTTGATGCATTTTTTTTCACATCTGGTTTGTTGTGCTTTTGACAGAGTACTACCAAAGGGTTTGAAAGTTTCTGGACCATCTGCAATTTTATTGCCCTATTAGATTCGTATATATATTACTCAGGTCATTTGTGTTCGTTCTGAAATTCATTGTACCGGGTGTTTTTTTAATGTGGATCATTTCTTTAATTGTTCTTTTTTTGTAATTAATTTCTTTGTCTAAAATCTCCACGTTGTTAAAATCGATGTTGTGCATATTATCAATTGCTGTTTGGCTAAGGCGGTTTTATTATCGTTATTGTGATGTCTAATGCTGTATTTGTGATTTTGTATTCTATTTTTTAAATACTGTTTGGTTTGACCGACATATGTTTGGTTGCAATCTAAGCAATTGATCTTGTAAATGACATTTGTTTGTTCGTCTTTAGGGATATCAGATTTAAGTTTTGTGTAAAGGTTTTTGAAATTATTCGAAGGTTTTTCAGCTATTTGGATATCATATGGTTTTAGCACTTTTTTAATGGGATTAGTAATTTCTGGTATATACGGCAATGATATGTATTTTTGGGTTGAAGGAACATTGCTTTTTGTTGGCTGATTGTTGTTATAGATTTTATCTACTCGGCTTTTTATTATGGGTTCAATAAATTTCTTTGGGTAATTGTTTTTCGCTAAAGTGTCTTTAACTTTTTTTAAATTTTGCGGTCTAAATTGTGGATGGGAAAATTTGATAGCTCTATCGGTTAGTGCTGTGACCACACTCTTTTTGTATTTTATGGGTGCTACAGAATTGTAATTTAGGTATCTCCCTGACCATACCGGTTTTGTGTACCAGTTTGTTTTTATTTTACCATTGTGATCATATTGAATAGTAATGTCGAGGAAATTAATGGCTTTGTTATTTTCTTTTTCTAATGTAAATTGTATTTTATTATGATAACTATTAAATTTATTGAGGGTGTACTGAACTTTGTCTTCCGGTATGCATAATATACAGTCGTCGACGTATCTTTTAAAGAAAAAAGGTTTGTAATTTAGTTGTTTAATTACACTTTCTTCTAGAAGTTCCATGACAAGGTTTGCTATTGTTGCAGATATTGGTGAACCCATGGCAACACCGTAGATTTGTGAAAAGAAAGAATCTTGAAAGCGAAAAAAGGTTTGCGTTAAACATAATTTGGTAGCTTCAATAAAATCATTTTTTGTTAATGGTGTGAAGTTTTTTATTTTTTCCCAATAATTTTCTATGCTTTGAATTGCTAAGTTAATGGGGATATTAGTGTATAGGGATACCACATCAAAAGATACTAATATGTGACCTTGAGGGATAGTTTTATTTTTAATATAGTCGCTAAATTCCCATGAGTTTTTGACATAATAATCATTTTTACCTAGAAGTTTATTGATAATATCCGATAAGTATTTTGATAAATTGTATGTGGGTGACTGTATATTACTAACAATAGGACGAAGTGGGGTGCCTGGTTTATGTAACTTTGGAAGGCCATATATGTAGGGAGCAAGACCATTATTACAATTAAGCTTAGTCTTTAATTATTTTGTTATTAGGTTTCATTTAAACCAATCATTTATAAGTCTATTGACCTTAGATTGTACCCTACTAGTTGGATTGTGGTTTTCTTTTTTATAGGTGGAGGTGTCATTTAGCAGGTTATACTATATTAAATAAGAAGTATTTAATTATATTGTATTAAAGTAGTAAAATAGTTAAATGTAAGTTTTTCAAGTGAACCAGCTGTTAACATTAGGTAAGAAAGTAAAATTCTCAGTTTATATAGCATAAATTTACATATTCCTTTTCATATTTACAGTAATTCTCTGAAGATGGTTTAATCAATAAAATAAACCGAAACGTCAGAAAAAACATGTGTTAATTCTTTTATAAAGTAATAATATGTCCGAAACCCAAAAAAGTAAAAACTAATTACTAGTTCATATGACAAGTCTGGAATTTGGCTACTTAATTCTTAAACTTTTACTCAAAGATCTCGAAGCTACTTTAATTTACAATGAGCAAACCAAGAGGAGACGAAATCTCTCAATAATAGTTCTGAATAACTTAATGTAGAACAAAAAATTACCGAATCAAGGAATTTTACTAGCCAATCATTTATTTCAACAGGCGCCTTAATATTGCAATTCGGAGAAGGAGAAACAAAACGTTCAGAAAACAATTATAGACACAAAATATTAAAACTGGCTACAATATTAACTTCTGAGTCTGTTATATCTCTCTCAAAAATTAAGAAGTCAAAGAATATAGGGGAAGGTGGGGGTAACTGCGAACACTTTAGGGAGAACTGAAATACAATAAAACCAAATGAAGTTACAAGGCTTATTTATTGCTTAATATTTACGTAAACTAATCATTCTTATGTTCTCATAATCAACTTAGATAAATTTTCAAAAATAAAATCAAATTTCAACAAAAAACAAAACCTCTGATGTCCGGAATTACCCCACAGCTTGGGGGGTAATTACGTATGGTGTATGGGGTAATCACGGACATAGTCTAATTGGCACAGAAATCACAGATAAATCCCCCTGATGTGCTTACACCACTCGTGCAATTTTCGTGGGCCCGCAATTTACATTTGATGTACATTATCCAATCTTCTGTGCTTGATTCTTCGTACTTTTCATTACAAATAAGATAATAATACCCTTCATCAACCTTTGTAGCATTTTTGTTGACTTTCTTTTTCTTGTGCTGTACGTTCCTATCTTTAGCCTTCATATCATCTTCAAATGCTTTAAGATTCTTCATACCTTTCTTTCTTTCAGTGGTTCGTACAGACTTATCATTTTGTTTTGCCTCTTCTTTATTTTTCTTCCTTTGTTCCTTTTCTTCTTAAGAGTCTTTAATAGGGGTACAAGTGATTATAATTGAATGTTTCTTTCTGGAACATTGCCTACTTTTCTGTTGTGGCAGTTGGGGAACATTAACAACATCTTGAAGTGGAATTGATTTGTCCAACACAGGTAAAGGTGTTACTAATCGCTGCTGCACAACTGATAATGGAACTACTTGTGCATTAAGTGACACTGCTCTCTGCATAGATAGTGTCGATGCAATCTGGGTATCAGGTGTTACTGCTCGTTGCACAGATGGTGTTGGTGCTATCTGGGCATCACGTGTTACTGTTCTTTGCATATTTGATATCGATGCTGTCTGCACATCAGGTGATGTCGAATCAAAGAAATGTTCGTCAAATTTTGTTGTATCTAATGGCCAAATACCAGCTGCCCGAAAACCATTTGCAGCTATTTCTATATTGCTGATTCGATTGAAAGCTTTAGTAAAAAGCTCGACAACTTCATACTGTGTAATGTTTCAGACTATATTTGGAGCCATGTATAAGTCACATTCTCTGTTGTATGCAGTTTTGAGCGGTCCAAAATATGTTCAGCGGTTGTATGTCCGATGTGACGTATATGGTTGAAGAGATAACAGTATTATTCCATTCTGGCGACCAAGCAGGTAGCAAGCAAGGCTAATATGACTTTCATGGTTGTCTAAAATAAGAAGAATAGGTTCTTCAACAGTTGGTTTAGCGTAAGAGATAAAATGATGTAACCAATCTATGAATAAGTTTTCATTAATCCAACCCGAATCGCTCACGGCTGCAATCATATCAGCATTGCCTCCATGCAATAGATGAACATTCATTCGCTTCCTATTGAAAATAAAACATGGGGGAACATACTTCTTGAAGCACTGAATGTGCAAACAATTGTTGTTGTGCTTCTTTCACCACTTGTAGCCATGCCGACTTGTTTCTGGCCTTTCGGAGCTAGAATTCTAAAATTTTTCTGGACGTTAGAAATGCCGGTCTTATCAACATTGTAAATGCGATTGGCATCAAACTGATATTTCCTTTGTAAGGCTTCCAAGTTTTCGAAAAAGATTCTCACTTCTGTTTCATTAAACGCTGTAATTGTATTAATAGGAGTGGATTCAGGTTTGCGGAGAGAAATGTTGGGATGCCTTTTTCGAAATCCATAAAACTAGTCCTTTCCCGCTATTTGTGATGTTTGGTCAAAATTATGCTTTAACTGATTTACTTCAGCAAATTTGAAAGCTCCTCACCATCTCTATAGTTAAGCCATAAAATAGTTTACTGCATTTTAAAATGTGTTCTTCTAATTCTTTTTCTTGGTCCTCAGAAAATATAGCCTTTCATCCACTTTCTTTATTAAGATGGTCGTGTATAGTGCTTTTTGGTATAGAGTCAACGATAGCTGCTTTTCCTAATGAAAGTTTTTTGTTCTTGACATCCTGAATAGCTTTTTGTAAATATTCTAATTTGTATTGGGTCTCCGTCTTTGTTTGGTAATTTCGAGGCATCTGAAATATAAAAAGGTTTAGGTAGGTTTATAAAAAATTATTTGAGTAGGTCTATAAAAAGTCTATATAACTGGGTATTCGGCCTATAATAACCCATATAGGGGTAATTACGGATGTCTGTGATTACCCCACACAAATCGTCCGCCATTACCCGACTCATAAAAAAACGTAAAACTATATATTTATTTGAGGTTAGAATATCGTAATACACTTGACGATTACTTACAAACGTTGCTTAATTAGACGTTAGTTCACTTAAAAAAAAACGTGAATCCTATGTTTAGCTTGAAAGAATATATACGTTTTCAATTTTACTAAAAAATAAGATGAAAATGTTGAAAAATAATCGATTTATCTTGCACGGCGAACGTGACCGCACATCACCATTCACTGTTCGGCACTGCATTCGGGCGCGACTCGCCACCCTACGATGGTTGAAAGCAAATCTAGAAAAATCTGGGATAGATAGACATGCGTGAGAAGAAAATATGCTAGAAAAATAAAATAACTTCTTATCTTATAATATTATCCAACCTTCATATCGATGCGGTTTGTCAAAAAAAAAAGAAAGGTTATGCAATCTAAAAAAGATTTATTTGGTAGATCGAGCAACAGAACCATCGCAGTCTGATATTACCTACATTTTAAAAACAAAATGCATTAACATGTAAAGTAAATGTGCTACAATGCGTTTAATGTAATGTATTAAATTTAATAATTTACATTAATCTAACTTAATTTTTTCCAATAAATCTAATGTAATCATACATTAAGTTTGAAGTTTTGATCATTACTTTTTAAGGTGATTATGTGCAATTAATATACAGCCATTGAATTTAAGACATGTTATGATATATTTAATACACCAACATTAATATGAGGTCAAAAAATTTTGCTACCGTCATTATCAGCAGACATGTATACCTGATCGTAACAAAATTGAGTCCTTTAAGCCCTTATATCATACTAAAGAAAAAGTTCAATACAAGTTGCGTAATTTCCCGTAATCTCATGCAATAAACCATGAATAATAATGAAAATTCCTTTAATGTTAAGGTATGTGTGAACTAATTTTAATGTACAGAAAGTTGAAATATCTTTTCAGTTATTTTAATGACATTTAAGATGCCATTTAACTAAATTTAATGTACAAAGAACTGATATTTGAAAATTGCTTTAGATTTAAAGTAAATATAAATTATTCATAATTTTAGGTACACAATCATTATATCTAATGAAGAATGGACATTAAATTTACATTAAATTAAAGGGTATTTTTAACAGTGTACTGAAGTAACACCGAGAGTAACTTAAGTTTTGAATCTCTTCAAGAAGGTAAGAATATAAAAAAAAAGTATAATGTGCATTAAAAAATACGGTTATACGTCATATTGGATGTATGTAAGAATATTTTTCTGACAACTTTTAACAAGCATTAATAAATTTTATTTTTCACAATTTAATGATCTTGGGATATGCAAGGAAGTAATATTTTTGCCAAACTCACAAACCCATCTAAATCAGCAAATGATTCTAATATAATATTTTTTTATAATAGATAAACTATCGATACATGTCCTTCTTAGAACTTTAATTTTATTTACAGGGTGTTCGGAAAATATCTATACAAGGCTTGATAACAGCTTCTTGACGTCAAAATAGGTCAATTTAAGTCAACCTTATATCCGATACTGCTGTGTTTAGGCGAAAGCCATAGATTTAAGAAAATAGGTATTTTTTCCAAATTTCTTGAAAACGTGATATAACTGAATTTAATCATTTTTGATGTGTGGTCTAACACTATAATATAACGTTTTCTAGTGGGATAGCGACCGATCTGACTAAAATGTGGTTGTCGGACTTGCATTGTCTTCAACATTGTTTACAACCTTCAAACAATCGTTGGAAAACCGGTACGCAGTCGGTATTTGTGACAAAACCAAAGCCTACGAGAAAATTATGATCAAACTTGCCAAGGAGGAAGCCCACTCTTCATTTTTACTACAAGCACGAGACAGCAACGTCAATCCTATTGGTTTCAGATTGAAATCACCAATACCAGGTAATAGAAGATGCCGTATTCAGGACAACGCTAGTAGCGCACTACGAAGAACACAAATAAATTATCACCGATGGCGAAAAGCCCTTCTTCTGGATGAAGCTACACAATGCTACGAAGAAATCAAAGCCGAAACTTTGCCAGATGATCATGAGCCAATTTTCCATAAAATAGGTAACATATGAAAGAAAATATGGCGAAGAAATACCGAAATAAACTAGAATGACTAAAATCACATTAACAACCGACTCTATCTGAAACAACTTTAAGAAAAACAATCATAAACTTATCTTCATGAATATTTTCAACAGCAGAAGAACAACTACTAAGCAAGGGGCTTAATTTTGCAGTAACACCCAAAAAACATGCCTGCTTTAGACATCATAAGCTCTGTAGAATCTATATAAGTCGACGAAAACCATCCCGACGAGTTTAGTTGGAAAATAAAATCAACTCTGGAAAACCAGAAAAATCCAGTTCAAAATATCTCCAAGCTAGAAGCATCTGCCTTAAAAGAACTTCGTAAGGATGAATTCATAAAGATTTTACCAGCGGGCAAGGAAAATGCAACGGTGATAATGAACATCGTAACGTACGACCAAAAAATCGGAGATATCCTGGAAAAAGGAAAATATAGACATTTAGCTCGTGACCCCACTAAATCCATAGAGTCAAAAATCTATAGAACATTAAGGAAATACCAAGATCATATCCCTGACAACCTATGATCGGCGCTCACACCACACTACAGTAAGCCACCACATCTTCACGAACTACCAAAAATTCATAAAACGAACATTCCCTTGAGAAGTTCCCCAACAAATACCCTGGCGAGGTTTCTTTTAAAAATGATACAATCTTTAGAAGGTAAGACAAACACATATGTTAAAAATTCTACACATTTCGTGAACATTATTAGTAGCATCAGTCTTGAGCCAGACTACAGACTAATAAGTTTTGATGTGGAAAGTCTGTATACTAATGGACCATTAGGAGAATCACTAGATACAATCAAAATCAGACCTTCAAATGACACTACTTTATCAGATCGAACCACGTTACTACTGGACGGGGTGATGGACCTTTTGGAGTGTTGGTTGCCTAGTGCTTACTTTCAAGTAAAGGACAAGTTCTCCGCTCAGGATGATGGGCTTCTGATGGGTTCTCCCCTCTCTTCATCCGTCGTCAATATATATATATATATATATATATATATATATATATATATATATATATATATATATATATATATATATATATATATATGGAAAAGTTTGAAACTCATGCTATCGAAACGGCAACACTAAAACCGAAAGTCTGGTTGAGATATGTCGATGATATTTCATCATATGGAAGGGAAATGATCAAGAACTTAATGATTTCTTGAAACATCTAAATACCATTTGACCCACAATTAAGTTTACCATGGAAAAAGAGGTAAATGATCAATTGCCCTTCCTAGATGTCATGGTGAACCGTTCAAATGAAATTATTAAAACTTCAGTATCATTAAACCAACACATACTGAAAAAAATCTTAATCATAATTTTATTCAGTCTGTTGTAACAAAACGGGGAATCATACGTAACCTCTATAATCACGCTAGATTTATATGCAATAATGCCGATTCATGGAAAAAAAAGGTAGCAAATATTAACTCCGATTTACAACAGAATTGTTATCTTTCAGAACTAATTGACGATGTTATAAATAACTTTAGAACAACGAACACTGGACAGCAAAAAACACATTCCTTTTCCACAATTCCGTACATTAAGAGAACTTCGGAGAAAATAAGACGAATTGCCAGTAATTGTAATATAAAGACAGCCCTTAAATCAGGAAATACACTTAGAGCTCATTAAAAAAAAAAAAAAAAACTAAAACTACCGATACGAAAGAATCTGTTTACAAAGTTCCATGTGAGTGTGATGAAATGTATATTGGAGAAACCAAACGACCACTAGAAGTTAGAATTAGGGAACATAAAATTCATATAAAAAAGGGGAAACGTCGAGATCAGGTATTACAGAACACGTCTGGGATAAACAACACCATATAAAATGGTCTGAGGCTGCGGCAATATATATGGAACCCAACATGAAAAAAAGAAAATTTATAGAACACTTTACATTAGAAACAATAATGGAATCTTCAGTAAACCGAGTGTTAGGATACCTAATCTTTGGCAACTACTAATTTGTAACATAAAATCATTGAGGTGTGTACAGTGAAGCGAAACTTTGCGCTTCAATGGACATAGTCCCTATATAAGCTCGTTGTCTTAAAACAAAACATTCAGTTCAGTTCACCCTCTATGAGGTTTTTCCTTATGACATTTAAGCTTGTTTGGTTTCATATTAGCTGCTGCTAAATTTTTTTAAATTAGTAATACAGAAGGCCCTTTCTTCGTCATTTACTTCAGTTCTGGTAGACCCAATTCAGTATGTTTTCTTAATTTAACCTTGGAAATGATGCTACTCGATGCACTTGTTGATGCTTCGCAATCACGCGATGCTGGTTTGTGCCCATATAAAAATTTATTTATTATAATATGCTTAAAAACAAATAGTTCTAACTACATGTATTCGAAAAGACTGAAATACAGCATCTGCGCAACTTAATTTATACCCACAAGTTCATCAGTGGTAAATTCGAAACTAATTGAAACTTTTCGTGAAAAGGAAGAAGAAAGTGTTGCCATACGTTAAATAATTTTACCACTTATAGAGCGATATTGTCACGCCCAGTTTTGAGGTGTGACTAGAGACGTAGCATTTAGAAATTGAGTCTTCAGAGATTACACTCAAAATAGACTCTTTACTTCGGATTATATATAAAAAAATTGTTTAATTAAAAATAAGCGACATTAACATTTTGGACTGTATATCATTATGACTAAATTTTTAACTTACATTAATATTATCTTCATCTTGGCACTCTTGACGGGGGTTGTCACTAGAGTTTTACTATTTGTCGACCTACTTTGGACTGGGACACGTTTGGAATTTTCGTATCACTAATCTTATGGGCAATTAACTAACTCACAATAGACCGACTGCTCTGCATCGGATCAACTGACCCTTAAACTGATTGCACCGATTGAACCTATCCCAAGCATGTCCATCCTTTTTATCCTGTTTTGTTTTTTTCATCAAGTCAACGAATCGCCTTCTTACAACCTCGGTTCATCATGATCCAGAATGCGACCTTACTGACTTGGTGAATTTGCACGACCAGTAAATAAACATAACATTACATAATTAAAAGGTTATAAAATTATAAAAGGTAACGCGATTGTTATTGTTTAAATTTAACATAAAAGATTAGTAAAATTGGAAAATGCCAATTTATGAAAAATTATGTTTTTATGTTTTTCCCTATGTGACACATCCCCCGGTCTTAGAGAGCTGGACCCCAGCGATGAATAGAAAGAAAGTAGAAATTGTAAAAAAAATATGATTTAAAATTGAATAGAAACAAAAAATTCTACTCTTTTCGTAATTCATGACTCTCTGTTTACTAAACTAGGAAAAAACGAACTTAATTATACAAAAAAAGTTTTTTAAAAGTTTTTTAAATCTTCGAACCACTGCACTAAATCGCTTTTTTAAGAGTCTGTCTGAAGGATGTTGTCGTGTCGCCTTGTCCGGTGAGTCGAAAGAGTGGATACCATTTACGCTGATGTTGTAGTATTTCTTACTCCTACCGTTGGCTAAAATCGGCATCGCATCGAATGACTCTTGACTTATATAAGCTCCTACGTTGACCGGCCTTACCTACAGTGCACTCCATTCTCTGCCAAATTTCAGTAGCTAAGAGAGTGAGATTACATGTAACATGTTACTCCTGTCATAACTTTACTTATTCTGTTGACTTCTGGTGTGGTAGTAGAAGACACTGTAGCTGTAAGACATGAGTGTTCATGGATGTGTAGGCATAGATGAAGTCGCAGCGGGCTCTGCCAACTGCGCTGGTATAGAGCTGCGTGCGTCATTAGAACTCGTGAACCATTTATTGGACTCGACATGCCTCCAGTTTGCCTGATACGTGCAGACAGTGGTGGTGAGATTATATATCATCATAATATGTTTGTCTTGTATCCAAATTTCTATACTAAATCACAATTATTAATACATTTTTCTAATAGGAAGATTTTTAGCTGTTTACATGGTATCTTTATGATATGAATGGTTGCAATAAAAATGAATGATAATTTAATTTAAGCATTGTTTTCAGATCAAAAAGGCAAAGGATTTTAAATGTCGAGATGCTTACATTGTTATATTACCTATGTTGGGCAGCTAAGGTGAAACATCACTAAGTAAAAATCTAGTTTATAAAGAAAAAATATACATTAGTGGTTCAAAGGGACCTTTTTTGATTTTTACATAATGGGGTATTTTTTATACCAGTTTAAATTATCTGCGTAGGATTTTGAGATGCACTTGAAAAGCCGTCTATCGGTTGTATGCCCCTATCTCCTACCTACGCCATAAAAAAATGTATCATTTTTAGATACGTATTACATGGTACTATATATAAGTACCTAATTTATTATTACATATATTTACGTATTATTAACGTATTCAATATTTACTATACAACAAATATTTTGTATGCATTTACATATGGATACCTTATTTTGCTACTGTCTTAGGACTCTAGACTTTATGTGATTTACAATGATATTTATCCAAAAACTTTTTTTTAAGGCACCGGAAGCTTTGGCTTAAATAACAAAGTAAAAATACACTCTAAAATATTACTAATTTTTGTAAGACAAGTTGGGCATACTATGTGTCTTAATTATAAAAAGGAGATAGTGATAGATGATTCTTACATCAAGTATCTCTAGTGCAACTTTATTTTGCACAATTTTATGTTAAATTTTCCGTTAACATTAGGACATTTCAATGTATTTTTTTTTTAATTTTATATTTAGTTATTGTTGTGACAAATACGTTGGTTACGTTTAAATTCGAAACAACAACATATTATTTCTATAGTACAGGGATGCCTGAAAAAAGAAGAAAAAATCTATTACGGAGAGGTCAAAATATTTAAAAAATTCTATGATAAGAATGGCTGTCAGAGGTTTCTTGTTTCTTCCCCTAGTCCTAAAATCCGGGATTAGTTACCCTTGTATAAATTAATGGACTGGTTACGTTGTGTGTGACTTCCAGACTGCCTTGGCTTTGACTTCTATGCTATGTAGACTGAATTATGAAATGCTTAATTTTCCATGTAATAAAATTGCAAATAGAGGAAATCTATATAAAACAAGAAGAAAAAAGATTATTAACTTTAGTTTCAATATATAAATATTCTAAAATTTTATACCGTGATTATTTATGCAGTCTTCCTGCTTATGAAACTTATGTTTATATTTTTTCTATTATTATTAAACAAATAAATGTGATGATATGTGAAACTGTATACTACAGGTGGTACTTACTATAAATATATTTACATAACCATTTGTTTTGTTTTTTCAATATTTAAATTCATTTTTATTACACAATACAACCTTATTTAGATTTATGTTACAGCAATTCCCAATTTTTCAGATTTTTCAATTTTTGTCAATCATTGTCACGCCCAGTGTTGAGGTGTGACTAGGGACATAGCATTTAGGAATCTAATCTTCATAGATTACACTCAAAATAAACTTTTTACTTCGGATTTATGTAAAAAAATAGTTTAATTAAAAATAAGCGACATTAACATTTTGGACTGTACATCATAATGACTAAATTTTTAACTTACATTAAGATTATCTTCATCTTGGCATTCTTGCCGGGGGTTGTCACTAGAGTTTTACTGTTTGTCGATCTGCTCTGGACTGGGACACGCTTGGGATTTTCGCATCACTAATCTTCTGGGCAATTAACTAACTCACAATAGACTGGCTGCTCTGCATCGGATCAACTGACCCTTAAACTGTTTGTACCGATTGAACCAATCCCAAGCATGTCCGTCCTTTTTATCCTGTTTTGTTTTTTTCATCAAGTCAACGAATCGCCTTCTTACAACCTCGGTTCATCATGACCCGGAAAGCGACCTTGCTGACTTGGTGAGTTTGCACGATCGACTACCAGTAAATAAACATAACATTTCATAATTAAAAGGTTATAAAATTATAAAAGGTAATGCGATTGTTATTGTTTAAATTTAAAATAAAAGATTAGTAAAATGAAATGGCAATTTATGAAATATTATATTTTTATGTTTTTCCCTATGTGACATAATCGAACTTGCGATTGTGAGTATCAAAAACAGGTATAAAATAAATTAAATAAATTCGATGAGATCTCTAAAACAGCACAAAAAGTGAATCGTAATATTAAAAGGTAAAAAAATGCTGTAATAACTTCTTTCATCACTTGAGTTCCTAGTTATGACAAATATATTTGTAAATTTATTCAATTATTCAGAAAATGAATAATAATATTTTATATCTCGATTCACCAGAAATAAACATGATTGACTATTTATTAAATTTACTGTATATTTACGAGATTTTCTCGTAGACTCGGTGGCGATACGAAGTCGGCAAATTGTGTATTATATTCGATTTGCCATTTTATTGCGTTGGATCTCAAATCTCGCTCTTTATACTACAGTGGCGTGTGGGTTAAACCTTCAACACGCTCTATCCGTGTTTACTGTTGTTTTTGGGCCAATTTTCACGAATGGCAAATGAAGTTTTTCCACGAACTCTTTTAGGAAATAAAGAGGAGACCTTTATAACGTGAAATATATTATTCTAGAACCCAAAAAAGTGAACACTTATTTTACCGGTTTGCGAAAAAATAATTTTCAATGAAGATATTGAGATTTTAAAATTGAGCTTAGAGCTTCTGCCGTACAGAAAAATTATTTTTTTTATTTAAAATTGTATATTTATGTATGACTGATCGACATAATTCAGTTTTCTCTTTTGATTAAGGTCACGTGATTCATGAACTTTCAGAAAACAATTTGAAAATTGAAAAATTTTCAAATTTGAGATAATGGCGGTCGTTTTTCAAAAAAAAACAAACGCTATTTCCTCAAAAACTACATTTTTTTCATAATTTTTTTTTGTAAATAGATTATATAAAAACATTACAAAAATGACAATTATATAATGAAGCATATAACACTCAACCGTAAAAAAAAATTGATGCTGGTAGCTGTTACTATGTGGCAGTTAATCATCTTCGGGAAATGTTTAAAAAGGAACTACTATATTTTATACCACTAAATTTATTAAGGAAACAGTGACTGCAGTTTCAACTCACAGAGTCATTTTCAAACTGAATTACAAATGTAGACTAAGTATTCAACTCAGAAACATGAGAAAATTTAACAATAAATAAAAACTACCTGAGAAATTACATTATTACAAAGGGGAGGTACTAAATTTTGGGAACTAATTATTATTTGGCGACAACAAATAACGGGGAAAACCCAAGTTCTGTCTGGTCATTAAGCAAATTTGCATTTTTATTTTTACTATGTTTTTATATTTCTAACGATTCAAGAATATTAAACTTTTGGCCCTTTGTTGAATAATGTAATATGTCAGTGTTGCTTAAATTAGGAAAACTGTGGCTGTGTTCTAAGCAATGGTTGGCAAAGCTCGAGTCGGTTTTTTGTGGTCTATATGATCGGTGGTGTTCTGAAAAGCGAGTTTTAAAGCTTCTACCACTTTGTTCAATATACAAGCTATCACACTCTGAACATTTTAACTTATAAAGTCCTGATGTATCAAATTTATTAATTTTATCTTTAGCATTGTAAAGGATAGTGGATAGATTGTGTTGAGATTTAAAGGCTACTTTTATGTTATGTTTGGAAAGAGTATTAGCTATGTTTTCTGATAGGGTACCACAGTGTGACAAAGATATATCAGATGAACTATCTTTATCATTTTTTATTTTGGGATATATTAAATTAAAAGCTAGTTGTTTTTTAGTTATTAATTTCTTTATGGTTTATTAGGAGAAATTGTTTGATATTGCAATTCTTTCAATGATATTTAGTTCCTCTTGAAGATCTTCTTCAGAGAGAGACAAAGAAAATGCTCTATATATCATTGAATTGTATGCAGCTATTTTGTGTTGTAAGTTGTGAAAAGAGTCATTAGATATAGTATTACCTGTAAACGTTGATTTTCTAAAATTTTAAAATTACACTGATTATTGAGGTGAGATATGGTGAGATCAAGAAAACTTATTTTATGGTTATTTTCAGTTTCCAGAGTAAATTGAATTTTTGGATGGCAATTATTAATGTATTGTAACAATTTCTGAAGCTGTCTAGTAGTGCCTTCAAAACATGCTAGAACATCATCCACATATCTGTAACAAAATTGAACATAGTTTTTGCTTAAAGGGGAGTTAAGAATTTTGTTTTCTATGTTTGATATGAAAATGTCTGCTAGAAGAGGACTAAGAGGAGAACCCATTGGTAGGCCTGAATTTTGTAAATAACAGCTATTTTTTCAGAATTCGATAAAAAAAAATCAATATGAACCCACAAGTCGCAAAACTGTATGGCCTTATAAAAAATCACAAACCAGGAAATCCCATTCGCCCAGTCGTTTCATACATAAATAGCTCCACGAGAGAACTCAGTATGAAACTAAATTCATTCTTCAAACAAATAAGCAACTTTAAACCAAGTCACAGTTTAAATAATTCAGTAGATCTCGTTCAAAAACTAAAAAAAATAAAAACCCCAGATAACTCCATACTAGTCTCTTTTGACATAAAAAGCATGTTTTCTAATATTCCAACAGATGAATGTTTTATAGTTATCCAAGAAATCTTACAGGAACGAAATATAAATCCAATAGTTACTAATGAAATCTTGTCCTCCTTTGAACTTTGCCTATCACAAATCTATTTCCAGTTTAATAACAAATTTTATTTACAAAATTCAGGCCTACCAAAGGGTTCTCCTCTTAGCCCTCTCCTAGCAGACATTTTCATGTCAAACATAGAAAACAAAATTCTTAATTCCCCTTTAAGCAAAAACCATGTTCAATTTTGGTACAGATATGTGGATGATTTTCTAGCATGTTTTAAAGGCACTACTAGACAGCTTCAAAAATTCTTACAATACATTAATAATTGCCATCCAAAAATTTAATTTACTCTGGAAACTGAAAATAACCATAAAATAAATTTTCTTTATCTCACCATATCTCACCTCAATAATCAGTGTAATTTTAAAATTTTATGAAAACCAACGTAAGGCAATACTATATCTAATGACTCTTTTCACCCCTTACAACACAAAATGGCTGCATACAATTCAATGATACATAAAGCATTCTCTTTGCCTCTCTCTGAAGAAGATCTTCAAGAGGAACTAAGTATCATTGAATGGATTGCAGTATCAGACAATTTCTCCCAACAAACCATAAAGAAATTAATAACTAAAAAACAAAAACAACTAGCTTTTAATTCAATATATCCTAAAATAAAAATGATAAAGATAGTTCATCTTATATATCTTTGTCATACTTTGGTGCCCTATCAGAAAACATAGCTAATACTCTTTCCAAACATAACATAAAAGTAGCCTTTAAATCTCAACACAATCTGTCCACTATGTTTTACAATGCTAAAGAAAAAGTTAATAAATTTGATAAATCAGGAGTTTATAAGTTAAAATGTTCAGAGTGTGATAGCTTGTATATTGGACAAAGTGGTAGAAGCTTTAAAACTCGCTTTTCAGAACACCACCATATGATCGGTGACTACAAAAAACAGACTCGAGCTTTGCCAACCATTGCTTAGAACACAACCACAGTTTTCCTAATTTAAGCAACACTGACATATTACATTATTCAACAAAGGGCCAAAAGTTAAATATTTTTTAAAAAATATATAAACATAGTAAAAATAAAAATGTGAATTTGCTTAATGAGCAGACAGAACTTGGGTTTTCCCCGTTATTTGTTGTCGCCAAATAATAATTAGTTCCCAAAATTTAGTACCTCCCTTTTGTAATAATGTAATTTCTCAGGTAATTTTTATTTATTGTTAAATTTTCTCATGTTTCTGTATTGAATACTTAGTCTACTTTTATAATTCAGTTTGAAAATGACTCTGTGCGTTGAAACTGCAGTCACTGTTTTCTTAATAAATTTAGTGGTATAAAACATAGTAGTTCCTTTTTAAATATTTCCCGAAGTAAAATAATTATTTATTTTGATTCGAGAAACGGCCGTCATTTTGTTAATTTTAAAAATTTTTCAGCTTTCAAATTTTATGACTTGTGAATAAAACAATGGCTGTGTTCCTCTTAACTGAAAAACACTAATCTCAACTTTAAAATCACGATACCTTCGTTAAAAATGATTTTTTCGCAAAACTGCAAAATTCATGTACACTATTTTGGATTATAGAATAATATATTTCACAGGGAAACCTTTTTTTTCGAAAAAATCTCATTGCATAGTTTGAAATGGAATCGATATTTTTTTCCTTTTGGAGTCCATGTTATATTAACGGTTTTGATTTACCGAATTTTAATTAATTTTTTCCAAGAGTCTCTTTCAACTACCTTTCGCAATTTTACCTATTTTTCGATTTTAGCTAGACATAAACGCACCATGCTATTATTCCATTTTTCTGTACTCATCTGTGAGAATATTTACGCGATTACCGAGTTTATTGGATTAATTTTATCCTTCAAGAAACGTGGAAGTTCGTTTCCGTCGGGAGTAATTTATCTTAAGAATTTTCGGATTATCAATTATTTGCGTAAAACCTAAGTTTTATTACAAATTAGGGGTTGTTGGTGAAGTTCCGCCAAACCTCCCGACGACGAGAGAATGAAAACTCTAACCGCCTCACCTTTCTTCTTACTCACCGGGATGGAACGGAATGAGTAAAGCTCAGAGTTGACGAAGATTAATTAAATTTTAATTTTGCTTGGGAACACTTCTAGGGAATGAATTATTTAGGAAAACGTTATCAAGTAACATTCATCCTTGACTCTGATTTTCGCAAGTCAATTTCGGGATTATTTTACTCTCCACTGTTACGTTTGGGTTTATTTTTCAAGATCGGGTTTTTCATAACTTTATAGCTAACACGAAGCTAATTATTAATCGCAATGTCAATATTGGATTATCTCCACTTTGTCAGGTTCTGGAAATTATTTTTAAGTCAGGTCGCGTAGGCTAAATAACTCGTACGCGCTGCTAACCTTGCCTTTTTATCGACGGCATCAATTTCAGGAATTAAGACACGTGCACGATCTTTATTTTCTGTAGAATGTTATGTTGTTAAAGACAACCTACTTTAAGAACCACGAGCTGCCTGAAAAAGAGAACAGTCAACTTGGCCCCCGAGAGCTAAGCTCAATAGGAATAAAATTTTTATAAAAAAATTGAACCGACTTCTAAAAGTGCGCTCAAAAGTGAAAAACTACTATAAATTTTTATATGAAATGAAATTTTTGAAGTCGGCGCCAAACTAATACCTGACAAAATGTGATTCGCATAAACAGATTGAAAATACTTTATTTGTAATTACTTTCTTACCATAATTTGTATATATTAGTAGTTATTTTAGTTATACCGAAAAATGTAAAATTTTTAGTCCCCCATATTACATCTTATCAACCTAATAGTTGTAAGGAATTAACTTCATATTCCTAATACACTACTTCCCAACCCCCTAATACCAAATCTGAAAAAATTTTCAACCCACCATATTAGATCCGCCATATTGAATTTCAAAAATATAATTTTAACGTGTTAATCTAATCTAAATGTAAACCCTTCAAAGCCCCCTAATACCAATTTTAGATGAAATCCAGGAATTTAAAATTTCTAAACGGTCATATTGCATCTGACATATTAGATTTTCTTAAAATAATTTTATATTCGCTATTTACATCCTCAAAAACGATTCAGTTCCACATTTGAACAAAATCGAAAAATGTAAAATTTTTAGTCAGCTATATTGCGTTCGCCATATTGAATCCAGAAAAATACTATTAAATTCATAATTTACACCCTCAAGAATCCTTTATATCAGTTTTGGAGAAAGTCGAAAAATGTAAGACTTTTAGGAGACCACGTTGAATCCGCCAGATTCAGTTTTTCAAAAAATATTTTAAGTTCGTAATTAACACTAATAAAACTCTTTCATACCAATTTTGGAGAAAATCAGAAAAAATTGATATTTTCGTCCGCCATATTGGATCCGCCATATTGAATTTTTTCAAAATTATTTTAGATTCGTCATGTGCGACCCCAAAAACTCCCCCGTACCAATTTTGGAGAAAATCGGACAAAATCGATTTTTTT
This sequence comes from Diaprepes abbreviatus, assembly GCA_034092305.1. Taxonomy (NCBI): domain Eukaryota; kingdom Metazoa; phylum Arthropoda; class Insecta; order Coleoptera; family Curculionidae; genus Diaprepes; species Diaprepes abbreviatus. The sequence continues at coordinate 268,402 of JASJET010000193.1, read as the reverse complement.
GACCGCCATATTGAATCCGCCATATTGAATTTTTTAAAAATGTTTTGAATTCGTTATGTGCAACCTCGAAAACTCTCCCATACCAATTTTGAAGAAAATCAGACAAAATTAAAATTTTTTGTCCGCCATATTGGATCTGCCATTTTGAATTTTTTAAAAATAATTTCAGATTCGTTGGGTACAACCCTAAAGATTCCTCCGTACCAATTTTGGAGAAAATCGGACAAAATTAATTTTTTTTGCCGCCATATTGTAAACGCCATCTTGGATTTTACTGCACCAATTTCATTTAAAAAAATATTAGATCACCGCAGCAACTTTCTGAATATAATTTAAAAAATTTCATTCAAATCGGTGCAGCAGTTCCGGAGTAATCGGTGTACATACATAAAAATATGCATAGTCGACGAATTGAGAACCTCCTTCTTTTAGAAGTCGGTTAAAAAGTGTGGTGACGTAGCTCTCTGAATTTGGGGAAGCACCGAATCAAATTGCCGCCACCGCGCTGTTTAATGTCTGGATTTTTCCATTTTGGCATTTTAAAATTGTAGTTTTAGCATTGTACGCCGTATTATTTAGATTATTTTATATATTAAGGGAGTAACTTAAGCCAGTATTCAAATATATATATATATATATATATATATATATATATATATATATATATATATATATATATATATATATATATATAGATATATATATATATATATATATATATATATATATATATATATATATATATATATATATATATATATATATACATATATTAGACAGAGTAGTGCGGGTCTGGAAAATCACGACTCTCTCGTCCTCATTTGTAACTCACCAGGCCATTGCTTCTGGTACATCAATGGACAATCACGTCCTCTCTTCTATTCTCACCCATAAAACAGAAGATTAAAAACGACTATAAGGTCTCGATGGATCACTCATTAAGACAAGGGTAACACCCACTAACAATGTTGAATAACACAACCATGTGATGGCGTGACGGTAAAATAAAAAATTTTCTGCGTGGTGTTATTGAGTGGTCCTTCTGTTTCTTGACTTGAGAATAGCAGATAGGATATGACTGAGAATTGATGGATTGTATCGGATGCAATAGCTTGATGAGTCTCAAATGAGGACGAAACAGCACTGTCGTCATTTTTCAGTCCCGAAACTTCTCCATTGTCTTAAAGTTCTCAGCACTTTTTAATATGAAAGTAATATTTACTAACAACTCATGTTTATACAGCCGAGATTTTTCTATTCTATTTTCAAACTATAAAGATGATAACTTATTTCTGTTTTATGTTTGTTGACTTAAAAACTCCCCAGCACTTTCAAAGGGTATGATTGGCAACGTTGCCAAATGATGCGACCACTATCATCTGGGTAGGTTGCTTCATGTATCGAGTTTTATATATAGCTATTTTTATTTTGCCCTCACGCCATCACATGGCGATTTTATACAACATTGCTAGTGGGTGTTGCTCTTCTGTAATTGAGTGTCGCTGTAGTGTCTTTCCTTTAGAATATTAGATAAGGCGAGACTGCGAATTGATTGATTGCACCGGATGTAATAACCTGATAGTCTCAGAGTCTCAAATAGGGACAAAACAGCGCTACCATCATTTTCCAGACCTAGAGCTTCTCCATTGTCTTGCTGTTCTTCTAACTTTTTGATACGAGAGTAATGTTTGCTAATAATCCATAACGGCATAGTTGATAATTTACTACTTTATTTTAAAATTATAATAAATGCAATTGTTATAACGCAAAGGAAATTTTATTATTCGACCTACTGTCCACGTCTGTAAAGTTTCATTAAAATCGGTTCAGGCGTTTAGAAGATTAGTTCGTAGTCAGACATACAGACAAAAATAAAGTAGCCTATACTTGTCCTGACAGTCGTCTTCATATATGTGTATCACCTATATATGATGTATCTTAAACCTTTTGTTAATATTTTTCTGTAATATTTTCTTAGGTATAGATTTATCAAAAGACAACAATTTTTTTGACGTTTCAAACCGTTATAAAAATTGTCGTCTTTTGATTTGTAGAAGCTCACTATATAGAGCGAAACGTCGGAAAGATTGTCGTCTTTTGATTTTCAATATATATATATATATATATATATATATATATATATATATATATATATATATATATATATTATTAATAACTTTATTCGAAATTTGACTTTGGCATCAATTTCTGCTTCAATCGGGATGAAAATTAACTAAAAAAATAGTAGTCACGTAATTAGCATTATCTGTCAAATTTTAATCTTCTTCAAAAAAAAATTTGGGTATAAGATAATTTAGATTTTTTGCCAATTTTTCATAAATTGCGTCACTGTTGCAAAATAAGACTAAACGCAATTTACATAAAATTTCTTAGTTTTGACAATGCTTCATCCCAGACATATTTTGTTTAAAGTATAGCCATATTAAATGTGCGTTTCTCTACAATATTCAAATTGGGCTATTAAAATTTGGTCACGTGTGATGCAAAGTTTATTTGTTTTTAGCCTTGTATAAGACAACTTCATAAAATAACTATTTTTGAAAACGTAGTTTGTGTTTAAAAGTAATGCATATTATAATTAAGACAAACAAGTACACAGTGTCAACAGTAAAGTCTGCACTAGGTGGAAAATAAATTTTTATTTAACTTTCCGTAAAGTTTATCTACTTTAAATGATTTAATTTAAAACTCCATTATTAAACTTTGTTATGAAGCTATGTTATTAAAAAAGTTAAAATAGTTTTTTGTCGTTTAAGTGCAGTTTCCGATAAATTAATTAGTATTGTACCTTACGATGATGCATCAAAAACAAGTTGGCCGTAAAACAAATGAAAAAAAAAATCATCAAGCCCTTGCTTTAAGAATGACAGTCAATCGCTTTCTGTTTCTCATAGTGTCTTTTAATTAAAACTGCATATTAAATAAAAAAATGTTAACTTTACAAGAAAAAATTTAAATTATATTAATATGTGGTGAAAACACAAGTCATCATCATGTAGCAGCCAACATTTTTAATGGGGCATCCAGCCAAAAATGTGCAACAATCTAGTGTGTAGCATTATGGCAAAACTTAGATCAACTGGATTGGTGGATATTTCATTGATAAAACCTCACAATTCTATAAATAATAGTGAATATGTCCACTTAAATGTGTGCCTTCATGTTGTGGAACATGGTCAGACTAGTATTAGTCTCTTGCAGAAGTAACGTTCAAAGAGATAGTGTAAGGAAGGTTTTGCACAAAAATAAATTTTAACCTTATAAAACGAAATTTATAAAGAAACTAGATTTTGACATAAGTTTGGGATTCTGTTTCTCAATAAGAACTCTCTACTCACAGTATGAAGCGCACTTGTTAAGTCAAACATTAAACACATCACATACTTGCCCCTGCCGAGCTCTGTATATACAAAATTAAGTAAATCATGGCATGCTGTCTCGATGGATTTGTTCTGTTTGAAACCATCTTGGCGAGGAGTAAAATTTGGAAGGAAATCGGAACCTAAGGAGCGTTTGTTCTTTAACAAATTAATAGTCGATACTATCCTTTCCTGAACACCGCAAAGACTACATTGTTTGAGGAATTGATTCTATAGTTGTTGCTGGTAAGGACATGCTGCGACCATAAGCCTCAAACAACATCAATTTGGTAACAGAGCTGAAATATTCAGCGAAGTGGTTAGAAACCTCCTGAGGGACATCGCTTATATCATTGGTGAAGCGCAAAGCGATGTTATGGTTTGTTACCCTTTTAAGATTTTGGTCAATGCAATTCCATATTTCTTTCGTTTTGTTAGTTGCATAATTTATTTTGACTCTATGGTAAGTTTTTTTCGCATTTTTTATACTCCGCCTATAATCATTTTTTTTTACGATAAAGCATCCTATGTCCGGTACTGACTATATATCTTTGTAAGAAATAAAGATCATCCAGTTTCTATCCTTGTCTTACCAAAAAAGGACCACTCATTGGTTTTTATCATCGATTTTTTGGAACTTCGTCTCACTCCCGACGGACAACTCAAATCCAAGTAAAGGCCCATAGTAGATGAAAACTCAGACTAGGCAACATCTCTGCTAGGAAGTTCCAATATAAAAGACCAATCAACATGCGCTAAAAGATCTGAAAATTGTGATAAGTTAGCCGGGCTTAAATTTCTGCCCACCCTATCTTTCACTCCGCGATGATTGGTTACATCAAGATCATAAGAAACACTAATTATATGAGCGAAGTGGTCCGACAAGTAAGGATTTATTGACTTGCATTTATAATTAAACCTTGGCAGGTTGATGCAGATATAATCAATGACACTTACTCACAGGTTACCAAATCGATTTAATGCAATTCTAATTGGTAAGTATGTAGTTATTTCCAGATTAAAAGAATTAAGAATATCACACAGAATTGCTTTTTTGCTTTTATCCTCAGAATAGTCTATATTTAAATCACCAGAGACAATTACATACTGTGAATATCCTAACAGTAACTCTATCAGAGAATAATTCGACATCACCTGCTAGTGGTATGTATACACAAAGAATAGACAGTTTGTCAGAAATCAACAAACCACACATTTCCACGCAGCATTCTACAGATAAGTCATTTAGCCATTTTATGGGTTTTAGGCTTCCCAGAGTGCCTCTCTTAACAAAAATTACACACCCACCATGGAAAAAAAACAAAATCATGCTACAGTGGATTCGATGACATGATGGCGCCTATGAAAATAAAAGAGTCGATGAACTAGAAAGAAAAACCTCATCAACTCAAAACATTGGTCTCTTGAAATGCCAAGATACACGGCACTGGAACCGTTAAACAATGGATCAGAAAATAATGTACAAATTGCTGGTCAATCGGACAAGAATTGAACAACATCAAGCTTTTTATAAGAAATCCTGCCCCAAAAGTTTCCAGAAAATGGAATAGCCAGTATTAACCAACCAATGGTTGCTCTAATGGCGGAGACATGGCTGTCAAAGTTCTGCACCAAATAAATCATTAGGAAGGAAAAGAGCAAATTTTCAGGTCAGTAAATTTAGATTCTACCGAGATTCACAATCGTTCCTTAACTGAGCTGTAGAAATTGGCTTAAGAAGCCAAGCTAAAAGAGTGGGTTTAAGTGAGCATATAAGGCCGTTATAATTGGCCTATTCGGGCTATAATAGGATGGACCTGTACGAAGACAAAAAGGTGGCTTAGCTAGGGCATATTTTAAAGTTATTAATTTTGTTATTCGGTAAAAAGTGGTTGAACTTAACACAAAAACTTTAAATTTAGCCGCAGTTTTCAACGTTATCTACTCTGTAAGCAAATTTACTTATGTACATAAGCAATGTAGCTCTTTTCCATTAAAACTTTTTCCTCGAATTCCATTACCATCGTTTACTTTAAAATTTAAAACTAACAAAATACATCTAGCAATAAATATTTATTTAGTCTAGCGCTATCTAGCGAGCCGTCATATGAACCGGAGCGCGATATAAAATATTGGCAAAGGAAAGGAGAACAAACAACCTGAAGTAAAAAGGAATGATTAAGAGAGATTTTGTTCTTACGCTTGAAAAATATGTGGCGGAAGAGTATGATGTATTATTGATATTAAAATTGCATTCTTTAGATGCACTTGGAATGGTTTTTTGTTACTAAATTTAATTTATATTCAGGATAAAATCCTATGAATTTCGGAAATTGTTATTTTGTAATGAACTTAAATAACAGCTAGATATTCAAGGCGTTATTAAATTTATATAGAATTCTTATATTCTAACCATTAGTTGAAATAATTAATAATACATGTTAATTTGAGTGAGATATTACTTTTCACCACTAAAAAGACCAAGAGAAGTTACAAACCTTGCTACAGAAGCCACTTCATGGACGGCATCCAAATGGGGTTAATCAGGACAATGTCGACAACTCAGCGTCGAACTACTGGTTGATATCAGGGCAGATGTTTCCGGAAATGGAGAGCTTCTTGTTAGCTATCCAAGACCAGGCTATTCCGATGAAGAACTATCGGAAGTTCATGATTAGAGATTCCTTAATAGAAAATGACCAATACAGATATGGCTGTCGAACATCAGAGACAATCCAGCATATAACTGGAGGATGCCAAGCGTTTGCCGCAACCGAGTATAAGGAAAGACACGACAAAGCTGCTTGGATACTCCACCAAGACTTAGCAGAAAAGTTAAACCTATTACAGGTAGGAAAAGTGCCTTATTTCAAATACAATCCGGAGCCAATTCTTGAGAACAACCAGTTGAAATTATATTAGGACCAAACGGTTCTGACGGATCAGAGAGTGGCTCATAATAGACTAGATATTATATTAATAGATAAGATTTCTAGGCAAACTACACTAATCGACATTACTGTACCGAAAAACAACAACCTGAAGCCAAAATACAACGAGGAGATCGCCAAATACGAGGAGTCCCATAACACTGTCAACAACTGGAGTGATACCAAAGAACCTCCTGCAGAACATCAAGGGACTGGGCCTTAGTGAGCATCTGTGTAAGCCGATGCAGAAAGCAATTCTCCTTGCAACCACGTGAACCGTCCGAAAGTTCGTTGGAAATACAGCAGATCACGTCACCTAGGACCCGATAACATGGAAGGGGTTCCCACAGAGCTTCATACTTTTGGTATCTTTGTATATCTGGTATGTATTAATATTCCCTGTAGGGAGTGCGAAGCCGTTTAGCTTGTAAATTTAATAATATGAGTAAGTACGAAAGTTGTTTGACTATTTATTATCCAAAAACAAAGCAAAATTACTATTTGGAACCGTTTGAGCTGTCTGGAATTTTATAAGAAATGCAGAAAACCATAATATCTCCTAGGATCCGACATCATGGAAATGGCCTCTACAGAACCATCAATATGCTATCTAAGTATATCAGAAATATGTGAATGTTCCCCTGGAGAAAGAGCAAGAGTTGTTTGGCTAAGTCAATAGGAGAATGTATTTTACTGCGAATAAACATAAACAACGAAAATATTTTTAAGGCGCTCAACAATTATACGCGCTCTGCTCTCAGTAACTCTTTTGAAATTGTGAAATGGGACAAGATGGACAAAGAATATCTGAAGAGGGAAGTCAAATCACTCATAACAAAAGCACATAAGTATCATCACGTAGTACTATTGAACGAACAATGCTACTAAATACCATGGAGAAAGAGGACTGATGGATACTGGCAAGCAAATGGAATATCAACCAGCAAACCTAGGCTCATACTTTCTCAGTCTTCTGTGCTTTACTGGGAAATATGCGAGACAGACGATCCAACACCGCTACATCTGAGAAACCACGAACTGAATTCTCATTGCCATCCTGAACAAAAGAGGCTTAAACCAGGCTAGAGAAGCCTCTTTATGGATAACACCCAAATGAGGTCAGCGAGGGAAATGTCGACAAATTAGCGTCGAACTACTGGTTGACTTCAGGGCACAACAATAACAATATTAAACAGAAATGGGCATAATATTATAAAAAAATAATTATAGTCATTATTAACTCTATAAGGTCATAAAATGATCACAGAAGGGTAAAAATAGTAAAAACATCTTTCAAAATAAAAAATATTTGCTCTGACAAGAGTTTGTCCCACCCCCAATCGATAACAGTTGCAGTTATGACAAAAATCATAAGAAGCAAAGTTGTAGTGCTCGAAGCGCCCTCGGCTCTCACTTCAGGAGTCGAGAAATTCGAAAAACAATTTTTGCGATTATTCGACTTCGCGCACCGTGATTTAAGAAAACATTAAATTTGGTGCATTCGAGACTTCAAGGAAGGGCTTAAAGCTTATCCAAAAAATTAGCGAGGTAAGTGTACCTGTCTCCTGAACTACCAGTTTTCATCGTGAGTTGGGTTGTTTCTTAAAAAGTGTTTTGTGAGTGGTTCATTTTGAAAACCTATCCAAATACTTTCCGAAATTGGCGAGTTCAATAAAAAATAATAGGGTTCCAACACTGACTTTCAGTTTGACTTTGAAGCTGCCTTTTAAGGTCATTTCAAAGTCTGGTTGTTTTTCCAAGTGGAAATGTCCATTTTGTATTGAAGAAATATCTACTCGTCTGAGAGTGCTCTGGAGGAATTTTGAAAATTGGATTTAAGATATTACAAAATCTGAGTATTTTTTCAGTTACGCCGAATAGACCTTTCGAAAAATATCAAAATAATGTATGACGATATCTAAGATTCTGCAATGTTCTGCAAATAACTTCGCGCTGGCAGATGTCCATATTTCATAAAAAATATCACCGTTTAAAATTTGATTTTAAAAAATTAGAAAACCGTAGCTGTGTGAAGCCAAAGCATATTAGACCACGGCTGATCTGTAAAATATCGGGGTTTCGTGGGTGTGAAATGGAACATGGAGATTTTTGCATGAGAGCCTTCAGAATAACCTGAATAACGATAAATTTGATATGCGTCATTTCAAAAAGTTGAGCAACATTGTTTTTATTAATAAAAATATAAAATTAACAAAAAAAAAACATCTTTTTTTCAACTTTTCCCTCGTGTAACTTTGAAAGTATTCATTTTAGAGGAAAGTTGAAAAGGAAAAAAAAGTTTCGCAATTAAATTTGTCAGAAGATAGAGTGAGTCGGAAGTCTCAAAATATATTTCCCTAATTGCAAAATAGCAATAATTAAAAAAAAAAAGGTAAAAAAAGCAGGTTTTTAATCAATTTTTTTCGATTATTTAAATTTCTCTGAGGACCTTCATATTAGAGCAAAGAAAACTTTATACCATGATAAAATAACACGCTAAAATTTGTTAGGATCGAATAGATAGCTTTTGCACAATAATTTTCGTTTACAAAACCTGATCACTTTTCAAGTGTGTCGGAGTCCAAAATATCACGTTAACGTTTTTAAATTTATTTTCGACATATAGCAGGGAACTCAAGTTTTCCAATGCTTTTTTCAGAATCAAAATTGGATGATTTGGACGCCCTCAGGAATTGTTTAAAGACATTGTTGATATTTTTGCTTAAAAACAAATAGATTATCTCGGCCGATTTTCTTTGAATTTTTTTTTTGCAATACTTGGTTTGAAAGTACTTGGAAAGACGCTTCTTTTCGTTAAAATAAATTTCAAGTCCGTCAATTGATTTCCGAGATACAAACTGTCAAAGTTGACAGCCTGTTACGGTGAATCTATAAACAATGCAGACCTTAGTCTTGCCAAGATCTTTTTTGATACAAAGATTTAAATGTTTATGTTATCGAAAACTTTAATAAAAAATGAAAAGAATATCGCCCACGTGCGAGAAAAATAAAAAAAGAGGGGTGAGAAATTCTCATTTTAAAATTGAATTCGAAGATTCAAAATACATATCTGAAAAAAATGTTCATTTTCTCGGCTTCTAATGGAGCGATTTTGATCATTTTTTTTAACCGATGTACCCCGAATAATGGAACTCAAATATCATAATATCATGTGCCTATGAAGCATTCATTTTGTTGTAAACAAATGACATTATTTATACAGCATACTGCACCCTATAGTATTGGACTTTCCAAGCGAATATTTGTTTATTAATATAATTAGGGATACTATAACGATATATATATATATATATATATATATATATATATATATATATATATATATATATATATATATATATATTTACTTTAATTATCAAAATTATTTAAATAATCATTCTTTAAATAAATCGAAAAGAAAAAAATTTTGGTTTTAAATTATGTTATTCGTAAAATACAAATAAAAATAAAATAGTTATTCTTTATGAATTATGTTTAAAAAGTTCAATAGCGCACTCTTAACACAAAAGATTATATTTCAAACTGCTCTATACACATGTCTGTCCAAACGCCACACCAGAATTTTTTAGATCTTCTAACACTAAAATAATCTGATAGACGAATTTGTTATATTCAGTGGGGTTCATTATGGTTGGAAGATTGTGCATATCCTGCATATATATTTCCAAAGATTTGGCATAAAGAAAATGAACAATGGCATTTAAATATGGCAACATTCTACGCGAACTTTTTATATGCAATTCCCAGTTACCATTCCTTTCGGCAAAAATGAATTGTTTCATAATATTCACCTATACGAAAAAATTAAGAAAAATATTTGATTAATAAGTAAATATAATGGTGAAAACGACATTAATTCAAATTGAAAAACTTGTTTCCAAATTGAATTTATTTGCATGTTAATTATACATACCATGTCGTGCACATTTATAAAATACAATTTTTGATAACACTATAACCAGTATCTTTCCACAAACAGGCAATGATTGCTTAAACAATTTTGATAATTAAAGTAAATATATATCGTTATAGTATACTTAATTATATTAATAAACAAAGATTCGCTTTGAAAGTATATAGGGTGCAGTATGCTGTAAGTGTGGTGCATAAATAACGTCATTTGCTTATAACCAAATGAATGCTTGATGGACATATGGCATTATGATATTTGAGCTTCATTATTCGCGGTAAATCGGTTTTAAAAAAAAATGATCAAAATCGCTCCATTAGAACCCGAGAAAATGAAAATTTATTTCAGATATGTATTTTGAATCGCCGAATTCAATTTTAAAATGAGAGCTTCGCACCCCTCTTTTGTTCATTTTTCACGCGCGTGGGTGACGTTCTTTTAAGTTTTTATTGAAGTTTCCGATAACATAAACATTTAAATATTTGTATCAAAAAAGAGCTCGGCAAGACAAAGTTTTTGATTCAAGAATCAGGTCGGTATAGTTTATAGATTTACCGTAACAGGCTGTCAACTTTGACAGCTTGTATCTCGGCAACCAATTGACGGATTTGAAATTTTTTTCACAAAAAGAAGCGTCTTTCCAAGTGCTTTCAAACCATGTATTGCAAAAAAAATCCAATGAAAATCCGCCGAGATAATCTATTTGTTTATTAGCAAAAATATCAGCAATGTCTTTAAACATTTCCTAAGGGCGTCCAAATCATCCGATTTTGATTCTGAAAAAAGCGTTGGAAAACTTCAGTTCCCTGCTATATGTCGAAAATAAATTTAAATACGTTAACGTGATATTTTGTACTCAAACAATCTTGAAAAATGGTCATTTTTTGTAAACGAAATCGGATTGTAAAAATTAGTGTGCAAAAACTATCGATTCGATCATAACGAATTTTAAGGCATTATTTTATCATGGCATAGAGTTTTCTTTGCTCTAATATGAAGGTCCTCAGAGAAATTTAAATAGTCGAAAAAAATTGATTAAAAACCTGCTTTTTATACTTTTTTTTTTTAAATTATTGCTATTTTACAATAAGGGAAATATATTTTGAGATCTCCGACTAACCCTATCTTATGACAAATTTAATTACGAAACTTTTTTCCTTTTCAACTTTCCTCCAAAATGAATATCTTCAAAGTTACACGAGATAAAATTTGAAAAATAACGTTTTTTTTTGTCGTTAATTTTATATTTTTATTAATAAAAACAATGTTTCCCAACGTTTTAAAAGAACGAATATCAAAATTATCGTTATTCAGGTTGTTCTGAAGACTCTTATGCAAAAATCTCTATGTTCCATTTCACATCCACCTAAAAACAGATAAGCCCTGGTCTATATAGCCAGCTAAAAAAATTGCACTTACGTTGAGCAAACCGTTTGAGGAATATCAAAATAATGCATGACAATATCCTAGATTTTCACTGAACAAATCGTTTCAAGAATATCAATTAATGCATGACGATATCCTATATTAGGCAAAGTTCTAGAAATAAGTTCGCGATACGAAATGTCCATTTAAAAAAAAAAATCATAATTTAAAAAATGATTTAAAAAAATCAGAAAATCGTATCTGTGCGAAGCCAAGTTGTGAAGCTAGTTTAAAAAATTGAATTTAGACTGGACAAATCCTTTCATGAATATCAAATAATATATGACGATATCCTAGATTTAGAAAAGTTCTACAAATAAGTTTGCGATACCAAATGTCTATTTTTTAGAAAAAATCATTTAAAAATTGATTTAAAAAAAAATCAGAAAATCGCAGCTGTGCCAAGCCAAGTTGTATAGCTAATTCAAAAAATTGAATTTACCTAAACAAATCATTTCAAGAATATCAGATAATGCATGACGATATCCTGAATTCAACAGAGTTCTACAAATAAATACGCGATACCAGAGGTCCATTTCTTTAGAAAAAATCATTTAAAAATTGATTTAAAAAAAAATCAGACAATCATTGCTGTGCGAAATCAAGTTTATATCTAGTTTAAAAAATTGAATTTACACTAAACAAATCGTTTCAAGAATATCAAATAATGCATGCCGATATCCTAGATTTCCAGATGTCCATTCTTTTTAGAAAAAATCATAATTCAAAAATTGATGTAAAAAAATCATAAAATCGTAGCTACTCGAAACCAAGTTTTAAAGCTAGTTTGAAAAATTTCATTTACACTGGACAAATCGTTTGAAGAATATAAAATAACGCAGGACGATATCCTGGACTCATCAAAGGTCTACAAATAAGTTCGTGACAGTACATGTCCATTTTTGTCGAAAAAAAGTCATGGTTTAAAAATTGATTTAAAAAAATCATAAAATCGTAGCTGTGCGAAGCCAAAGCGTGCAGCTATTTAAAAGAAATTAAATTTACGCAGAACAAACCACTTGAAGAATATCAACAAAATTCATGACGATATCATGGATTCAGCAAAATTCTACAAATAAGGTGGCGATAGCAAATGTCTATTTTTTTTAGGAAAAATAATCGTTTGAACTTTGATTTTAAAAAATCAGGAAATCGTAGTTATACGAAGCCAAGATGCATAGCAAGTTAAATAATATTGCATCCTTTTAATAAAAGATAAATGCATTCAAATAACACGTTTCGACTACTGTAATAATGTATCATTTGTGCCATTCCACACTTTTCTCACCATAAAACGAAATCTTTCGGTATGGCTCACATGACAGGGCGCTGGATAGTGCTTTATTAAATATTTATTTCTGAATATATCCTATTAGTTTCGAATTTTAAAGAAAATTGTGGTAATTTAATTCAGGGAATATTTTAAAGGAAAAGAATTGCATTATTTATAAAAGGAAGGTCGTTGAGTTATTTTGTAAAAGTGATTTAAAAATTGGGACTAGTTGGGACAAGAAATAAATTAGTTCGGCAATAGAATTTTGGTAAAAAAGATAATAAACCAATAACGTTAATTCCGTATTGAGTGAAGCAGGGGTACTATACTCTTGATCATTTCTTCTCTAAGTTTTGAAGGCACTCCGACTTTTTAAATGTTATATTAATTTTTTAATTACTTCATCCTTCCTTAAAAAAAAGCTTTACTTTTCTTTGGTTTCGAAAAATTGAACTATTCTTTAGATAAACACATATAAATATTTTACTGCATTCATCTCCAACCTGGATCTTTTGACTGAGCGCCTCCAGAAGTTCATATCTGTAGCTTCTAGTTTCTTTTCGTTCGCTCTTTCAGCATCCATACTTCACAGTTATAAGTAGTTATGGTTTTGACAATCGTGTTGTATATTCAGGGTTTATTTTTGTTGGAAATTGTTTGGTCCCATAGTACACTGTTGAGGAGTGTGAAGGCTCTGCTTCCTTGAATGTTTCTTTCTTGTATTCCCCAATCTATATCTTCATCTTTTGTGATAGTTAGTCCAAGATATTTGTACTTGTCGTAATGTCTAACTACTTGATTATCTTCGAGTATCAGGTCTGTCTGTCCGCCACCAATACACATATATTCCGTTTTTTCCTATGTTTATGTCCAGTCCCCATTTCCTGTAATCTTTGATTAATGTCATCGTCATATATTCCATATTTTCGTAATCTTGCGACTTCAAAAAGTTCAATTTCATATAAAAAATTTCAGTTATTTTTCACTTTTTAGTGCACATTTAGAATCGGTTCAATTTTTTTTATAAAAATTTTATTTTTCTATTTTTAATTTTAGAATTCATTATAATATGCATAAATAATTTGAACTAAGTACTGATCGAGATTAGTATACCTCGCAATGACTCCAAGGTGGTAAAAAAATACCCATTTTATTCAAAGTTGTAAATGACCCTAAAATGAACCACTAAAAATTCCTTAATTCTTAGATTTTTCCAAATACCAGTAAAATTGTGTCAAACAAATATTTAGTCTGTCATAGTAAATCCACTATCTTAAATTAAAAATTAATTTTAGATTGGTGATATAGGCCCCCAAAACCTTCCAATATCGATTATTAAAGAACCTGAGATGTAAATATTTATACTGCATATCGAGTTCGTATACGCCTCAAGAAACCCACAATATCAATTTTCAATATTTAAAGAATCTGAGATATAAATTTCTGAGCTAGATGTATTTTATACATGACCCCGAAAACCCTCTAAAACCAAATCTGAAAAAATGCGAATAAGGTAAAATTTTCAACACACCATATTGCATCCGCTATCTTGAATTTCAAAACAAATTATTTTAAGTCTTAATCTAATCTAAACCTAAACCTTACATAGCCCCCTAGTACCAATTTTGGCTGAAATCCGGAAATTTAAAATTTCTAGACTTATATTCGCTATTTACATCCTCAAAAACGATTCAGTCCGATTTTTGAACAAAATCGAGAAATGTAAAATGTTTAGTCCGCTATCTTGGATTTGCTATATTGAATCCTGAAAAAATATTTATATTGAATCTGCCAGACTGAGTTTTTCAAAAAATATTTTAAATTTATAATTAACCTCAATACTGATTTTAGACCAAATCGGGAGATGTAGAATCTTTAATCCGCCATATTGGATCCGCCATATTAAATTTTCTTTAAGTAATTTCAGATTCGTTATGGGTGACTCCGAAAATTCCCCCGAACCAATTTTGAAGAAAATTGGACAAAATTGATGTTTTCGCTCGCTATGTTGGATCCACCGTATTGAATTTTTTTAAAATAATTTTCGAATAGTTATGTACGACCCTTTAAACTCCCTCGTACCAATTTTGGCGAAAATCGGACAAAATAGATTTTTTGTCTGCCATATTGGATCCGCCATATTGAATTTTTTAAAAATATTTTGGATCCATTATTTGCGACCTCGAAAACTCCCTCACACCAATTTTGGAGAAAATCGGACAAAATTAAATTTTTTTGTCCGCCATATTGGATCCGCCATATTGAATTTTTTTTAAATAATTTCAGATTCGTTCTGTAGGATCCCAAAAATTCCCCCACACTAAAATTTTGGAAAAAATCAGACATCTTGGATATTACTACACCAATTTCGTCCAAAAAAATATGGGACCACCTCAGCAACTTCCTGAACATAACGTAAAAAATTTCATTCAAATCGGTGTCGCCGTTCGGGAGTAATCGGTGTACATACATAAAAAAAAAACATACATACTCGACGAATTGAGAACCTCCTTCTTTTAGAAGTCGGTTAAAAATAGGAACTAAATGCCAAAGAAAATCACTTAGTTGATATGTAATTGTTTATACCGGTAAAGTTTTAGCAGTAAATTAAAGATAATTTTCTGGTTGAGTATTTTCCTCAAAATCTAAATTATCACAATTTGAATTTACTTCTCTCGTCCAAAAAAGACTGCAAGGGCAATAGATGACACAGCTGTGAAAAATGATGATGCTTTTATAAAATTTTAAGATTCTTCAAATTTACGTATATTGTAAAGGGGTTTTCGCGATAAAAATAGAAACTAAATGCCGAAGAATTTCATTTAATTGATATGAAATTGTTTACACAGGAAAAGTTTCAGAACGACGATTTTTACATTTTCATGAAATATTGGAACCACACAGCTGTAATGGGTAGTGAATTAAACACAATATTCTGGTGAAATATTTCCCCCTAGATCTAAATTTATCACAGATTGAATTTACTTCTCTCGCTCAAAAAAGCATTGAAACAGCGATGTTTTAATTATGACGCGAGGGGGATAACAATTCGTGAATAATTGGCTATAAACAGGTAACAGTACTTTATGTGAAAAAGAAAAGATTTTTGTGAAAACGCGATTTTTTTATTTAAGATAAGTATCAATTTATTTACTGTCCTACCTTGAAAAGCTTTTTATGAACCCTTATTTGGTTTATTTTCTGAATGAAATATATAAAATATTACAAACTAAAGGCGAACAAACAACTTAAAGTAGAAAAGATATGATTAAAAGAGATCTAGTTCCAACGTGAGAGAAATATGTGATGGAAAGAAAATGATATACAGCCTTCATAAATAATGCATTCCTTGTATTGTGGTTTCCTTTGTTGCGATAACACGATTTATGTTTCATTTACAAAGTGGATTTTCGACTATGAGTAATTGCGCTCTTCTTTAGTTCGAGCTGCTAACAGAAACTTGGCTTTTATTATTTTTAATAAGAGTAGAAAATAAAAATTAGCGATTTACCATAAGTTATATTCACAATATAATGAATAAAATGAATTGTACAATAGCTATAACAACAATGGAGACGGAGATACCCCTGCTTATGATTGAACTGCCTAGAAATATCTTTCGAGGAGTAATGTGGTAAAACTCCAAATTCTTATCTTCGGTCAAGTCATGTGTAACCGAAATTGGATGGCTAATAAAACTTTTCTGCGGTAACAGGTATGACATAAGCTGCCAATACACAGAAAATAAAAATTAGCGATTTACCATAAGTTATATTCACAATATAATGAATAAAATGAATTGTACAATAGCTATAACAACAATGGAGACGGAGATACCCCTGCTTATGATTGAACTGCCTAGAAATATCTTTCGAGGAGTAATGTGGTAAAACTCCAAATTCTTATCTTCGGTCAAGTCATGTGTAACCGAAATTGGATGGCTAATAAAACTTTTCTGCGGTAACAGGTATGACATAAGCTGCCAATACACCAACACTCATTTAAGGGCTTAAAGACTGATCAGTGACTACTTTTCATCAAGCCAATGCTTGTTAAAGGCTCACTTCGTTATTTGGTTTCCTGGAATTGGTGACACATTGGATGGGAAAGCCTTGAACCATACCTGCTGGGATATCATTTCGCGGATATCTTGTAGAACAAATCTCATAATTTTTGCCACCTTAATGGATTAGTAAAAAAGTTTTAATCAAGATTATTTATCGCTTTAATCTCCACATTCGAAAGAATACACGCCAGCGTAACATTGATTGTTTTCATGTCTGCCCGGATAGCGTTATGTCTCCGTTTGAGCGTAATTGGATTAGAACTATGGATTACGAGGTAAAACGCCAGCCCTGTAAATATATTTTTGTTGAGCTGGTAGTGGATATGACTGAAAATTTTTTCATCCCTACTTCAACTTTCCTCGAAAATGTAGAAAAAAAATCATGGTTTAAAAATTGATTTAAAAAAATCATAAAATCGTTGCTGTGCGAAGCCAAGGCATACAGCTATTTAAAAAAAAAATTTACGCAGACCAAACCGTTTGAAGAATATCAAAATAATTCACGCCGATATCATGGATTCAGCAAAATTCTACAAATTAGTTCGCGGTAGCAAATGTTTATTCTCTTAAAAAAAAATGAAGGTTTAAAAATTGATTTAAAAAAATTAGAAAATCGTAGCTGTACCAAGCCAAGGAACATAGCTAGTTAAAAAAATTGCCTTTACGTTGAGCAAACCATTTGAGGAATATCAAAATAATGCGTGACATTATCCTAGATTTAGCAAAGTTCTACAAATAAGCTGGCGATATTAATGTCTATTTTTTTTAGGAAAAATCATCGTTTGAACTTTGATTTAAAAAAATCAGGAAATCGTAGTTATACGAAGCCAAGATGCATAGCAAGTTAAATAATATTGCATCCTTTTAATAGAAGATAAATGCATTCAAATAACACGTTTCGACTACTGTAATAATGTATCATTTGTGCCATTCCACACTTTTCTCACCATAAAACGAAATCTTTCTTAATCATTCTATTTACCCCGAGCTGTCTGTGTGCTTTTAGAATGCAATACATTATGTTGCGGTATGGCTCACATGACAGGGCGCTGGATAGTGCTTTATTAAATATTTATTTTTGAATATATCCTATTAGTTTCGAATTTTAAAGAAAATTGTGGTAATTTAATTCAGGGAATATTTTAAAGAAAAATAATTGCATTATTTATAAAAGGAAGGTCGTTGAGTTATTTTGTAAAAGTGATTTAAAAATTGGGACTAGTTGAGACAAGAAATAAATTAGTTCGGCAATAGAATTTTGGTCAAAAAGATAATAAACCAATAACGTTAATTCCGTATTGAGTGAAGCAGGGGTACTATACTCTTGATCATTTCTTCTCTAAGTTTTGAAGGCACTCCGACTTTTTAAATGTTATATTAATTTTTTAATTACTTCATCCTTCCTTAAAAAAAGAGTTACTCTTCTTTGGTTTCGAAAAATTGGACTATTCTTTAGATAAACACAAATAAATATTTTACTGCATTCATCTCAAACCTGGATCTTTTGACTGAGCGCCTCCAGAAGTTCATATCTGTAGCTCCTAGTTTCTTTTTGGTTCGCTCTTTCAGCATCCATACTTCACAGTTATAAGTAGTTATGCTTTTGACAATCGTGTTGTATATTCAGGGTTTATTTGTGTTGGAAATTGTTTGATCCCACAGTACACTGTTGAGGAGTGTGATGGCTCTGCTTCCTTGAATGTTTCTTTCTTGAATTCCCTAATCTATTCCTTCATCTTTTGTGATAGTTAGTCCAAGATATTTGTACTTGTCGTAATGTCTAACTACTTGATTATCTTCGAGAATCAGGTCTCTCTGTCCGCCACCAATACACATATATTCCGTTTTTCCTATGTTTATGTCCAGTCCCCATTTCCTGTATTCTTTGATTAATTTCATCGTCATATATTCCATATTTTCGTAATCTTGCGACTTCAAAAAGTTCAATTTCATATAAAAAATTTTAGTTATTTTTCACTTTTTAGTGCACTTTTAGAATCGGTTAAATTTTTTTGTAAAAATTTTATTTTTCTATTTTTAGTTTTAGAATTCATTATAATATCCATAAATTATTTGAACGAAGTACTAATCGAGATTAGTGTACCCTGCAATGACTTCAAGGTGGCAAAAAAGTACCCATTTTATCCAAAGTTGTAAATCACCCTAAAATGAACCACTGAAAATTCTTTGGTACTTAGATTTTTCTAAATACCAGTAAAATTGTGTCAAACAAATATTTAGTCTGTCAGAGTAAATCCACTATCTTAAATTTCAAATTAATTTTAGATTGGTAATATAGGCCCCCAAAACCTTCCAATATCGATGTTTAAAGAACCTGAGATGTAAATTTTTATAATGCACAGTGAGTTTGTATACGTCTCAAGAACCCCACAATATCAATTTTCAATATTTAAAGAACCTGAAATGTAAATTTCTGAGCTCGGATATTTTATTCTGCATATTGGGTTTGTATACGCCTCAAGAACCTCACAATATCGATTTGGGACCAAAATCGGAATATGTAGAATTTTCTGTCCCTTATATTGTATCTTATCCACCTAATAGTTGTAAAAAATTAACTTCATATTCATAATAAACGACACCGAAAACCCTCTAATACAAAATCTGAAAAAATGCGAATAAGGTAAAATTTTCCACTTACCATATTGCATCCGCTATCTTGAATTTCAAAAAAATTATTTTAGATCTTAATCTAATCTAAATCTAGACCCTTTAAAGCCGGCTAGTACCAATTTTGGATGAAATCCGGAAATTAAAAATTTCCAGACTTATATTCGCTATTTACATCCTCAAAAACGATTCAGTCCCACCTTTGAACAAAATCGAAAAATGTAAAAATTTTAGTCCACCATCTTGGATTTGCCATATTGAATCCTGAGAAAATTCTTTTAAATTAATAATTTACACTCTCAAAGACCTCTTACATCAGTTTGGGAGAAAATCGAAAAATGAAAAATTTTTAGGACACCATATTGAATCTGCCAGATTGAGTTTTTCAAAAAATATTTTAAATTCATAATTATCATTAACAAAAATACCCCAGTACTGATTTTAGACAAAATCGGGAGATATAGAATTTTTAATCCGCAATATTGGATCCGCCATATTGATTTTTTTTAAATACTTTCAGATTCATTATGTGCGACCCCGAAAATTCCCTCGTACCAATTTTGAAGAAAATGGGACAAAATTGATGTTTTTGTCCGCCATGTTGGATCTACCATATTGAATTTTTTAAAAATAATTTTCAATTAGTTATGTACGACCCTGAAAACTTCCTTGTACCAATTTTAGAGAAAATCATACAAAATTGATTTTTTTTGTCTGCCATATTGGATACGCCATATTGAATGTTTTTAAAATAATTTGAGATTCGTTGTGAACGACCCCAAAAATTCCCTCACACCAATTTTGGAGAAAATCAGACAAAATTGATTTTTTAGCCGCCATATTGTCAGCGCCATCTTGTATATTATTGCACCAATTTCATCCAAAAAAATATAGGATCACCACAGCAACTTCCTGAACATAACGTAAAAAATTTCATTCAAATCGGTGCCGCCGTTCCGGAGTAATTGGTGTACATACTTAAAAAAAAACATACATTGTCGACGAATTGAGACCCTCCTTCTTTTACAAGTCGGTTAAAAATAGAAACTAAATGCCAAAGAAAATCACTTAGTTGATATGTAATTGTTTATACCGGTAAAGTTTCAGCAGTAAATTAAAAATAATTTTCTGGTTGAGTATTTTCCTCAAAATCTAAATTATCACAATTTGAATTTACTTCTCTCGTCCAAAAAAGACTGCAAGGGCAATAGATGACACAGCTGTGAAAAATGATGATGCTTTTATAAAATTTTAAAATTCTTCAAATTTACGTATATATGAAGGGGTTTTCGCGATAAAAATAGAAACTAAATGCCAAAGAATTTCATTTAATTGATATGAAATTACAGGAAAAGTTTCAGAACGATGATTTTTACATTTTCATGAAATATTGGAACCACACAGCTGTAATGGGTAGTGAATTAAACACAATATTCTGGTGGAATATTTCCCCCTAGATCTAAATTTATCACAGTTTGAATTTACTTCTCTCGCTCAAAAAAGCATTGAAACAGCGATGTTTTAATTATGACGCGAGGGGGATAACAATTCCTGAATAATTGGCTATAAACAGGTAATAGTACTTTATGTGAAAAAGAAAAGATTTTTGTGAAAACGCGATTTTTTTTTATTTAAGATAAGTATCAATTTATTTATTGTCCTACCTTGAAAAGCTTTTTATGAGCCCTTATTTGGTTCATTTTCTGAATGAAATATATAAAATATTACAAACTAAAGGCGAACAAACAACTTAAAGTAGAAAAGATATGATTAAAAGAGATCTAGTTCCAACGTGAGAGAAATATGTGATGGAAAGAAAATGATATACAGCCTTCATAAATAATGCATTCCTTGTATTGTGGTTTCCTTTGTTGCGATAACACGATTTATGTTTCATTTACAAAGTGGATTTTCGACTATGAGTAATTGCGCTCTTCTTTAGTTCGAGCTGCTAACAGAAACTTGGCTTTTATTATTTTTAATAAGAGTAAAAAATAAAAATTAGAGATTTACCATAAGTTATATTCACAATATAATGAATAAAATGAATTGTACAATAGCTATAACAACAATGGAGACGGAGATACCCCTGTTTATGATTGAACTACCTAGAAATATCTTTCGAGGAGTAATGTGGTAAAACTCCAAATTCTTATATTCGGTCAAGTCATGTGTAACCGAAATTGGATGGCTAATAAAACTTTTCTGCGGTAACAGGTATGACATAAGCTGCCAATACACCAACACTCATTTAAGGGCTTAAAGACTGATCAGTGACTACTTTTCATCAAGCCAATGCTTGTCAAAGGCTCACTTCGTTATTTGGTTTCCTGGAATTGGTGACACATTGGATGGGAAAGCCTTGAACCATACCTGCTGGGATATCATTTCGCGGATATATTGTACAACAAATCTCATAATTTTTACACCACCTTAATGGATTAGTAAATAAGTTTTAAACAAGATTATTTATTGCTTTAATCTCCACATTCGAAAGAATACACGCCAGCGTAACATTGATTGTTTTTATGTGTGCCCGGATAGCATTATGTCTCCGTTTGAGCGTAATTGGATTAGAACTATGGATTACGAGGTAAAACGCCAGCCCTGTAAATATATTTTTGTTGAGCTGGTAGTGAACATGACTGAAAATTTTCTCATCCCTACCACAACAGATTACAATGAATTAAATTTCCTATCAAAATGTTCACGGGCTCCAAAAAAAAACTATCGAATTTCAGCATGAAGTAATACACTCAAATTACGACATTAGTATCATTGTCACGGTTCAATTTTGCGCTTAAGCTCACTATGGCTAATTTACTTAATTTAACCTTATTTTGCAAATTCGTTATGGGCAACACAGTATCATTTTCCTTAAGTATTTTCCAGGGATTCTTTGAAAGAAAGCATTTCATCAAGTGCAGTTTCGATTAATTTTATTTGCCATTATTTTGTCCTTCACTTTGGTATTTCACTACACTGTGCTTAAGTATTTTATTATTAATATCAAACTTATTGCTACCTTTTTTTTGCATTCAGATAGATCTGGCCATTTATATTTGTATTTGTTGGGATTTTAGGTATATTGGGTTGCAGAAATCAGGAAATTTCTATTGATGTATTAATTTATATTTCTTGAATTTAAAAATAACTACTGCGATACTTATTAGATTTATTATTCTTATTTTGAGTGGAAAATACTACTGATTAACGAATTGGCTTAACTAATTAATGCATTTCAGCGGACTGTTGTTGTCCGGTATCTTTCTTTTTGAGCTGTCATTTCTTTCACACGTGGTAATTGAGCGCGCCTTCCGGAAGTCCCTTAGTGCGCCAGCGCGGCCATGGTCATAAATGGAGGCCGTTTTGCCTTAATTTTTCACCGTTTTCCTGGTTTGATTCGGCCGAAGCAGCTGCAGACTTCCATTTCAATTTTTAGTTGCCAAGTTTTTGGGATTCTGAGATGGAAAGTCGACAATTATCCTGATAATTTTGTTAATTTTTGGTGTACCGTATCTTTTGCTAGGCTGGCAGTTATGATTTTTTTTATCGGGATAAACCGGAAAACAGGGATTTTGGGCAGTTTGCACGGGTCAACGAAGGAATCAGTCTTGGAAAAGTTACATGACAAGAAAAAGAAGGCAAGATACCTCACATAAGATAATCGATCAGATAAGGTACAAAAGAATCAATGATATAAGGAAACGACACAGAAAATACAGGTCACCGCCGAGGTAACTGACTGAGAAGAAGAAGCGAAAGGAAAAAAAAACAAATGCAGTGACGAAACAAGAAAAATAAAGTCACTGAAGGTAACTTTACCACAGCATTTGGAAGACTTCTACCTCCACCAATACTCGGTGCAAGTTTCGCGCCAAGTCGGCGACTCATACCCAATTGGAGGCCCTTCCTGCAGAGCAGAAAAAAAAGGATCTAAGAAAATTAATGAAGGAAAACAAAAAAAACGTACGCTATAAAGGTAAGCAAAGTTTTTAAAAGATAAAAGGTATTATCGATAATAAATAATCAAAGGCAGCAAAAATCATCAAAAGTCAAAATCAGTAAAAATTACAAACCATATCAGTCATAAAAAATTTCAAAAGCTAAATTAATTTCAAAAGGTTAAATCTGTTAAAAGATCTCAGTCAAATAAATGTCAAAGGCGCAAATAGCAAAAGGTAATACTAGTAAAACATATCAATCAAATAAATTTACAAAGCAATTATCAAAAGGTAATATCGGTAAAATAATAACAAGTAATCCATCAATCAAATTTCAAAAGTTAAATTAACCAAAAGTCCGCAATAATAATAATAATCAAGAACTGAGTCAAATAAGTGAAATTTAGTATACATAAAAAAAACCTCAGTTCAAAAATAGAGTTACCTGATCCCACACGTTTCTTGTCTTTCCTGACGAGCAATTGCCCACCACGTTGGGCGCTAATTTGCAACACAAAATATCAAAATAAAAATGATTAAATTAAATGTTGACAAGAAGTGGTGGGAGAAATGAAAACTCATAAATTTTTAATTGCAAGCTTAAGCGCAAAATAGAACCATGACATCATAACAGAGACTTGGGTGTAAGAGGGCATAGCGGCTGCGGAGTTATTTCCAACGAACTATGTAGTGCATAGAAGAGACAGGAATGCTGATCATTCCAATAAATATAGATATGATGGTGTATTGATCTTGATAGATTACTCTTTGGAATCTTCAGTTTGCTCAGTACCACATAGCAATATTGAACAATTGTGGGTTGGTATTCAAATTGGAAACTCAAGATGCATACTAGAGGCGGTACTCGCAAACTACAAGTTATTGCTTGTTTACTTTTCATCTTCCCAAATTTTAATGCTTGCAGAGTTTAACTTACCTAATTATACTGATTCATTTGTCTGCACTGACGCTCGAGAGTTTTGTGTCAGTACCAAAGATTGCTATTCTAATTTACTTAACACTGACAATAGCGTGAACACTATTTTTACTTCACAAAACCATAAGGAACAAATTATTTTGATTGTATATATTTTCATAATTTAATTCAGTATAATGGCATTTGTAACTTTATTCAAGTGATACAATTTTTTCAAATTGTTTAAATCTTTTAGTGTCACAGGACCAGTCTCCATTAACTAATGTACATTGGCATCATCCCCCTTTACTAATAGATTTTTGCATCGACAACACACAGCATACAGGCGCGGAGTTACAAATCACTAAATTTGATTTTCGCGATGCAAACTTTGACTTACTTAATGACTAATTCCAGGATATTAACTGAATCTTTCTGCATTGTATTGTTACAACGCCTTATTGTATATCATTAGAGTTTTGTTTTTTCTGGCTAACTAGTTTCTAGTTTCTTATTAAGAAAACGGTCTCCACCTTAGCCATTAGAGCCCCAAAATAGGTGGCGCTAAATATTATACTCCGATCACTCTCCGCCCCCTTTGGAGCCAGCCAAATATGAAAAAATACAATTTGCGCCTCATGAAATTTACTGCCTGCAAAAATATATAATTGGCACCTCAATCAAAAACATGTCAGAAATAAGACATACAATATACTTCTCGGGTAATAAAACACAGATCTATTCACTTAAATTTTCATTGAAAAATAATATATAATATACGTAACACAAATAATTATACTGAAGCGCTAGGTCTAGAATCGAGTACTGAAAAAAAAAGAGAAGAACCAAAAAATATTTTGTGTTCACTAAATTCTAAGTATGTTAAAATATGAAAATATTTCTTTTTTATGTTTATTATCTAAATGTTTGGTTCTTTTCTCAAACTTTGAATTTTTATCTATGTTTCAATTTGAACCACTTTCAAAACTTGGAAAAAGTTGAAAAAGTTTGGACGGGAATGATAAAATTCTAAAATAAGTTGCGAATGGAAAGATTCGCATGAATTTGCAGTTTTAAATATTGTTTTAGAATTTTTCGCCCACAATGTGGAAGAAAAGGGACAATTCTCTTCAATGTAATTGTAAACCATATAATCATAATATTTTAGCAAATTATCAAGTTTTGGTAAATTTTCAAAAATATCATAAGCTAAACACCCACCAATGTCTTCTGGATTTAAATAAGCTAAGCCGAAGGAATATCTTAACCATTCATTTACTTCAGAATCTTTATTTTTGTACTCTGCAGAAAGTTGAATTTTTCTCCAAAAAGTCTGTCCAAGATGACATCTGCAACCTACTTGGGTTGATTCTGTCTATATACTACTAACAACCGAACGGATAGCTATTTCAAAATCAATTATATTGTATTCCGGATTTAAAGATTTATGAATTAATGCTAAACATTTTTGATTTAATAATTCAAACAATTTTTTATTCGTATCTTTCTCCTTAAAGGATGAAAGGAAAAAAAAACAATGGGAACATATTATCCATTTTTTTACCAAAAATAGTAAATAAATGGGCACAAAATTTGGTACAGTAGGAAAATATCCTATCCATAACAGCTCCGAATTTATTTGTGTTACAAGAGAATATTATAATCTTACTGACCTTATCATTCTCTTCTTCCTGTGCCCTGTCATGTCCCACTGATGTTGGCAACTACAATGGCGATTTGATCACTGTTCTCTGCTATTCTAAATAGCACTGTGTATTCCTGTCCACTCTCAGATGTTCCTCAGCCAAGTGATCGACTTCCTTCCAACACCTCTACGATCCTCGATTTTACCCTTCATCAGTTGAAGAATTCTATTCCGATCCCCTCTGAGAACATGGCCAATATATGCTCGTTTTCTGCATTTTACAGTTGTCAACAATTCTCGAGTGGCATTTGTCCGATCTAAAACCGCTCTATTAGTCTACATAGTTACCCAGGACATTCGAAGTATTCGCCTATGCAATCACATCTCAAATGCCTCCAAACTTTTGTTCGTGGCAGCCATCACATCCACTCCATACAACAACACTGACCAGATGTGACATTTAACCATCCTTTGGCGAAGATTGCAGACAAGTGATCTCATTTTTAGAAAAGCTGTGCGGGCTGATTCTGCACCTAACTTCTTTATCTGAGTCAAGCTGTTCAGTAAGATAAAATCCAAGGTACTTGAAGTGGGAGACTTTTTCACGATTTGTTGTATGTTGTATTAGCAGTGAAGCGTCTTGATGTGGTAGACAACGGAAAACCACCAATTTAGTTTTGGTCACATTTATGTTGATGAGTTCCATTTTTTTCGCAACCCTATTGACAGAATCTAAGAGTTGTTGTAGATCCTGACGGCTATCACTTATAATGGTTGCATCGTCGGCATAACAAATCGTATATATTTCATTTTAATCCCAAATATTTTGTTATGTAGGGCTTCTTTAAAAATTTTATACGAATATAAATTAAACAGCAGCGGAAAGAGAATACATCCCTCTCTAATGTTGAATTTGGCATTCTTTGGTAAGCTTACCATTAACTCAGACCACTGCCTTCTGACGCTAATATAGATTCTCTATAATACGCACATTCTTACCATCCACACAAGCATCTTTCAGTTTATCTATGAGCTCCACATGATGTAGCTTGTAAACGCTTTCTCGTAATTGACAAAGCATACGAAAATGTTTTTATGATGGTCTCGACACTTTTGGAGAAGTATATTTAGACCTTATCATTACTAATTAAAAATATTTTGAATTTTGTGGTTTTTACATCCATTTTATCTAGAATCGCTTGTACCTCATTTGAAGATTTTGGAACCAGTAGTTACCCTTTTCTTCGAGCGATATATTTACTTCTCCTTACAGAAGTTGTGGCTAAAGAATTCAGAGTTTCAATGGAAATTAAATCGCCATTTCCAATTTTTTTTTTCTAAATTTAGTTGGTTTATCACACCAGTCATCTGAAGCTTTTCTTTTCACACCACTACACAGATATTTGCTCCAATCTTTTCGCTTTTCACTGGATTTCATTTTCACAAGTTACTAAATTTTCCGCACCTATAGTTAATCATCGAGATATCTCAATCAGACTTTCAATTTCACTACTGCTGATATTATGGCATGGGTTTTGAACCATTCCATATTTATATATATATATATATATATATATATATATATATATATATCCTATTCCACCACCATCGCTGCAGTGCTATTGCATCTCACACGGAGGAATCCGTGAAAGCCGCATAAACATATATACGCCATCCGGCGGGAGGTCGGCGAAGCCGCGTTCAGTATTTGCATGCTTCCTTCCGATTTGTCCTTTGCACAGCCAGGTGCATGTCGGTACCCTGATGAGTCTAGTAGAGACGAAACATGTATCTCTGTCGTATCACTGTCGCGGGGAGGGTAAGTTTTGACTTTCTTCTCGGTATGGTGGTACAGGTAGGCCATCATCTCGATGGTGGTGGAATAGGATAAATTGCGTTTTATAACAATTTGCTCTAACTGTGCAACCTCTAACACAGAAAGGATAAGATGGAGAGAAGTTTACATTTTCTGTTCGTATTTTACTTCATATATATATATATATATATATATATATATATATATATATATATATATATATATATATATATATATATATATATATATATATATATATATATATATATATATATTGGCAACGACTGGAGAGAGCCCATCAGAAGCCCATTGTTCTGAGCGTAGAACTTGAAAGTAAGCACTAGGCAGGCAACATTCCAAAAGGTCCATCACCCCGTCCAGTTGTAACATGGTTCGATCTGATAATGTTGTATTATTTGAAAGTCTTGTTTTTATTTTCTAGTAATTCCCCTAATGGCACATTAGTATGCAGACTTTCCACATCCCAACTTATTAATCATAAATCATACAACCTTTAAAAGATAAAACGAATACATATGGTGAAAATTCCACACATTTCGTGGACATTATTAATAACATTAACCTAAAGCCAGACAACAGGCAAATAAGTTTTGATGTGGAAAGTCTGTATACTAATGTGCCTTTAGGAGAATTATTACACATAATTCAAGCTAGATTTTCCAATAATACAACATTATCAGATCGAACAACATTATCACTGGACTGGGTGATGGATCTTTTGGAATGTTGCCGGCGTAGTGCTTACTTTCAAGTAAACTTCTACTTTCAGGACGACGAGCTTCCGACGGATTCTTCACTACATTCAGTCATCTCCAATATATATATATATATATATATATATATATATATATATATATATATATATATATATATATTAGAGATGACTGAATGTAGTGAAGAATCCGTCGGAAGGGCAATGATCAAGAACTTAATGATTTTTTGAAAAATTTAAACACCATTCGAGCACAATTAAGGTTACCATGGAAAAAAAGGTAAACGAACAATTGCCCTTTCTAGATATGGTGAAATGTTCAAATGAAACTATTAAAACTTCAGTATACAGGAAGCCAACACATACTGGACAATATCTTAACCATAGTTCTAATCACTCTATTGTAACAAAACGGGGAATTAAATGCAACATCTATAATCGCGCTATATCTATATTCAGTAAAGCCGATTTATTGGAAAAAGAGTTAACAATCGTTAAGTCCGATTTACTACAGAATGGTTATCTTTTAAAATTAATTGATGATGCTAAAAAAACTAATTTTAATTTTTATAATGTAAATACAGCCTTTAAATCAGGAAATACACTTGGAGCTCATTTAACAAAAACAAAACCAAAAACTTCCGATAAGAAAGAATGTGTTTACAGAGTTCCATATGAGTGTGGTGAAATGCATATTGGAGTAACCAAGCGACCACAAGTTAGAATTAAGGAACATAAAACCTATACACAAAAAGGGCAAATGTCGAGATCAGAACACGCCTGGTTTCGGTAATATATGTTGAACCAAAAAAAAAAGAAAAACGAAATTCATAGAAGTTTACATTAAAAATAAAAATGATAATGGAGTCTTCAGTAAACCAAGTGTTCAGATCTTTGGCAACCACTACTTTGTAACATTAGATCCTTGAAGTGTGTACAGTGAAGCGAAACTTTGCACTTCAATAGACACAGTCCTTATATAAGCTCGTAGTCTTAAGTCAAAACATTAGGTTTATACTTGATAACGATTAGAGATACAATCTAATCGAAACGTTGTAAAAAGGAATAAAAATAAAGATAATGTAAGCCCGACAACCACATTTTAGTTAATTAATAAAGTTATATATCTCTCATTCTTATACAGATTGTGGAATTGCATTCCTCTATTATATTATACATAAATTATTTTTTTTTTACGATTTTGGTGGAGCGTCAAAATACAGGTAATTTTTTTTAACAAAATATTATTAATTATAATAATATAAATTAAACATAAATCACCAGCATAGAACTAGATTATTTAATAAAGAAGATAAAATTTACATATTAGTTTTTACAAACATTTAATTATGCCTCTATAAAATCCGGCTGAAATAATTTCAAACGCATTCCAGAAATCGCGTACATGTAACATGTCAAATTTTGATTTCATAAGTCTCAAATAAATATAGGAATTTTTTGCCCTGCTTGACGTATAATATTTTATTGTGAGGCATCGTGGGACGTACGTATCAATTTGATGATAAGACTTCCGAAGACTTGATACTTAATCTTATTGTAGGCTGTAGGCGGAGACGTTTCAAATATAACTAAGATGGGGAATCATTTCTCAAATTAGTTCGAATTTTTTTATAGCATTACAGTTCAATAATAACACAATCTGTTATAAAGAATAGTTTTACATACTAAACAAAAAAATTAAATATATTAGTTTAAGACTCTTGAAATACTTGCAAATTTAATTCCGACCTAGTTGTCTTGGAAATTTAACTTTCTAGTTTGGTCAGTTTTGCTTTTCTTATGATATCGAAATAATTTGTATTATAAAAATTCAGTAAGATATGAATAAATATTTATAGCCGTATAATTAGTTTAATAATTTATTTCTTACAATTTCTTTTCTATCTCCATACGCGTTTTCAATTAGCTGTCATGGTTCAAATTTAATTTTACTATGACTAATTCTGTTAATTTTACCTCATTTTTGTGAATACTTATGTTATATGCAAACAAAATAACCTTTTGTCTAGATATCCCTCAAATATTTTTCTAATAAAAACATCAGTTTTCGGTTAGTTACATTTTTTTGATTTTACTTTAGATCTCCGTAGTTCTACTTCCTTGTCGATTTCTTTCACAGCTGGGTTATTTTATCTTCCTGAATGTTGGCTTCAATCTTACACTACAAAGTACGGTTGTATGTTACATTTGATTATCACTGTTTGAAACCTATTTATGTCGTCCTGCTTGGTGTTCACTAGACTCTTAGTGGCTATATTTATTTCTATCTTTTTTTTTCACCTACGATTACCTTTTTCCAGATAAATTTCGATTCTATTCACACTACTATTCTAGTGTTATTTTTCCTTTCTCCTGTCATATGGCATGATTTCTTGAAATTCTTTGATCAGTTGATCATAGATTTTACCTTGTTTATGTTTTTCATTAGGTTAGGTTTTTGTCGCTGTCGAACTTGCATTCAGAGAAATTATTTTTGTAGGTGCCCCACTATTGGATTTGTCTTCAAGAAGGAAGCTTAGAATCAAATTTTCTACAAAGTTCCAGAACATTCTATTTGGAAACTATAATAGATGGCGAAAAACAAAGTTAACCATCAAAAAAATTTAGAATTACGTTTCAATAACATTTTAGAACTTCTATGGTAAATACTACATAGACGAAAAAAACCCGAAATGAATCAAATAAATAAAATATTGAACGTTTAGAAGAACGTCGCTATAAAAACGAACATGAAATGTTCCCAAAAAGAAAAATCAGAAGAAGAAGAATCACGTTGCCAAAAAGAAGAACAACGTCGTCTAAATAAAAAACAGGAAGAAGAAGAAATTCATCAAAATGAAAAACAGGAAGAAGAAGCACATCACGTTATCAAAGTGAAAAATAAGAAGAAGATGAACCTCCCCAAAGAGAAAAAGAAGAACGTGTTTCAACAATATCGCATTAGAGAAAACAAAGAGGAGGAAGAACGCCTTCAACAAGGTCCAGGTAAAATCTGCAAGTGGATGCCAAAGGTAGAAGAACATCTACATTCGATCAAATTATACTGGAACAAATGCAAATTAAAAAGATATTCACGAAGTGTGACAAGACATAGCAGAAATGCGAAAGGAAGTGATATAAATCGTAGATGAGATAGAATTAAAAGTACCTCAAGAAGTAAATAGTATTAAATCAATTGTGTAACAACACATAGGAGACGTACGTCAAAAAGTGAAAGGAATTGTAAACGGGATGGAACAAAAAATTGATGTGGGAATATTGCACAGAACCTTCAGCGAAGAATGCCCCGAAACCAACTAGTAGTGGATAGGATAGCCCGCGCAATCAACTGACTGCAAGCTAAATTTATTCAATTAAAAAGTACACTAATCCTATCCCTAATATACGACCCTTGCGGGTTAAAAGCTAGAACTAATCCTAGAAGAGACCCTGAACAACTCTTCGTAAATGGTGCGACTCTAACAGTCAAGCCCTAAAAAGGGCAGAGGGGAAATGTGGAATGAGGGGAAGTAAAACAGGATGGAATGAAAAGGTGGGAAGTTGGGAGTATGACCTTTAGCCGCTGACGGAACTTATGGCGTGGCGCACAAGTCCACGACTAATTGCCGTCAGACGTTACCACCCTTAACCACGTGGAGGTAGGTCACACGATTTCCGTGGAGAAGATCTTGAGTACACGGAAACAACTCCCACCCTGAAGCGTCACCCTCAATACAACCCTTTCCCCTAGCGACAACCTTAGAAGAACCTCATAAGAAATTTCCTTCGGAAGCCGGGTCGGATCACGACTCCTGTCGAGCGCGAGCAGTGGCCCTCGTCCCTCGCAAACCTGAGTTCCGGTTCCAGTCAAGCTGATGAGTGAGCTAATAGACAACCTGGGGGTGACTTTTCTGATAGCCTACAGGGGATACACGAATGCACCCGGTCGAACTACCGTACTGGGAACACCACGGCCGTAGTGGCTGCCTCACACCGACATACCACTCCTAGCTGCAGTCTCTTCGGTAGCCTAATAAGCGTACACGAGGGTACCCGTTTGACTGACCTACTAGGACACCACAGGAAACCGTTCACTCAAACAGAGCCGTCTTGGGAACCCCCAGAGACCGGTTGGTCAGAGAAAGCCACTATATGCTCGAAGTACCAAAAGTTGTTCGTGACGCGAGAGTGTTCGCGCTTCCCCTTATTGACTTTTGTTCTGCAAAATTCTCGAATTGTGTCTCAAAGTTGGAAATCTAGGGCGAAAGATTTATTCGCTTTGAAGAGAATCCAGGAATGAAGAGCCTTCAGATAGAAGTAAAAAAAAGCATAAAATAATAACCTCTGAACAGATCAACAAATCCTCAACTTACGATGGTCAAACATCTTGGATAATGTACAAACGCCAATTTGAAATTACCACTAGGGCTACTAACAGGGACTACGAAGAGGTGGCTATTGTATTAGTAATTGCATTTTGTAGACCAGCACTGGATCTATTGCAAACTATTCCTATAACCCAACAAAAAGACTATGACATTTTTAGTGTTTTGTTGAAGATTAACATCGGCGCTAATTATACCAGTCATAACTCAAGTCAAGACATCAAAGAAATGGAGAAAGTCTTGCAAGAAAATGAATTAATATTCATCTGCCTTCTCTAGGAGCTATAGCAGAATTCCGAGAAGAGCTTATGATCCAGTATTTTACTAATGGAATCAAAGATCAAGAAATCTATATTTCTATATTTATGTTGCGGTTAATCAAGTTTCCTTATGGTAGTAAAGCCTCGGACAGGGCTTTGGAAATAGAAGCAATCTATAATGTGTCAAGGCCAAAAAAAGATCAGTTACAATGTAGGAAAACAAGAACTGACTAAAGAGACTGCACAAAAGAGACCCAAACAAAACTAAAATAATGGACACATGAGATGGGATCGTTAGGTGCAATTAAGAAACAAGATAAAGTGTTACAGATGTGGACAAACTGGACACATAAGAAGAGACTGCCAGGTAAAATTAAGGTATAGTTTAACATCCCGAGACCGCACTGAAAGGAACCAAGAATAACTGCTTCACTACAATTTTAACATCAAATACAGACCAGGAAGACCACACAACAACGTAGATATCTTGAAGACCATGTAAGGAAAAATACAAGCAATTTAGTAAAAGATAACAAAGAGAAGAGTTCCTCATTCGGAGAGTCACTCTTGACGTTGACCCAGAGTGGAGTACAACTCAGATGAGAAAAGATCAACTTAAAGACAAAAATCTTGCGCCATTTCTTCAACCAAAAAGAAAAGT
The DNA here is from genome assembly GCA_034092305.1 of Diaprepes abbreviatus. NCBI lineage: Eukaryota > Metazoa > Arthropoda > Insecta > Coleoptera > Curculionidae > Diaprepes > Diaprepes abbreviatus. The sequence continues at coordinate 234,406 of JASJET010000193.1, read as the reverse complement.
CAATATTATACCAATTACCGTAATTGCTGACACTGGTGCTGCAGTATCTTTGATAAACTTAAGCCTTATTGATAAATTTAAAATCCTAGTGTTGTTCAAAAAATCAATGTTAAGAAATGTAACTGGAGATACAGCTAATATGATTGTAGAGATGCAAGTGGAGCTTTAATTTGGAAGACTAGAACTAAACCATTTTGTGTCAGTTCTGATACAGAAGACGAGTTTATTTTGGAGAAGAACCTGATTCGTCAACACCGATTTTCCTTCGACAAGCTTAATATTCTAAAGTTTGGCACCGAAGAATTTATTGTGTGATAGAACCGTAATACCGAACCAATCAGAGTCATTGCCGAACAAAAAACCTAAATAAAGAGGAACACGGAGAAAATCGTTTGCAGATTACCGGACGGCAGTTCTGGAAGCCACGTCGGATTAATTCAACACTCCAACAAGTCTTGTAGGGTTTCAGCAAGATGATAGAGTTTTGTTGTCGAATCCACAAAGAAAGGCGGGTAAATCACCTAAGTTGATTCCGGCATGGGAAGTACCATATACTGTTTTGAAGAGAATCAATGGTGTTGTTTATAGAGTCTAAAGAAGTCCCAAGACAAAAATGAATGTAGCGTATCTTCGCAGGTTGAAGTCATACCACTGAAATATCAGATCAGAATTAGGAGAAGGGCAGTATAACGAAGAACTAGGAAAGTTTTAATGCATCCTTATAGAAATATTATTTTGATAAGTCCTTATAGAAATATTATATTTTAAAGAGAATCAATGGCTTTGTTTATAGAGTCTAAAGAAGTCCCAAGACCAAAATGAATGTAGTGTATCTTCGCAGGTTGAAGTTATACCACTGAAGTATTGGTGCTGATTGGGACGATCAGAATTAGGAGAAGGGCAGTATAACGAAGAACCAGGAGAGTTTTAATGCATCCTTATAGATATATTATTTCGATAAGTTCTTATAGAAATATTATAAGATAAGATAAGATAAGATAAGATAATTTATTAGTAATAACATACAAATAGTACTTTTACAAGTTAAATAAATAAAATATTAAAATTTTGTCAATTAGTTATTATTAATAATATAAATAAAAGATTACACGATATTGATTCTTCCTAAAGAAGAAAGTTTTGGTAAAAAAAAGCTAAGAGAAGCTGACAAGAGACAAAGACAATACTACAGATTAAAATTAGATTCGAAATACTCCTCAAACGAAAAAAACGCGTTCATCACAAGGTAACTCTTAATTTGTTTTTTGTACTGATTGAAGTTAAGAGCTTTAATTCTAGCTGGCACGTAGTTGTAGAACTTTATTGCTAAATATCTTGAACCATTTCTGGATCTCTCAAGTCGGTCAAAGTCTGGTATAAGATTGTTGTTGTTTCTTGTTGGATAGTTGTGAATATCTTCGTGTAATCTGTATAGATCAAGATTTTGTTTAACGTACAACAAACACTGCATAATGTACACACAAGGTAAAGTTAAATTTTTTAAATTTTTAAACGAATTTCGACAGTCTTCTTTATAACCAAGCCCAGAGATAATACGAATGCATTTTCTTTGTTATCGAAATGTCTTATCAGTATGACAAGAATGACCTCAGGAAAGAATGGCATCAGCCAAAAGAGAATGAAAGTTACTGTGATATGCTGTCAGAAGAGTTTCTTTGGAAGTTATCCGTACAAGACTCCTGAACAGGAACAGTTGTTGGGATAATTTTTTTGAGAGATTAACAAGGTGTTGTTCCCAGGTTAATCCTGCATCTAGGTGTACTCCCAGAAATTTGACCTCCATTGCACATTGAGGTAGAAAGGACTCTACAATCTCACTGTTATTATATTGATAGGGCATCATTGTTCAGTCATATTTTTTATATTTCTAGATTTTTACTCTACTATATTTTAGTGGATTTTATAGGAACACCTATAAATAGGAAGAGGAAAAGAATGGCAGAGATTAGTGGGGTTTGAATATAAAAATGTTTAGAAACAGTTATTAATGAGTGTTACACTAATTTACATGGTTTTTGTCCTTGAAATGAAAAGTGTTTCTCCTTAACAATTGAGGTGCCCTAAGTTTAAAAAAATATATTTAAAAAATCCAATATGTCACGTTTCCATAACAGTATTTTTTATTTACCAAGAAAATACATACAAAATATATAAAAGAATTAAAAATGAACTATTTTAGCCTTTTTCTTGTATTTAATTCTATCCGTATCTCTTACAATAGACCAACAATAGTCACCTAACATGGCTTTGTCTCAGTAACCCTCATAATGTTGCTCAAAAAATTTCTAGTCCTAATGATAACGTCGCTCACGTGTCCGAGGTTTTCAGGAAAGAAATCGAGATGCGAATGAAGGAAATGAACTTTCAGTGACATATTGACACCCATTCGTTCAAAATTATTTAATAAGTCTGCAGCTAACTGTCGGGAATTTTCATTCTTTTTGATTCCTAAGAACTCTAGATAACAAGTCTACACTTTTTTCAAATATCTCATCGCATTTGCTGCTTATCTGAATGGTAGATAGGTTTAGTAACCGAAGGAACATCTGCATAAATAATTTTATCCTTGTGTTTGCGATTAAAGCGAAATATTTTAGTAAGACAGACGTAACAATCATTCTCGTGAGTAGTAGTGAACATAACCCGATTCGCTCGATCCCCCCACTCCTCGACCTTGACCTTGACCTTGCTTCACCCCTCTTTGGCCCCGCCCACATGTCCTTGTCATTGACCTTGAAAGTGCACGCGTGCTTTGGCCTTGGCCTTGTGTTCAAGGTTGTGTGTGTGACCTTGACCTTGACCTTGGTCGAGACGACCTTGACTTTGTTGAAGGTCATCTTGGGTGTGTGACCTTGAAGATATGTTACGTGGTTGGGGGTGACCTTGAATGGTTTTATATAAGGTATGGGGCAGTTTCATTCATCAGTTGGCTCTGACTTGTATAGGTAGTACATGTGTTAATATTTGACAAATCATGGCATATGTTTGTGAAAATTGCGGTTCTAAGTTTACTAATATTTATAATATGAGACGTCATAAAAGAGAATCGTGTGCGGCGAGATTTAATGAAGTGCCTGGAGGAAAACGGCTCCGAATTGAAGAGTATACATCGACGATTCCGCTAATTAATTGCGCTACATGTAATGTAGATGTTCCAATAAATCATATGTCGGTGCATAAACGAACACAACAACATAAAAATAATTCATGTTTGCCGGTATGTCATGGTGTGCAACTCGTTGAATGTGCCTTCAAAAGGAGAATTGCAACCTATCGGGTTAGCAGTGATATGGAGCATTCCGATTACGTAATGTTCTTTGCAGACATTAAATCCAAGGTGGTGGAACTTGTTAATAATTTATTGCGTGTGCATCATGCTTTAAAAGTTAACATGACAGCTGTTGGCGAGTACATGCTTCCATCACAAGAAATATTCAGTGAAAAATCCTTCAACACTGCTAATCAAATAATTAGTGTAGAAAGTGATTTGGATGCCGTTTACCATTCTTTCACCGAATTAATAAAAACGCAGGCGACAGAGTTCCAGGAGAAAGATTCAGGTATGGAAAAATCAAAACCCGATATATTAAACTGATTTTTATATATTATTTTTCTTGTTATAGGATGGGCTCTTGTGCGAATTTTATACTTGGAAGTTGGTATCAACAAGTATATGCCTATGGGTGGCTCATCATACATCAAGTTGCCGTGTTCTATTGAAAAGAAAGGAGCTGTCGTCAATGTGATTAACCAGGACGAATTTTGCTTTGCGTGGGCTGTAACATCAGCATTGTTTCCTCCAACAGCAGAGCCTTCACAGAAGACATCCTACCCCCATTTTTCTAGAGTGCTAAATGTAACAGGTATGGATTTTCCAGTAAAATTACGTGACATTAAAAAATTTGAGGAAATGAACAACATATCAATTAACGTATACGGTCTGGAATCTAAATATGAAAATAATGAAGTAATACATGAAGTTATTGGTCCACTGAGGTATGCGTCAAAAAAGTTGGATAGGCATGTAAATTTATTGTTAATTACAAAAGACTGTAGTAGTAAAGATGGCGGTGAACATTTTTGTGATACGACTTGTTCAAAGAGTCATTATTGTTGGATTCGGGATTTATCACGTTTAGTTTCAAGTCAAATTAGTTGTCAACAACATAAAATATATTTCTGTGATGGTTGCCTCATTTATTTTAGTACACCGTCAGCTTTAACTTTACATCAAAGCTACGATTGTAACCACATTTTCACGCAAACACCCTCAGTGGATTTAAAAATCGATAAATTTGGAAAGAGTGTGCCGGAAAATATTTTAAAATTCGAGGGTATAGAAAAGCAAATGCGCGTTCCATTCGTGGTTTATGCAGATTTTGAATCTGTTTTAAAACCCGTTGAAACGGTACAACCAAACCCACAAAATTCTTACACTGTAAAAAGTTTTAAACATGAACCATATTCTTTTGCTTATTTAATTAAATGCTCTTTTGACGACTCACTTTCGAAATTTGAGCTATTTCGGGGGAATAATGCAGCTCAAGTCTTTGTGGATCGTATCGAGTGTGATTTAAGGGCTCTATACAACACATATTTAAAAGACATTAAGCCTATAAAACCGTTAACGCCTGAAGAAAAAAGGGAGTTTAATGATGCTAAAATATGTGGTATATGTGAAGGCCCTTTTGAAGAGGGTGAGATTAAAGTACGAGACCACTGTCACATAACTGGTGCAAAAAGATTTGGTGCTGCACATTCCGTTTGTAATTTAAATTATAAATTACCCTCTTTTATCCCTATCATATTTCATAACTTAAGCGGCTACGACAGCCATTTATTTATAAAAGAGTTATGTAAATATGTGGATAAAATTGGTGTTTTGGCTCAAAGTAAGGAAAAGTACATATCATTTATGTGCACGATTATTTTGATAGTAAATGTGGAAAAGTCAAGAGGAAATATTTAAAGTTGCGATTTATTGATAGTTTTAAATTTCTGTCAACGTCTTTGGAAAATTTAGGCAGCGGTTTAAACGACGACGATTTTATTGAAACGCGGAAACATTTTTCAAATATCAATCAATTTAATTTGATGCGTCAAAAGGGTGTTTTTCCCTATAGCTTTATTGACTCTATAGAAAAAATGGAAAATACATGTCTTCCAAGTAAAGATGAATTTTATGATAATTTACGGGAAGAACATATTAGCGATGAAAGCTATAGAAGAGCAAAAGAAGTATGGCGCTTGTTTGGGTGTAAAACTTTGGGGGACTATTCGGACGTGTATTTAAAATCAGATGTGTTGCTATTGTGTGATGTTTTTGAGCAATTTCGGAATAATTGTTTAAAATTCGATAAACTTGATCCAGCACATTACTATACCCTTCCAAGTTTATCATTTGATTGTATGCTACGTATGACTAAGGTAGAGTTAGAGCTCTTAACTGATATAGACATGATACATTTTTTTAAGAAAGGTATACGCGGCGGCATAAGCCAGTGTACAGAAAGGAAGCACATCGCTAATAATATTTTTTTACCAGACTATGACCCAACAAAACCTTCTTCATTTATAACATACCTTGATGCTACAAATCTATATGGTCATAGTATGTCACAAGCATTACCATATGGTGGTTTTCGATGGTTAAGCGAGCGCGAAATTCTGGATTTAAATATTATGGCTGTTGGTGATGATAGTTTACATGGCTACGTTTTGGAAGTGGATGTGCATTATCCGACTGAGTTGCATGATGCACATTCTGATCTTCCATTTCTAGTAGAAAATATCATACCGCCAACAGAAAACGCTAAATTACCGAAATTAATTCCTAATTTACAAGATAAAAAAAAATACATTGTACACTATAGAACTTTAAAACAAGCCATCGCCAACGGCTTAGTGGTAATGCAAACCCATCGAGTATTACAGTTTGAGCAATCAAAATGGCTAAAATCGTATATTGATTTTAATACCAATTTACGTAACAAGGCCACCACAAAATTTGCGAAGGACACTTTTAAATTAAAAAATAACGCGATATTTGGTAAAACTATGGAAAATGTGGAAAATCGAAAGGATATAAAATTAGTAACACATTGGGAGAACAGTGTAGGCAGAAATGGAGCTAGAGCACTAATATCCCGCCCCAATTTCAATAGTAGCTCGATATTTACCGAGAACTTTGTTGCTATACATATGAATAAAGTTAAAATATTGTACAATAAACCAATTTATATCGGTTTTTCCATATTAGATATATCAAAGACTGTAATATACGATTTTTATTATAATTTTATTAAATCCAAGTTTGGCGATGATGCTTCGTTACTTTACACCGATACTGACTCGCTTATATTAAAAGTGTATACGGAAAACTTTTATCAAACTATATCAGAAAACCCCGAAAAATTCGATACATCAAATTACCCCGAAATTAATAATTTCAACATAATTAAAAGTAATTCTGTAGTTGGTAGAATGAAAGATGAGTTTCCTGGTGATCCGATAATAAGTTTTTATGGTACCGGCGCGAAGGCTTATTATGTAAAGTCCATTAATAATGAATTTAAAAAAGCCAAAGGTATCAAAAAATGTGTTATCGAGAAAGACCTTCATCAGGAAGACTACCAAAGAATTGTTGAACGGGGTGGTTTGATATTAAGAAAGATGAAGACATTTAGAAGTGAATTACATAACATTTATACCAACATAATAAATAAAGTAGCATTGTCACATAGCGATGATAAACGTTATGTAATTCCCAGTTCAACCAAAACTCTACCTTGGGGGCATGCAGACATAGATTTTTAAAAAACAGACCCGGAAGAAAACTTAGCAAATTTAGTCACCGTGTTGGAATCATTTCTAAGTCAGGACAGCACGTAATCTGGAAAATCCATATTTCATTATTTGTATTGTTATTATTATTACAACATTAATATGTAACGATAGTATTGTAATTTTTTTTTTTTTTTTTTTTAATAAAAAACATGTATTCATTACTTGATTGCTTTTTTATTGAACCTTTATTTTAAAATTATAAATATAATGAAGTGTCGACAAATAACAAACTGTAAAAGTTATTGTTGAAAAATTTGTCTAATAGTAAATTAAACGCACAGGTCTACGAGTAAATGTTTAATGTGAAACAGGTTTGCTGACAAGATCCTCCATAGTCTTTTCAATTTTCAACATTCTAGAGTTAAGTTCATCACGCAGTTCGTCTTGCCTAAGTTCATATATTGCAATAACAGTATCATCAATGTATCCTCTAAGTTCTTGACCGGTTTCAATTAATTTCTTGCGTACGTAACCTTCAAGTTGGTTTCTGAATATATCTTTAATAACAATTGTTGAGTCATGTAAAGCTTTCTGCGTATCTTGCACACACTGAGCAAGGTTATTATCAACATAATTTCGTGTGGTCGCATCGTCTCCTTCAAGAGGTTCTGCTAAATAGCACAATCTTTTGCTTCCCATGTCGTAATCTCCATTAGGTGTAAGTTTAAAACCTATTCCTGAAGAACCTCGCATAAAGTTAAAATCCTTAAATTTTCTTTTGCGACCGAACTTATCAATAGTGTTTACTTCTGACATTGTTATGTGAGACTGATTTGAAACCATTAGATTTCACCCTAATATATGGTTCTATTTCATTAATAAACGGACTCTGCAGAAAAATATGGATTGCAAAACGTATTTTAGGTGATGTTTAATAAATACACATACAGATTCATTTTACTATTGTTTTATTGAAAAAAAAATTAAAATATAACAAAAGTTTGAGTTTACTTTTTATTATTAAAAAAAATAAAAAAAATAACAAACAAAAAAATTAAAAATTAAGAAATAAAATACATGTTAATTTCTTCTGTACAGGTAAGCTTCTTCTATGACCCAATTTCTTCTCTGGATGGCACGTTCATTAATGTCCTTGAACTGGTAGTAAACTAGTCCACAAAAGCCGCATTGTACAAATTTAACCCTGAAAAGGTCAATGTAGTTGAAGTCGTACGTAAGATCATTTCGCCAGCAGATACCTAGTCTTTTACAATGATGACAAGTTAAATAAAAAGCTTTTGGTATATGACTGTATGTTTTGGCTGCTTCACTAGGTTGTTCATCGGTTGGCAACATGATGTTTGAATATGTTGTACTTTTCAATCGCGGTACTCTAATTATGTATTACTTTTTAAAATAACCTTGACAGGACCAAAAAAATCCTTGAAAATTACAACCTCGAAAACGACCCTGACATTGACGGGTACTTTGACCTTGGCCTTGGCCTCGCATCTAACAAGTTTAGTACTATATTTATATGCTTCTTTAAAATAACCTTGACAGGGACAAAAAAAAATCCATGAAAATTACAACCTTGAAAACGACCCTGGTATTGCCGGTTACGTCGGCCTTGGCCTTGGCCTTGCATCTGACAAGTTTAAATATTATACTTAATGCATCGAACAAAAGGAATAAAAGTGGTGTAGTGGGGGAAATGGGCATAAAAGCAGACTTGCTGGCTCGAGCTCTTCACAGTTCGTCAGAACAGCAAACAGTACAGTGCTAAGAAAAAGTTAATTGTGTGAGTTTGAATATCGAAAATGTCTAGTGTACGGTCTCTTTTAGATGCTCTTGACGTGAGCTGCGGTTCACAGCAAGGCATGCTGGATAACATGAGTGGTTTAGAAGTGTTAAGTCCGGGGGTGTTCGAGAACTGGAATGGCGTGGAGCATGAAGATGCCGAAGACCGAGCCCTCAACGATGGTCGCGACGAGGAGTTAGTTCAGTCGGCAGCGCAATTCCTGGAATGCTGGACGGAGGAGAAGGAGCCAAAGATAAATGTGATTAGTGATGTGGTTGTGCGAAAAGCATCGCGGCCTAGGGAATCTTCTCCGAAAGCTTCGAAACTGAAAAAGCTTTTGACTATGCGGAAGTCGGAAATCGCCGATAAAAAAACATTTTATTCGGCAATTAAAGGTGTGGGACAAGGGAAGAAGAAAAAGTTTAACTTTAAGCGTCCCTCCACCCCTGTTCCATTACCCGACTTCCTAAAAACAGCACCAAAAGAGCCATTGTCAGTAGAAGTGGAAGTCATAGAAGGCCCCGATGGACCAACACCACCAACGCCACCAACACCGGCCAGCGTCGAGAATGAAATAGTGTCGGAAGTGAAGTCTTCCCCAGCGCCAGCGCCACTGTCGCCGATATTGGGGTGCCGGAAACCCATGAAGAAGCGGTTTAAGCGTTGTTTTGAAGGCGATGAAGTTTCCGCTGCTTCGTCGTCGTCGTCGTCGTCATCGTCTTCACCAAATAAAACCGCGTCTTCTTCCGAGCCATCACAACCGGAGTGGGTCGAAGACTTCACCAACTCTCAGAAGACCAAATTGACCGACATTTATGCCATGAAAAAACGCTTAGTGAATGAAGTGAACGAGTGTGCCAGTGACATTATAGAACTTGAAAGACAATTAGAGATAAAAAAGGTGAAATCTGCGCGGTTAAAAAGACAATTATAGGACTTTAATAAATTATGTAGTAGGTGTTAGGTAGTTGTAGAGATTAGCTTTTAATTTATAGTATTAAGTTTGTAAATATATATATATATATATATATATATATATATATATATATATATATATATATATATATATATATATATATATATATATTGTAGTTAATAAAAAAGGGTTTGATCAAATTTTTTATATTTTATAATGAGAATAAAAATGACTTGAAAATTTATTTTTGTGTGTTATTTCATATAGGTCCTGTCCCACATAATATTAGGTAATAAAAAAAAAAGTGAATAATCCACTAAAACTACGCAATAGCAATAGTTGTAAATATTTTCTGATAATATTTACAAGTATGCTAAAACATGGTTCGGTTTATGAAGTTAAGGTTCTGTCGCCAGAACTTCTAATACTTTGTATCTCAATATTGTATGTTTTTATGAAAAAAACATAAAATATTGGTTACAAAGTATTATAACCAACTAAAACTACGATCAAATTATTTTGTGGTCCTGAAAAGGACCGTTTGGTTGTAAAACATGCGACTCTTTTATTGAGTTGTGGAGTCGCACGGCCCGTCATCATCATCAGCGGGGTTGGCGGTGCTGTCCTCTGTGTATTCGATGATGAACCGCCAAAGTTCATCCCATCTAGGATCGTTCGGCTCCCACTCCAAACAATTCTCTGTGGTAGAATCTACCACAGGGCATTGGATGGGTTGTTGTTGTTGTTGAGTCGCAGACATGTTGAACTAAAATGATTGTAATAAGTATTGGTGGTCGTATATATAGAGACAAATTAATGGTGGGGGGTGAAAACAAATGTCGTATTACGTATTGAGACCAAAAGTTGTTTGTGGTCTCAAATACGAACGAACGATTTAGCTGGGTTCCACCAGCACTTAAAGTTTTAATACTTTGTATCTAATATTGTATATTCTATACATACAATATTAGTAACAAAGTACTAATATGTACTAAAACTACGATCAAAGTATTTTGTGGTCCTGAAAAGGACCGTTGTTGTGTGCCCTTAAAAAGGGCCAGGGAGAGTGTGGGGCTTATGGTGCCCCATCCTCGCTGGTCGACCACCAGCTTGACGAATCGCAGGGGCCTTGTGGGTCGTCGGGTGTTGGTGATGCTGGAATTTCCAGCACCGCATCTTCCGTCGAGTCCGGCTCTGGCTGCGGCGACGGAGTTTCGAGTCTTTGTAAGACCCAATCACCCGCGTCGTCTAATTCCACTAGACCCGGATCATGGTCATATACTAGCGGAATCGGCTCATCCAAGTCGTCCCAACGTAGGACGTCAATTTCAAAATCCACCTCGTCGTCGTCGTCGAAGACTTGCAGGTCTCCAACGTTGTCGGCTACGGTGTCATCACTAAAGATGGATGAGCCTCGGCTGGCGGGTCTTTCTTCCTCCATGTTTATCGTATGAGGGTTGATGAATATATGACTGTGTAACTGACCCAGTCTCATATATATAGAACTACCCCCACCCCACCAACGGATTCTAAATGTTATGTATTGGTGAGAGCTTATAGAATTATTGATTTTTTTCAAAAACTTTAAATAAGGAATTAGATTTGTTTAGACAATAAGACTTATTCTTAATATTTTGTGAAGAATACATTACAAAAAAAAAATAATAGAAACCTTGTTTGAACTGTTAACATTTTCATAGGTTCTCAAGCATATAACTTGGCACTTAAGCTACGAGACAAATCGTCGTTAAACGAATATCTCGCCCCATAAGTGACGATTACTAAACTACGATCAAAATATAATGTGGTCCTGAACAGGACCGTTTTTGTGGCCCTAAAAGGGCCTGGGGGGAGGGTGGGGTGCCTACCGTGGAGTAATACCCAACGATATTAACACCGACCTAGGTGCAGCCCTTGGTCTTCTCATTGGCGGCACCGTCGTCGTCGCTGGTGGTGTCGGCGTTGCAGGCGGTGCCGAAGGTGCCGCTCCTGGTGCGGTACCCCCACACTCCTCACACTTGCATATCTTGCCGGGCACGAATGGCCTGACAATGCCAATGATCCTTTTTGGTATATCTTCCATCTTGCCGATCGAATGTGTAATGATGAAATAATTCTAATACCGGCCTCTATATACATTCAAAAAGTTGGAGGGGGTAAGGTGGAGTGCATATATGCATTATATAAGTTTGAGAATAATATGATTTTATAACTCACCGTATCTCTGGTATGGACACAAACTACCCCCCTCCACTTTTCTAGCATATAGTACTAGACTTTCTCTACATTTTTTTCAAATAAATTTTTTTGATATTTCTAACCATTACTTTGCTACATAAAAAAAAAAAAAAAAACCTCCCCCTACAACTTCCACATACTCCCGTTCGGCGGCCCTAGCCTCCTAACTCGAGAATTTCAATTTTTTCGTCTAAATTTTTTGTCATTTTTAAGATTTTCCAATTTTTTTTTTCACCATTGTATTCTACTAAAAATTCTAGGTAATTAAAGTGCTTTTATTTTTTCACTATCTTGAACGGTTCCCGAGCTACAGCGCTTTAAAGAATTCAAATTACTAACTTTCTATAACCCTTTTTTTCAAATTTCATTTTTTCGAATTTTCAAAAATACTACAATATGTAGAAAAAAATTCTCTCTTTAATTTCCCAATACCGTTTTTCTCTAAATCTTCAACTTTAGCGCGTATTCAGCATTTTCAAAAAAAAAAAAAATTATAATTTTTTTTACACCATCGCACTCTCCTCAAAATTTTGGGCTATCAAAGTGCTTTTATTTTTTTTCTATCTTGAACGGTTCCCGAGCTACAGCGCTTTAAAAAATCCAAATTACTAACTTATTGTAACCCTTTTCTTAAAATTTCATCTTTCCGAATTTTGAAAAGTACTACCATATGTAGAAAAAAATCCTCTTTCTAATTTCCTAATATCATTTTGCTCCAAAACTTCAACTTTGGCGCGCATTCACCATTTTTCAATTTTTTTTTGAAAAATTTTTTTTTTACGTTTTTACTATCGAGAAAAATGCTTGCTTATAGTACTCGATTTCCTCTATAATTTTTTCTTATAACTTTTTTCCCTATTCCTAACCGTTACTTTCCTACAAATTTTCTAAATCGTTGTTTTCATATTTTGCCTTAAAAATTTTTTCTTGTGTTATTTAAGCTCTTTTTTCCACTTAATAAACCACCATTTTCTAAATTCCCGTACTCTTTTCTTAAAGAGCGGGCTTTTCCGCCAGCTTTTTTTTTTTGGTTGGGTTTCAAATAAATATAAAACTACTACTTCACTCATTACAAATTTATTGATTCAAGAACATTATTTTGTGTTAAATATAATAGATACATTAAAATATAGATTTATTGGTCACCGAACCGTTTAATACATTATAACTAAAAAATGAGTCGTGAATAACTAATGCGTACACTTTAGTGTCTTTGGGGAATTTATTCTTTCTCGTTTGGAACTCCAATTTTACATCCACTGTCGATGAGTTAATCGCCTCTGGTTGATGACTGCAATTGATAATAAAAACGGGGTTTTTCATATATTCCGCGAACGTTATCATCGGATCGTTTATCTCGCGCCCGTAGTAGCTGCTTTGGAAGTTTTCGTAATTGTAATAGGCTGCTGCGTACAGTTTCTTGGCGAAATCTAAATTCCATCTTTCGTATGGATAAACGGTTGAATTCAGATACAGTCTAATGTCGCATACGTCGGCGTGGGTAAACTGGGTTGCGTTTTTTTCTTTCTTGTCGCAATTATTGCTGTCTTGAAACCCGACGATTATATAGCGCGGTCTTTCCAGACGTGTACTCGTTCTCAAGGCCCACACGTCGGAAGATGTTTGCCTTAAAGCTGGTAATTCGTACAGATCCCATTTACGATATGCCATTTGAATACTGGCATTGTTTCCTCCTTTATTAATGCGAGACAGTATTTTCAATTTTTGCTTGTCGTCTGGAATGATGTGACGAATTTTCCATTCGATTTTGTCGATACTAATTTCTGCCTCTACTTCGCCGACGTAACAATTGGTAAAAGTGCGAGCTATAATCATAATAAGCTCTTGTTTTACGTTGAAAACACCTTTTGCGTAATCTTCGGCGAATCCCATAAGATATTTTAAGGGTAATTTCCCGGAGAATACGTTACTTGCCGTGTCTACGATATCTTGGTTTGCTTCGTCGAGACCCCATCCGCACGTCATGAGAGATCTTTGTTGCAAACTTCCGAATGAAACCATGGTTTTTAATGTCGTCGTAACTCCAGGTTTACGAACCACGGCGACCTGTTCACCTCCCATCTCGTAGCGAATTTCATCGAACAAAAATGCGAGGGCATTATTTGATAAAAAACATCTTTTCGTTGCGTCTATGGGTTTAAATTTTCCTTCGATATATATGTAACTTTCGGCGATATCCAGTATAATATCTTGAAAATTAATGGGGATACGGACTTCATCCGAATTGTTGAATGATGGAGATCCGTATGGTTTATACGTATGCTCTTCTAGACTAATAATGGAATTGTCCAAGATGGGCTCGGAGAAAACCTCTATTTTATCGCTGGTGGTGGAAATCATTTTCGCACTTTAAGACCGATTGATTTTAAAAATTTATAGTCTTCGGCAGACAACTGTTGAGATGTTTGTGATCTAACGTCTGGACGACGACTAACCTTGACGTTAACTCTTGTTTTACTTTTATTATGTTTCGGCGGTTCCCCCATCTTAGTCGACAGCACACACAATTGACGATTGAAGCAAAAACCCATTTCTATGAAAGTTTCTTCAGTTCCAATTTCACGATTATTTTCTCGCCTTGAAAATTGATTAGATCACCGCTATCGTCCAAGATGCGAAGAGTAATGTTGTCGATAAACTGACGTCCTGCCGGCATTAACGGCATATAAATATTATTTTGTGGTTCTTTACTGATTTTGTAACCGGGCTCCACGTCGATATCGAATTCGAACAAGGTATGACCTTCCACCGAATTCATATATGCTCCGGAAATTATATTACAATCTACGCGTATGATGCGTACTTTCATTATTTCCACCATCTCGGTTGATTCGTGCTTTTTGTCTCTTTTTAACACTGTATGATTAAATCCTAACATTTTACCGATACTCGCCTCTCCCCGGAAATCTATAGTATATTGGGATTTCAGTTCACATTTCAGCGTATTATTATTAGCAACCAAGTAAAAGATTCCATCGTTCTTTTCTTCAGTTGAAATCCTCAAAGCCTCCAACATAGCTTTACCTATCTCATCTATTTCATAGGCCCCAGGTGGAATCTGCAATTGTATCGGCTCGGTGGTGTAACCCTCCTTCATGTAGGCAAACTTATTGTTGCTTTCGTCCACATTAAAAATTGAATTGTATGTGTAAAATCCCAGCAATGCCAGACCATATTTGTTTTCTCTATTTAATTCGACTGGTGGATAAAAATCGGCGCTTAAGACGCTCGAGTGTCCTGTTAGTGTGAACGTATAAGACATGACTAACCATTAAAACATCACACATCTCGGTTTTATTCTTAGCGGCAACATTTAAAAAGATTCATCGTCACACCTTTTCTCACTGCATTAGATAGTGATGTTTTTATGCTATTTTCTGCTTTTATGCGCACATCGCTGATTTTGCAATAACAACAAAATATTTTTCTAGCCGTAAGATCCTCATCAGTCATAACCTCGTTTAAATTGCTGCTGCTGCTGCTGAAATAATGTTTGCAACCGCACTGATATTTTAATATATCGATATCGCTTTTAAGGTGCTGCGGCAACTTTTCCCAAACGAATGGAATTTCATTTGGGGCTAATGCAATCATTACTTCCTTGGGCATGTTTTCTAACTGTTTCACGGTCATTTTCCTTAATCCACCGGCTAGATGAAATGCTTTCAGTGATTGCAACATTTTAGTATAGTTATTGCGATCCATTTGCGGTGTTAATGGTGACGATGATGATGATGACATCTTTTACGCTGATGATTCGACAAGAAACTTTAAGCACAAATGTCCACACCAGACTGTTCCAAAATCCTGCTGACGATCGTATGTATAGTAAATAATTTTTGATGGTTCCGATCCCGTTTGTAGATATCGTACCAATTCGATTGGTGGGGGTAAATCGCCGAAGCTGTCATAATATGTTACTTTAGAATTATTTTTTCTATAAGCTACCCAATGAGTCCCTGCACCACGCGTACTATCCAAATTCACTATTGCTGCTTCGTAACGTCGAGGACCTTGTCTAGGTAATAAATCCCTCATATAAACGCCTCGAAAGTGTCCTATTCTTTTCTTTTTAGCATATTTTTCTATATCGATGTTAGATAGTGGTCTTCGAGGTAGGGATTCAATTAGTTTTTTGATCTACGATTTAAAAATAATCCCATACCTTTACGATATGGCTTTAGAAACAAACCATTTCCTTTCGATTTTAAATACAGGCCGGCACCGGTTTTATCTTCGCTGCTTTTTTTTACTGCTTTTATGGCGCGCACAATTCCCACTGCCCCACCGGCTAATGAACCCAAAGCTGATAACCCGGCAAAAATTGGTATTAATGGTAATATTCCACCAGTTTTAGGAATCGGTATTATTCTCGGTGTACGAACCTTCCTTTTGCCACCTGCCGCTTTTACCGATCTACGTGCTGCCGACAGAGCTATTTTAGATGCATTCATGACATTTTTTTCCAACACATTTTTACTTCCGGCTTTTAATAATTCCCTTCGAACTGCTTGTCGAATAGCTGTTCCGAAACTGGCTTTCCGAACATGTCGATTTTTATTAACACCTTTCCTTTTTGTATGACGCGTGCCTTTACTAAATGTTTTTTTTGTTGATAATGATGATGGTACACCCATACCAAAACGTTGTTTTCCTTTCATAATGTTTGTAACTAACCAAGCTGCTGTTTTTTCACCTAAACTGGAATCTTTCGATTTTACTCTATTCCAAGCACTTTGTTCGAGCTCGTAATCCGCTCGATGTCTCGCACTTATGTTGTCTTTATTATGTAAATAGGCTAAATCGTGTTTTTTGCATGCGGCATCCAAAGGATTAATGCCTGGATCACCTCTTGTTACACGTTTTATTACTTTTGTTCCGGGTCCGCAATATTGATAACCAGGAATGTGTACCTCGAATGGTAATTTATTTATTAGCGAATTCACAATACCGTATCCAGTTTTGTTGGAAACGTGAGACCGTCCACTTCGTTTGACGCTCGGCATCTGAATGACAGTTTTTGTGAAAAATTGCCTATAAAATATCAAATTTTCCTAAGATGCGCGTTATCGATCTTAAACAAAAACTTCCTATTGACAATCTCGATGAAAAAGTCGGACTTGGATTTGAAAAGAAGATAATGAAGAGACACGGTCCTCTACTTCCTTCCTCTATTCGCGGCCTGTTAATTGGTCCATCCAATTGTGGAAAAACTAATGTCATGATTTCGCTGCTTACACACCCCCTTGGGCTACGTTTCGAAAATGTCTATATTTACTCGAAATCTCTGTATCAACCGAAATATGAGTATTTAAGGAAAATTTTAGCGCCCATCAAAGGTTTAGGCTACTATGCCTTTAGTGATTCCAGTAATATTGTGGTACCGTCCGATGCAAAACCAAACTCTATATTTATCATTGATGATGTTATATGTGAAAAACAAGATGTTATAAGATCGTACTTTAGCATGGGACGTCATAAAAATATCGACTCCTTTTACCTAGCGCAAACATATTCGCGAGTGCCTAAACAGCTTGTGCGAGACAACGCCAATTTTATTATTATGTTTAAACAAGATGAGTTGAATATGAAACACATATTTTCCGACCACGTTTCACCGGATCTAACTTTTACTCAATTTCAAGAAATGTGCTCAAAATGTTGGGATAATAAGTATGGATTTTTAGTAATTGATAAAGACAGTGATGTGAAATCGGGAAGATACCGCAAAGGATTTAATAGCTATATATTACTGTAATAATAAGAGAAAATGCTCATTTGATTGTTGAAACGTCCTTTGTTAACATCATGAATAACGCGATCGACTTAAAACGTAAACTAGTGGAAGCTACCAATGCCGTCAGAAAAAAATTTAAACAAATTAAAGCGGCTAAAGAGTTTAATGTTGTGGAATTGGAAAAGTTTTACGAACCCATTTCTAAGCCGTTGACAACTATATCTGATGTGGTTAAGCAACGTCAGCAGCAGCAGCAGCAGCAACAACAACAGCAACAACATTATCCAGCTACAAAGTCACATAGTCTCAGTACATCAGTGCAGTCGACTCAAATATCAGGTTTTCCCCAACCTACACATTCCTTTCAAACCTCCACACCTATTCAGCAGCAGCAGCAGCAGCATCGCATTTCAAAAGAAGATATTAGCCAATCGGTGTTTGATACACCCTCGACATCAACTAATACATCTCTCGCATCCGCTGACACCACAACTTCCGATACTTTAAACGCACACCTGAAAGGATTACGTTCGAAACCATCTTTATACGATACTGTATATGGTGTACGTTTTGGTTCAAAAACAGATCATAACAAAAATTTTATTGGTAATTTAGAGGTGCGTTTTCGAAATGGAAATATTGTCTTATACAAAAAAGGGAAAAATATTGCAGAATATGGTGGATCACCGGCACTTTATGATTTGTTATTTCTTAAAACACCCCCAAGTGTAGGCAAGGAACAACAACAATTAAGTGATAATGTACTTTCAACGTACAAGGAAATTTTGGAATCAACGAATGCTGTCTACAACAATTTTAAAAAAAGTGATGGTTTACGGGAGACCAGATGGAACAAATATTTACGAATTATTAAACCTCTGATAATGAGCACAAAATTAGGTGGTACTATTACAAGAAAAAATCTCTCGGAAAAACTACAGTTACCCACAAAAAAGAAATTATCTTCGAAAAAATTTCAATATGTCTACTGGAACAAAGCTAAAGAGTTGGTGGATCGTTTACGTTTGTTGTGGAGTTCCAAAATGGCCGGTCACACTGGACACGAAAATGAAATTATGTCAATCATAGAGGAATTACGAGAAGAAGATATAATATATTAAGCTCAATATTTAATGATATTATTCAGTTCTTCCTTCGATCTGAAACCTTTAGTATTACTAATAATATGGAGCCCAGTCTAGAAAAAATCAAGATTGTTAATGAACTACATAGAACGGCTAGAAAAAATTTTGTAAGACGGCGCACGATAATAAAAGGATACAGAGATTTGTGGCAAATTGATTTGGCTGAAATGCAACAGTATGCTGATGAAAACGATGGTTATCGTTATATTTTGGTCTGTATAAATTGTTACTCGAAATTTGTCTATACCAAAGCCATAAAAAACAAGACTGGTATAGAAGTTACTAATGCGATGAAAAGCATCATTGAAGAGGCATCATATACACCAACAAATCTGCAAAGTGATCAAGGAAAGGAGTTCTATAATACAAACTTTCAAGCCCTGATGAAAAAATATAATATAAATCATTATTCCACTTACAGCACAAAGAAAGCTGCAATTGTTGAGCGAGTCATAAGGACTTTAAAAAATAATTTATATAAACAATTCTCGACAAGAGGATCTTACAAATGGATACATATATTATCGGCAGTAACAAAAACCTATAACCATTCGAAACATCGCACCATTGGAATGAAGCCTGCAGACGTGCAAGAAAAAACACATATTAAAGCATATGATTATTTAAAAATTGTACCTAAAAAATTTAAGTTTTCCATGGGTGACATTGTGCGTATTAGCAAGTACAAAAGCTTATTCGAGAAAGGATATGCGCCCTCTTGGTCAACCGAATTGTTTAAAGTTGTAAAAGTTAACGTTACAAATCCACCTACTTACTTGTTGGAATCGTTAGAAGGTCAGCCTATAAGAGGGTGTTTTTACGAATCAGAACTACAAAAAACAAGCAGTCCTGACGTTTATCTAGTAGAAAAGGTCCTTAGACAACGCAAGAAAAATCACATCGAACAATTATTTGTCAAATGGCTAGGATTTCCCAACCACTTCAACTCTTGGATAGATAAAGCTAATATTGTTTAAATAACATATTGTATGACTATATTTTTTATTTAAAATGTAAAATAAATAAACAATATATTGTAAAATAAAGTTTTTTATTTCAATCTTCATTATTAAAAACAATGACAATAAAACATCATACACATAAATAACATTTCAATATTCTTGGAGGGAAGGTCCAATTCACCGACGACTACGACGTTATCTTCAAGGCTATGCCACTCGGAGTGCGTTCTCCTATTCTTTAACCTGCTTTTTTTAGATTTTTTTTGAAGTCGAGTCGTACGACAGTGCGCTTAATGAGTCATTTAAAGGCTGATGATAGAGTATTTTCTGCATAACTTCAATTTTTGTTTTAAGCTCACTATTATTTTTGTATATCATGGGGAGGACATCCTTGTTAAATATGTCACATATTACAACTGCAAAATTGTAAAACTTTCTATTAACAAAGTGTTTTGTCACAGCATCGTCATCATCTTTAGGTTCGCCTAAGTTGGTTATGATTTTTCCACCCATATCATACTGCCCATCCGCTGTAAGTTTAAAACCAATCCCTTGTGGCCCAGATAATATATGATATTTTTCATTATATTTCTGACGACCAAATTTATCAATTGTGTTGTTTCCTCGACTCATTTTCAATCTTTACTAAACTATTTTATTTTTATTTGCCCTACTTATATTAAATATTTCAGCTGAGAAAAAGAAACACTGACTATGATCTACTGGGTTGGTATGTTTATAAAAGAAATAAAATAAAACTGTGATTGTAACAGATATTTATTTACAGTAATTTAATTGCACAAATACAAAAATTATAAAAAATTAGTTTTCCATGTCTTCGTTTTCGTTGCTCAAAATTCTATCCCATCCGACACTATTTCGATCGTCAACGTCTTGGGCTGTTGCTGTTGCAGAAACCAATTCATATTTTGCAGCAAGCTCACCTGGTAAATGTGGAATATTGACGAGGTATTCTTTTAATTCTTCTTCAACCATTTCAGCACAAAATGTATCCATGTCTATGGAACCATATAAAAATTTGTCGCACAAGTGTGCCCCAGCCATAAAATTGATTGTATCCCTGATCTCGTTCTTATATTGATCTTTGGTTACATCAATATGCGACCAATCATTTACGCTATCTAACATATCGTGAGCCCTATTTCTTAATTCTCTCCCCAACCAAAATATGTATCTATCTACACATTCGTTGGCGGTCGTCGTCGTCGTCGTCGCATCAGCAGACATCTTTAACAGAAATAATGAACACGCGTAAGTATTCTGACATGTGCAACTATATTTTAAATTTAATTACATCCTTTTTTTCAAACAATTTACATACAATTTACTCCAATGAGCCAAAACGTAATAATGTTCGAGTATTGTTTCCAAAAACTCTAGTGCCCTGCCCCAAATAAGTTAGAGTGTATTTATCTTTAGTTTTACTCATAATATCTACAATATCGTCAGATAGTGTTTCGGCCACACGTTTTGGTAAAAAAGTCTCAAATGTGCTATTATCACCGTCATCGTGTAAAGCCACTAAAAGAGTTTTACCAAATCGTGTAGTCATTGAAACCATCTTTACAATTTTATACACTTTGCCTACAATCATTTCGGTAACCTTTTTTTTCTCTAAAACCTCGAAATCTTTGCTAAACATTTCATTAATTTCATCTAGAGTTTCTTTTGCAATACTCATTATTGAAAAAAATGGTATATAAATCCAAAAATTACCGTGAATATAAAAGCACTTTCAGAACACTACACGAACACAATATTTGATGTTTATGCCACTGATATCTGCGACTGTTTGAAGTCACTTCTTCTCCCACGAACCTTTATAGCGGGGTTTCAAGGTCGAATTGTAACAATGGTGGGGGTAGCTTAACGATAGAAATAGTGGGAGGAGTCACAAATGACGTCACACATTTAAATTGGTATAAGGATAACTTCAAGGACAAAATATAATGAAACAAATAACTACATTTTATGTACTTTATTCATTGATTTTTTTCTGCCATTCTTCTATGCGTTTAACATTATCACCTAAACCTAATTTCCTTAATTTGTTCAATAATAATTGTTTGTTTTTATATCTAAGAAAATTCTTACAAACTATACTAGCTAAAAGACACACTTCGGCATGGTCCATATACTTAAAAAATACACTAAAGTCCTGAGCCTCCGAATCTTGCATTTCATATGCGTAAAATTCCGAACAGGCTGCAGAAATTAGAAATTCCTCGTACATTTCTCGCACTAAACTTTCCATATTAACTACTACTACGTTAAACTTAAGTCCTACACTCTAATTTCATCTAACACAACCGGATCTGCAATGAACCTAATCAGTTTTTCCAAACAGTCACTAAACCCCAACTTTTTTATCTCACGAACAAAGTCTTGTAAATTTATTGTTTTGCTGCAATATTTACGACATGCATTCGCAGCCTTTTCATATTCATAAGCCAAATCACAATAGCGCGACGCCCATTCTGCTCGACTTTTCATTGCATCATTGAAATAATTATTAGCCGTTTCAGTGAACTCATCGCCCAATTTTTTTACTGTCTCTTGCAAAGCACTATTCATATTATTCACTCATTTTTACATTCACGACACTTTTTTATTGCTGGTGGTGGCCCATCTATATGATGACGATATATTTGTTCATAGTGAATGTAACAGGGTAAGCTTAACTGTAGTTCCTTGTTACACCGATATGACGCTGGCAGCTTATCCCAAATTTGCCGTAAACTCAGCGTATCAACGCAAGTTTTTAAATATTCGAGAGGAAAAAATGCTAGATCCTTCTCTTCAAAATCACACAAACTTTTTAAATTACTCTGATATAAACAAATTACTCTGCCGACTTGCTCTATAATTTTTTCTTTAGATAGTTCCGTATCTGACATTTCACACTGAATGAATGCAAGTAGACTCACACAATTTATAGAACAATTTGCAAGGTCAAAATCATTTCAAGATCATCACACACTATTACAATGCACAAATAACTACTTCAAGGTCACACACCCAAGATGACCTTCAACAAAGTCAAGGTCGTCTCGACCAAGGTCAAGGTCAAGGTCACACACACAACCTTGAACACAAGGCCAAGGCCAAAGCACACGTGCATTTTCAAGGTCAATGACAAGGACATGTGGGCGGGGCCAAAGAGGGGTGAAGCAAGGTCAAGGTCAATGTCGAGGAGTGGGGGGATCGAGCGAATCGGGTTATGTTCACTACTCTCGTGGTTAGATAGTTCCCTTCACATCATTGAGTCGCTAAAATTCAAAGATATATTTTCATATGCAGTCCAGGAACTTAACATTCATCTACAACTTTCACAAAATACATGTGGAGCCCACTTTTTATCTTGGTGAGAGACTGAGATTAAAAAAAAAATATATTTGTGGCTTTAAGTGATTCCGTTATGAGATATCATTTCTTAGATATAATACGTTCTCCACAGATATAACAAAAACGATTAGGATTTACTTTACAGAAGCTTTTTGACATTTTAAAAACAAATATTCACTTAAGTGCACACTACAAAGCATTGAAATTTTAGAATGAATTGAAAACAAACTAGTGGGTAGTCGAAAGCAAACTGTGTTGATAACTTCTGTCTCTGACGTGATAGAAATATAAGAAAATGTATGTTTGCGTTAAGTTATTGTAAGTAAAAAAAATAGTATTCAATTCATTTGAAGGCCATAACTTTTCATTTTGTAAACTAGCGTTTTTTATTATTGAAAACTGTTATGTTATATATATATATATATATATATATATATATATATATATATATATATATATATATATGTATATATATATATATATATATATATATATATATATATATATATATATTTATATATATATATAAAATGGAATTTTTGCGCTAATGAAATATTAATCTTTTTTTTGATGTAATATAATATACAAACTATTAACGCCTTACCAAATCCTGGCAACACCCTGTAAGGTACCTCAGTTCAGACTTACGCTAGCTCATCTCAGGGTAGATTCGTTATTTTTATATTTTTCCACTATTTTTAATATATTGCCTGTGTAAGTTTTATAAATGTCTAATTCAGGCAAAAGGCGCCACCAAATTTTACTTTAGAATGTGCCCTAATGATTATACTACGAGCAATTGTAGTAGAGAAAACTTGGAAAAGAACAAATATTTAATATCTCATATCCGGGTGAATAAATCGATGAATTTAACTTCTTAATAGAGTAGTGAACATAACCCGATTCGCTCGATCCCCCCACTCCTCGACCTTGACCTTGACCTTGCTTCACCCCTCTTTGGCCCCGCCCACATGTCCTTGTCATTGACCTTGAAAGTGCACGTGTGCTTTGGCCTTGGCCTTGTGTTCAAGGTTGTGTGTGTGACCTTGACCTTGACCTTGGTCGAGACGACCTTGACTTTGTTGAAGGTCATCTTGGGTGTGTGACCTTGAAGATATGTTACGTGGTTAGGGGTGACCTTGAATGGTTTTATATAAGGTATGGGGCAGTTTCATTCATCAGTTGGCTCTGACTTGTATAGGTAGTACATGTGTTAATATTTGACAAATCATGGCATATGTTTGTGAAAATTGCGGTTCTAAGTTTACTAATATTTATAATATGAGACGTCATCAAAGAGAATCGTGTGCGGCGAGATTTAATGAAGTGCCTGGAGGAAAACGGCTCCGAATTGAAGAGTATACATCGACGATTCCGCTAATTAATTGCGCTACATGTAATGTAGATGTTCCAATAAATCATATGTCGGTGCATAAACGAACACAACAACATAAAAATAATTCATGTTTGCCGGTATGTCATGGTGTGCAACTCGTTCAATGTGCCTTCAAAAGGAGAATTGCAACCTATCGGGTTAGCAGTGATATGGAGCATTCCGATTACGTAATGTTCTTTGCAGACATTAAATCCAAGGTGGTGGAACTTGTTAATAATTTATTGCGTGTGCATCATGCTTTAAAAGTTAACATGACAGCTGTTGGCGAGTACATGCTTCCATCACAAGAAATATTCAGTGAAAAATCCTTCAACACTGCTAATCAAATAATTAGTGTAGAAAGTGATTTGGATGCCGTTTACCATTCTTTCACCGAATTAATAAAAACGCAGGCGACTGAGTTCCAGGAGAAAGATTCAGGTATGGAAAAATCAAAACCCGATATATTAAACTGATTTTTATATATTATTTTTCTTGTTATAGGATGGGCTCTTGTGCGAATTTTATACTTGGAAGTTGGTATCAACAAGTATATGATTATGGGTGGCTCATCATACATCAAGTTGCCGTGTTCTATTGAAAAGAAAGGAGCTGTCGTCAATGTGATTAACCAGGACGAATTTTGCTTTGCGTGGGCTGTAACATCAGCATTGTTTCCTCCAACAGCAGAGCCTTCACAGAAGACATCCTACCCCCATTTTTCTAGAGTGCTAAATGTAACAGGTATGGATTTTCCAGTAAAATTACGTGACATTAAAAAATTTGAGGAAATGAACAACATATCAATTAACGTATACGGTCTGGAATCTAAATATGAAAATAATGAAGTAATACATGAAGTTATTGGTCCACTGAGGTATGCGTCAAAAAAGTTGGATAGGCATGTAAATTTATTGTTAATTACAAAAGACTGTAGTAGTAAAGATGGCGGTGAACATTTTTGTGATACGACTTGTTCAAAGAGTCATTATTGTTGGATTCGGGATTTATCACGTTTAGTTTCAAGTCAAATTAGTTGTCAACAACATAAAATATATTTCTGTGATGGTTGCCTCATTTATTTTAGTACACCGTCAGCTTTAACTTTACATCAAAGCTACGATTGTAACCACATTTTCACGCAAACACCCTCAGAGGATTTAAAAATCGATAAATTTGGAAAGAGTGTGCCGGAAAATATTTTAAAATTCGAGGGTATAGAAAAGCAAATGCGCGTTCCATTCGTGGTTTATGCAGATTTCGAATCTGTTTTAAAACCCATTGAAACGGTACAACCAAACCCACAAAATTCTTACACTGTAAAAAGTTTTAAACATGAACCATATTCTTTTGCTTATTTAATTAAATGCTCTTTTGACGACTCACTTTCGAAATTTGAGCTATTTCGGGGGAATAATGCAGCTCAAGTCTTTGTGGATCGTATCGAGTGTGATTTAAGGGCTCTATACAACACATATTTAAAAGACATTAAGCCTATGAAACCGTTAACGCCTGAAGAAAAAAGGGAGTTTAATGATGCTAAAATATGTGGTATATGTGAAGGCCCTTTTGAAGAGGGTGAGATTAAAGTACGAGACCACTGTCACATAACTGGTGCAAAAAGATTTGGTGCTGCACATTCCGTTTGTAATTTAAATTATAAATTACCCTCTTTTATCCCTATCATATTTCATAACTTAAGCGGCTACGACAGCCATTTATTTATAAAAGAGTTATGTAAATATGGGGATAAAATTGGTGTTTTGGCTCAAAGTAAGGAAAAGTACATATCATTTACCAAAAGCATTTATGTGCACGATTATTTTGATAGTAAATGTGGAAAAGTCAAGAGGAAATATTTAAAGTTGCGATTTATTGATAGTTTTAAATTTCTGTCAACGTCTTTGGAAAATTTAGGCAGCGGTTTAAACGACGACGATTTTATTGAAACGCGGAAACATTTTTCAAACATCAACCAATTTAATTTGATGCGTCAAAAGGGTGTTTTTCCCTATAGCTTTATTGACTCTATAGAAAAAATGGAAAATACATGTCTTCCAAGTAAAGATGAATTTTATGATAATTTACGGGAAGAACATATTAGCGATGAAAGCTATAGAAGAGCAAAAGAAGTATGGCGCTTGTTTGGGTGTAAAACTTTGGGGGACTATTCGGACGTGTATTTAAAATCAGATGTGTTGCTATTGTGTGATGTTTTTGAGCAATTTCGGAATAATTGTTTAAAATTCGATAAACTTGATCCAGCACATTACTATACCCTTCCAAGTTTATCATTTGATTGTATGCTACGTATGACTAAGGTAGAGTTAGAGCTCTTAACTGATATAGACATGATACATTTTTTTAAGAAAGGTATACGCGGCGGCATAAGCCAGTGTACAGAAAGGAAGCACATCGCTAATAATATTTTTTTACCAGACTATGACCCAACAAAACCTTCTTCATTTATAACATACCTTGATGCTACAAATCTATATGGTCATAGTATGTCACAAGCATTACCATATGGTGGTTTTCGATGGTTAAGCGAGCGCGAAATTCTGGATTTAAATATTATGGCTGTTGGTGATGATAGTTTACATGGCTACGTTTTGGAAGTGGATGTGCATTATCCGACTGAGTTGCATGATGCACATTCTGATCTTCCATTTCTAGTAGAAAATATCATACCGCCAACAGAAAACGCTAAATTACCGAAATTAATTCCTAATTTACAAGATAAAAAAAAATACATTGTACACTATAGAACTTTAAAACAAGCCATCGCCAACGGCTTAGTGGTAATGCAAACCCATCGAGTATTACAGTTTGAGCAATCAAAATGGCTAAAATCGTATATTGATTTTAATACCAATTTACGTAACAAGGCCACCACAAAATTTGCGAAGGACACTTTTAAATTAAAAAATAACGCGATATTTGGTAAAACTATGGAAAATGTGGAAAATCGAAAGGATATAAAATTAGTAACACATTGGGAGAACAGTGTAGGCAGAAATGGAGCTAGAGCACTAATATCCCGCCCCAATTTCAATAGTAGCTCGATATTTACCGAGAACTTTGTTGCTATACATATGAATAAAGTTAAAATATTGTACAATAAACCAATTTATATCGGTTTTTCCATATTAGATATATCAAAGACTGTAATATACGATTTTTATTATAATTTTATTAAATCCAAGTTTGGCGATGATGCTTCGTTACTTTACACCGATACTGACTCGCTTATATTAAAAGTGTATACGGAAAACTTTTATCAAACTATATCAGAAAACCCCGAAAAATTCGATACATCAAATTACCCCGAAATTAATAATTTCAACATAATTAAAAGTAATTCTGTAGTTGGTAGAATGAAAGATGAGTTTCCTGGTGATCCGATAATAAGTTTTTATGGTACCGGCGCGAAGGCTTATTATGTAAAGTCCATTAATAATGAATTTAAAAAAGCCAAAGGTATCAAAAAATGTGTTATCGAGAAAGACCTTCATCAGGAAGACTACCAAAGAATTGTTGAACGGGGTGGTTTGATATTAAGAAAGATGAAGACATTTAGAAGTGAATTACATAACATTTATACCAACATAATAAATAAAGTAGCATTGTCACATAGCGATGATAAACGTTATGTAATTCCCAGTTCAACCAAAACTCTACCTTGGGGGCATGCAGACATAGATTTTTACAAAACAGACCCGGAAGAAAACTTAGCAAATTTAGTCACCGTGTTGGAATCATTTCTAAGTCAGGACAGCACGTAATCTGGAAAATCCATATTTCATTATTTGTATTGTTTTTATTATTTCTATTAAACATACAACATTAATATGTAACGATAGTATTGTAATTTTTTTTTTTTTTTTTTTTTTTTTTTTTTAAATAAAAAACATGTATTCATTACTTGATTGCTTTTTTATTGAACCTTTATTTTAAAATTATAAATATAATGAAGTGTCGACAAATAACAAACTGTAAAAGTTATTGTTGAAAAATTTGTCTAATAGTAAATTAAACGCACAGGTCTACGAGTAAATGTTTAATGTGAAACAGGTTTGCTGACAAGATCCTCCATAGTCTTTTCAATTTTCAACATTCTAGAGTTAAGTTCATCACGCAGTTCGTCTTGCCTAAGTTCATATATTGCAATAACAGTATCATCAATGTATCCTCTAAGTTCTTGACCGGTTTCAATTAATTTCTTGCGTACGTAACCTTCAAGTTGGTTTCTGAATATATCTTTAATAACAATTGTTGAGTCATGTAAAGCTTTCTGCGTATCTTGCACACACTGAGCAAGGTTATTATCAACATAATTTCGTGTGGTCGCATCGTCTCCTTCAAGAGGTTCTGCTAAATAGCACAATCTTTTGCTTCCCATATCGTAATCTCCATTAGGTGTAAGTTTAAAACCTATTCCTGAAGGACCTCGCATAAAGTTAAAATCCTTAAATTTTCTTTTGCGACCGAACTTATCAATAGTGTTTACTTCTGACATTGTTATGTGAGACTGATTTGAAACCATTAGATTTCACCCTAATATATGGTTCTATTTCATTAATAAACGGACTCTGCAGAAAAATATGGATTGCAAAACGTATTTTAGGTGATGTTTAATAAATACACATACAGATTCATTTTACTATTGTTTTATTGAAAAAAAATTAAAATATAACAAAAGATTGAGTTTACTTTTTATTATTAAAAAAAAAAATAAAAAAAATAACAAACAAAAAAATTAAAAATTAAGAAATAAAATACATGTTAATTTCTTCTGTACAGGTAAGCTTCTTCTATGACCCAATTTCTTCTCTGGATGGCACGTTCATTAATGTCCTTGTTTTTAAAATAACCTTGACAGGACCAAAAAAAAATCCTTGAAAATTACAACCTCGAAAACGACCCTGACATTGACGGGTACTTTGACCTTGGCCTTGGCCTCGCATCTAACAAGTTTAGTACTATATTTATATGCTTCTTTAAAATAACCTTGACAGGGACAAAAAAAAAATCCATGAAAATTACAGCCCTGAAAACGACCCTGGTATTGCCGGTTACGTCGGCCTTGGCCTTGGCCTTGCATCTGACAAGTTTAAATATTATACTTAATGCATCGAACAAAAGGAATAAAGGCGGTGTAGTGGGGGAAATGGGCATAAAAGCAGACTTGCTGGCTCGAGCTCTTCACAGTTCGTCAGAACAGCAAACAGTACAGTGCTAAGAAAAAGTTAATTGTGTGAGTTTGAATATCGAAAATGTCTAGTGTACGGTCTCTTTTAGATGCTCTTGACGTGAGCTGCGGTTCACAGCAAGGCATGCTGGATAACATGAGTGGTTTAGAGGTGCTAAGTCCGGGGGTGTTCGAGAACTGGAATGGCGTGGAGCATGAAGATGCCGAAGACCGAGCCCTCAACGATGGTCGCGACGAGGAGTTAGTTCAGTCGGCAGCGCAATTCCTGGAATGCTGGACGGAGGAGAAAGAGCCAAAAATTAATGTGATTAGTGATGTGGTTGTGCGAAAAGCATCGCGGCCTAGGGAATCTTCTCCGAAAGCGTCGAAACTGCAAAAGCTCTTGACTATGCGGAAGTCGGAAATCGCCGATAAAAAAACATTTTATTCGGCGATTAAAGGTGTGGGACAAGGGAAGAAGAAAAAGTTTAACTTTAAGCGTCCCTCCACCCCTGTTCCATTACCCGACTTCCTAAAAACAGCACCGCAAGAGCCACTGTCAGTAGAAGTGGAAGTCATAGAAGGCCCCGATGGACCAACACCACCAACGCCACCAACACCGGCCAGCGTCGAGAATGTAATAGTGTCGGAGGTGAAGTCTTCCCCAGCGCCAGCACCACTGTCGCCGATATTGGGGTGCCGGAAACCCATGAAGAAGCGGTTTAAGCGGTGTTTTGAAGGCGATGAAGTTTCCGCTGCTTCGTCGTCGTCGTCGTCGTCATCGTCTTCACCAAATAAAACCGCGTCTTCTTCCGAGCCATCACAACCGGAGTGGGTCGAAGACTTCACCAACTCTCAGAAGACCAAATTTACTGACATTTATGCCATGAAAAAACGCTTAGTGAATGAAGTGAACGAGTGTGCCAGTGACATTATAGAACTTGAAAAACAATTAGAGATAAAAAAGGTGAAATCTGCGCGGTTAAAAGGACAATTAGAGGACTTTAATAAATTATGTAGTAGGTGTTAGGTAGTTGTAGATATTAGCTTTTAATTTATAGTATTAAGTTTGTAAATATATATATATATATATATATATATATATATATATATATATATATATATATATATATATATATATATATATATATATATATATATATATATATATATATATATATATATTGTAGTTAATAAAAAAGTGTTTGATCAAATTTTTTATATTTTATAATGAGAATAAAAATGACTTGAAAATTTATTTTTGTGTGTTATTTCATATAGGCCCTGTCCCACATAATATTAGGTAATAAAAAAAAAAAAAAAAAAGTGAATAATCCACTAAAACTACGCAATAGCAATAGTTGTAAATATTTTCTGATAATATTTACAAGTATGCTAAAACATGGTTCGGTTTATGAAGTTAAGGTTCTGTCGCCAGAACTTCTAATACTTTGTATCTCAATATTGTATGTTTTTATGAAAAAAACATAAAATATTGGTTACAAAGTATTATAACCAACTAAAACTACGATCAAATTATTTTGTGGTCCTGAAAAGGACCGTTTGGTTTTAAAACATGCGACTCTTTTATTGAGTTGTGGAGTCGCACGGCCCGTCATCATCATCAGCGGGGGTGGCGGTGCTGTCCTCTGTGTATTCGATGATGAACCGCCAAAGTTCATCCCATCTAGGATCGT
This sequence comes from Diaprepes abbreviatus, assembly GCA_034092305.1. Classification (NCBI taxonomy): domain Eukaryota; kingdom Metazoa; phylum Arthropoda; class Insecta; order Coleoptera; family Curculionidae; genus Diaprepes; species Diaprepes abbreviatus. The sequence goes on along the minus strand of JASJET010000193.1, from coordinate 203,150 downwards.
TCGGCTCCCACTCCAAACAATTCTCTGTGGTAGAATCTACCACAGGGCATTGGATGGGTTGTTGTTGTTGTTGTTGTTGTTGTTGTTGAGTCCCTGACATGTTGAACTAAAATGATTGTAATAAGTATTGATGGTCGTATATATAGAGACAAATTAATGGTGGGGGGTGAAAACAAATGTCATATTACGTATTGAGACCAAAAGTTGTTTGTGGTCTCAAATACGAACGAACGATTTAGCTGGGTTCCACCAGCACTTAAAGTTTTAATACTTTGTATCTAATATTGTATATTCTATACATACAATATTAGTAACAAAGTACTAATATGTACTAAAACTACGATCAAAGTATTTTGTGGTCCTGAAAAGGACCGTTGTTGTGTGCCCTTAAAAAGGGCCAGGGAGAGTGTGGGGCTTATGGTGCCCCATCCTCGCTGGTCGACCACCAGCTTGACGAATCGCAGGGGCCTTGTGGGTCGTCGGGTGTTGGTGATGCTGGAATTTCCAGCACCGCATCTTCCGTCGAGTCCGGCTCTGGCTGCGGCGACGGAGTTTCGAGTCTTTGTAAGACCCAATCACCCGCGTCGTCTAATTCCACTAGACCCGGATCATGGTCATATACTAGCGGAATCGGCTCATCCAAGTCGTCCCAACGTAGGACGTCAATTTCAAAATCCACCTCGTCGTTGTCGTCGAAGACTTGCAGGTCTCCAACGTTGTCGGCTACGGTGTCATCACTAAAGATGGATGAGCCTCGGCTGGCGGGTCTTTCTTCCTCCATGTTTATCGTATGAGGGTTGATGAATATATGACTGTGTAACTGACCCAGTCTCATATATATAGAACTACCCCCACCCCACCAACGGATTCTAAATGTTATGTATTGGTGAGAGCTTATAGAATTATTGATTTTTTTCAAAAACTTTAAATAAGGAATTAGATTTGTTTAGACAATAAGACTTATTCTTAATATTTTGTGAAGAATACATTACAAAAAAAAAAATAATAGAAACCTTGTTTGAACTGTTAACATTTTCATAGGTTCTCAAGCATATAACTTGGCACTTAAGCTACGAGACAAATCGTCGTTAAACGAATATCTCGCCCCATAAGTGACGATTACTAAACTACGATCAAAATATAATGTGGTCCTGAAAAGGACCGTTTTTGTGGCCCTAAAAGGGCCTGGGGGGAGGGTGGGGTGCCTACCGTGGAGTAATACCCAACGATATTAACACCGACCTAGGTGCAGCCCTTGGTCTTCTCATTGGCGGCACCGTCGTCGTCGCTGGTGGTGTCGGCGTTGCAGGCGGTGCCGAAGGTGCCGCTCCTGGTGCGGTACCCCCGCACTCCTCACACTTGCATATCTTGCCGGGCACGAATGGCCTGACAATGCCAATGATCCTTTTTGGTATATCTTCCATCTTGCCGATCGAATGTGTAATGATGAAATAATTCTAATACCGGCCTCTATATACATTCAAAAAGTTGGAGGGGGTAAGGTGGAGTGCATATATGCATTATATAAGTTTGAGAATAATATGATTTTATAACTCACCGTATCTCTGGTATGGACACAAACTACCCCCCTCCACTTTTCTAGCATATAGTACTAGACTTTCTCTACATTTTTTTCAAATAAATTTTTTTGATATTTCTAACCATTACTTTGCTACATATTTACAAAAAATGCAAATTATGCATATATTTTAATTATTTTCAGGCAAGGTAAGGAAAATTTTGAAAATGTTTTGACGGAATCGTAATAAGGAAGAGTTGAAGTATATCACACTATTTTTCCCGATTCGCTAATATAAAAAAAATTTTTTCATCGCATTTTGGATGGGCTCTGGCATCGTAACGGTTGACGATAAAAAATTGGAAAAATACATATATTGTGGGAAATTTTCTCTAGAATCCAAAAAAAAAATTTCCGAACTTCTGTCACCGCAAATAAAAAAATCGATACCTCAAAAATTGCGAGAAAATAGTGAAGGAACCGCGCAATCGCTCTGAAACCATCAAAAATCGTTTTTTTTTTCCCTCCGCGGGTGGGAGGGTGGGGGAGGCGGTGTTGGACTTAGAAAAAAAAAAAAAAAAAAAAAAAAACCTCCCCCTACAACTTCCACATACTCCCGTTCGGCGGCCCTAGCCTCATAACTCGAGAATTTCAATTTTTTCGTCTAAATTTTTTGTCATTTTTAAGATTTTCCAAATTTTTTTTTCACCATTGTATTCTACTCAAAATTCTAGGTAATTAAAGTGCTTTTATTTTTTCTCTATCTTGAACGGTTCCCGAGCTACAGCGCTTTAAAGAATTCAAATTACTAACTTTCTATAACCCTTTTTTTCAAATTTCATTTTTTCGAATTTTCAAAAATACTACAATATGTAGAAAAAAGTTCTCTCTTTAATTTCCCAATACCGTTTTTCTCTAAATCTTCAACTTTAGCGCGTATTCAGCATTTTCAAAAAAAAAAAAATTATAATTTTTTTTACACCATCGCATTCTCCTCAAAATTTTGGGCTATCAAAGTGCTTTTATTTTTTTTCTATCTTGAACGGCTCCCGAGCTACAGCGCTTTAAAAAATCCAAATTACTAACTTACTATAACCCTTTTCTTAAAATTTCATCTTTCCGAATTTTGAAAAGTACTACCATATGTAGAAAAAAATTCTCTTTCTAATTTCCTAATATCATTTTGCTCCAAAACTTCAACTTTGGCGCGCATTCACCATTTTTCAATTTTTTTTTGAAAAAAAATTTTTTTACGTTTTTACTATCGAGAAAAATGCTTGCTTATAGTACTCGATTTCCTCTATAATTTTTTCTTATAACTTTTTTCCCTATTCCTAACCGTTACTTTCCTACAAATTTTCTAAATCGTTGTTTTCATATTTTGCCTTAAAAATTTTTTCTTGTGTTATTTAAGCTCTTTTTTCCACTTAATAAACCACCATTTTCTAAATTCCCGTACTCTTTTCTTAAAGAGCGGGCTTTTCCGCCAGCTTTTTTTTTGGTTGGGTTTCAAATAAATATAAAACTACTACTTCACTCATTACAAATTTATTGATTCAAGAACATTATTTTGTGTTACATATAATAGATACATTAAAATATAGATTTATTGGTCACCGAACCGTTTAATACATTATAACTAAAAAATGAGTCGTGAATAACTAATGCGTACACTTTAGTGTCTTTGGGGAATTTATTCTTTCTCGTTTGGAACTCCAATTTTACATCCACTGTCGATGAGTTAATCGCCTCTGGTTGATGACTGCAATTGATAGTAAAAACGGGGTTTTTCATATATTCCGCGAACGTTATCATCGGATCGTTTATCTCGCGCCCGTAGTAGCTGCTTTGGAAGTTTTCGTAATTGTAATAGGCTGCTGCGTACAGTTTCTTGGCGAAATCTAAATTCCATCTTTCGTATGGATAAACGGTTGAATTCAGATACAGTCTAATGTCGCATACGTCGGCGTGGGTAAACTGGGTTGCGTTTTTTTCTTTCTTGTCGCAATTATTGCTGTCTTGAAACCCGACGATTATATAGCGCGGTCTTTCCAGACTTGTACTCGTTCTCAAGGCCCACACGTCGGAAGATGTTTGCCTTAAAGCTGGTAATTCGTACAGATCCCATTTACGATATGCCATTTGAATACTGGCATTGTTTCCTCCTTTATTAATGCGAGACAGTATTTTCAATTTTTGCTTGTCGTCTGGAATGATGTGACGAATTTTCCATTCGATTTTGTCGATACTAATTTCTGCCTCTACTTCGCCGACGTAACAATTGGTAAAAGTGCGAGCTATAATCATAATAAGCTCTTGTTTTACGTTGAAAACACCTTTTGCGTAATCTTCGGCGAATCCCATAAGATATTTTAAGGGTAATTTCCCGGAGAATACGTTACTTGCCGTGTCTACGATATCTTGGTTTGCTTCGTCGAGACCCCATCCGCACGTCATGAGAGATCTTTGTTGCAAACTTCCGAATGAAACCATGGTTTTTAATGTCGTCGTAACTCCAGGTTTACGAACCACGGCGACCTGTTCACCTCCCATCTCGTAGCGAATTTCATCGAACAAAAATGCGAGGGCATTATTTGATAAAAAACATCTTTTCGTTGCGTCTATGGGTTTAAATTTTCCTTCGATATATATGTAACTTTCGGCGATATCCAGTATAATATCTTGAAAATTAATGGGGATACGGACTTCATCCGAATTGTTGAATGATGGAGATCCGTATGGTTTATACGTATGCTCTTCTAGACTAATAATGGAATTGTCCAAGATGGGCTCGGAGAAAACCTCTATTTTATCGCTGGTGGTGGAAATCATTTTCGCACTTTAAGACCGATTGATTTTAAAAATTTATAGTCTTCGGCAGATAACTGTTGAGATGTTTGTGATCTAACGTCTGGACGACGACTAACCTTGACGTTAACTCTTCTTTTACTTTTATTATGTTTCGGCGGTTCCCCCATCTTAGTCGACAGCACACACAATTGACGATTGAAGCAAAAACCCATTTCTATGAAAGTTTCTTCAGTTCCAATTTCACGATTATTTTCTCGCCTTGAAAATTGATTAGATCACCGCTATCGTCCAAGATGCGAAGAGTAATGTTGTCGATAAACTGACGTCCTGCCGGCATTAACGGCATATAAATATTATTTTGTGGTTCTTTACTGATTTTGTAACCGGGCTCCACGTCGATATCGAATTCGAACAAGGTATGACCTTCCACCGAATTCATATATGCTCCGGAAATTATATTACAATCTACGCGTATGATGCGTACTTTCATTATTTCCACCATCTCGGTTGATTCGTGCTTTTTGTCTCTTTTTAACACTGTATGATTAAATCCTAACATTTTACCGATACTCGCCTCTCCCCGGAAATCTATAGTATATTGGGATTTCAGTTCACATTTCAGCGTATTATTATTAGCAACCAAGTAAAAGATTCCATCGTTCTTTTCTTCAGTTGAAATCCTCAAAGCCTCCAACATAGCTTTACCTATCTCATCTATTTCATAGGCCCCAGGTGGAATCTGCAATTGTATCGGCTCGGTGGTGTAACCCTCCTTCATGTAGGCAAACTTATTGTTGCTTTCGTCCACATTAAAAATTGAATTGTATGTGTAAAATCCCAGCAATGCCAGACCATATTTGTTTTCTCTATTTAATTCGACTGGTGGATAAAAATCGGCGCTTAAGACGCTCGAGTGTCCTGTTAGTGTGAACGTATAAGACATGACTAACCATTAAAACATCACACATCTCGGTTTTATTCTTAGCGGCAACATTTAAAAAGATTCATCGTCACACCTTTTCTCACTGCATTAGATAGTGATGTTTTTATGCTATTTTCTGCTTTTATGCGCACATCGCTGATTTTGCAATAACAACAAAATATTTTTCTAGCCGTAAGATCCTCATCAGTCATAACCTCGTTTAAATTGCTGCTGCTGCTGCTGAAATAATGTTTGCAACCGCACTGATATTTTAATATATCGATATCGCTTTTAAGGTGCTCCGGCAACTTTTCCCAAACGAATGGAATTTCATTTGGGGCTAATGCAATCATTACTTCCTTGGGCATGTTTTCTAACTGTTTCACGGTCATTTTCCTTAATCCACCGGCTAGATGAAATGCTTTCAGTGATTGCAACATTTTAGTATAGTTATTGCGATCCATTTGCGGTGTTAATGGTGACGATGATGATGATGACATCTTTTACGCTGATGATTCGACAAGAAACTTTAAGCACAAATGTCCACACCAGACTGTTCCAAAATCCTGCTGACGATCGTATGTATAGTAAATAATTTTTGATGGTTCCGATCCCGTTTGTAGATATCGTACCAATTCGATCGGTGGGGGTAAATCGCCGAAGCTGTCATAATATGTTACTTTAGAATTATTTTTTCTATAAGCTACCCAATGAGTCCCTGCACCACGCGTACTATCCAAATTCACTATTGCTGCTTCGTAACGTCGAGGACCTTGTCTAGGTAATAAATCCCTCATATAAACGCCTCGAAAGTGTCCTATTCTTTTCTTTTTGGCATATTTTTCTATATCGATGTTAGATAGTGGTCTTCGAGGTAGGGATTCAATTAGTTTTTTGATCTACGATTTAAAAATAATCCCATACCTTTACGATATGGCTTTAGAAACAAACCATTTCCTTTCGATTTTAAATACAGGCCGGCACCGGTTTTATCTTCGCTGCTTTTTTTTACTGCTTTTATGGCGCGCACAATTCCCGCTGCCCCACCGGCTAATGAACCCAAAGCTGATAACCCGGCAAAAATTGGTATTAATGGTAATATTCCACCAGTTTTAGGAATCGGTATTATTCTCGGTGTACGAACCTTCCTTTTGCCACCTGCCGCTTTTACCGATCTACGTGCTGCCGACAGAGCTATTTTAGATGCATTCATGACATTTTTTTCCAACACATTTTTACTTCCGGCTTTTAATAATTCCCTTCGAACTGCTTGTCGAATAGCTGTTCCGAAACTGGCTTTCCGAACATGTCGATTTTTATTAACACCTTTCCTTTTTGTATGACGCGTGCCTTTACTAGATGTTTTTTTTGTTGATAATGATGATGATGGTACACCCATACCAAAACGTTGTTTTCCTTTCATAATGTTTGTAACTAACCAAGCTGCTGTTTTTTCACCTAAACTGGAATCTTTCGATTTTACTCTATTCCAAGCACTTTGTTCGAGCTCGTAATCCGCTCGATGTCTCGCACTTATGTTGTCTTTATTATGTAAATAGGCTAAATCGTGTTTTTTGCATGCGGCATCCAAAGGATTAATGCCTGGATCACCTCTTGTTACACGTTTTATTACTTTTGTTCCGGGTCCGCAATATTGATAACCAGGAATGTGTACCTCGAATGGTAATTTATTTATTAACGAATTCACAATACCGTATCCAGTTTTGTTGGAAACGTGAGACCGTCCACTTCGTTTGACGCTCGGCATCTGAATGACAGTTTTTGTGAAAAATTGCCTATAAAATATCAAATTTTCCTAAGATGCGCGTTATCGATCTTAAACAAAAACTTCCTATTGACAATCTCGATGAAAAAGTCGGACTTGGATTTGAAAAGAAGATAATGAAGAGACACGGTCCTCTACTTCCTTCCTCTATTCGCGGCCTGTTAATTGGTCCATCCAATTGTGGAAAAACTAATGTCATGATTTCGCTGCTTACACACCCCCTTGGGCTACGTTTCGAAAATGTCTATATTTACTCGAAATCTCTGTATCAACCGAAATATGAGTATTTAAGGAAAATTTTAGCGCCCATCAAAGGTTTAGGCTACTATGCCTTTAGTGATTCCAGTAATATTGTGGTACCGTCCGATGCAAAACCAAACTCTATATTTATCTTTGATGATGTTATATGTGAAAAACAAGATGTTATAAGATCGTACTTTAGCATGGGACGTCATAAAAATATCGACTCCTTTTACCTAGCGCAAACATATTCGCGAGTGCCTAAACAGCTTGTGCGAGACAACGCCAATTTTATTATTATGTTTAAACAAGATGAGTTGAATATGAAACACATATTTTCCGACCACGTTTCACCGGATCTAACTTTTACTCAATTTCAAGAAATGTGCTCAAAATGTTGGGATAATAAGTATGGATTTTTAGTAATTGATAAAGACAGTGATGTGAAATCGGGAAGATACCGCAAAGGATTTGATAGCTATATATTACTGTAATAATAAGGGAAAATGCTCATTTGATTGTTGAAACGTCCTTTGTTAACATCATGAATAACGCGATCGACTTAAAACGTAAACTAGTGGAAGCTACCAATGCCGTCAGAAAAAAATTTAAACAAATTAAAGCGGCTAAAGAGTTTAATGTTGTGGAATTTGAAAAGTTTTACGAACCCATTTCTAAGCCGTTGACAACTATATCTGATGTGGTTAAGCAACGTCAGCAGCAGCAGCAGCAGCAGCAACAACAACAACAGCAACAACATTATCCAGCTACAAAGTCACATAGTCTCAGTACATCAGTGCAGTCGACTCAAATATCAGGTTTTCCCCAACCTACACATTCCTTTCAAACCTCCACACCTATTCAGCAGCAGCAGCAGCAGCATCGCATTTCAAAAGAAGATATTAGCCAATCGGTGTTTGATACACCCTCAACTTCAACTAATACATCTCTCGCATCCGCTGACACCACAACTTCCGATACTTTAAACGCACACCTGAAAGGATTACGTTCGAAACCATCTCTATACGATACTGTATATGGTGTACGTTTTGGTTCAAAAACAGATAACAAAAATTTTATTGGTAATTTAGAGGTGCGTTTTCGAAATGGAAATATTGTCTTATACAAAAAAGGGAAAAATATTGCAGAATATGGTGGATCACCGGCACTTTATGATTTGTTATTTCTTAAAACACCCCCAAGTGTAGGCAAGGAACAACAACAATTAAGTGATAATGTACTTTCAACGTACAAGGAAATTTTGGAATCAACGAGTGCTGTCTACAACAATTTTAAAAAAAGTGATGGTTTACGGGAGACCAGATGGAACAAATATTTACGAATTATTAAACCTCTGATAATGGGCACAAAATTAGGTGGTACTATTACAAGAAAAAATCTCTCGGAAAAACTACAGTTACCCACAAAAAAGAAATTATCTTCGAAAAAATTTCAATATGTCTACTGGAACAAAGCTAAAGAGTTGGTGGATCGTTTACGTTTGTTGTGGAGTTCCAAAATGGCCGGTCACACTGGACACGAAAATGAAATTATGTCAATCATAGAGGAATTACGAGAAGAAGATATAATATATTAAGCTCAATATTTAATGATATTATTCAGTTCTTCCTTCGATCTGAAACCTTTAGTATTACTAATAATATGGAGCCCAGTCTAGAAAAAATCAAGATTGTTAATGAACTACATAGAACGGCTAGAAAAAATTTTGTAAGACGGCGCACGATAATAAAAGGATACAGAGATTTGTGGCAAATTGATTTGGCTGAAATGCAACAGTATGTTGATGAAAACGATGGTTATCGTTATATTTTGGTCTGTATAAATTGTTACTCGAAATTTGTCTATACCAAAGCCATAAAAAACAAGACTGGTATAGAAGTTACTAATGCGATGAAAAGCATCATTGAAGAGGCATCATATACACCAACAAATCTGCAAAGTGATCAAGGAAAGGAGTTCTATAATACAAACTTTCAAGCCCTGATGAAAAAATATAATATAAATCATTATTCCACTTACAGCACAAAGAAAGCTGCAATTGTTGAGCGAGTCATAAGGACTTTAAAAAATAATTTATATAAACAATTCTCGACAAGAGGATCTTACAAATGGATACATATATTATCGGCAGTAACAAAAACCTATAACCATTCGAAACATCGCACCATTGGAATGAAGCCTGCAGACGTGCAAGAAAAAACACATATTAAAGCATATGATTATTTAAAAATTGTACCTAAAAAATTTAAGTTTTCCATGGGTGACATTGTGCGTATTAGCAAGTACAAAAGCTTATTCGAGAAAGGATATACGCCCTCTTGGTCAACCGAATTGTTTAAAGTTGTAAAAGTTAACGTTACAAATCCACCTACTTACTTGTTGGAATCGTTAGAAGGTCAGCCTATAAGAGGGTGTTTTTACGAATCAGAACTACAAAAAACAAGCAGTCCTGACGTTTATCTAGTAGAAAAGGTCCATAGACAACGCAAGAAAAATCACATCGAACAATTATTTGTCAAATGGCTAGGATTTCCCAACCACTTCAACTCTTGGATAGATAAAGCTAATATTGTTTAAATAACATATTGTATGACTATATTTTTTATTTAAAATGTAAAATAAATAAACAATATATTGTAAAATAAAGTTTTTTATTTCAATCTTCATTATTAAAAACAATGACAATAAAACATCATACACATAAATAACATTTCAATATTCTTGGAGGGAAGGTCCAATTCACCGACGACTACGACGTTATCTTCAAGGCTATGCCACTCGGAGTGCGTTCTCCTATTCTTTAACCTGCTTTTTTTAGATTTTTTTTGAAGTCGAGTCGTACGACAGTGCGCTTAATGAGTCATTTAAAGGCTGATGATAGAGTATTTTCTGCATAACTTCAATTTTTGTTTTAAGCTCACTATTATTTTTGTATATCATGGGGAGGACATCCTTGTTAAATATGTCACATATTACAGCTGCAAAATTGTAAAACTTTCTATTAACAAAGTGTTTTGTCACAGCATCGTCATCATCTTTAGGTTCGCCTAAGTTGGTTATGATTTTTCCACCCATATCATACTGCCCATCCGCTGTAAGTTTAAAACCAATCCCTTGTGGCCCAGATAATATATGATATTTTTCATTATATTTCTGACGACCAAATTTATCAATTGTGTTGTTTCCTCGACTCATTTTCAATCTTTACTAAACTATTTTATTTTTATTTGCCCTACTTATATTAAATATTTCAGCTGAGAAAAAGAAACACTGACTATGATCTACTGGGTTGGTATGTTTATAAAAGAAATAAAATAAAACTGTGATTGTAATAGATATTTATTTACAGTTATTTAATTGCACAAATACAAAAATTATAAAAAATTAATTTTCCATGTCTTCGTTTTCGTTGCTCAAAATTCTATCCCATCCGACACTATTTCGATCGTCAACGTCTTGGGCTGTTGCTGTTGCAGAAACCAATTCATATTTTGCAGCAAGCTCACCTGGTAAATGTGGAATATTGACGAGGTATTCTTTTAATTCTTCTTCAACCATTTCAGCACAAAATGTATCCATGTCTATGGAACCATATAAAAATTTGTCGCACAAGTGTGCCCCAGCCATAAAATTGATTGTATCCCTGATCTCGTTCTTATATTGATCTTTGGTTACATCAATATGCGACCAATCATTTACGCTATCTAACATATCGTGAGCCCTATTTCTTAATTCTCTCCCCAACCAAAATATGTATCTATCTACACATTCGTTGGCGGTCGTCGTCGTCGTCGTCGCATCAGCAGACATCTTTAACAGAAATAATGAACACGCGTAAGTATTCTGACATGTGCAACTATATTTTAAATTTAATTACATCCTTTTTTTCAAACAATTTACATACAATTTACTCCAATGAGCCAAAACGTAATAATGTTCGAGTATTGTTTCCAAAAACTCTAGTGCCCTGTCCCAAATAAGTTAGAGTGTATTTATCTTTAGTTTTACTCATAATATCTACAATATCGTCAGGTAGTGTTTCGGCCACACGTTTTGGTAAAAAAGTCTCAAATGTGCTATTATCACCGTCATCGTGTAAAGCCACTAAAAGAGTTTTACCAAATCGTGTAGTCATTGAAACCATCTTTACAATTTTATACACTTTGCCTACAATCATTTCGGTAACCTTTTTTTTCTCTAAAACCTCGAAATCTTTGCTAAACATTTCATTAATTTCATCTAGAGTTTCTTTTGCAATACTCATTATTGAAAAAATGGTATATAAATCCAAAAATTACCGTGAATATAAAAGCACTTTCAGAACACTACACGAACACAATATTTGATGTTTATGCCACTGATATCTGCGACTGTTTGAAGTCACTTCTTCTCCCACGAACCTTTATAGCGAGGTTTCAAGGTCGAATTGTAACAATGGTGGGGGTAGCTTAACGATAGAAATAGTGGGAGGAGTATTCAAGGTCAAATGACGTCACACATTTAAATTGGTATAAGGATAACTTCAAGGACAAAATATAATGAAACAAATAACTACATTTTATGTACTTTATTCATTGATTTTTTTCTGCCATTCTTCTATGCGTTTAACATTATCACCTAAACCTAATTTCCTTAATTTGTTCAATAATAAGTGTTTGTTTTTATTTCTAAGAAAATTCTTACAAACTATACTAGCTAAAAGACACACTTCGGCATGGTCCATATACTTAAAAAATACACTAAAGTCCTGAGCCTCCGAATCTTGCATTTCATATGCGTAAAATTCCGAACCGGCTGCAGAAATTAGAAATTCCTCGTACATTTCTCGCACTAAACTTTCCATATTAACTACTACTACTTAAGTCCTACACTCTAATTTCATCTAACACAACCGGATCTGCAATGAACCTAATCAGTTTTTCCAAACAGTCACTAAACCCCAACTTTTTTATCTCACGAACAAAGTCTTGTAAATTTATTGTTTTGCTGCAATATTTACGACATGCATTCGCAGCCTTTTCATATTCATAAGCCAAATCACAATAGCGCGACGCCCATTCTGCTCGACTTTTCATTGCATCATTGAAATAATTATTAGCCGTTTCAGTGAACTCATCGCCCAATTTTTTTACTGTCTCTTGCAAAGCACTATTCATATTATTCACTCATTTTTACATTCACGACACTTTTTTATTGCTGGTGGTGGCCCATCTATATGATGACGATATATTTGTTCATAGTGAATGTAACAGGGTAAGCTTAACTGTAGTTCCTTGTTACACCGATATGACGCTGGCAGCTTATCCCAAATTTGCCGTAAACTCAGCGTATCAACGCAAGTTTTTAAATATTCGAGAGGAAAAAATGCTAGATCCTTCTCTTCAAAATCACACAAACTTTTTAAATTACTCTGATATAAACAAATTACTCTGCCGACTTGCTCTATAATTTTTTCTTTAGATAGTTCCGTATCTGACATTTCACACTGAATGAATGCAAGTAGACTCACACAATTTATAGAACAATTTGCAAGGTCAAAATCATTTCAAGATCATCCCACATTATTACAATGCACAAATAACTACTTCAAGGTCACACACCCAAGATGACCTTCAACAAAGTCAAGGTCGTCTCGACCAAGGTCAAGGTCAAGGTCACACACACAACCTTGAACACAAGGCCAAGGCCAAAGCACACGTGCACTTTCAAGGTCAATGACAAGGACATGTGGGCGGGGCCAAAGAGGGGTGAAGCAAGGTCAAGGTCAAGGTCGAGGAGTGGGGGGATCGAGCGAATCGGGTTATGTTCACTACTTAATAGTATTCTAATTTAAGATTATAGGAAATTAAACCAATTAAATAGAGGCCAATACATTTATTCCTCACGGTATACCCCTTCCCAAAAAATAAGCACAAACCCTGGAAAAAGTTATCACCAGTGTGAATTATTGCAAGCTCCTCTAATGGAGCTAGCTAATAGAAATGCGATTACAAATGGTAAATTGTAATAAATAAGAAAAACTTTGTCAACGATTTAGTCGAAAATTATTGACTTTCTATGACGTAGAAAAAGTGAAAATTAAAACAAAAGAGAGTAAGTTAAATTTGACAGTGTCCTGCACAGTGAACAGTAAACCAATCCAAAAGGTAAACAAAGCAACTACTACATTTGGAAGGTTTCCGTCGTCATAGCCTAGTCATAGAAGATAAAAACACTCTGTATTTTAAGCTATACTATGAAGTTCCATAAACCCAACAATGCAGGAGGCTATCAACTTTGCAAAAATACAAAAATAAGCAATATCAAGAAACTACAGAAATGTCTGCAAAGAGAAAGAATTAGAAAATTGATAATGTGTGATATAATGAGTATTTAAGTGATAGTTAACAGAATATAAGCAATAGATAATTACCCAAAAAACTGATAGATAATTACAGAAATTAGATCATAGAAAGGAACTTATAACTGTCGCTCAAGTGGTTAAAATCTTAACAAAATTTTGCTGAAAAGTATGTTACAATTTTGTACAAAATAACTAGTTTCCAAAATATTGAATTGTTAAGCAATTAAAATTTTCAATAAATTTATCATTATATTTTTCATCACTTTAAACAATTATTAAATGGTTAATTGGCCATTCTGGGACTCTAAAAGGGAACCATAATAAAAAAAAAACTCAATTACAGTAGGGTATCGCAAAATAAAACATTTAAATTTGATATCGTAGCGCCACGTAGTCGACTTCGTTACACTTTACAAAGTTTACTGGTTCGCCGCAAAGATCTACTTCTTTTAAGTGGAATGGTAAATTTAGCAAATGATAAATATCATTAGAAAATATTAAATCGAAAAGGAAACTTTGCTCAGAGAACTAAGCGATTAAAAATACTGGTTTAATACCCATCAGGCCTAACAATCAGAAACTATCGTGTACATGTCTATGGCTAAAACTAGGCACTTAGCTGAATTACTTTCAAACATGTAGTTAATCAAGGCCTGTGACGTAGACAGCTTCATCAGAGAGGACGTTGACCTGGCTTAATACGGAGATTGTCCCATTTAGAGGCTCACAATCCCAGAAGTGCAGCACGATAATTCAAACTGCATATTACTTCCCAAATGCTGTACATTACAAAATTTCATCCAAAAAAACTGAAGAAATCCAAAGACACTGAAGTTATCCTAAGACGTACTGTAGTTATTCTAAGACCCTAAAATAAAGAAATAAAAATTCCTACTCAATCAGTCGTACAAATTTTGCTTAAACACAAAAACTGATTGTTCCAAAAGAATTATGTACATACCTCGAAGTCAAGAAAATGGTGGCATCTGATAAAATATTAAGCCGTTGTTTCTGGGCTGGTTGAAGTAAATTATCGCCAAACTGGCTGTAGGGTGAAACGGCAAAATCACAAAAAAAATGTTTGCACCTCGGCTTGGTTTCGGTTTATTTAATCGGCCCTTTATGGCCAAATCCCTTAACTTGGGAAAATAGTAAAACGAACTACTTTTTCTCGCTCTTGAGTCAGATAGCCAAAAGAGAACGATTTTTCTCAAATCACTTGCACATTCCTTCCAACTGAAGTTACCAAAAAAAGTCCATCAAAAATCTATCAAAAAAAAAATAACCTTAATCTCGAGGCAATAATCTCGAACCCTTTATATTTACCATACAATTTGAACTACTTCCGGAAAATATATACAAAAATACTTCTATCTCAATTTTAACTGGCCAGTACTCAGTTCAGACAGAGACAACCAATATCTTAATAATTCAAACTGACTCGTCCTGCGAAATGAATTTCCTATGAACAAAGTACTTTACGGTTTCGAAATATTCAAAATAAAATCAAATCAGTCCGAATTGGTTTGAATTAGTTCAAGGGTTAAATTTCAAATATTATAATTACCAAAAATTCTAATTAGTAAGGTAGAGGGAAATAAGCTACTAATACACTAAAAACAACATAATCAAATGTCGATTCTATCTTATTTCGAATTTAGCATTTAGATATATTCAACAGATATGCCATCATATAGGCAACCATAAAAACTTTCCATGCAATCGAGTGGACCTGACTATTTATCTGAAACAGCTGATATGTGAAAATAAATAAACATTTTCTGAAAAAGCAAAATCAGCAAGGAAACAAATAAACACTGTTCATATGTATCCAATCATCATAAAAACACTTTACCCAATCTGTGATACATTGTCTCGAGGAACCCAACGAAATTTATAAGTTACGGAAATAGGTTAAATTACGATATCAATCAAAATTTCAAAATGTAAACAAACGGAAGGATCTGATTATAGATGAAAACAATATTAATGAATGAAAAACGGAAGGTAATCATTAGTTTTATAGTAGGAAACATAGTTTATGATAAATTTAAATTTCAAGTCATGCATGTCACTGTCAATCTTTAAGGGGTCTTTTCGGTTACAATTTTTCAAGAAAAAAAAATTTTTAGTAATTTTTTTTAATAGAAAGAAAAGAGATATCATTTTATAATTTTGCACATATATTTATTCGTACTTTAGGTATACAAAAAAAATTTTTTTTTGATTTTTTTATGGATTTTTTTACCATAATAATTTAAAAAAAAACATAAAAAAATGACGGCAGACGGGAAAAAAATATATATATATATACCAAAATAATCCTTGTTCAAGTGCCCATGGTCGGTACCGGAATGAATTTTTTTCATCAAAAAATAACAAGATGGCAGCCATTTAAAAAAAAATCCATTTTTGAGGGTGAAAAATCGAGTAAAAATCGGAAAATTTTTTACCGATCAAAGTGATTCCGGTACCGACCATGGGCACTTGAACAAGGATTAATTTGGTATTTTCTTTTTTTTTTAGACGATTCAGTCACCTGGAATCACGTCCGCCGTCATTTTTTGATGTTTTTTTAAAAAAAAATTTATGGGTAAAAAAACCTATAAAAAAATTCAAAAAATTTTTTTTGTATACTAAAAGTACAAATAAATATATGTGCAAAATTATAAAATGATATCTCTTTTCTTTCTATTAAAAAACATTAATACTTTTTTTTCATTTTTGAAAAATTGTAACCTAAAAGACCCCTTAAAGAAAAACGTACAAAACAAAAATTTATTTATAACTTCAGTAATCTGAACATGTAATTTAATGTAGAAAAATGTAAATAAAAATATTTATTATTTAAGATCAACTTGTAGCCGTAACAATATATATATATATATATATATATATATATATATATATATATATATATATATATATATATATATAAGAAAGAGAAAATCAACAATATTATAGTCGGAAAAACTGAATGTGTTGCAGCTATATTAATTTTCTATTAAGACTACATCCAATTCTTTGCATAAAAAATTTAATAAGGTTAACAAGGGCCCTTTTCTATAAGAACTTTGCGGTATTGCTTAGTGATGCCCTTAAAAAATATGTTCCTCTATTCGTACTTATATGATTTAACCCATGTAATATATCAATCCTTTTTTTTATAGAAAGTACGGGTAAGATAACATAAATCCATTCTTTTATAACAAATAAGATATAAAACTAAGGCTTTCTAAACCATTTTTCCCGCTAAAACTTTTTTCTTACTTTTTCAGCGTGCAATATTTCATATTACGGCGTCGTGGGACGTACATATCAACTTGAGGTGAAAAGACCGCCCGAAGTTCCATTCCTTTGTTATCTAAATTTCACGGCAGGCGGTGGGGCCCTTGGAGAATTAGTCCAGGTAAGCAAACAACAAATAACATTACATGCGTATCCTATAAAGATAACATCATGTAATATTAGTAAGCAGGGTGCCGGATAAAGTTTGAAAACCGTTAATTCGTAAATAACTTGCCTGACAAGAAAAATATACCGAACCTCCTTAAAAAATTGAACAAGTGTGCCATATATTAGTAATTTCCTATCTCTAAAAAGATTGCTGATTCGATATTAATATTTTTTTTTGAGAAATAAGAGCTAATAAAAATTATTAAGGGAATTAAGATCTTGGTTATAATCGCGTCAATAAATACGTAAAATAGGCAATTTTCGATAGTCCTCAAGAACAGCTGCGATTTTGATGATTTTTTCTTTTTTAATTTTGTTTTTTATATGATTTAATATCAGAAACATTTCAGAGCGGAAACATAATTTTTTATATTGTTTAAACAATATTTATATTATTTATGTAGAGAAATTTTTTTTCATACGTACTCATGGAAACTTGAAAAAAAAAACATATTTCTGTATTGTGTTCATATTGCTATTATAGTGGTTTGGAATTATATGTCGATGTATCGAAAAATATTATAAACAATTACTTATAAGTTTTCTTTATGTAATAATAACATACAATTAATATACGGAACAAAATTAGGAAATCTAATGCAATGAAACGTTTGTATCGAAATTCATTCAAATTCTTCACAGTTTTGGCACCATGTATTGTTAGAATAAAAATAACATCTTCATTAAAAACTACTTCATCACTTTGTTGTTCAAACATGAAAGTTTCAGCTGCTGCACGTAACTTCTGATCGTAATTGAAAATTTTTATAAAATTATTTTTTCCTTTATTCTAAAAAATGGATGTACTATCACATCCAGTGAATACATGAAAGAAGAAGAGATGAATTTTTGTAATATTTCTATATTTCGTTAATATGTTTTTTTTTCGAATAAACTCGTTGCAAAGCATTACTTTTGAGCGGTTTTAAAAAGAACATTTGTTTATCATCTGGTGCTAAAGCTATCAATAACACTAACATATCAATGTCCTCTGGTATAACAACTACACCAAGAAAGGAACAATCTGGAGCTGATTGTACAACTAAACGATCTGCATCACTTCTTGCTTGACTCCACTCAATATTATTTTCAGCAAGTTTTTTGCAGAGAAGATTAATAAACATATTTTTATTCTTGCTGTTTTTTCAGAATTTCTGTTTAGTTGTATTTAAAGACATGTCTTCGTCAAATAAATAATCGATTTGTGACGCGTTTCACGTAGGAGGAGCATGTCATGCTCTTCGGATCTACTTTGTTTACGGCAGCGGAACATCGGTCAGTGGATATTTCTCGTGCAGACAGTCATCGGTCAAATGCTCAGCGCAGGGGTATCGGTTTGATGGTATCTACTTATAATCGGGATATCCCTGTTCTCTGAACTGATCAACGGTTTGACTTCCTGAAGGTAAAAACATCCACTCGGTGGTCGGTTCTAGGGCGCCACCTTCGGAATTCATGTGGTCAAGGGCCCACTTATGCACCGAGCAGCTTGTTACAGTGGAGAAACGGCAAGCCAGTGGTCAATTAGTGCTGGCTGTCGGCTGCCAATTGTTACCTGTGATGTTAACAATGGGACTAGGTAAAGAAACAAACGGTTTTAAAACATCCTGTATCCTATATTCGATACATTTTTATAAAAAGACATGGCCTACAACTTATAACCTAGGATGTACAACAAACTCACAATTAAATGGTCTGGAGGGCAAGAGTATGTTATGAGAGCTGTTCACGATAGCTCGTACTAGTCGGTAGCGCTGGAGACGGTAACCCGGCGGTATCATTCGCGACGCTATTCACGTTACCTCGTACAATGCGGTTGCGATGCTATTCACGACGGCTCGTACTAAAATTATTGCGTTTCGTGTCTAAAATCCGCGGACGCTGTTCACGGCGCTTCGTACTAAAATTCGACCGACGGCGGTATACATGGTATCTAACAATAATCTGGCATCGATCGGCAGTAAGCGGCGTCTCTACCCGGCGGCGACGATCTCTGCAAGCGGCGGCGGTGATAAACGTCGGGGCGGCAGTTGTTAAGCGCCCTTATCAACGGACATCGGAGGGCACCTGGCGGTAAAACACATTCCTGGCCAATACGGAAACAAAAACAACAAATGACGGCATTCAGTGCGTGTGTATAGGTGACGGTAGGAAGGAAAGAAAGGAACTGACGCTGCCCGTTCTTGTAAGGGTCCTCGACAGCGTCACCAGGATGGAACGATATTGCTCGTACTTATAGGGGTCATCGACAATGTCGTCCAATAGCCGTAGGAAATTAGGAAAGGAACCGACACTGCCCGTACTTATAAGGGTCCTCGGCAGTGAAGGTAGGATGACACAATATTGCCCGTTCTTACAAAGGTCCTCGGCAATGCTGGCGATTAGCGGGGTAGAACGTAAGAAAGGTAGTGTATGGTAAACACCATATACACACAAGCCTACATTGTTAGACTAGGAAGGCGCGGTCCGGCAGGCGACCCAGTTAGAGACTGTTGACTCGGGTGGAGAACGTGCAATTCTCCGCGAAATAATGGTCTGCTCGAGCTTAAGTAGTCGGCCCGAGCTCCCACTAGGTTGACGAGTGACGGTCTGCGGTGATCGCTCATACAATACTGCTATATACGGCGCACGATTACTATGGTCGGATGCTCTGAAAATAATCGAAAAATTGGATTTCCCGGCATGACGCGGCAAATCTAATTATATACTGGTAATATTGAAACTTTAAGCAATCTTTTCCCGCAAGAATCAGATTTTTCGGATGTTAAATAAATAAATAAAATCTCGGCGAACATACTCATGCCCAAAAATTAGTAACTTCGTTATAGATTGAAGTATTACTTATATATATATATATATAAGGAAACTACAATTTTCTTATTTGTTTATAAAATGCGTGTTGGAAGACAACATATCTAAATTTTATAGGCGTGAGAATTTTGAAGAAGTCCGGAAGAGAATTATATAGTTTAGTGACATTGTAGGTAAAAGAGCGTTTAAACACAGACGATTTATGCAGGGGCGGAGTTATTGTTCCTCGAAAAAGAATGTTGACGTTATGCACGTGGGACCTAAAAATGATTCGTCTGTATAGATATTATGGGCTTTTATAACATATAATTTTATGGTAAAAACAAGCTTCATGTAACCACCTCCTCCTCTTTATATTCAGCCATTTTAAGTCGAGTAGCTTATGAAATATTCTCTTATATTTACGAACTCCATAAATTAGTCGCAAACAAGAGTTTTGCACTTTCTGTATTCTTCGTTTTTGAATGGCTGTTGGGCAGTTTCCATATATTACATCTCCGTGGCTAAAAATAGATAGCACCAGCGAATCACAGAGCAAAGTCTTAAGTTTAATGGACAAATCATGGTGGTAACTATAAAGAAGTTTTAGTCTAACATAAGCCCTCTGAACACAATGGGAGACATGCTTATAAAATCGCAGTGTACTGTCAAAGACAACACCCAGATTTTTAACACTATCCTCAATAGGCAGAACTGGATCGCCAATCTTCACATTTATAAAACTTTTAACAATCTCTTTATCAGTCTTTTTTCCAAATATCATTATACAGCATTTTTTCGGATTAAGACACAAGGCATGCTGCAAAGAAACCGAATGAATTGCTTTAAGGTCTTGGTTAATAGCGTTGCAAGCCTCAAGAACATCCTCCCTTCTAAATGACAAATATACCTGGGTATCATCCACGTAGCAATGCGACTTGCACCTTCTCAAGGCACTTGGTAAACACGAAGTGTAGATTGCATATAATAAAGGACTCACAATGGGGCCCTGCGGTACACCAGAATTTATGGGCAGCTCCTCTGACATCTCGCCACCCAGTTTAACGCACTGCCTTCGATCCTCGAGAAAACACCTAAAAAATGAAATGGCATGATCACTAAGAACGATATAGTGAAGTATTGCTAATAGCAATCGGTGGTCCAGAGTGTCAAGTGCTTTCGAAAAGTCGAGCAGTGTCAGGACTGTTACTTCTCCTGAATCAGTCGCCCGAAATATGTCATCAGAGACATTTGCCAGAGCAGTAGAACAACTGTGATTCCTTCTAAACCCAGACTGAGCTTCAGGCAGTATTTGGTTAACCTTCACGTGTCCTATACGTTGTTCATTAATTATTTGTTCTAGTATTTTTGACATACAGGGCAAAATACTAATGGGACGAAGATCCCGAAGTTCACGGGGACTACTAACTTTTGACAATGGCACTACCAAAGCTCTTTTCCAGCATTCTGGATCAACAGAATTTAATAGATATGCATTCAATACATGTGTTAATTGGGGCAAGATGAAAGGACAGCAGAGTTCCTTCAAATCAATGCTCAATCCGTCATGACCCTTCGCTTTAGACTTTATTTTAGAGATTATCTTCACCACATTTAACTCTTTTACACCTTTAAATTTAAAATTACAAGTTACATCATCTTTCACACCATTTTCATAAAATTTCAAAAGTTCATTATTATGTTCCCCCGAAATCGGATATAGAAGATCTAAAAAATCTGTTTATTAAGTTAGGATCCTTCAGATTTTCGGGAATATCAACTTTGTTTTTAGTAACTGCTATACTGTATTTTTTTAATTCCCATCATATATCTTTTGATAGTTGTAACCTCGCATCCATATAAGCTTTTTTTTCGTTACGAGCAGTTAGGGTTGTGAGGTTGCGAAGAGATTTATAATATTCCCAATGCTCACTATTCTTTATTCTTTTAAATTTACTTAAGGCATTATTTCTAAGTTTCATCAAATTTTTAATATTCTCAGTTATCCAGGGAAAATTATTCTTGGTAAACCTAGCTTTTTTTTAAGATATAAAATGTGCCAACAGCAGATAGTGAGTTAATAGAGAAATATACAATTTTCACAAAAAAAAGCTTCGAGTCTAAAACTTGGAAATATTTTTCTAAAACTACCACAGTATCGAGCAAAATAAACCACCACATAAAAACTCTCAACAAACCGTAGAAATTGACGCTACAACTTACCTCTGGCATAATTTTATAGATTTTTTTCTATAAAAATTTGATGTGAATAATTCTGCTACATATGGCCATTGATCTGGCAGATTAATGGAATGGGTTGCAATTGGAAATTATAATAAATGTTGTAGCTAAATTTATTTTTACAGCATATACAGATTCTTATAAAACTTTACTGGTTGTGGATTTATACACACCAAATTCGTTTTCAACTACCCTAAATTCTTTACAATATGTATCTTTAATATGATCATCTTTTTTTTTATTAGATTTTCCAGTCAGGATGCACTAAACATCTAAAGTATTTTTTCTTTTTCTGTCATAGGTCCTTTACATTCGTGAATCCATAGAAAGAAATATAATTTTAAATAATTCGTCTTGATTCATAGTAAACGGGTTTTTACCTATTTATTCCAACAATAATTTAAGAATAAATAATTTGGCATCGACAACGTCATTGAACCGAGACCTAAGTTTGTATTGCTTTGTACAGCTTCCTTGTCGATATTGTTAATCAAAAATTTTAAGTATTTGGCAATTTTTTGATTAGGTAAAATCTAGTTTTCTTTTTTTAATCGTAGTCTACGACCTCAAATAGAGGATTCATGTCGAATTTTTTTCAATAAACATAATTTCCCTAAATTTCACTTAATCGAAATAATAACAAAGTAATATGTGTATAATACCTTAATATTGTTGGCCGATTAAGTCCAGAACACAAACGAGTAACTTAATCTAGAATATCCCAAATATAATTTTACTTGTATAAAATTATATTTGGGGTATTTTACTGTGAGCGCAGGTATAAACGAAATAATGTGCAGAATATTTCTTAAAATAGCCCAAAATATTATCAAATACTATTTGTTAAGTTAGACCTCGACATGAGTTAATTTGTTTGCCATTGCTGTTTCTATTTTCGTATGTATTAGTGTTAACACCCACACAATAATAATTAAACAAATTATGAATTATATGTTATTGCTTAAAGGTTAGTATGGGTAGTTCAGGCTAGTTTAAATGCTGTTTAGAATATGAATAGGTTTCATTATTATGTATGTAACCGGATTTGGGATAATAACTTTGTTGCGTACAACATAAATTAAATGGAAATATTATAATCAAAACATAACTCTCAAACTAGAAATTCTAATTTCTGGAAATCCAGCTTCAAATCTGTTTTTTTTTTGTCAATTAATAAGCGTTTTAGCAAAATACGGATTTAAATATTATTTCACGTAATTTATAAATGTATGAGACCCGCTTTATTTTCGTAAAATTTTATTTTTTTAACTTATTTATACAGGTCCGGAAAATCCAAAATGGAACTTGTAAATAACGGCAATGTAACAGAGAGAAACGGACAACCAATTTCGGTCTGTTGAAAAAGCGAAATAAAGCATAAAGGTTGTATCGTAGCTTGCTTCTAGCAAAGATTGTCTTCGGTCGTCAAAACACAGCAGGTCGGAATGGACGAAAATAAGTATCAACGAACTTTCACGAGGCAGAGCATGGACTT
The DNA here is from genome assembly GCA_034092305.1 of Diaprepes abbreviatus. Taxonomy (NCBI): domain Eukaryota; kingdom Metazoa; phylum Arthropoda; class Insecta; order Coleoptera; family Curculionidae; genus Diaprepes; species Diaprepes abbreviatus. The sequence continues at coordinate 179,526 of JASJET010000193.1, read as the reverse complement.
TAAAAATAAAAAATATAGATTATCAAATCCACCATAGCAGACTAAATCTTTAAAATCATGGAAATAAATTCGAAAAACCTCTAGTGTGGTTCAATAATTATTACATATGCAATTTAAAAACAAAATAAAAAGAATAACTGCAATTCTATGAATAAAATATTGCTCTTGAGTTCAAGGGGCATTTTAAAAATAAATACATGGATATCGATAATCGTTAAAAATACGAAAGTACTTTTTCCTGTATGTTTAGGACTTCTTAACAAACACCAATGCAAATAATTTGTAATTAATATAATATTTAATAATTAACATAAATGAAGAAAATTATTTGTTCATTTATGTCATGTTATGTCATATTAACGACTGTAAAAAAACTAACTTTTCAATTATTGTCTTCTTTGTTAACAGCTGTTTTCTCATTCTCCAATACATACGAATTGTTATCCGAATCCTTAAGATGTTAAAAAACAATGTAAGGATCAATCGATGCCCAAAGTTTTGGAACGCATCCATATTTTGCAGTTTAATGTCCGTTTCAAATAGTTTGCAAAACGACATAAAACTGGAGGATTAGTTTCCGCTTTACTCTTGTTATAATAATTGACTCATCACTCTCCTCGAGGAATCATCGATCTGTATTGCCTTCACTAGTGCTTCCTAATTCTTTCTTTGGCATGTCAACAAGAAGTTCTAATCTCTCTCCTCTAAGACCTATTGGATGGCGGCCTTTGTCTGTGCTTTCACCTCTTTATATTTCTGCTTACGGGTTTGCCACTTTTGTGTGTCACGTTTGTGACGCGTTTTTTACGTAGGCGGGGAGCGGGGGAGCAAGTCGTGCTCTTCGGCTCTTCTGCGTTCACGGCAGCGGAACATCGGTCAGTGGATATTTCTCGTGCAGACAGTCATCAGTCAAATGCTCAGCGCAGGGGAATCGAGTCAGCGGCATCTACGTATATTCGGGATATCCCTGCTCTCTCAACTGATCAACGGTTTGACTGCCTGAAGGTCAAAACATCCACTCGGGGGTCGGTTCTCGGGCGCCACCCTCGGGATTTAATGTGGTCGAGGGCCCACTTTATGCACCGGGCAGCTTATTACAGTGGAGAAACGGCAAGCCAGGGGTCAATTGTGCGTATTAGTGCGGGCTGCCGGCTGCCAATTGTCACCTGTAATGGTAAAAATGGGACTAGGTAAGAAAACAAACGGTTATAAAACATCTTGTGTCCTGTATTCCATTCTTTTATACAAAGACATGGCCTAAAACTAACTTAAAATCTAAGATATACAACAATATTAACAAATAAACGGTCTGGAGGGCAAGAGTATGTTTGAGAGCTATTCACGGTAGCTCATTCTATTCGGTTGCGCTGAAGACGGTAACCCGGTGGTATCATTCGCGACGCTATTCACGTATCTCGTACTATACGGTCGCGACGCTATTCACGACGCCTTGTACGCTTCGTATTAAAATTTCGACCGACGGCGGTATACGCGGTATGTAACAACAACACGGCATCGTTCGGCGATAGGCGGCGTCTCTACACGGCGACGGTCTTTATACGCGGCAGCGGCGATAAGCGTCGAGGCGGCAGTTGTTTAGCGCCCTTGTCAACGGATGTCGAAGGGCACCTGGCAGTAAACACATTCCTGGTCATTACGGAAACAATAACAAACTTACGGCATCAGTGTGTGTGTGTATTGATGACGGTAGGAAGGAAAGAAAGGAACTGACGCTGCCCGTTCTTATAAGGGTCCTCGACAGCGTCAGCAGGATGGAGCGACATTGCCCGTTCTTATAAGAGTCCTCGACAATGTCGACAAATAGCGGTAGGAAATTAGGAAAGGAACCGTCACTGCCCGTTCTTATAAGGGTCCTCGACAGTGACGGTAGGATGACACAATATTGCCCGTTCTTATAAGGGTCCTCGGCAATGCTGGCCATTAGAGGGGTAGGACGTAAGGAAGTGTATGGTAAACACCATATACACACAGGCCTCACCTCAGCTACATCACTAGACCAGGAAGGCGCGGTCCAGCAGTTGACCCGGGTGGAGAACGTGTAGTTCTCAGCGAAATAATGGTCTGCTCGGACTTAAATAGACGGCTCGAGCTCCCACTACGCTGACGTGTGACGGTGTGCGGTGATCGCGCATACAATACTGCTGTATGCGGCGCGCGATTACTATGGTCGGACGCTCTGAAAATCTCGGAAAATTTTCCCGGCATAGCGCGGTGAATCTAATTATATTCCGGTAATCTTGAAACCTTTAACATTGTTTTCCCGCAAGAATCAGATTTTTCGGATGTAAATTAAATAAATTAAATCTCGGCGAACATACACTTGCCCAAAAATTCAGTAACTTCGTTACACGTTGATGCTACAAATACAAGCAGCATTCGAAGCATCGAATATGCATGTAGAGTTAGCAGTCGTAGTTTGAAATACTCTCTATTTACTGGGACAAGATATCAATGTTGTTGAACTGAGATGTTGCTTGGCAGAGGTAACAACGTTGGACCGATTTCATTCCAACCACAACGTTCACTTAGCTGTCTATCATCGTCATTGATAAGTTGTACTGTACTGAAGCTGGAGTGGCAAAGGGAACTCTTTTATATAGTGCAAGTTGTTTAGTTCGCATTCATAATATTCGTTTTTCTTTAAAGACGTTTATTCGGTTTCCTTAATAAATTCCAATTTCAGAGGCCTGCAATTCATAGTAGAGAAGGGTTTGGAATTGAACAACAGAATCTGTTCATATTGAGTTTGCGTGTTAACATATGCTAATTGAAGTGGAAGAAATATTCGTATCAGTGAATTTCATTTTTTACTGGCTCTAACCTGACATTACATCAAAGCTCCATTTGCAAATGAAACTCATATTTGCAAATCTAATGTATCGGTTTGTTGAAGGGCGTCTAATTGAGGCAATATATTTCGATCCACAATATGATCCAGAAAGCTTTGCAATTTAACCTCAGCTTTTGATTTAGTAGAAGTTAGATAATCGTCGTGTAAATAATATGCTTTTTTTCTATTTTATGCAGCAGAGTACGGCGGAAATATATACTGCCTTTCATTTTTACCCCAATTTCATAATCGTTGATATTTATCTCTTGACCATCCAATGTCAAATAGAAGGGTAGCACCTTTATCCGTATTAAGCAAGTTCGGAAATACTTAAGATTCAGCAGAATGGCGTGGAAGTCGTAACCTATACTTCAATTGCCATTGCAATTTGAGATAATTTGCTTAACTTTTCGTATAAAAGTTAATAATAAAATTAAATAGCTATTTTTAATTAAGTGCATACTTCGTGAAGTATGTAGAGATTGAAGTACGCAAACCAGAAATAATTGACTTGAACGAAGCACAAATATTCTCGACCTACTAACTGGGCGCGACGCTAAAACAAGGCTGCTGCCTTTGATCTAAAACGAAACCTTAGAAAGAAAAGATTTGCCGTTCATATTACCGAGATTTAATAGAAATCTTCGAAGATACCTCTGTAGAAGTAGCATAACGTCAGAACTAGGGCCCGGCTGTTTGAACGCTAAATAACGTAATAATATTTTTATTTATATTTGAAAAAGTGTTGATAAACAGTAGATATTTAATTTCTTGGTACAGACATACCAATTTTATGATATCCCTTTCTAATTGCATTATTTAAACGAGTATCATCGGTACGTCAATTCTGAAAAGAAAGTATGAATATATGGTTGCCTAAATTATTATTATTGTTATTTTCAATAGGTAAACAATATCTAACAATATTTACCGATAAAAATAAGTTTTTAAATCCTCTTTTTGGTAATATTAATTGCAAGCTTCGCATTTATAGTAATTTCGAACACTTAAAAACACCGAAAAGAGTAACGACAAGCAATTACACTGAAAGAAAGGACAAGTAAACATGTTTATGTCTCTCAAACATCAAAACAGCGTCTCTCCCGCCGACCATAAGCAGGTTTTAAACAAATCTATTGTTGTTTAAATCTAGATTATGATCGAAGATAGAAACGTTATTATAGTCAGCCTTCTAGTTTAAATTTTTTAACTAGGAATTTTGTCTTCTTTATTTTGGCCACGTTTTCTCGATTCTAATCCACTAAGCCTTTCGAGTTAGTTCGGGACAGATGATTGTCAGGGAACGCGGCATATTATCCCCTCTAACTTCCGTGCGACACAAAAAACGAACAGTAGCTTGAAACGAATAAGAGGATGTATTGCTTTTTATTTAAACTTATGATATAACTGACGAAATATTTAATGACTATGTACTGCATTTATTGTTTTAAATGCATCAAATAGTTGAAATACAAAAAAAATATATTTTTTATAGGACGTAGAGAAAACTAGTATTTCTGTTACAAAATAAACATTGATTCTACTAAAAATACTAGTGAAACCTAACGGTAATTTATAAGTAAATAAGTTAATAAACCACTTTAAAATTAAAAATCATTCCCAAAAGTAAACTTTCATTCTGGTAAAAAATAAAAGTAACACATTCAATAATTGTAAACAAATAAACGAATAATTAAATTATATTTAAATCAACAAAAACATCTAAAATTCTACAAGAGGTGTTCTAATAGTTCAGTTCAGTTTATCCGAATTATTAGCATGTTCATATCTGTGCCGATAAATTTTTTGGGAAACATGACCCCTAAGAAAAAAATCATTTGGGGCCAATACGGGAGACCTGGGAGACATTTGAATGATTCCCCTTGTGCTTATGAGGCGCTCTGGAAATATAGTTTGCGCAAAATGTTGCACTTCTCTGGCATTATGAGCAGGGCAACGATCCTGCTGAAACCAAACTTCCTCCAAATTTATATTCAGTGCTCAAACAGCTGGAATGATGTAATTTCGCAAAAGGTTCAAGTAGTTGTTGGCAGTTAGGTTTGCATTAATAAAAAAGGGTCTAATGATAAAATCCTCTAAGATACCAGCCCATATATTAACCTTAAGAGGATATTGTGTTCTCTGAGGAATATCTATTGCTTCTCTCTAGAGTGATAAAAAGATTGTGGCGGTTGTGAAAGGAGAATGAAGATTCATGAGCAAACCAAATGTTGCTGATGAGCCTGTCATCCCTATTAGCCCTTTCCCTCATTCGGAATTTGTAACAGCGACATTTGTTACGCTTTAAAATATTTCGAACTGCGGTACTATTGCTAGGAAAATTAATTTCCGCTAAACTACAAATGTCAGTCTTCCGATTTGCTCATTCTTCGGTAATTTGAGGAACCTGTTGCTCCTTATTAGTATCAATGCATTTTTTACAAATTCTTAGACAACCGGTAGTCTCAAATTTATAATAATTTCCGAAATTCTAGATTTTGAAGGAATAGGATGATTTTTGTATGTAAATGCAAATTTGCCGATTATCTCATCCATACCTTTACCGGAATAGTACCATTTAATAATCTGCACTTTTTGTTCCGTGGAACAAAGTACCATTTAAAATAAAAAAATTTAGCGCGAAATACCAATATTTGGTACTTACGTTTCAACGGCACGGATAAAAAAAGCAAATAACTTGGATCCGTCTTGTTTTGCTAGGGCGTGGCGTATGCTGCCGCCCGCTCTCACCGCGCCAGCATTTAATTACCCCTCACCCTCAGGCGCCCCCACCGCCCCCCAAGAGCATTGAGTTCAGGAAAATAGACCCGATTTTGCCTCTTATACTATAGTTTATTCAAGAACTAAAGAGAGTAATAAATAATTTTTTACCTTTTTTTTCTTTGCAAACTACCTGTGTTCTTTAGTCCAGTGTCTTTGACAAGATCTATTAGACACATATATTTTTATAGGAATGGATTAGAAATTTTTTAATCAAAAATACCGATCTATAATAATGGACTATTTGGATTGAATAACAATAGATATTTGGACGTGTGAAGTGTTAAAAAGGATTTTAATCCTTGCCATAGGCGTCAAAAGGAGGTTTATTTTATCACTAGGAATTAATGGCATAGAATATTATCTCGGTAATAAACTGAAAATAAAAAGTTTTTATAATATTATTTTATTTGTTATGATTTCTTAATAATTCACATACATTAGAAAAAATAGATAATTTTGACATATTTGGCACAAATCACAACTGTATTTTTATTATTTTTAATTTTGGCATATAAACCGTTTTAGGAACGCTCAGACTAAAACGTAGTCTTTTTCTCAAAAAAAAATTCTAAGTTATAATTTAAATACTTATGAAATACCCATTGTCAAAAATACAAGAATGCATATATGAAAAAATAAATTCGTCCATATACATAATATTAAAATTTTTTTGGGGCCAACAGTCATTTTATTATTAATTAAAAACATTTTTAGGACATTTGACGTTTCAGTTTATTTATTTCTTAAACCATGTGCGGAATTACAATTAAACACTAAAAAGGGGTTCAAATGTAATTAATTTTTATATGTTACAGAAAATTTAAATAATAAATTGTGTTTACGTTGGTAAACATTACCTATCTAATTCGTAATCAAAGTCAGTGAAGCTATCTTCGCTCAAATTAATTATAATTGGTTCCTCTATCTCACCGATCATGAGATCGAGTTTCCACATTTTCTTTTATTCTTTTATTATATGAATTTTTCCCAATGTTCTGCAGTAACTTTATTTAAAAAAATCTTTCATAAGTTCAGTTAAATTACTAATTTTGTAAGTTGTGCAATTTCTAGCAACTCTACCTTTTACTTGGGAGAGATATTTCCTTCTCCGACGGACATTTTCCAGACGATCTATAAGAACAGATTTTCTATCTGTTTTTTCCCAGCAAAAATTAAGTTCATAGTAGATTTTCCAATTTCTTCATGTTAAACACATCTCAATAGATCTTTTAACATTACTCTCTAGATGTTGATATCTTAAGGCATCATAAACATTCATCGTAATAAGTTTTTCGTTGAGGAAAAAATGCCCTGGTTTAACGATTTTGGAGTAAATATAAATGAGGAAGCCATATCTTTTTGGTATCTCCCTAATCTCAAATTATATATAAAAACAAGCACAAACAAGATAAATCACTACGGACACACTGTAAGGTGTACTTTGCTCACTGACAGAAATTAAATTGGACTATCAGAAAGTTTACTGTTACAATAAATTTATAAAAGCTTATAATATTTAAATACAAATAAATATAATTAGATTTACGGTAGTCCCCAGCCCCTGCTCACCCTAGGGCCAGGCTGCTAATTCATTAAATTTAAGCACGTATGTCAATGCTTACGATTCTTATATTCTCACTGACGCTGATTTGGTTAATAATATAGTATTTTCTTTATTTTTCAACCCTGTACATATATATATATATATATATATATATATATATATATATATATATATATATATATATATATATATATATATATATATATATATAATTCCATAATAAAAGATATATTCATTATATGACAACAATGGAAATAAAGCTGCAGATGCTGTGGTAAGGAATCAATCCACCTACACGTTAGTGACGAACTTGTTTTCCTTATCCCGCAGATCTCACTCTGAGATACTATCACTAGATAGATTAAACATCAGTATTGCTGAAATGGCATTCCAGGATAACTTAATGGAAAATTTATGTTATCTTCAACATCAGAGACTTGAAGTTTGCCGAAAAATAAATAAGACTTCTGACGATTTTACACCTATAAAAAAGACTTATACATGATAGTAAAGGGATTCAACGGCTGAAAAAAGAAATAATCCTTCTTAACTGAGTAACGAAGATCGGCATCGCCTGATCGTCTTAAGTAAGTAACTAGCTGCCCTAAATTCTATTATCTTACACTGAATTCAATTCCTAACTCAATTAGAATGTCTTACTATAGAATGGTTGTTAACATAAATAACATAAGTCATAATATTATCATAAGCAAAACAAAAATGGTGCATTACATCTAACTTTCATGGCAACTTAATCGACTATAAGTCGTAAACCTTCTTAATGAATCTGGCTGTAAATGTTAAAAACTTGGCTTATATCTAATTTTTCGGCTACAGTTTGAATCTTACAATGTTTACAACATCTGTATATTTATGAAAAAAACTTTTAAGATTTCATCAACTTAGATTGAAGTTATAAACTTTACATAAATTTTTTTATATATGTGAGCTTAAATAAATCTTCGAAATTGCTTAACTCAATTTCGGATGGAAATGGGCCATATTTTATTATGCGAATTTCAGAGCATCAAAAAAGTACGAGCATCTATTTTCTCGAGATCTACGCTGTCGTAAACAACAGCTCGTTTATAATTTTATTTACAAGTGGAGTCATTTGCCATAAAGACATCAAATATACAATAAAGACATATAAGAGTTAAATGTGCTATATCGTAAGTTAAAAAATAATTATTAGAAATAATGTATTCCACCTGAATTAATTTTATTAAAAATAAAATGGGAATTAAGGAATATTTAATATTGCAATTAATTAATTAATCATAGGTTTATTTATCTACACGGCACCTTTGTGAACTCATCGTCGATTTAATAATTAACGAGAAAGAAAATACACTCATGGGAAAAATTACATTGTACTGCATTTTAAAATTTTTTGTCGCTCCCTAATATTTTTTTGGGTTTTTTGTATCTACTGTTATGTGCTGAATTCAAATATGAGCTCGATTTTTCCCAAAAGTATGAAAAACTATTTATATTACGCCAATCCATAAGAATGGAGACAAAGCTAACGTCGGAAATTATCGTGAAATTTCGAAATTTTCACTATTTAGTAAAATTTTTGAGGGTATTGTTTACCAAAAGATGTGTCCTCTTTTTAGGCATATGTTAGCAACTTCACAGCATGGCTTTATGGCAGGTCGATCGACTACTACTAATCTGCTTGTCTATGAGCAGTACTTGGTGGAGGCTTTGGAGGGGAGGGGTCAAGTGGATGCTATTTACACTGACTTCTCCAGGGCTTTCGACAAGTTTAACCATCAACTTCTCCAATGGATAAATAGTTACCTGTCTGGTAGACTACACCGAGTAAAAATTAATAACTGTGAATCATCTGATATATTTGTTGCCTCTGGTGTTCCTCAGGGTGCTCACCTTTTTAACTGCTTTATTAACGATATTGAGGACATCATAACTTTCAGTAGATGTCTTCTTTATGCAGATGATTTAAAGATATTTCGGATTGTCAGGAGTAGCAACGATTGCGAGGGCATTCAACAAGATCTAGCTCGGTTCTCTGAATGGTATAAGTTAAATTTTATGCACCTCAATGTTAATAAATGCTCCATTATAAGTTTTTATCGTAAAAGGATTTGGATAATTTTTGATTACTTTCTTGATAATAACTTGATTAATCGCGTTGAATGTGTGAAGGATCTGGGTGTTACATTTGATCGGGCCCTTTGCTTCGACACACATATTGATAATATTGTGAACAGGGATTTGAAGTTGTTTGGGTTTGTGAAGAGAATGCTTACAGATTTTAATAGTGTAGACTGTTTTAAAGTAATATACTGCTCTGTAGTTCGATCAATCTTAGAATATGCGTCCCAAGTTTGGTCACCTCATAATTTTACATACAAAGAAAAAGTAGAAAGAGTACAAAGAAAGTTTTCAGTTTCATTGCCTTTAAACAGGGAATGCAGCAGGATCGGTCTGTATATGATGATACTGCCGATGCTTTGAGGTTGTTACCATTGTAAGGGAACAAAAGTTTATTGTGATTTTTACTAATTTTAACATTTATTAACTCTAAATTAAATTCTACTAAATGGAAGAATTTACTTGAGTCCCCCTCTGTATAAAGATTTGGACCGTTAAAATTGTATATCTTATGTCTGGCCAAAAATAGTCACATATCAGGGAAATATAAATCCATTAACAAACTTAAACCTAGTTTTATTACTTTTGGGGTAGTTAATTTTTCTGAAAAAAACAACATAAACTTAGAGAATTTATGTGACACGAAAACTAAAAACTATTCCACCCTCTCGAAGTTTTTAATATAAAGCTGTCAAAGTAACTTAATAATCTTAAAAACCATATCGTTAAGGGTCTAAGGTTAAGTTGTAAAGTGATAACCACATGTGGCGACCGTGAGAGAGCTTTCTTTTACTTAAACTGAGCAAATTTTCCCATCATAAGAAAACAAAAGAATATTTAAATAAAATCGCTGAAATGCAATATTAGTATTTGTTATTATGTACAAAGTTCGCGACTGTTACCCATTTTTCCCCAATTGACGAAAATAAGAATAAGAAAGAGAGAAAATGATTAAAACCTTGGGGTTTTTTTATGGGTTCTTTCACGCATCTTTTAGAATAGTTGTAGAATAGTTATTGATCACATTTATATAAAGTAACTATAAGTTTTGAGCTCTGGTCAGTTTTAATATTAAATTAAATTAAATTCTACGCATGGATGACTTATGCCATCTATGAACCAGGGGACCGAAAGCATACCGACGCTTGGGAACGAAAACTACCTTTCGCGCGTGGGGATGCATCGCGTAAGGGCGTTCTATTAGTGGAAAAGCACGCATGACGGGACCAACACATCTAATAGGGAGAAGGGCGGTTCTAAGGGATGAAAGTTGAGTTCGATTTTGAGAAATTAATTAAGGGCAGTTACGATTTTGAATTCGTCTAAGTCAGTTTGGCGTGCGTTTTAGTGTTTTACCAGTGTAAGAAGGTTTTTTTTTGCTGTCTTTTCTGCTATTTTTGTCTTATATTTTTTTTATTCTTCCAGACAGCATTTCAAATAGTAAGGGGAAATTTACTTTATTTTCTACCGGGGAAGGGAGTCCACCATCCCTTAAACTTTTAATTAAACAAATAAATTTGGGTTTATTTCATTATGGGGAATATCGGAACGGGCTAAAGAGCTTGTAGTTTTAAGCTTTTTAATTATAATCCAAATTTACTCTTAAGTTTCTCATTTGTAAATACTGTTTTATTTTTCTTTTATTTTGTTAATAGATTAAGTGTTTTGAGAAACTTGTTTTATTCAATTTAATTCAAACCTTCACGCGAATAAACTCGCGGGCGCGCTGCTGCGAGATCTACAAGACCAGAGATGTCTACTGACCAACTAATTAGCAGCCTTTCCTGAGTCCTGAAGATCTGAGTCATGGTTGTGGTAAGCTTTAATAACCGTAGTGTTTGGTACTAAAGCTGCAAGAGAGAAGTTGAACGACCAGACTTCCAGAGTGTCTTTATTACTGTGATATTTAATTGTAGGTTATTAAAATAGTTACTAATTAATATGGGACAAAAATGATTATAAATAAAGTAATTAACGCTACCTCAATATGTCATCGGCAAGAGTCTATAATCAAATTCTGTCACACCATTGTGGGTGAGACGCATATATCTTGATCTCGTTCTACTTTATAAGATTATTAATTCTTGTATTGATTCTCCCGAACTACTCAATAATATTGGATTATCAGTTCCTCAAAGAGCTTTTAGAGCGCACAATTTATTTGATGTGATATATCACCGAACGTATTATGGCATTAACAGTCCTATTTCTCGAATGTGTAGGGAAATGAATTCAGTTCCTACCAAGATTGATATTTTTCATTTGCAAATAAATGTCTTCAAATTAAAAATTTTACAATTCTTGAAAAAATAGTTAATATTGTCAATTGTCAATACTAGTCATTTGAAGCACTTTGATGTATGTTCAGATTTGTTTTTTTTTTTTTAATTTCTGACTGTTTTAAATAATGATATTTGTAAGTTTTTTAATTCTGACTGTTTTAAATAGTGTTTGTATTTTTTATTTTTGAAATAATATACTATTATTATTATTATTATTTTTAACTGTCACCCAAAAGTTTTTAGAGGAGTAAAGAAGAGAATAAAATATGAAAAACCCGAATCATATGCAATCAATTGAATTTTCAAAGATTAAAATAAAATCACTATGTTTACTAAATATACTTTATTTTGGGTTGAAAAAGGTATATTATAATTAAATAAATTATTTTGTTGTCTTTTTCTGCTTGAATTCACCGGGATCGGTTTCACAGTCGTCCGCTGACATGTTTGGGGTCCATTTTCCACTATACCGTTTCTCCATTTGAAAGATTTGCTGATGAAATCTTTCAGCGTGTTTGTCTGAAACTGAACCTAAATTGTCAGGGAAGAATTCTAAATGGGAGTAAACAAAAGCTACCTTAAGTGACAAGTTGCAACCAAATATCTTGTAAGATTGGATAAGTTCTTCAATCTGATCTTTGCGGTTCTCCGATTTCTTGTTAACTAGTAAGTTGATACGTACATTTTTGAATGCAGTCTTATTTTCTTTTCACGAAAGTGTAGTTTCAAAATTTTGTATTTAAAAAGTTCTCGTATTTGCGGTCCAACGAACATTTTTTCTTTAAGCTTTGCCTTACTTATACGTACGAATTCTTGTCTCAAATAAAGAAAATCATATTCTTCTCTACTCAAGACTTTATTAAAATTTTTTATAAACCCTAGTATTATGTTCAAAGGTGGTATGTAAACTTCCTGCTGCTCTACTAAGGGCTCATTAAGGAAGTTTTTCAGAACAGGCACAATTTTTTCATGTAACTGCCATCCTTCAACGGCATAATGTTGGTTTCTGCTGTCCCATTCGCATTTATAACAATAATATTTAGTATAGCCACTCTACAGTCCTGTAAGTTGTAAGATAACTTTTAGATCGGTAGAGATATTCCATTTATGATTTTTGTATTTTACGCTTTGAAGTAATATAACCATGTTTTCGTACATTTCTATCACATTTACAACATGACCCATGACAACAGTTCGTTGTTCATTTCCATTAAACAATAAAACTGCCTTTAAACTTGTCTTCAGAGAGTCAATAAATAGTCACCACTCGGTAGGTTTATAGAATTCGTTGATTAAACCTGAAATATCATGGCAGCAAATTAAGTCATTTGCCATTGAGAAAAATTTCTAGGTTCCGGAAAAGGCAGTCTATGCTAGGACTGCCTTTTCCGGAACCTAGAAATTTTCAGTTTTTTTTTTAAGAATTCCTCTGCTCTAAACGAAATTCAAACAGCTTTTACTTTGTTTTGGGAAGATCCAAATCACGAGCTATTTCTGAGATTTAAAATAGAGCTGTTTACTGCTACTACATTCGTAATCGTCTTTTTCTTGAAAACTTCGACATCCCATTCCGAGCCGATTTCATATTTTTTTGGACACTTAGAGACAGGTATGCTAGAAGCATTACGAGATACAGGTCTCATAGCTGAGGGGATATTAGGATATTCAATTTCACCATGATTGTGAGATTCCCGATAAATCATTAGCACTCCAAACTTCATTGACTTGTGACTATTCAGTAGCCATCTTGTTAAGGTTTTTGAGCAAGTGTGGCATCAAATTTTGGGAGTTCAAGTTTTGTCTTGATCGCCAGCTTTGCACCCAGGTTCTTACAAGCGGTCTCAAAGTCCATCCTTGAGCTTTCAGTGTCACTTCACCACATATACAGGGTGTCCGGTAAGTACCTCCAAATTTCTCGGAAGGCTACAGGGGAGGTCAAAATAACCCTATTTTGTCACAGAAAAAAAAATGTAAGTGCTCCCTAACGGAGATACAGAGCCTTGAAGGGGTACCCAGCGATTTACCTTAGCGACTCTATGTTTTGAATCGACCTGAATAATTTAATGAAATTTTAATAGGCCATAAACACTCATAAAACCACAAGAGTTAGACAGCGCCTCCTCATAAATTAAAGCACATCAGCAAACCCTGCTTATTTTATTTTATCCTGTTTCCGTTTAGCATAAGTAATTTTTGAGTTTCTCGCATAAAAATCGATTTATCCCGAAAATCGTCAGTTTTCATTTTTGAAGAAAAAAGACCAAAGTATTTAAAAAATCGATTTTCAGTTCTGTAAAATAACACCTGTTAACAAAGAAGCCCAACGAGTGTGGCTGCAAAGCTATTCCTGACTTCTCTGATGATCTAAAACATTTACTGTAGTATGATTTAATGAATTTAATGAGTCTTTATGGCCTCTATAAAATATTAAAATATACAAGTCGGTTCAAAACTTAGAGCCGATAAGGTAAATCCCTGGATACCCCGTTAGGGCTGTGTATCTCCGTTAAAGGGCATTTCAGAATTTTTTTTTCTACGACAAAGTAAGGTTATTTTTACCGCCTTTGTATTCTCCTGAGAAATTAAGAGGTACTTACCGGACACCCTGTACATTATTTTATCCTTACTGCAAAAATCGATTATTTATATATGTTTTAATAATACTTTTAATTCGCAGGGTGCTATGATTATCGAATACGGACCAATGAAAACTATGTACAATTAAATTTAAAACCACATCTGAATCAATAAATTATTTTAAAATTAAGTTTTTTATAGCATTAGATACAATTAAAACCCAAAAAAAATATATTTCAGTTATTAAAATATTGCCGCACTTTAACAAAACTGATATGAAATCTTTTGATGAACATTGTGGGCCATTTTTTTTTAGGTTAATAAAAGAATATAAAAGAATCCTGTTGGTAATAACTAACTAAAGACTATTCGCACTCTTTACCTATTATTTTCTGTTTCAAATTACAATCAATATAACCTGCATAATACATAATAATATTTTTGAAATAAAGTAAATTTGCATAATTTTTCTTTGCAACAGGACCAGGGGACCCGAGGCTCGCAAAATCTTTAGGAAAACTATAAATAATAAAGATAAATTGTCATTTATTGTAACAATTGGTTCAAGTCATAAAATATGTTTAGTGTGATCTGTTTATTGTTTATACTAACCTAAGAAATATAATTCCTATGGATTTTTTGCCCACTCCTTTTCTAATGTAACAACTGCGTACAGCACAACTAATTGTGTTAACGATTACAAATAAAATACAGACAATATCAAATTATCATTCGCAAGATCAAAACCATACAAATGACAGAAAAATAGGAGGAGGAGCAGAATAGCATCGGGGTTCGTAATGAAGGTTATTGGTTTCGGACTCAAAAATTAGATAGGCTACCCTTTAGTCCAGACTTACATCTAATAAATCACTTGTGGAACTAGCTGATAAGCTACCTATAATAAAAAATCTACTTCCAACTACAATAAAAAAATTTGATTTTTCGGCAGAATATGAAAGGAATACAATTCCTCAAGAATACATCCAAACTCTACTTAGGAACATGCCGAAAAGGATTACAAGCACAAACCGGCATTTTTTACTTTTCAATTTGTCAGCTCTTTGCGATAAACATACGTCGGAAATACATTTTACCAAATTTCCTTGGAAATACTTTCAAAACATGCTATAAATCGCTTCAAAATATCTCACTCGTATCAAAAATTATGCGCAAACAATCATAAAAAAATACATAAGGGTGGAAATTACAAGCCCTTTCTTTTCTGAAGTTGTATTTTTGCTTGTTTCCCTTTCTATCACGATATCGAAAATATTTTTTAGTTTATACCGTCAAATGAAGAGAGAAGAAAATACAATTTTAAATGAATTTTAGATTTTTTGCTAATATATTTAACCTTACGGGATTTTTCTAATTTCTAAAAATTGATAATAATTTATAAAGCTAACAATTTAAACAAATTGAGAATCATAATAGGGATGTTAAATATTTTTGGGAAAGTGTATAAGTACCTAATATGGCCAGAAACATTTAAAATAATTTTTTGAATATGACTAACACTGTAAAAATTATGGATTTTAAATTTCGTTCCAAATTTTGCTTCAAAAAGCCAATATATGTTACGTAACCACTGTAATGGAACAAATGTTAATTATTTTTCATTGTTCAATGTCAATTATATTCTGTTAAAAAAAAATAAATAATTAAATAATCACTCTGTGAATAGATTTCCCGTGGGAATAGGGTAGTTATATATATTTTTTTATCATTATCCACGAAAGTCTAAAGGAAAAACAAATCAGTTATCGAGCTTAACTTTTATTATGTATCTTTCTCGTTTAAATGTTTTCTTAAAAATATATAAACTCAGTAAATTTATGAAGACATAAAACTAAGAGACTCTTTCTAACATATGGCTATAAATCTGTCGAAATAATCCTACTCTGATTATGTAAATAAAACAAGACATATTAAGGGTAGTTTTTAACATATGGTATATGAAATACCGTTAAAATGTATTAAAATATTGAACGATTTTTCCATTATTAGGAAACAAAAGAACAATCAAATAGACTCATTATACTGTAATATAACGTTTGATCTGTGAAAGGAGGTATGTAGCGTCTGTTTTTCCTGATTGCAAGAAAGAATGATTCAAATACCAGCATTATGAATAAAGGGGCATTCAAATTTTTTCACAGACGTTTTATTATCTTATTCCTTTAGTTATAGAAAGAAATAGAATAGTTTTATTAATTGTGTTTATATAAAAATTAAGATTAAGACGCTCACAGGCCAATTCATGAATCAACCATCCGGTATAGAATAGCTAACGCCCTCAGCACGTAACGATCGAAACCTTCGAGCTTTAAGGGAAATAAATTGACGTTTACCGGGTTCCATCGGGTAATAAGACACTCTTTTAAGGAATAGTAAATGTCAGTCATAATTTGAATGTCGTTAGAACGGTACCATGAGTAACAGTGCCGTAGAATAATTATGTCCCTGGTATAATCGTCGGGGAAGAAGGTTATCTTTGTTTAATTTGGGAAATTAAGGGATTTTAGTGGGGCATTTCGCGATTTTCATACGGTTTGATTAAGTAACATAAATAGCTGTTTTTTGCGTTGTATATCTTTTTCTGTTTAATATTTTATAAAACTATTTATACGTGTTTTTTTAAAAATAGAATTTTACGTTTTTGGTTAAAATAACGGCCGAGAAGCGCAATTATGTTAGTTTTTTCGTAATTGTTATTGGTTTTAAGAGTCTCACTGTAAATATTTCGTTTTTCTATTTATTTTTGTTAAATGGTGTTTTGAGAAACTTGTTTTATTCAATTTAAATAAAACCTTCACGCAAATTAACTTGCGGGCGCGCTGTTGCGTGACCTACAAAACAAGAGATGTCTACCGACCAACTAATTAGCAGCCTTTCCTGAGTCCTGAAGATCTGAGTCATGGTTGTGGTATGCTTTAATAACCGTAGTGTTTGGTACTAAAGCTGCAAGAGAGAAGTTGAACGACCAGACTTCCAGAGTGTCTTTATTACTGTGATATTTAATTGTAAAATGATTAACGCTACCTCAATATGTCATTAGCAGGAGTCTATAATCAAATTCTGTCACACCACTATGACGTCACAGGTTCCTAAATAATAGTGAACTGATATAAACTTTTTTTTGTAAATTTTTGTAATCAAAGATGAACTCTAAGTCTCATAAGTTTTGTGCGACGCCTCAGTGTACAAGTAATCAAAGTTGGTTAACAATCCATTCTACTTGTTTTATTTTAGTTGTCGAATGGTATGAAGTACTATACACAATATCAGTTGATGGGCTCGATATCCCAAATGCGAATGAGAGCAGGCTCTTTGCCAATGAAGTTTGGATGATATCTCGACACAGAAAGATGAACACAAAATGTAACAGAGCGTGACAGAGAAATAGAACAAGCTTACTATACATAAAAAATTTCCATGGCTGAGATTCAACCAGGTCCAAGCTCAATATACTTATACCGGTTGATTATAAATACAGTATTTTATTTATTTGCTGCAAAAGAAAAATAAACAGTGTACAAATAGTGGTGGAAATATTGTATAATACTGGTGATTTAAGTTAGAACTTATATTTACGATAAACTGTGTAACACTTTCCTTTTCAGATATACTTTAATCATGAGTATGCAAACCAATAACAGACAAATCAATACAAATGCCCATATGTCATAAATTTAGAAGTAAAAACACACAAAGTGAAACAATTTGTTTAATACAAGACAAAACATAACCTCAAAATCATACTTTTTTTTAATTATTCAGTTTAATCTTTTCAGATTATAAAAACCTATGATTACTATTACGTATTCATTATAGGTTGCAGAAATGACAATTCTTGGTATATTACTTACACGAATGTCTTCACATTTGTAAATTCAGCATAGCAGAAGTTACGATTCGTTGCAAAGAAATGGGGCGCCGTAAAACAATTAATTTTGAACAAATTCGAACTATTTGCCTTAATAAATTCACTTTCCATTATGGGAAAATTTCTTAGAATAAATATCAAAGGGAGTAAGTAGTAAGCAAATTTCGAAGAAATTGCCCGGAAATTGAGGCCTGCTGTACTCGCCACATCAACTCAGCATTGTTTCTTATTTCATCACAATGAAACGTGGTTCTTCGTAGAAGTCCCTTCCTACTATCGACCGGAGTGGAATACAGCAAGGTTTTGAGGTGTCCCCATAAGCAAAATCCAACGGCGTTAGGTAGGGGGATCGAAGAGGCCAGGCACAGGTCCTTCTCTAGCTATCCAACGGCTTGGATAGACGTTATTCAGATGCTCCCGTACAGCAACGCAGAAATGAGGTGGTGCCCCATCCTGCATTTAGTACATGTTTCAGAGGATTTTAAGTGGTAAGTGCTCTACTAAATCGTGAAAAGCGTTCCAGAGGAACTCCAAATAAGGTTCTCCATTCAGTCGTACCGGCAATATGAATGGTCCAATCAAAAAATTGCCAATGACTCCTGTCCAAACATTAATTGATTGGAATTGATGTTGATGATGCGAAACAATAGTTTCATGAGGATTTTCATCAGCTCATACATGTGATTTGTGTAAATTTATGGTACCATTTTTGGTAAATCCTGCTCTATCCGTGAGAAGAATAGTGCTACTGAAGTTATTTCGTTGCTGATCTAATGGCAAGTTTACAAACTGCATTCTTCAGGAATTAGTTCACACAGTGTTTTTATATAATATGGATATGACAGCTGTTCTTGAAGAACGTCATGTACTATTATTTTCGACGTATTAAACTGCGTTGATAATTTAGAGTGCTCGTTAAAGGAATGCCATCTACAGCATTTAAAATATTTTTCTCTAATTGCGGCGTCAGTACTTCTTTTCCTAAAATTTCCTAAAATTATGAAGAAATTTAAGAATATTACCTTATTAAATGGAATAACTTACCATTCTCCCTTAGACGTGGTTAACTCGTTGAAATGTTTTCTGATCTGGAAGAGTACGATTAGGATATCTATCGTAATATAACCTCCTGGCTTCCAAAGCATTGCAAGATGCAAGAGATACATCAGATACATCTCTACATATTCAATAAACGTGTATTCCATATTTCGAATTATTTCACAATTAATTTCACCACGAAATCCAAGAATCCAAGTAAAGAATCAATATGTCAACTATGTGAAAGTTGACAAGTTCTAAAATGCAGGATATTTATTTATTTAGTATCTAGCAACGTTTACAACAACAATACGTTGTTATTGGTACCGATAAAATAAAACGCACATTTTTTGCGAACCTAGGTCAAACTGCAATTCACAGAATTAGGCGTTTTTAACTAAAGAAATTAACTCTTAATTTGGATCGAATTTTTTATTATGAGATTGAAGTTTGAACATTTAGTAGGAACAACGGTTTATCTTTTATCGAAATAAGTCAAATACATGATGTAAATAAAAAAACGTTTTTTCGAAAACGGTAAGGATTAGTTAAAGATATATAAAAAACGTTGTCCATCATACAGGGCATAAGAAAATGGAGGCATGAGTGTCACAGCTAGTCCGTTCCTGCAGCTGTGAGTAATTGACAACACTTTCTTGGATAGTAATTTGAAGGGTCTTACCTGGTATATATCATATTTAAAAAAAATTAAATATACTTGGTGATTCAATAATTATGTATAAAAAACTTAATTCCGCTGCACTTCTTTGGGAGCCCATTTCTCCGAAGAGGATGCTTATTCGAAAAAAGTTTATATGAACTTGTAATATTCCTTTCAGGAGTTTTTTTTTTCATTTCCGAGAGATTTCCTACACTTTTCCGAACACCTTATATATAGATATAGTTATAGAAGTAAACGAGAAATAATAATTAGCAATCGCCTTTAATTAGAAAATTCCAAAAATTAGACATAAAATGAGGAACTGCGGGTAATTTCTTATTGGTGAGGCTTAAAAAAGTCAAGTTAAGTCAATCTCCTTTCCTTTCAAAGTCTTTCAAGGTATAAGTATGAAACTCATCAGTCAGACTCAAAAGTCTGGAATTGATTTACCAACTTTATATTAATAAATTCCATAATACTTCTTATAAACTGTTACCTAACCCTTTGTTATTAAGAAAAAATTAATTGTTACTCTTAATAAATTTACTGCTTAAATGAAATGTCTCAATTTTCATTAAAAAAGTTCGCGGCAAATAATCTTGGCGGTTCTAAATGACGACCCTTTAAAAGCAGACTACTTTAATCTTATTGGAAAATTTCTGGCTTTTCATCGCGCGTTATGAGATGGAAAATTATTCCACTTTTTGTATTTATTGGATCTTTGGCTTTGTACACTGAAGCGCTATGCAAATTTTTGTTTTGAATAAAATTGATTTAATTCCTTATTTGATATACAGCAGTCACTTAAGTTAACTTGAAGACGTAAAAGTATTTTTAAATATTTATGTTTTACCTTTGATGGAACTGGAAAATAATTAGTGTTTTGTTTTGTAGATTGTAGTGGCTATTTGTAATGCAGATTTTTGTAAATGTAGGTTTCTAATTATATGTAATTTAGTTTTCTTGATTTCACATTTACTTATTATATATATATATTGTAGCATTTAAATTTACCAGTTAGCATCAATGCTACATGATTTTAGTAATATGATATAATTTGTATATTTTTACCTGACTAAATTTAATTATTTATCCCGTAATTTAAAATAGTGAACATGGAATTGGTTTTTTTTTGGTTCACAACTCTTTTGGTCTTGTTACTTATCATTTTTTTTTAACACAGTTTGTAAATTGCTGTAGTTTATATATCACATTATTTGGTTTGAATTTAAAAATCGTAAAATATTTTATTTTTAATAAACTCTCATTTATTTACATTCCATTTCAGTATTAAAAGTATAAGGTTATAGTCGGTAATGTGAGGATGTATTCCCGATTCGTTGACACGAGCACGGCATGTCGAGACCGATCATTTAAGGTTGAGTATGCATTATGGAATTTGTGGCAATTTTTTTTGAACTTTGTTTTAATCATGATTAGTAACTTTGGACTGTTTGATCATAATTTTCTCTTTGATAATTTTCCATGGCTTGCTAATATTTGATGTATTACCTGGTGGTCAGTGTAAGTTCGGAACTAGGTTAGAGTGCTCCAGGTTGAGAATAAGGTTGGCAACAGTAAATACAAATATCCCTAACATTTGTCACGTCTGGCTGCAAGAGAGATTTTTATTTTTCGTTCCCTTTTACTGTTGAACCGTCGAAGGCAGCAGACCAATCCTGCCACTAGCTTTGAAGGGGCAGACGGTCCAGTGTTTTTTAAAGTCCACTAATCAATGAGGTAAGATTTTGCCCCTTATCTTTACGAATATGTGGTAAAAACAAAATTTTATTTCAGGGCTATTTGAAGCCAGTTCTTTTTTTATCTTTGGGCTTCATCTCACTCTTTTCATTTTGATATTGCTGTCAAGGCTTTCTGATGGTTCCGGCCCTAGTTTTCCTGTCCTTGTGACCACGACTATTTTAACCTTACCCTGCGTTTGGTTGGTGAGTTGGAAGTGGCCCTGTGAAGCCTCCATTCATCCACAACACAGCAGGAATCCTAGCAACAGCGCTAAAAGTGAGAGGTACCATAGCATAGACCAGGTAGGAGAAAACTTTAAGTTAAAGAATTGGAGCTATAAATCATTTTTTTTAAATACAAACAAAACAACCTAAATATATTTTAATGTGATATAATAACATGTAAGAACTTTTTGATAACTCTATAAAACTTACGTTATTGGCAATTAAAGGTTCTAGAACATTTGCAGCCAAATTTTATATAACCTTTTAAAAATGAGGTAACAACCATAGTTATCAAGAGAGTACAAAAACATTGTAGGCACCATTCTAATTTATGTACATAATAATTTTCTTGGGAATAAAATGGAATTGTTATTTTGTTTTAATTAAGTCGTTTCATTGTGATGCTATACACCAACCGTCAATAATTTAAAATCATTCCTCATACTTAAGTGTTTTTCTGTTTAATCACTAGGTAAGTAACACAGATAATGTAAAACAGGTGGCGCCTATTGGGTAATCAAAGCAGAGCACAACTATCTCTAAAAGAGATACGAACCTAGCCTCCGACATATTGAGCTGCCGTACGCATCCGTTGCCGTACCCTGTAAAAAAGGAGACGCCGAAATATATATATATATATATATATATATATATATATATATATATATATATATATATATATATATATATATATATTCAGGACGTTGCGATTCTTTCGAATCTTTTTCAACTGACGGTTTCGGCGGATGTTACAAAAATGTACATTTTTAATATTATTATATATGGAATAAGAGGTTTAAAAACTTACCATTAAGAACAGAGGTTTTTATTTTAAACAAAAATTAATTACATCACAAACCAATTATAATCACTCACTCTTTTGTGTATTCACTTTTCAAAAGTATTTTTAAAAGTCCAGTTAGAACAAGTACATTTTTAACCCTATAACTGCCTTGACTTGACTGAATGTGGAACCCAGATGGTGTATGTTTTAGGCACTTTAAGTGGCGTAAAAAGTTTGAGTCTTTTAATTGAAGTGATATCTTTCTGAAAAAATATCGTGATTGAATTTAGGAGAATTGAAAGCGGAGAATTATTCTTATTTATCGTTTTATTTATTTTAGAAATTGCCTTATATTGGTTTATTTTAATATGTTGAAATAAATTTGATTTAGATTATTGATGTTTGTTTTATCGTTTACGGCTTTCGGATTTTTTTTATTGCAATCATTTCGTAAAATTCTCGTTTTCCTTTGTTAGTTTCAGTTTTCAAGATTTTTATATTTTCATAATCAAAGGTGTGCTTGTGTTTCATTTCGTGTTTTTTTAGGGCTGTAATATTTTTTTTGTCATATTTATGTCCATTTAGACGATTTTGCAGATACTGACTAGTTTGGCCGATATAATTCGATGGACAATCCTTGCAGGGTATTTGGTGGACAACATTTGATTTTCTGTTTTTTGGAATGTCACTTTTTAATTTGCTGAAATTGCTTTTAAGTAAATTATGGCCCTTCTGACTAGTGGTTATATTATGTTTTTTAAAAAAAGTTTGAAAGTTTTCGGAAAGTTTTGGTATGTATGGCAAGGAAAGATATTGTTTTTAGTTTTATTGTGTTCTAAATTTTCTGTTTTAGTGTTTCCATGTTTGTATTTTTCTAGCCTTTCTTTAAAAATTTTATTAATTAGTTTATTTGGGTAAAAGTTTGTCACAAGGACCTCTTTTGCTTTTTTGATGCAGTTGTTTCTGAATTCGGGACTACTAAGGATGATGGCTCTATCGGCTATTCTAATTATTACTGATTTTTTTTGGGCCATGTGGTGTTGGGAATTGTAGTTGAGGTAGCGACCAGACCATATAGATTTTGTGTACCACTCAGTTAGTATTGTATTATTTTTGTGATGCAATATCATATCTAGGAAATTTATGTGGTTATTATTTTCAAATTCTATGGTAAATTGTAATTTTTCATGATAGCTGTTAAATTTGTTTAAAATATATGAATCTTCATTTTTTGGCATAGCCGTTATGCAGTCATCCACATATCTGTAAAAAAATGGTAGTTTGAATTTTAAGCTGTTGATAACTTCAGTTTCTAGGTCTTCTAACACTAGTTGAGCAATAACACTCGATATGGATGCGGCCATCGCGCAACCCTCAATTTGCTTAAAGAATAAATTTTTGTATTTGAAGTATGTAGAAGTTAGGCAGATTTCTACAGCTTCAAGACAAAACCAAAAAATTTTTAAGAGACAATCCAGATTTAATTGTTTTACAACCCGATAAATTAAACAAAACTGTTATTATGCAAAACTCGGATTACCATGCAAAAATCATGCAATTACTTAATGACACCAACACATATAAAGAAGTTAAAGCTGATCCTACCAACTCATATCAAAAAAAATAATGTCCGAATAAAAAAATGGGAAAATAAACAGTTTATTTCACCAAATGTAGCAAAAGACCTAATTACAAATAACGCTTCACCACCACGCATATATGGGCTACCTAAATTACATAAACCCGGAACTCCACTTCGACCAATTGTATTTTGTATACAATCGCCTTTTAATGCACCCTCAAAATATCTCAAAAATATCTTAGCAAATGTCACTGGCCAAAATAATTTTTACATTAAAGACTCATGGAGCTTTAAAGAAAAAATACAAAACGTTAAAATCCCAGAAAACCACGTGTTGATCTCATTAGACGTTGTATCTCTCTACACAAATATACCCATAACTGTGTCCTTAAACATAATCAGAAAAAAATGGTCAGAAATAAAGAAATACACTGATACACCATTAGATGATTCTTGAAGCTGTAGAAATTAGCCTAACTTCTACATACTTCATATACAAAAATTTATTCTTTAAGCAAATTGAGGGTTGCGCGATGGGTGCATCCATATCAAGTGTTATTGCTCAACTAGTGTTAGAAGACCTAGAAACTGAAGTTATCAACAGCTTAAAATTCAAACTACCATTCTTTTACAGATATGTAGATGACTGCATAACGGCTATACCAAAAAATGAAGATTCATATATTTTAAACAAATTTAACAGCTATCATGAAAAATTACAATTTACCATAGAATTTGAAAATAATAACCACATAAATTTCCTAGATATGACATTGCATCACAAAAATAATACAATACTAACTGAGTGGTACACAAAATCTACATGGTCTGGTCGCTACCTCAACTACAATTCCCAACACCACATGGCCCAAAAAAAATCAGTAATAATTGGAATAGCCGATAGAGCCATCATCCTTAGTAGTCCCGAATTCAGAAACAACTGCATCAAAAAAGCAGACAAACTCTTACCCGAATTATATCGGCCAAACTAGTCAGTATCTGCAAAATCGTCTAAATGGACATTAATAAAAAAAAAATATTACAGCCCTAAAAAAACACGAAATGAAACACAAGCACACCTTTGATTATGAAAATATATAAATTGTTACCTAACCCCTTGTTAGCCGTAACGATAAAACAGACATCAATAATCTAAATCAAATTTATTTCAACATATTAAAATAAACCAATATAAGGGAATTTCTAAAATAAATAAAACAATAAATAAGAATAATTCTCCGCTTTCAATTCTCCCAAATTGAATCACGATATTTTTTCAGAAAGATATCACTTCAATTAAAAGACCCAAACTTTTTACGCCACTTAAAGTGCCTAAAACATACATCATCTGGGTTCCACATTCAGTCAAGTCAAGGCAGATATAGGGTTAAAAATGTAGTTGTTCTAACTGGACTTTTAAAAATACTTTTGAAAAGTGAATACACAAAAGAGTGAGTGATTATAATTGGTTTGTGATGTAATTAATTTTTGTTTAAAACAAAAATCTCTGTTCTTATGGTAAGTTTTTAAACCTCTTATTCCATATATTATAATATTAAAAATGTACATTTTTGTAGCATCCGCCGAAACCGTCAGTTGAAAAAGATTCGAAAGAATCGAAAAGTCCTGAAAAATAAATAAATAAATATATATATATATATATATATATATATATATATATATATATATATATATATATATATATATATATATAATAAGTAAGACTACTTTACATATGTAGTTATGTAGTTTCAATATAAAAATGAACCATATTCCCAAGAAAATAACCAACTAAAAATATATTTAATGGTTCAAGAAAAGTTAATTCCTATACTATATATATATATATATATATATATATATATATATATATATATATATATATATATATATATATATATATATATATATATATATATATATTAATTTTCTTGATTCTTGAACCATAGATTATATCATTTTTCTTAATTTTGTATTTTCTTGGGTTAAGGTTCTATAATTAATAAAACACAAAACGATTGACGTCTCGCCCTTTATTCAAGGCATTTTCAAAATTTTTTCCCTGACATTTTGCTGTTCGGCTTCTAAATGCGCAGAAGCAGAACAGCAAAATGTCAGGGAAAAAATTTTTAAAATGCCTTGAATAAAGGGCGAAACGTCAATCGTTTTATGTTTTATTAATTATAGAACCTCAACCCAAGAAAATACAAAATTAAGAAAAATGATATATATATATATATATATATATATATATATATATATATATATATATATATATATATATATATATATATATATATATATATATATAATAGATGTGACCAAACATCAGTGAAAAATATGTTAAGTAGCGTACCCTATAATTATTTTTATATCGTAATGGCCGTTTTCTAGTAGTCCACAAGAGGTAACCCCTATTTCAACATATTTACCACTCTTCTGACACTTTTGGTATAGTTTAATTTTGACGAGTCTGATAAATTCTTTATTTACGAAAACTCGCGTTTTCAAACGCGGTTTAATCAAAACTTTAACGCGAGATGTGGTTAAAAAATTATTCAGTCTAATTTGGTTATTTTAAGTGGAAGACCCTATACATTTTTAGATGATAAAGTAGAGTTTTTAATTATATTTATAACAATAAACAGCATATTTATGTTGGCAATATTCTTGTTTTCATTGGAATTCCGTTCACAGTTATAGTATTGCAGTCAATAGTAATAGTTTTGACAGTTCTTGTCGTTATTATGCTTAGTTCGTAAAACTTCCCTCGTTGTTTCTAAAATGAAGAAAATTGTTAGTTTGTACAGAGTGGCTCGAAATATAATTCCAGAGACAGAAAATCTTGATTTAAATTGTATTGTACAGGGTGAGTCAACGATTGGATGAAGTAGGTTTGTGCCTTTTCGGTGAAATTAACAAAGAAACTATATTTATTGTTTGATACAGTTTATTTTTACGCAGATTTTAAAAATATTTAGGACTCTACAGGGTGAGCCAAAAAACTAGGACAGCATAAAGTTGTATTTTTTTAAATAGAACACCCTATATACGAATCATATTTTCGATTTAGCTTATAATTTTAAATCTTTTTTATTAAAGGTTTACTATAACAAAACTTTATAGTTTCTGAGAAAATTAAGTTTAAAGAAAAAAAGTCACATTTTCAAGCATCAATTCAATCCTAAATAACATTTTCAATTTTGTGACAAATATATTCAAATTTGGAATTTAGCAAGGCCAAGGACAGGTTAACATGATTTTTACCTAATATTTGCAATAAAAGCTACAGGGTGTTGAACACATCGGCTCAAATTTGAACAAGTTTATATGAATAAATATCTTTTTTTTTAAATGGTACATTTTCATGTTATTTAATAGAGTAATAAAAACCCTAAAAGTTTTGTTCAATATATCCTATATCTATTTATAATAGTTTTTGAGATATTTCAGTTTTTCTTATTTTCCATACTTTTTTACAGAAATAGTCTTCATTATCAAAGTAGCCATGGCAAAAACAATGTAAAAGAACATTTTTCTAAGTGTCAAATTTATAACCGCAATCGCTTCTTTTGGTTTTTATGTAGTGTAGTTTGGCTTTTTTGCATTCGTCTTATATTGTAAAATGAATTTTCCAAAGAATGAGTTAATAGATATGATTTATACAATAGGAGAGGCTCAAAAAAATTGCCTTCTTGCTCAAAGAATTTACAAAATGAAGTATCCTGATCGACGCCAGCCTAATACCCATACTTTTCAAAACTTACTGCAAAGATTTGATTCTTCTGGTACTGTTGATTATCCAAAACGTAAAGTGGTCAACAAACCAGTAACTAATGAAGAAAAAGTACTACAAGTATTGTTAAATGTTCAGGAAAATCCAAAATGGGTTTTCTGTGGCATAATAATGCATGTTGCGTCTATTTACGGCACCGTTACTTCTAAAAGTAGCTTCATCACTAAACATTACCTTGCATAATAAATTTGGATTTAATTGAATCTCCGCATTTATTGTACGACAAAAGTTTACACGACTTTTAAAATCCTGTCCATGCAATTCTTGGTGTAATTCCATGTGATATGGATGATACCTATATTTCTTGGTAGTACGATTAGCGGTGGATTGTGATGTTTCACATACTGCTGCTAACTGACGGCTACCAATATAGGGATTTTCCTGATCATTTAACAATACTTGTAGTTCTTTTTCTTCATTAGTTACTGGTTTGTTGACCACTTTACGTTTTGGATAATCAACAGTATCAGAAGAATCAAATCTTTGCATTAAGTTTTGAAAAGTATGGGTATTAGGCTGGCGTCGATCAGGATATTTCATTTTGTAAATTCTTTGAGCAAGAAGGCAATTTTTTTTGCGCCTCTCCTATTGTATAAATCATATCTATTAACTCATTTTTGGAAAATTCATTTTACAATATAAGATGAATGCAAAAAAAACCATACTACACTACATAAAAACCAAAAGAAGCGATTGCAGTTATAAATTTGACACATAGAAAAATGTTCTTTTACATTGTTTTTGCCATGGCTACTATGATAATGAAGACTATTTCTGTAAAAAAGTATGGAAAATAAGAAAAACTGAAATATCTCAAAAACTATTATAAATAGGTATAGGATATATTGAACAAAACTTTTAGGGTTTTTATTACTCTATTAAATAACATGAAAATATACAGGGTGTACCATTTAAAAAAAAAAGATATTTATTCATTTAAACTTGTTCAAATTTGAGCCGATGTGTTCAACACCCTGTAGCTTTTATTGCAAATATTAGGTAAAAATTATGTTAACTTGTCCTTGGCCTTGCTAAATTCCAAATTTGAATATATTTGTCACAAAATTGAAAACGTTATTTAGGATTGAATTGATGCTTGAAAATGTGAGTTTTTTTCTTTAAACTTAATTATCTCAGAAACTATAAAGTTTTGTTATAATAAACCCTTAATAAAAAAGATTTAGAATTATAAGCTAAATCGAAAATATGATTCGTATATAGGGTGTTCTATTTAAAAAAATACAACTTTATGCTGTACTAGTTTTTTGGCTCACCCTGTAGAGTCCTAAATATTTTTAAAATCTGCGTAAAAATAAACTGTATCAAACAATAAATATAGTTTCTTTGTTAATTTCACCGAAAAGGCACAAATCTACTTCATCCAATCGTTGACTCACCCGGTACAGAGTGGTTTGGTACATCGTTCTGAGACAGAAAGTCTTAATTTAAATTATACTTGGAGTTCGACTTGAACAACAACAAACTTCTTGTAAATGAATTTTACCTCAATAAGACCTCTTTTGATAGGTATACATTTTTGAATATTCCTCGATTTCCTTAATAAATGGCATAATTTCTAAAAATAATTTTAAAATATGGTATTCCTTTTTTCCATTGTTTTGAAGACTTGTCACTTGTCATGGTGTTGAATTAAAGATCCCTGTATCTTTTTCCGCCATTTCGTTAGTCGTTTTTCTGGAAGAAAAAATATGATGAGATTGATAAGAAGACAGTTGTACGGAGAAAAGTTAGTGCTAGCTTTAATGAGGACAGTTCGGGTCCCAGACCAAATTTTAGAGTACAAGGTTACTTGGTAATTCGTTAAAGTGTCCTAGTCATGTTAATTTAGTTAGTTCTGGGAATAACCCGATATCCAGTTTTTCCATTATTTTTCTTCTTTAGCACAAAAAAGCTACTCAACACCACTGGCTTCAATTTTTCCTCCTTTTTCCTATTATTTTGCTCCCATTTTGCTTATCATCGAACTTTTTGATGATTCCTCTCCTGCACCTGCTTCGTATGCTATACGTACCAGACCACATCCTAGCATCGGGTAATCAAGAACCTGTCAAAGTTTTACTTCAACGTCAGGACGTCAGGAAGTTACTGTTTTTATGTATCTGTGTTTTCTCAGGGAAATATAGACTTTTAATCCGCTCAATTTTTGTCCTCGGTACAGCATATAAATTTAAAGCCATCGTAGTTTTTATCTATTTTTTGTACATATATAATTAATTGATATTTAGTATACTTACCTTTTTACGAACTTGTAAGTGTTTCCTCATATGGGAAAATTAATTGAATCCTGAAACAATATGTAGTTGATAGCGTCTTGTATCTAAAGGGCACATTTGTTAACTCTGATAAACAGGCCTATTTACACGGGTAGAGTGCACTCAGTATCTTACTTTATATTTATTTATAGCCAAAAATATTTGTTTAAAATGTAATTTCTGCCTACATGAAGTATTTCTAATTAAATTGTCAAAATACTTGTTAAACAGCTGATAGTCCCAGGTGCGTTATTTTTAAACGAAGAACCGCGAAGTCATTCTTAGAGTGTGTCAATTCGTGCTACGATAATGAAATATAATATATAGATACTATATCTTGGATTTTCTTGAGTGTTTTCTTGAGTTCTATCCGTTTCCTGTTTTTGAGTTGAGACCAATCTCGATCTTAACCTACCAAAACAGGTTACGCTAATGAGATAAATTTACCCCGACTACTCTCCGCCTCTTTTGAACTTGGCCGGACAATCCCTAGAAGGAAGAGACCATTCAAGAGCTACCTGAGTAAATAAGATAAATTAGCCTCTCATATATCAAAAATTCGTTATTTACTTATAACAAAATTTATTTATTTAACAAATTTGGCTTTCATAAAATCTAGCTACCCAACAACAAAAATACATATATTCTTCTTCATCATAACAATACCACACCCTATGTCAAAATGAAAAAACAAGTTGGATCTAGCGATTTTTTCATTAAGAATCCTAGTAAGCCATAAATGAAAAGCAAAAGAAGGTGTTATGATATTTATATTTAAACTTAACCGATACTATTACTATTTATTTAGTGACAACACAAGACAATGACAAAATGGTATTTAAAAAAACAAGAATATAGCAAAACCGATTTTATTGTAACTGACATGATATATCCTTTTTAAAAAAAATCTAACCAGGAAGAATGTAGCATTTAAATTTACCAGTTAGCATCAATGCTACATGTTTTTAGTAATATGATATAATTTGTATATTTTTACCTGATTAAATTTAATTATTTATCCCGTAATTTAAAATAGTAAACATAGAATTTGTTTTTTTTGGTTCACAACTCTTTTAGTCTTGTAACTTATCACTCTTTCTTCTTAACAGAGTTTGTAAATTGCTATAGTTTATATATTATTTGGTTTGACTTTAAAAATCGTAAATATTTTATTTTTAATAAACTCTCATTTGTTTACATTCAATTTCAGTATTAAAAGTATAAGGTTATAGTCGGTAACATAGTTCAGTTAGCATTTGTTGTGAATGTATACCCATTCGCTGACACGAACACGGTATGTAGAGACCGATCATTTAAGGTTGAGTATGCAATATGGAATTTGTGGCAATTTTTTTTGAACTTTGTTTTAATCGTGATTAGTGACTTTAAACTGTTTGATCATAATTTTCTTTTTGATAATTTTCCATGGCTTGCCCATATTTGACGTATTACCTGGTGGTCAGTGTAAGTTCGGAACTAGGTTAAAGTGCTCCAGGTTGAGAATAAGGTTGGCAAGACTAAATACAAATATCACTAAGATTTGTCACGTCTGGTTGCAAGAGAGATTTTTATTTTCGTTCCCTTTACTGTTGAACTGCCGAAAGCAGCAGACCAATCCTGCCACCAGCTTTGAAAGGGCGGACGGTCAAGTCTTTTTTTTCGTTAAAGTCCACTAGTCAGTGAGGTAAGATTTTGCCCCTTATCTTTACGAACATGTGGTAAAAACAGCATTTTATTTCAGGGCTATTTGAATATTTGAAGCCAGTTCTTTTTTATCTTTGGGCTTCATCTCACTCTTTTCATCTCGATATTGCTGTCATGGCTTTCTGATGGTTCCGGTCCTAGTTTTCCTGTCCGTGTGACCACGACTATTTTAACGTTACTCTGCGTTTGGTTGATGAGTTGGAAGTGGCCCTGTGAAGCCTTCATTCATCCACAACACAACAGGACTCCTAGCAACAGCGCTAAAAGTGAGAGGTACCATAGTATAGACCAGGTAGGAGAAAACCTTAAGTTAAAGAATAGGAGCTATAAATCAATTTTTTTTAAATACAAACAAAACAACATAAATATATTTTAATGTGATATAATAACATGTAAGAACTTTTTGATAACTCTATAAAACTTACGTTATTGGCAACTAAAGGTTCTAGAACATTTGCGGCCAAATTTTATATAACCTTTTAAAACCGAGGTAACAACCATAGTTATCAAGAGAGTACAAAAAACATTGTAGGCACCATTCTAATTTATGTACATAATTTTCTTGGGAATAAAATGGAATTGTTATTTTGTTTTAATTAAGTCGTTTCATTGTGGAGCTATACACCAATCGTCAATAATTTAAAATCATTCCTCATACCTAAGTGTTTTCCTGTTTAATCACTAGGTAAGTAACACAGATAATGTAAAACAGGTGGCGCCTATTAGGTAATCAAAGCAGAGCACAACTATCTCTAAAAGAGATACGAACCTAGCCTTCGACATATTGAGCTGCCGTACGCATCCGTTGCCGTACGCAAGAAACTCAGAAGAGTCCCCATTATTGTCAAAATACTTTTGACAACGCTTTCTTACATACCGTACTACGTTAAGAATATGAATAATTTTTACTTATCTGAAGGCATTGTGAATTAGTCCAAGAAGTTGTTCCTGTTGCCTGCTGTACCCTGCGCCTATTAGTGCCTTGAATTGTGGCTCCATCTTTTTCGATGATGCCCTAATCTTCTGCGACCTAACTATTCTCGAGTCGTCCATGCGACTGAAGTGGTTGTTCCATTCCATCTTTCTCTTCAATATAGAATTCTTTATATTATCCACTTCACACAGTTCTCTGATGTTCTCGCTTCGTTCGCTCTCTGTTCGTTAGCTATCTTCCGTAGTAACTTCATTTCCGTTTTTTCCATCCGCTGCTGAATTTTTGTTGTATCAGGTCGTGTTTCTGCAGTATATGTCATTATTGGCCTCATCATGGTCTTAAGGATTCTGGCTTTTATATCCATTCTGATATGTTTATTTTATCAAATGGTGTAATTTAGGCATGCTGCTTGCCTAGCTGCTTTGTTAGTTTGTTCTCGAACCTCTGCTTCGACATCTCCATAGCTGTATGTTTCTATTCCCAAATACGTAAATTTTATATCCCGTCGAATGATTTTCATATCGACTACAACCTTACTTCTTATCGGCGTCTTTCAGGTAGTGCATTTGTCTTAGAAGCAGATATGATCATATTAAGAGATTTTGCTGTGCGTTTAAATGCTTGTTATAGTCTGGGAAAAAAAATTATTAAATAAGTAGAACTACCGGGTTCATATTATAACCAATCAAGAAAAAAATGCAACTTAACCCACAAATGGTATGTTTTTATTCAAGGAATTTATAATAGATGTTTGAAGAAAAGGTTATTGAGTTTGCCCATAACGTGAGTATTTGCAACAAAAAGGTAAAATTAATCGAATTTAAACCGCCATATTGGTAAATAATAACATTCCATACTTGGCCAAATAGCTTTTGCACTTTCTCCATGGAAATATTCGCTACTCATCACAGATATACTCAAATATCATAAGAATAGAGCCTTTTAGGATCCCTAGGTGATGTTATGCTCCTTTGCATTTCTCATAAACTTCTAGACAGTTCGAGCGGCCCAAACAGCAATGTCTTTTACGTTGCCTTATACAGGTGTTCGTGAATAATCAATCCCTTAGTATTAAGTAGAAGACTGTTCAATTATGGGGATCGACCGGATGCCACTCATTCCTTATTTTCTGCATATTTCTACCTCCCCGTCTATGTATTTTATGATCTTCTACTATTAGTGTTACTC
This sequence comes from Diaprepes abbreviatus, assembly GCA_034092305.1. Taxonomy (NCBI): domain Eukaryota; kingdom Metazoa; phylum Arthropoda; class Insecta; order Coleoptera; family Curculionidae; genus Diaprepes; species Diaprepes abbreviatus. Next base: position 145,531 of record JASJET010000193.1, on the reverse strand, counting down.
ACTTGGAAGTTTTATCCATTAAAATTGGTTTGTTATGTGCAACTGTATGATCCGTAAGCACAGTTCGATCACGGTAAAGCTTGAGCTCATTGTTTTCCAGTATAGATTCCGGGCTATATTCATAATATGTCACTTTCTCGACCCCTAACATTTTGAATTTCTGTACCAATGGATATCCATTCATCTTCGCAGCTGATTCATGTCCTCCCCCCTACTACTCCGAGGCTGCAAGTACTTGACGCCTTTCTGTTATGTGATGTATTGTCTCTGATGTTCGACAGCCATATCGGCATTGGTCTTTCTGGATTGACGAGTCTCTGATTATATATTTCAGATAGCTTTTAGTTAAGATGACCTGATTTAAAATAGCTAGCAGGAAGTCTTCAGTTCGAGAAATATTTGCCTTGACATCAACTAGTGGTTCTATTCTAATTTGTCGACATTTATCCGATGAAACATATGTGGGTGTCGTCCATGAAGCAGCTTCTGTAGCCAGACTTAAAGATACTCTAGGTCTGGTTGATAATAAGAAGCAAGTTCATGATTCCTCAATCGAAGCGGAGTAGAATCATGTATTTCACATATTACCCAGTGTACCACAGAAGTCTCTGCTAGTATGTAAAAATATGAGCGTTAGTGTGTAAGTTGTTGATCTAATTGCTTACCAATATCCATCAATGCTTGTTCTCCGTGGTATCTTGGTAGTATTGACCATTTAATAGCACTACGATGATAATATTAGTGTGCCTTTATGAGGAGTATTTTCAATTATCTTTGCATAAGTTTTATGTCCGTTCTGCTGAATTTCATAATTCCAAAATAGTAACTGTGTGCGCAGAATGCGAAGGTGTTGAACGCTTTAAAGAGATTTTAACCGTTTATATATTATTGTTATTATATTATTATTATTTTTTGTATATTAGGCTTTCTGTCAACTACTACAACATTCCATTTACTCCTTTTAACTACTCTGACTTCATTAGCAGATTCATCTATAATTATACAGGAAGTAATATAAAGTTTGGGAATAAATTAAACAGTGAACTTATGAGTAAAAAAATTTTTTTCATGTGTAGTTTTGCTCTACGAATAATCGTTTCTAAGTTATAGGGTGTTAAAGAATTAATTATCCAGTATGATATCACTATGATGTTTATTTTTGTTCTGAGATAAAATGTCATTGTCAGTTAAGATAAACATTACGCGTTTTTAATTTGATTAACTGATAAAAATGGACTAGCTATTTGAAGAATTAGCAGATATACATATTATTTATGGCCTTGCAAACCGGAATACAGTGTTAACTGCGCGTCTGTATGCTAAACGTATTTCGGTTCGAAGCATTCCGAATAGGAAGACTTTTTCAAGAACTCACGCTGGTTTACGTGAAACCGTCTCCTTAAAGCCTTGTACCTCTAATGGAAGACCTCAAAATCTAAGGACAGTGCAGCTCGAGGAACGAATACTTCAGACGATTTAGGCAAATCCTGATTCTAGTGAAAAACAATTAAAAGAGTGGAGAGAGTAAGTCATATGACTGTCCAAATGATAATTTGTCATACCCATACCAACTGCAAAGGGTGCAGACATATTCTGTCAAGGCTTATGCTCCACGTCTCAGATCTTGTAACTGGTCTTTTAAATAAGATCAACCAGAATTTTCGGTTTCATCCATCTTATTTTCTGACGAAGCTGGATTTACAAGGAACGGTGTAATTAATATGGATAATAGTCATCTATGGGCCGATGAAAATCCGCATGGAATAATATAGTCCCGGTACCAGCAAGAATTTTCTATAAACGTTTTTGAAGGAATAATTGGAGATTTTTTTATCGGTCCCATAGTACTACCAAATCGATTAGATGGCTTAGTATATCTGGATTTCCTTTAAAATGGTTTACAACTTTTATTAGAAGAAGTCCCACTTGAAACATGCCAGTGGATGTGGTCTATGCATGACAGCGATCCAGCTCACTTTAGACAAGAGGTGAGGGAATACCTTAATGAAACGTTCCGGAATAAATGGATAGCTCGTGGAGGGCCAAGAACATGGCCTCCTTGTTCCCCTGATCTTAATCCTTTGAATTATTACTTGTGCGGGCACTTAAAAAATATAGTTTATTCCGTTGAAATTCCTGACGTGTAAACTCTTCGTCAAAGAGTTGAAATGGGATGTTGACAAATTCAAAAGATGCCTGGTATTTTTGCAGGACTAAGATAATCCATGAGAACACGCATTGGAAAATGTATTACTTCAGCATCTTTTGTGATATTTTTTAGTTTGAATAATTTTTGTTAATTAGTAATTATTTTAAATTTGTGTGTTAATAGTACATTTATTATCGTTAATTAATTAATAGTATTTTATTTCAAACATCTAGGAGTCTTTTTTAAATGCCTACATAACAAGTTTTTAAAAATGAGTCAAAAGATAAACGATAATGTTTGTGTTTTTTACATTTTTGTTCATTTTTCTACATTTTTCTGTGTATGCAATGGAAAAAAATGGTTTTTACAAAAGATTTAATTACACAACAATGACGAGAGATACAAAGAAAATACAAGAGGAAAATTTTGTTTAAAACAAAAATCAAATTTTAAGAAATTTACCAGAGCCGTGTCTCATTTTATAAACCCTACGGTAATATCCGTCCACACGCCATTAGGTAAACTAAGAAGTAATTTTTTTACTGTTACTATGGCAGTATCAAATTAAACTCTGGCTAAAATTTCCGTCCATTATCTTCTAGCGTTCGAAATTGATTACACTAAAACGAATTTTTTTAAAAATTTCTAACACTTTATAACTTAGAAACAAATATTCGTAGAGCAAAACTACATATGGAAAAAAATGTTACTTTTTGCTTAGGAATCCACTGTTTAATTTATTCCCAACCTTTATGTTACACCCTATATTAGCTAGACTTACATATTTGTATTGTCGGTAATAGGGGGGTAATAAAGAATATAACATCTAAATTATTTATATGGAAAAATGTAGCCTATTTCCGACATTAAAATTATAAAAAATGTACATTAAATATCTTTTACGATAATTGAATGTGGACTGGTTAGCAACGTTTGTATTGCCCAGTAGATTTGGGGATATTTCAAAGTTATTATACATTTAACCTAAAATGTTTTCTTTTGTTCCCTGATATTATCTTTTTTCTCAGGAGAATATTGTAGAAGAGAAAAAAAAATAATACTCTATGTTCAGTTCAAATAGACTTTACACTTGAAAATTACACGTTCTTTTTGTTTAAAAGTTTCTCGCAAAAAGTCTCGGTGTGCAACGAAATGACGCAAATAAGTCGATCAGAAAAATCTCATTCAGCATGCTGGCTCGAGCAAAGAGCAGAAAATGGAATTAGATTATTTAAATTGGTAATCTTGGAACAGGCAGTTACACTAAGTAAAATAAAAGGATAACCCATTTTTTTATTTGTGCTTAACAATTTATTTTTATTATTATTTTTTTATAGCTGCTGTTGAAAGTAAATTGGAATTTTGATGGATAATATGAAACAGGTATTCTATCATATTTTAAGGATAAACCGATGAGACTGCCAATTTTTTAATAAATCCATTAATAAAAAATACGTGAAGCTGACATCTTGACAGACAGTGCATTACAAAATTATGAGTGAGTGATAGTGATGATGATCAATTAAACTACGCTGCAAACTTTAGTTTATTTATTGTATCTTTTATGAAAAATGTATTTTTTTGCTAATTTTGTGGCGTTGAATACAAAAATTATGATGAAATTAAAAGCTTAGCAATTTTCAAGAAGAAGTTTTTTTTATTTTATTTTTAACAAAATAATAAAAATACATACTTTTACACTTGTAGAAACAAGAAATATCTTTTCGTTTGCTTTTCTTTTGTGAATTGTTTCTGGAGCATCTCTAACAAGAATCCAACATGGAAGCATTCCATTTTCTCTGGGATCTTTCTCCATTGTTGATATATCCTGATGGAAGCATTCACCGTGCTCATCACTTAACAGCTCTCTACAGTTATCGAGAAAAAAGTCCAGATGTGAGTGAAAAAAATGGATCTTTGAAGACATATTGCAACCAATTTTTTGTACGGTGACAGCTTATTTTCAAGAAGAGTAATGTAATTGCCAGTTTTTTTATTTCCGAGAAAATTAATGACTACGAGGCGAAAGTCATTTCCAGCATTTTTTTCAATATCTCATAGAGTGCTGTCAAAATGTTTGTCTTTCAGAATATTTCGAATCTGTAGCCCAACAAAAATACCTGCTTTAATTTTTGCTTCACTTAGCCTCAGGAATTTTTGACGCAGGTACTGAAAAGCTAGCCCATCTGGATTCAGTGCCTTAACAAAGATTCTAATTATGTCCAATTTGATATGCAGTGGTGTCAACAAAATCTCTTTGGGGTCTACCAAAGGCATATGTTGTATGTTCTTTTTACTTGGCTCTAATGATTGTCGAACGGACCAGTCTTTTCTCTTGCAATAATATGCCATTGCCCGACTGTCCGATTCACACAAAAAAACAGCAAAACTTGGGGTTGCCTAGGTGCAACCCAAGTAAAAATGCAATCACCTTTGCGCGATTGGTATTTTATACTTGTTAATAGGTACTTCATATTGTCGTATGATTCTTTCATGTGAACTGCTTATCCAACAGGAATAGATGGCAGAATATTTCCCATATGAAATAGTACTGCTTTTAAACTCAACGTTTAACTGTCTGTAAAAAATCTCCATTCTTCTGACTTGTACTTTATATTTTAAGCAGCCAATAAACAGCTGATGTTATTGCAAAAAACCAAGTTATATTCCATGTTAAAAAAAAGGTGCGCGACCTTTACGAAGAACAAATATTGAAAAAACCAATAAGAATCTCCATTCATTGCTGGATCCCATCTGTGTTCGTAGCGTTGCTCCATAGTTAATATATCTTGGTGGAACCTCTCTCCTTACTCATCACTAACCACGCCCAAATTTTTTAGGAAAAAATGGAAACAAGAATGCAAGAAGGGTATTTTAAGAAAGATGCCACAGCCCATTTTGCAGTAGCTTTCAAGTAGTTCTTTTACAAGTTTTTCGTAGTTTTCTATTTTTTTGTTTCCTAAGAACTCCAGAACAATTGTTTTAAAAGAACTCTACTCAGCTAATTCAACATTACTTGATGTTTGAATACAGTGTTGATAATTTTTCTAATTTTTGGTCCAATAAATATTCCTTCCTTAAGCTTGGTATCACTTAGTTTAGGAAAACCTTTTTTAAGGTTTTTAAACGCATCTCCTTCTTTATTTAATGCTTTAGCGAAATTTTTTATCAATCCAAGTTTAATGTGTAATGTAGGTAACAGTATTTTTGCCGCAGAACTGCTTTTAAATTTATTTTAGAAAAATCTATAAATAAGCTCAATTCGTTCGGGTTATGTGCAAATCTTAATTTTTCCTTAACACTATTTGGATTAACACAAACACACATTTTATCCTGCAGAGTAAAAAACGAGAATAGCTCCTGGTTACGGTAACTAAATATAGTAACTTTGGTTCCAGTGGCTAGTAAATTCAATTGTAGTCGAGACCCTAATACTTCAGCATGCTCTTTGGACAAGTGGAGGTCCCGGACTACATCATTTTGTCAGATTGTTCAATTAAATCGGATTCTTCTCCTTCACTTTCGGAAAAATCAGAATCGTCCTTTTCTGATACATCATCGAGTTCATCATACATTTCTAAGTCTTCCTTCCATTTTGTCGGGAGCGCTGGAACTGGTACACCTTCTCCATGAAGAACCTATTTTATTGTTGAGAGAAAATTCGGATATTCAATATTATATTTGCTCTGTCTCGAAAAACCATACACTTTTGTCATGCAAAAGTAACAGTCGTTAAAATGATTTGTTGATTCTCGCCAAATCATTGGAACTGCAAAAGGCTTAGATTTGCTGTAAAGGTTTGGTAACACAGGTGAGAAGCCCAGTCCCGATCTTGAGCGCCCACAAGACATCCAAAATACTTATGATAAGCTACTATGATCATTTTGTTAATTGTCGTTTTCTGCAGCTTAAGGGTAAACTGACTACATATGTAGCAAAAACTATCCATGGGATTAACACAGCCACGTTTCTGTACTTTAGACATTTTTATACTGTCACGTACGTCAATTCAGAGATGTGATACTACGTTTACAAGCGTCAACTAACTTTATTCAACACAAAGATAACACTAATATAAGGCTCTTACTAATGGCTTGTTCGCGCACTTCACTTCTCTCTCTAATACTGACCACTACTCGAACCAAACCAATATTGATGGTACGACTGTCGTTTAGCTGCTTTTAAAGCCGTTCCGTACTTCTGGTATTTTCTAGAAACATCGGTTGTCGGAAGTTTGAAAAACGACGGTCTACGTCTCGTATACAGGGGCTATCTATATGTAGATTCGGCTATGGAGCAGAGGGAAATTTGGCATTATATGGATTTAATTGGGTACTTCCATTATTTTAAGCCCTAGTGGGTTGAGACTTCGTGGTTAACTTGTTCTCCCCAGACACTTCCACGTGGTGTTGCCAGATTGCACACAATTTTCCTAACTTATGAAAAATGTAAATTTGGTAACATTGCGCTCCGGTATATTATAATTTACTTTTTAAAATAATATGAATAAAATACTCACTCATTTTTTTTGAAAAAATCATAACTCAAAAATCTTACGTGTTAGGAAGTTTTTACCATTATTTTCGTATTTAGAGACCAAAAATTATCTAAAAATTACCTTTTACATTACAGTCGCAAATTGGCTGTAAAGTAGTGTTATCTCCTTTGTTGCCATATAAGAAATATGTCGCATATGATAACTAGCTATTTTTTGGTTTGTTTTAGCCCAAAATGAGTTTTCCATGATTATTTTAACCAGTTTGTGTTATTATTTTTAACTTTCAAATTATCATAAAGTTTGTAAAGGTTTTCAGCTTACTTATTATGTGTGCATTTAATTATTTGTTTTTTCACCAGACCTCGATGTTCTATTAAGTCCAAGGCTTCCTTTGTCATCTAAACTTCACATTTACCCTCTTGTTTAACTTTATAATGGTTTTAGTGGTCACAACAATATTGGGTTTCATTCTCTTCCAGATTTTATTAGAATCGCGGGTTAGAGTTGTTTTCCATGCATAGTTTTTGAAGTTCATTTCTCGTGTTCCCCTTTTTATTCGGGTCGATCAGCTTTCAGAGTTCTGGTTTTGATTTTACAGGTTTCCTTTTTATTAGTTTCAAGCGAAAGTCTAAATATACAATAATGGGACTGTCATCGGAACCGTTTTGTGTTTTTAAGAGGAAATCATATTATAAATATGTTTCTTTGTTAAGATGCGATATCATCGACGAGTAGTCATAAAAGTAAAAAAAATTGTCACTATTCAACATTATTAGATAATACAGTCCGTTTTATCTACGATATCTTGATAAAATTGTATCCTTATATAAATTTAATCTCCAAACATGTGTGTAGTTATGTTATTTAAAATGTTCACTATATAATTTTCCGTGGATTGAGTTAACAAGGGAAAACATTCTTATTTTTGACTTATCGAGAAAATTTATAATTGTTTTACTTTCGACGCAAATGTACAAAATACTGATTGTAATATTGACAATTTAGAAGCATTATTCTCATCGTACTTCTTTTTATTTTTTTTATATTCGATAAAAAATTAATGCTCCGACAATTATTCACTATTTTAAAGACTGCTCATTAAAAATTTCAATAACTCCATCGTATGAGGATTTTTACCTGTCATTTCACTGTATCAATAAGATTTACTCTTTCACAGTAGGCATTTTATGGTGACTGTATGACTTACATTTACCATAAATAAGAAAAATACTTAAACAGCATCGTAAAAAATAATCGTTGTACGGTTAAAACTAGCCTTTAAAAATTCTACGAGTCTTAGGCACAAATTTTGGATTTGAGATTCTAATTTCAATATTCTTTTATCTTGCATTTTGCTCTATCAAATTAAAAATAAAGGTGTTTTATTCTCATATTATTGTATTAGTTCTATATATTCTGATCACCCTGTACATTCGATGCAAACATATTTGATATAAATCTGATTTATTTTATAAAGCCCCAAATATATGTAAAGAACAACAGGTTAATGTTGTTGTAGATATTAGGATACAAGGGAATTAAAGGAAATGAGAAATTTTAAGGGATAAAAACGCCTTTTCTCAGATCAAAACCTTACTCTAATAACCTAAAAGCCACAAAAAAGAAAATCTTCAGAGCTGCAGGACAAAATCAGACAAAATTAAGGTGGAACATTAGGCTTGGTCTCAGACAAATAAAGCATCCATCTCAAGAATGTTTCTTGCTCTCCAAAAAGAGAATATACAAACTACAATCTACAATCTACAACCTACAACTTACAATCTGCAACCTACAATCTACAATCTACAATATACGATATACCATATACCATATACAATATACAATATACAATATACAATATACAATATACAATATACAATATACAATATACAATATACAATATACAATATACAATATACAATATACAATATACAATATACAATATACAATATACAATATACAATATACAATATACAATATACAATATACAATATACAATATACAATATACAATATACAATATACAATATACAATATACAATATACAATATACAATATACAATATACAATATACAATATACAATATACAATATACAATATACAATATACAATATACAATATACAATATACAATATACAATATACAATATACAATATACAATATACAATATACAATATACAATATACAATATACAATATACAATATACAATATACAATATACAATATACAACATACAACATACAACATACAACATACAATATACAATATACAATATACAATCCACAAACTACAAGTTACAATCTACAATCTACAATCTACAATTTACAATCTACAACCTACAATCTACAATCTGCAATCTACAATCTACAATCTACAATCTGCAATCTGCAATCTACAATCTATAATCTACAATATACAATCTATAATCTCCGCCTACGATCTACGGTCTAGAATTAACAATCTACAATCAACAAACTACAGACAGTAATCTACAATCTATGATCGTTTTATTTTTTTTCAGAACGTGAAAAAATAATATTTGTCCAGCCCAACTGATGACATTATTAGGTATTTGAAAAGCGTATTGGGATCGACCCAGGATTAAAATCGCAGGAAATAATTTTTTCCTTCAATGGAGTGAACGACAATAAAGTAACTTGTTAAACACAAGAAAGTCGGGCATCTTCATACTGCTATTATTAGAAAATTATTAATTTAAAAAAAAACACCAAGCAGCAAATTATTTGTTCTTACAAATAATATTATCACACTTTTAACGATTATTTTTCGAATAATCAGTGACATACGACCTCATAACTTTAACATCTTGATTTTCTTTCTTTAAAACTATTCACTTTTAACGACGAACAAATCACATAACTAAATTCCCACCACCTCCCTTATTGTAGCATATGCTCCTTTTCATTAGAAGTACAGAATAGTGCTCTCTCCGTGCTTTTCAGGGAATTCCCCTTATCCTGATTTTAAAGGCTATATTGAAGATATCTGTCGGCCTTTTAGTAAAAGCTTTTCCACGCTACTGAGAGGTATCTTTTAGTACGCATAAAAACTAATGCCCTAGCTTAGAACTGGTCTAGATAAGGAGCCAGCTTTGTTGTGTGATGTTCTACACGTATTTTCGTTACAGCTTCCAGAAAATTTAGGTTATTCTTGGAGGCCATTTCTAGACGAAAGGCACAAATAATATTGTTTTTTTAACGTCTGTATTCAAGATAAAGAGAATTTTGATATTTTTATATTAGTCTTTTAACTAATTTAAAAAAAGAAAACAGGAGATTCTCAATACAATACATTTTTTAAAGTTTATTTAGACATTACCTTTGATAGGGGTGAAATATTTTTACCCAGTAGTTATGGCATATATGAATATTTTTAGGACAATTAAGTTTCCTTGTTTAAAATTTGACATTGCTAAGTTAGAATTTCTCAAAACTCATTTTTGCTGGCAAGACACTTCATAAAATATAGGAGAATAAATACATTCAAATAAAATTTAATACGCAAGTAGAATGAAGGCTAGGTACCATATTTATTAGTAGATATTTTTTTCTAGAATCCCTTATAAGATATGGGAAATTCAACTATGGTAAGTGGTGAGCCTTGAATTGACTATGCTGAAACATTTACACTTAATATATTCTCTTTAGTAGCAAATAAATACAGTTGGTCCAATGCACCCATGCATCGTCAATCTAAGAATGGTATCAAAGACAGTTTTGAGGCATGTTTAACTTAATTTTTATGGAAATAATAAAAGGACCGAAAGCAAAACTATGTTCCTCAAATCCAAGCCTATGTTGTAAAAGATCTGGCCTTATGGGTAGAACAAGATAGAAGCATATAACCGAAACAAACAAGTCATTTCGTTTTATGAATACAAAATTTATTTTAACTTCAATCAAAACATTATTTTATTGACAGTCATCGTTCAAAAATTTATTCACGTTGCCTTTTTGAGAAATTCATTCGAGTGAATTAAAAAGAGAAGATTATTTTTTTAAAAAAAGTCATTAATTATTGTTTTATAATTTATTTCATGTGAGTATTATTTTTATTAAAAAAAAACTAAACCTAGACGTATAAACATTTCTAACCTTCAAATATCTCGTGGGTGTCTAAATGACTATTACAAATATACAGGGTGTCCGGGAAAATATGGGAAATCCTCGGATATGAAAAAAATATGTGAAAGGAATACTATAAGTTCATTTAAACTTTTTCCGTATAGGCTTGCTCTTCGGAGATATGATCTCCCAAAAAGCTGCAATGCAATCAATTTTTTTATACATAATTATTGAACCACAAGGTATATTTTCAATTAATATCCAAAAAAGTGTTGTGAATTGCTCATCGCTACAGGTACAAAATAGCTTTGATACTTTTTTCGCCCTGTATGATAAAAACTTTATACAACTTTTTCTACATACCTTAAACTATTGACAAAAAATTAAGTACTTCATTCATGTCGCTAATCCTAACTGTTTTCGAAAAAACGTCATTTTATTTACATCATGTATCTGGTCTACTACGATAAAGGGATACGTCTTTGTTCCTATTAAATGTTCAACCTTCAACCTTATGATAAAAACAAATTCTATTCAAAATTAAAGTTTATCTATTTAGTTTAAAACGTCTAATTCTGTGAATTGCAGTTCGACCTAGGTTAGCAAAATAGGTTCGTTTTATTTTATCGACACCAAAAATAAAGTATTGTTGTTACAAACGTTACTAGATACGAAAGAAATAAATATCCTGCGTTTTAGAACTTGTCAAATTTCACATCGCTGACACACTGATTCTTTACTTGGGTATTAATTTAATAATTGGTGGATTTCGTGGCGAAATTAATTGTGAAATAATTTAAAATATGGAATACACGTTTATTGAGCTTGCATATATGTTTTTGAAGCCAGGAGGTTATATCACTACAGATATCCTTATGGTACTCTTCCAGATCAGAAAACATTTCAACTTGATCAACGTCTGAGGGAGAATGGTAGACTTTTACATTTAATAAGATAATAATATTAAGTTTTTTCATAATTTTAAGGAATTTTATGGAAAAAGGTACTGATGCTGGTCCACCTCATTCCTTATATAACATGATAACTTTCGATTTCATGCAGCTGGCTTAGTAACTTATTACCTCGAGACTGTCCAAATCCAAAAATTAATAATACTAATAACAGTAATAATAATCTCTTCCAACGATCAGAAAAGACTTTCTACCGTAAGCTAAACTCTCCACCTAATATAGCAGATAATAGATATCCCAATAGAGAGCAGGTAGAAGAGTTTTGGGGAAACCAACTTTCCACACCAGCCGATTGTAACATCGCAGCTGGCTGGATCAATGAAGAACACCAAATCTGCCAAGATTACAGCCAGATGCAGTTTGAGCCATTTACCACCGAAGAAATTTCAAGAATAATCAAGGAATCCCATAACTGGAAAGCTCCAGGTCTCGACGGGATCCAGAACTACTGGCTCAAAAAATTATGGTGTATGCACCATCAGCTGGCTAATCTTATTAATGATGTTTTTCTTAACCCAGCAAAAATGCCATTGTTCTTGACCGAAGGTATTACGTACCTCCTACCAAAGGACCAACATAACACACATGACCCAGCTAAGTATAGGCCGATCACCTGCCTACCCACACTGTATAAGGTGATCACCTCCTGCTTGACCCAACGCATCTATGCACACTGTGAGCAAAATAACATCATTGCAACTCAACAGAAAGGATGCACGAGGGGAGCAATGGGATGCAAGGAACAATTGATTATTGACTCTGTCATATGTAACCAAGCCTGTACCAACCGAAGAAACCTCTTTGCTGCCTACGTGGATTATAAGAAGGCCTTCGACTCGGTGCCACATGAGTGGCTCAAAACTATATTGAGAATGTACAGGGTCGATAATAATTTTGTTTCCTTTTTAGAACGCATCATGTCAACCTGGAGAACTAGAATCCAATTGCAAGTGCCATCCAGCGACACCATCGAAACTAACACCATTCCGATACGAAGAGGAATATTTCAAGGCGATTCACTTAGCCCATTGTGGTTCTGCCTTGCAATGAACCCACTATCACGCCGTTTGAACTCCACCAGATACGGCTTTAGTGTTAGAAATAACAACGAAGAGGTAGTCAGAGTGAATCATCTTCTATATATGGATGATGTTAAACTGATGGCCGCTACCAGAAACCAGCTGGAACAAATGCTTAAAATTGTAGAGGAGTTCTCCGGGGATATCGGAATGCAATTTGGACTTGACAAGTGCCGTATTTTGAACATCGTTAAAGGGAAGATACAACCGGGGGCTTTTGAAATGCAGAACGGTGAAACTATAGCTGCAATGGAAGCAGACCAAACATACAAATATCTAGGTATGAAACAGGCTAAAAGAATTGATCATGGCACTATGAAGGCCGAATTGACAGCCGAATTTGTCAGGAGGGTAAGGCGGGTATTAAGAACTAATTTAAATAGTAGAAATTTGTTTAAGGCGCTCAACACGTATGCTTGCTCTGCGCTGAGCTACTCTTTTGGAATTGTAAAGTGGAGCAGGACGGACATCCAAAACCTGCAAAGAAAAATAAGGACACTCCTAACAAAAGCACAAAAACATCACCCTCGGAGTGCTATTGAACGTACAATGCTTCCAAGACACCAAGGAGGAAGAGGATTGGTGGATATTGGTAAGCAGCTCGACCAACAAATAATAAACTTACGTTCATATTTCCACAGGTTGGCGGACTCTTCCACACTACATCGAGCAATATGCGAGGCGGACGATTCAACACCGCTACAGTTGAGGGAACAAGATATTGCTTCTCACCACCAAACAGACCAAGAGAAGTTACAAACCTGGCTACGGAAGCCACTTCATGGACGGCATCCAAATGAGGTCAATCAGGACAATGTCGACAACTCAGCGTCGAACTACTGGTTGATTTCAGGACAGATGTTTCCAGAAACGGAGGGCTTCTTGTTAGCTATCCAAGACCAGGTTATTCCGACGAAGAACTATCGGAAGTTCATCATTAGAGATTCCTCAATAGAGAATGACCAGTGCAGATATGGCTGTCGAACATCGGAGACAGTCCAGCACATAACTGGAGGATGCCAAGCATTTGCCGCAACCGAATATAACGAAAGACACGACTCAGCCGCTAAGATACTCCACCAAGAGTTAGCAGAAAAGTTAAACTTATTACAGGTAGGAAAAGTGCCTTATTACAAGTACAATCCGGAGCCTATTCTTGAAAACAACCAGTTCAAGTTATATTGGGACCGAACGGTTCTGACGGATCAAACAGTTGCTCATAATAGACCAGATATTATACTAATAGATAAAATTTCTAGGCGAACTACACTAATCGACATCGCTGAACCTAACAACAACAACCTAAGACCAAAATACAACGAGAAGATCGCCAAATACAGAGATCTGGAGGTGCAAATCCGAAGACAATGGGCAATGAACAGCGTCCAAACGATTCCCATAATACTCTCAACAACTGGAGTGATACCGAAGAACCTCCTGCAGAACATCAAGGGACTGGGTCTTAGTGAGCATCTGTATAAACCGATGCAGAAAGCAACTCTCCTAGCAACCGCGCGAACAGTCCGAAAGTTCATGGAAAATACAGCAGACCACGTCACCTAGGACCCGATAACATGGAAAGGGTTCCCACAGAGCTTCATACTTCTGGTACCTTTGTGTACCTGGTATGAGTGAATATTCCCTGGAGGGAGTGCGAAGCCATCTGGCTTGTAAATCAAATAATAATAATAATAATACATTTATTACTTCTTGGTAAAACAAAAAAAAAAATACGTATGCTTCCTTAGTTCTACAAATACTTGATTCTCTCCCTCCAGGGTCCTGCCGAATTTGTATAATCTATTCAGGAGGTATAAAAATAATATTATTTTTGGAAATAAAATCTTTCATTAGGTGTCATTATTTCTAGAGAAAAACCACTGCTCTTAGAATTTTAAGAAAAACCATATAAGCAATTAGAAAAAGCAATGTATTTTTATTTTTACAAAAGCCTGTTGCTATAAAAAACTTAATGTGATTCAAATACAAAAAGGCTAACGAGAGAAGACCATTAATTGCAAGAACATGCGTTGCTTCTGCAAGAGCTCGTTTTCTTCAAAAGTATATGGAAAAGCTTAGTAGTTCGTATCCTAGAATGGTTTTCTTGGATGCACTGTGATATGTGTATATTTTTTACTATTGGTCTTCTATGCTTTTGCTTTATTTCTGAGTGTTTTTCAATGCTCGATTAATGTAAAGTTTTAAAATTTATATTACATGTATTTGTTTATTGTAATTTGATGATCTTTGCGATTTACAAATGTATTTCTTGTTCACTGTACTATTTAGACACTTACCTCTTATATAATTAGATAATAAATGAATATATAAATTATTATAGGGAAATTATAAATAACTTTTCCTAGTTTGTACCATTAAAAAAATGCTTATTTTAAGTGTTTTCAGGTAAACTTTATTGTGTTATATTTAATGTTCTTTTTGGTTAAGAGAGGAGTCTCAATTACGCAACTTTTCGTTTTGTGATCATTTTTTTCTTTTCATTAAATCTATTTACTCTTATTGTTATTATTTCACTGATATTTTCACTTATATAAGCCGATGTTGCAATTTTTCAGCATACTATTTAGTTCCGTTCATCGGTGCAATAGGCACATCTTTATGAATACAAACGTTGTATTGACTAATTAATTTTGATTAGTTTAAACGAATGTTATTGATGACGCTTAGGTATTCTTCCTTTGGACCAACTTTATCTACATTTCACCAAATAGCTTAAGGTACAAAAATGATCAACAGAACCCAGAATTGGTTATTGATTACAGGTGAAAAATGTTGCTAAAATTATGAAGAAAATATGTTTGCTACCAGGACCTTTTTTATCATGGAAAAACTGTTCTATATAATAAATAGGCTAACGTTTTATTTAAAGTTTTGGTTAATTTTTCAAGATGACTTTACACCAAAAAGTTTTCATTTTTAGAATTTCTTTGTCGGATGGTAAAAAAGTTTTCTGTTAGTTTGGAAAGTTTAGGGCCCCATCTAAAAATCGGCGAAAACTATACAAAAATAATTTTCTTAAGATGTATAATAACACTATTATCATCTGATGTAGTAGCTTTGAGTGTGACAGGTCAACTTTCGTTTTTAAAATACGAACCAAGGTTGTTGACTTCCTTTTCCAAAATAATTTTTCATTCCAAATATAATGATGTATGACTTTACTTTCACATTTTATCCACAAATACCCATCCTAACGATTCGTGCAGCTAATGAGAAGTGGATGGGAGACAGATGTAGAGAAATGGAGGAACTAGAGAGAAAACATGACACTTTCAATATGTATAAGAAGGTTAGAAAAGTTTCTGGATTGTTCAACAGGAGGATCCCTAATATGCTATTAGACACAACAGGCAAACCTCTCATTGACGAACAAGAGATCCTTAATGCCTGAAATTCCTACATAACTGAATTATTTGAAGACCAATGACCAAAGATATCAGAAGATGTGCATGGAGCTGAACAACAGAAAATTCTTCATGGCATAAGTCGTACAAAATCCAGAATAGCAACCGGCCTAGATGGCATTTCAGTGGAACTCCTGCAATTGATTCTGAAGGCAATATCTGTATACAGGTTAAGTTTTTCATTTTGTGTACAACACTGGAGAAATACCAGAAGAATGGCTGAAATCTGCTTTTATAACTCTACCGAAAAAACAACGTTCCAAAAGATGTAACGAATACAAGTTAATAAGTCTCATAAGTTACACCTTGAAGGTTTTCCTTAGCACTATTAACTGTAAAATAAGAAATCAATGCGAAAGCGGCCTAAATTAGACCCAGTTTGGGTTTAGAAATGTCCTTAATACTAGAAAAGGGCTAGTTGCTCTAAATATACTTCTCCAAATGTGTCGAGATCAACGTAAAGAGATTTTCGCATGCTTTATTGATTACGAGAAAGCGTTCAACAGGATAGAGCATGTGAAGATCATAGATATACTGAAGAATGCTGGTATGGATGGAAAGGATGTGCGGATTATAGAGAATTTATATTGGCGTCAGAGGACAGTGGTCTAAGTTAACGGTAAGCTTACCAAAAAATGCCAAATTCAACGAGACGTTAGACAGGGATCTATTCTCTCTACACTACTGTTTAATTTATATTCGGACAAAGATTTTAAGTAAGTATTTGGGATTAAAAGCAACGGCGAGCTAATATACACGATTTGTTATGCCGATCACTATCAGGTTCTACAACAACTCTTAGATTCTGTCTTTAGGGTTGGGAAAAAATGGAACTCAACATAAATGTTGCTAAAATTAAATTTATAATTTTCAGTCGTCTACCATATCCAGACAATTTTCTGCTAATAAATCGACAAATCGTTAAAAGCGTCTCCCACTTCAAGTACCTTGCATATTATATTATTGAACAGCTCGATCCAGACAAAGAATTTAAGTGCAAAATTGAATCAGCGAGCTCAACTTTTCTAAAAATGGGATTGCTTGTCTGCAATGACGATCTAAATTTAAAATTTCGCTAAAGAATGGTTAAACGTTTCATCTGATCAGTGTTGTTGTATGGAGCAGACGTGTGAACAATGCGGGCTGCCACGATCAACCGTTTGGAAGCATTTGAAATGCGGTTGCGTAAGCGAATGATTCAAATACTCTGAGTAGCTATGCAGACTAATATAGCGATTTTAGATAAGGTATATGCCACTCGTGAATTGCTGACAACTGTAAAATGCAAAAACGTAGCATATTTTGACCATGTTCTCAGAGGAGTTTGCTAGAAACTTCTACTGATAATGAATTGTAAGATCGAGGGTGATAGAGGTGTTGGAAGGGAGCAGAACTCTTGGCTGTGGAACATTCGAGAGTGGACAGGAATACTCAGTGCTGAAGAGCTATTTAAAATAATAGAGATCCTTGATCAAATCGCCGTTGTAATTGCCAACGTCAGGGGGACCGAACACGGCACAGGAGGAAGAAGAAGAAGAAGGAATATATTCTAAGTACGTCTCTGACATTTTCAAATTAGATTAAAAATTACTCCACAATTTTACAAATGTTTTTTTTTTATTTCACAATGACTCGAAAAAATAACAATAATAAATAATTAAACACAAAACAACATATTTAACTGTTATAAAAGATTTTTTGACCAACAAAAAAAGAACTAAATAACTAAGATTAGTAATTTAAAACTATACTATTATTAACTTTTCGAAATGTTTGATTTTTTTGAAATAATCTCACCTTTTCATGGTTCCGTAGGCAGCCAGGAACCCTAAAAGTTTTGTCACGTCAGTACATCCACCTGTCCATATATCATAGCCTTGTACTTTCGTATAAATATTTAACCCTTCCCATGAAAATTTTACCAAGACATGCTTTCCGTTAACCCAAAAATATACTATCGACGAAACAAGAAAAAATTAGTTTACCCTCATGTGTGTGAAAAGCAGGGATGAAACAAAATTTTATTATTCACCCTATCGAATGCGGTATCATTGGATAGGTCTTGAAAAATAAAAAGAAGTTGCTTCATTTCATACTTTTTATTTAGTCGCTTTATTATCCAAACATGGACACCCAAAGTGGCTTTTTAAATTCCCCGCCCTCTAGTTGTCCAATGATAAATTTTTAAAAACTGAAAAAAAATAAGTATAATAAATAGCTCTTACTAAATATAGGAAGTAATTTATGTAGATAAAGAAATGTTTGAAAATTTAATTTCGTATTTTTTTTTATAAAAACGGGTTCAATTAATTGACTGATATATTACAGTGTGTCCCACGACGGACTGCCGCGATCGATTTCTCGGGAAGTAGACACTTGAAAACTTTTAAAATTTGATCAGTTGGAATTTACAAAAATAGATATTATAGCAAAACAATGAATTGCTATCGATGAAAATTTCTTTTTCTTATCATAATAAACATGTGGATAAAGTATCATTGAATCTAATAAATTTTTATTGGATGCTGTATTTTCTTTGTGGCTCACTATATTTAAGCTTAACAATGTTGTTTTAGGATATGAGATAAAAGAAAAAATGTACATTTTTCTAATGCTTGTAGAAGTAACATCTTTTCACAGAAAAGTCTTCAATCAGTAGCACCACTTGTATGAGAAGAAAACTATACAAAGATTGCTACATAATGGCTGATTGACGATTTGTCTTTAAATAGTATCATTAAGACTAACCAACGAATATTACAGCTTGACAGAGTTTATTGAAGCTAAAACTATGGTGTTGGTTACTAAACATTCCTATAAGTTAAATTTTAATTTTAAGCTTTAGTTGTAGTGGTATGAGATAAGTTGTCAGTTAAATTTGAAAAAGTTTTCATTTTAGGGCTTTGTTCAGATGATTTTGATGGTGTTACCAATTTTCCTTTAGTTTTAGCATATAGAACTAAATAGAGCAATCAATAAAAATTAATTTATTGAATAAACTCAAAACTATTAAAGTTGGAGGGAAACTCATAAAAAAAAGATTATAATTTATTTTACTGACAAAGATATCCTTCGCAATTATATGACGTAGCAGTTTCCAATTTGGTAGACATAATTCTATTTTTTAAATATGGACCCTAATTTTTATTTCTTGTTTTGAAAACACATTCCCCTCTTCCATTTTTTAAAGCAGACAACTAATTTTAACATTTTATTAGAGAAACTGATTTAGTTCTCAACCAACGAAAAATCTTTATCCAATAAGGACAGACGTGTATGTAATTCTCCTTTCAGGCAGAGAATATGAAAAATATATGTACAAACAGTTTTTTTCCTGCAAATATCGTTCTGGTCCTCTCTCCATACGCGTTTCGATCACCTCATGATCTCGTCAGTGGAGCTGTATCGGACCGAGAGCAACATTAGCAGGAAATAACTGATATATGAACCATAAATTTCAAGGTATGTCGGCAGGATATTACACCTGCCGTCTACCAACTTCGATGTCACACTGAAAAAAATCGCCAGTCGAACGACATCTATGAATCAACGGAGTAGCGTGAAATTTTCAAACAATCAAAATTTCAGTAAGAAATAAAGAAATCTTTCTGCCGTATTTAAATAATTTGTTATATATGTAATTCTCCTTTCAGGCAGAGAATATGAAAAATATATGTACAAATAGTTTATTTCATATTCTCTGCCTGAAAGGAGAATTACATATATAACAAACTATTTAAATACGGCAGAAAGATTTCTTTATTTCTTACTGAAATTTTGATTGTTTAAAAATTTCATTTTACTCCGTTGATTCATAGATGTCGTTCGACTGGCTATATTTTTCAGTCTGACATCGAAGTTGGTAGACGGCAGGTGTAATATCCTGCCGACATACCTTGAAATTTATGGTTCATATATCAGTTATTTCCTGCTAATGTTGCTCTCGGTCCGACACAGCTCCACTGACGAGATCATGAGGTTATCGAAACGCATATGGAGAAAGGACCAGAGCGATATGTGCAGGAAATAAACTGTTTGTACATATATTTTTCATATTCTCTGCCTGAAAGGAGAATTACATATATAACAAACTATTTAAATACGGCAGAAAGATTTCTTTATTTCTTACTGAAATTTTGATTGTTTAAAAAGGACAGACGTACTTCGTTTTAACACAATTATAGACAAAGTACTATCTGCGATTGCAAAAAATTACCAAGAAAGGATGGAAGCCTCTCCTATGGCTGTGTACCGCCACATGCAGACCGGTTTCGGACTCATTGGTCTTCGTCAGTACAGGGTAAGCAAGCGCACCTAAATATAATAAAAGTATCCAGTTAAATAATTTTAAGTGTTTTTAACAACAATGACATTTAAAGTTGAAATGTAAAAAACATATTTATGTTTATTTATTTGTATTTGGCCTGCATATTTGCCTGAGCTAAGTTCTACGTTTCTTGTGGTTTCTTGTCAAGCAACCACAATGCAAAATGGACATGGATAAGTCCAAATAGTAAAACTAAAAATGAAATTGACTATATACTTTCGATACAAAAAAGCATCGTTACAAACGTTACCGAACTTTACCAGTTTTCGACTGGTAGTGACCACAGGCTTGTAAAGGCAAAGATTCAAATCAACAGCTTTTTTAAAACCAGAAAGAGAATCAGTCAAATACAAAAATTAGATATGGAAAAACTCAAACATAATACAGACAAGTATAAAGAAAACATAAAGGAACATATACCAAATATAAACGACCTAGAGAATAAAAATTTCGATGAAATAGATAAGATATTGACGAACACACTATTACAAGCCGGGAAAAAAGTATCACAAGCATCAGCGAAAAAGGACAACTATATCTCTCAACATACAAAGAAATTAATTAATAAAAGATGAACACTGCTTAAGGAAGGTAAAATCAACATAACAGAATATACAGAGACTAACAAAACAATTGTAAAAATACTAAAGAAGATAAAAAAAGGAAACAAGAAACAAAGTTAGAAAGAGTAATTCAACGAACAAGAACATAAAATGCCTTTCATAAACGCTAGCACCTGTGTATATAAATATATATATATATATATATATATATATATATATATATATATATATATATATATATATATATATATATATATATATATATATATATATCTATATATATATATATATATATATATATATATATATTTCTTTAAATTAAAACAATCAATAATACACTTTTTAATTTCTTGGGTTTAGGTTTTTACTTTTTACTTGAATTGTTACATCTAAGCCTGTACAACGTTTCGCCTGCCGTGGCGCGCTTTTTCAAAAACATTTTTTTATTATCTACTTTTAAATTAAGTATTGTTTACTACCTACTAAAAGAGACGAATTTCAATTGGACATTATTTTAAAATATTAAAATTAATTGACATATTTTCAGCGATGTTTACTATACAACTGATTGAACTGCACTCCTTTAAAAAAATTAATTTTTGCTTTTATAGTTATCGGTGATGTAGTATACATTTTTGTTTTAATTTTTTTCTGATTGGTCGGCCATCTCACGTGAACTGGCAACTAGATGGGATTTTAGGCTTTGAAATACAAAAACCAAAATGGATTCCTAATTGTAAATTTATCATAAAATTTTGAAATTTTATTGATATTATGAACTAAGTATCATATTTGATGAAAATAAATTATGATTTATGTAAATTTTGGACTTTTCTAACATTTTGATACATCTACACTTTACTTTTCGTTATTATTTAGCATATAAAATTGATAAATAAAATTTGATTACAAATAAAATAGTTTTACATATACATTTAAATTTTAATTGTAACTTGCTGAAATTGATAATTCTTGTTTTATTAATATTATGATTATATTTAAAAATATTTTACCTATAATTAGTTACCATTTTATTCTAGTTTCTTTTTAAAATTAACTTATAATCTACATTTTCTTATACTAATCTTACAGATTTACCATATTTTTAACAAAGTTTTTATAAACATTGTTGTTGAAATAAGTTGAAACTAAAATATTATAAATAATTACTGATAGATAGTGTCTATGTTCCACTAAAAGATTTTTATTTCACCTTTATTCTCAATAATATTATCTTTACCCGCACTATTTATAAAATGGTAATTAAGATTCTCTTCTTTGTGGATGTCACTATATTGTTTTAAAATTCCTTTTTTAGTTACTGTCTCTGGTCAATAACACTTCACACATTATTAAAAATATCTATTGTTTATTAGTTTATTTGATTCATGTCTTTTAGAGTGAAATACGTTTATTATTCTAAGTTTATATGCACTAAAGTCCAACCTCTCACTCTAATTTTTATACATTTTACCATGTCATTACACAATTATAGGCATTTAATGTCCTTTTAAAATATAATTCGTATACAAATTCTTACATACTGTTAACTAATATCTATTCTACCATCTAAACTTACCACACAAATACATTATTTAATTATTTGTGTCCTTTTTTGTTTGACTTTTTCATAATCAAAACTTATCACACCTGAGATGAGGTGACTATCCTATATATATATATATATATATATATATATATATATATATATATATATATATATATATATATATATATATCTTATGTCGGATATTCTCACGGGTATGATGTGTAATCGAAGGTTTTCGGGCATCCCGTGTATGTGCTGAGTCCCTCTCAGGACTGTAAGGCAGCTGACGTTTCGGTGAAATCTCATTCACCATTTTCAAGGCTCACTGAATGGCGTCTACGAGCGAACTGACGCCTGCGACTCCGGTGTTGTCGGTACCGTGTGCGCGTCGGACGTGTTCGTTTTCCAAATGGTTCCGAACCAGGTGGCGTTACCTGCTGCGCGTCATCGGCCCTGTTGCCAGTGTTTGTGGTTGCGTTGCCGAGTTGTAATCTTTTTCGTTACTAAGCGGTACTGGTTCATGTTTTGTAAGCAGATTTTTCCAAGTATTAGGCACACGTTGGCTATCATCTTTGCTATTTAAGTTGTTAGGCCTCTTTGCAATTTCAATAGCCTCCCTTATAACTCTTGTGGACAGGTTTCCACATCTCGATAGCATTTTTGTTCCCGAGAAATTTATCTTATGTCCTGTGTTTAACCAGTGTTCGGCCAGAGCAGAAGAAGTTGTTTTTTGCTTGACAGCGTTTATATGTTCGTCTCTTCTGGCGCTTATTTTACGGTAAGTTTGGCCTACGTAAGATGAGCTGCACTCTCCGCATGGAATTTCGTACACTCCCTGGTTTTCTAGAGGGATTCTTTCTTTAGGTGTTGGCAAGAGATCTTTTACTTTACGCTCTGTGGTGAAAATGGTTTCAATGTTGTGTCTCCTGAGAATTCTTGCGATCTTGTCTGTGGTGCCTCTTACATAAGGAACAAAAGTCTTGGAGCCATTCTCTTGGTTTTCGCGTTTTTTTGGAACCAAGTGTTTGTTTTTTAGAACCTTGTCTATATGTTCTTTTTTATAACCGTTCTTTGTTAGGGCTTCCTGCAGTATGTTCATCTCTTTGTGATACATACTGCAGGAAGCCCTAACAAAGAACGGTTATAAAAAAGAACATATAGACAAGGTTCTAAAAAACAAACACTTGGTTCCAAAAAAACGCGAAAACCAAGAGAATAGCTCCAAGGCTTTTATTCCTTATGTAAGAGGCACCACAGACAAGATTGTGTACGAAATTCCATGCGGAGAGTGCAGCTCATCTTACGTAGGCCAAACTAACCGTAAAATAAGCGCCAGAAGAGACGAACATATAAACGCTGTCAAGCAAAAAACAACTTCTTCTACTCTGGCCCAACACTGGTTAAACACAGGACATAAGATAAATTTCTCAGGAACAAAAATGCTATCGAGATGTGAAAACCTGTCCACAAGGATTATCCGGGAGGCTATTGAAATTGCAAAGAGGCCCAACAACTTAAATAGCAGAGATGATAGCCAACGTATGCCGAATACTTGGAAAAATCTGCTTACAAAACCTCAACCAGTACCACTTTGTAACGAAAGAGATTACAACTCGGCAACGCAACCACAAACACTGGCAACAGGGCCTATGACGCGCAGCAGGTCACGTCACCTGGTTCGGAACCATTCGGAAAACGAACACGTCCGACGCGCACACGGTACCGACAACACCGGAGTCGCAGGCGTCAGTTCGCTCGTAGACGCCATTCAGTGAGCTTTGAAAATGGTGAATGAGATTTCACCGAAACGTCAGCTGTCTTACAGTCCTGAGAGGGACTCAGCACATACACGGGATGCCCGAAAACCTTCGATTACATATATATATATATATATATATATATATATATATATATATATATATATACGGGTGTGGAAAATGCAAAACAGAAACTCTAAAAATAGAAAATGTAACAGAAAGCGACGGACAACCTGTTTAGCAATGTTGAAGAAGTGGAATAAAGCATACTGTTGTATCGTAGCTTGCTTCCTGGTTTCCAGCAAAAATGGTGTCGGGCAAGGACCTTTCGCTGGTTTCGGGTCGTCAAAACACAGTGGGTCGAAAGCACGGATTTGATATTAAAAATAAAAATCGGATCCAACAATAGCAGACTGAAAATTTAAAATCATGAAAATAAATTCGAAAAACGTCTAATGTGGTTCAACGCTTTAAAAATAAAATAAAAAGAATAATTGTATTTCCATGAATAAAATATTGCGCTTGACAAGGTACATTTTAACTACAATACTAGAATAATAAATACATGGATATCGATAATCGTTAAAAAGGCGAAAGTACTTTTTTCTCTATGCTTAAGACTTCTTAACAAATACCAATGCAAATAATTTGTAAGCAGTATAATATTTATTGATTCACATAAATGAGTAAATAATACAACTGTAATGAAAATAATAAAAAGAAGTTTTTAATTATTATTGCCTTCTTTGTTAACAGCTCTTTTCTCATTCTCCAATACGTATGAATTGTTATCCGAATCCTTTCTATGTCAAAAACAGTGTAAGGATCCATCGACGCGAAAGTTTTGGAACTCATTCTCCGTATTTTTTCTCGAGTAGATTTTCGGGCAAAGTCTAGGCGATAGTTTCTTATCAACTTGTCAGTTGATTTTTGTGCTTCTTTCGATAGTTTACCTATCGGTAATATTATAAATGCTATGATGTCTGGTCAATGGAGTAAGTAATTTGTGGATTCCTGGTGGAATGTTCTACCAAGAATATTATTTGAAGAATATTCTTGCTGCTTGAAGTTTGTATTCCCAAAGCTTCTCTATTACAGTTTAATGTCCGCTTCCAATAGTTTGCAAAGTGACGGGAAACCGGAGGATCAGTTTTCGCTTTACTCTTGCTATAATAGCTGGATTATCACTGTTCTCGAAGAAACGTTGAGCTGTGTTGCCATCGTTAGTGCTTCCTAACCCTTTCTTTGGCATGTCAACAAGAAGTCCTAATCTATCTCTATAAAAGTAACACGTTCAGTAATTGTAAATAAATAAACACCTAAAAGTCTACAAGAGGTGTTCAAACAGGCCTCCACTTTGAGCGAGACAATAACACAGTCTATTGTAAAATACGGTTCGCCCATTTGCCAAAACTTCAGGGGTTACATCCCTAGTAGTATGATGTTCTCACAAAACACCATACGTGTTTCCTGGTCTTTCGGAAAAATTTCTTGAGTTATTCGCAATTTGTAACAGCGATACTTGTTCCGCTTTAAAATATTCCGAACTGTTCGAGCGTTCATATCAAGTTCTTCGGCAATTACGGTACTATTGCAAGGAAAATTAATTTCTGCTTAACTACAAACGTCAGTCTCCCGATTTGCTCGGTCTTCTCCTTGTTTCTCATTATTATCAGTGCATTTTTTATAAATTTCTAGACATCTGGTTGTTTCAAATTTTTTTCTAATTTCCGATATTCTAAATTTTCAAGGAACGGGATGATTTGCGCACGTAAATGCAAATCTGCTGATTATCTCATCCATATCTTTACCAGAAAGAACCACTTAATAATCTGCTCTTTTTGTTCCGTGGAATAAACTACCATTTTAAATATAAAAAAATTTGGCCCGAAATACGGAAATATCAATACTCGGTACTTACGCTTCGACGGCGTGAAGGAAAGCAAATAACTTGGAATCCTCTTGTGTGCTAGGGCGTGGCGTCTGCTGCCACCCGCTTTCACCGCGCCAGCACTGTATTACCCCTCACCCAAGGGCCAAACTAGTAATTTACACGTATGTCAATGCTTACGATGCTTATCTTCTATCTCATTCTGATTTGATAAATAATATAGAATTTTCTTTATCATACTTAAGAAACGTCGAGTTTCTGGTTTGGATTTTCCAGACCTGTATATATATATATATATATATATATATATATATATATATATATATATATATATACATGTATATATATATATATATATATATATATATATATATATATATATACATGTATATATATATATATATATATATATATATATATATATATATCTTTTTTCCAAAACAACTTAAGGTGAAGTAAATGAAATGAATACCAATAAAAATTTAAAAACATTTTCTTTGCAAAAATATTTTATTAGACCAATTGAACACACAAAACAATCCATTTGACACGCACTGACCTTACACAAATAATTGGATATATATTTGAAGGAAAATTGTTGTTCAAAATGTTATGCAAAATATTAATTTAAATTTACTGGAGTTATGTCTCTAACTCCCTGTATATTTATGCCAGTTAATTGATAGTCAAAATGCCATCATAATAAAAATTTGGGTATTGTCGTGAATATTCCATTCAGGATGCGCAAGAAAATAAATGAGGCATCAAACACATCAGTTTAAGAGAGCTCACTGTCCTATCTTTTTTATCGTTCTTGGAAACTTAATACTAACAGCAATCAATCCAAAATCTCTAGTCCCTTTCTTTTCATAAAAACGAGTCCTTTAATGAAAATTTCCTATATAATCACATTTTCTTTTGATATTCAAGCCATCAGTTACCATTTAATTAATGGTTGTTTCATAAAGTACATAAAAAAAATAACAAATATATGTTACTACAAAGCGATATCAGCTTAATGAAACTCTTTTTAATGTCTGCCCTAAGCAATTAATCACTAAAATCCATTAATAGGGCGGTATAAAGTTCAAAATAGACTGATGGAGTGGATCGAAATTAAAAATTTTTTGTAGACAAAGTTCTTTTAATTCAGCTAATTTTATTTATTAAGGAAACAAATATTTATTGTTCGCTAAAAAATATTAGAATTTTGGAAAGAAAAATATATGTAAATTAATGAAAGTTATTATACATTAATTTATGAAAAGTGCGTTTACGGGTGTGTGAAAGAATTTGATTATAGACTCTGGCCAATGACATATTGAGGTAGCGTTAATCATTTTATCTATAATCATTTTTTGCCCCATATTAATTAGTAACTATTTTAATAACCTGCAATTAAATATCACAGTAATAAAGATACTCTGGAAGTCTGGTCGTTCAACTTCTCTCTTGCAGCTTTAGTACCAAACACTACGGTTATTAAAGCTTACCACAACCACGACTCAGGTCTTCAGGATTCAGGAAAAGCAGCTAATTAGTTGGTCAGTAGACGTCTCTTGGTTTGTAGGTCTCACAACAGCGCGCCCGCGAGTTAATTCGCGTGACGGAAAACAACTTAGTCTATTAACAAAATAAATAGAATAAAAACGAACTATTTACAATGAGAAACTTAAAACTAATAACAATTACAAAAAACTAACATAATTGCTCTTCTCGGCCGTTATTTAACCAAGAACTTAAAACCCAATTTTGAAGAAACACGTATAAATAGCTTAATAAAATATTAAACAAGAAAGAAATAAAACACGAAAAAATAACTATTTATGTTACTTAATCAAACCGTATGAAAATCGCGAAATGCCCCACTAAAATAGCACACGATAATCCCTTAATTTTCCGAATTAAATCAAAACAAATCAAACAAAGATAACCTTCTTTCCCGACGATTATACCCGTGACGTAATTATTCTACGGCACTGGTACTACGGTACCGTTCTAATCGACATTCAAATTGTGACTAAAATTTACTATTCCTTAAAAGAGTGTCTTCGAATCTTACACCTCATCTCCCTTTGTTTCCCGTTTGTACCCAAATTACAAGATGGAACCCTGTAAACGTCAATTTCTTTCCCTTAAAGTTCGAAGGTTTCGATCGTTGTTAGCTATTCTATACCGAATGCTTGATTCACGAATTGACTTGTGAGCAACTTAAGCTTAATTTTTATATAAACACAATTGCTAAAACTATTCTATTTCTCTCTATAACTAAAGGAATAAGATAATATAACGTCTGTGAAAAAACCTGAGTGTCCTTTTATTCATATTGCTGGTATTTAATTCGTTCTTTCTTGCAATCAGGAAAACAGTCGCCATATTAGATCCCTTACACAGGTCAAACGTTATATTACAGTATAATGAGTTCATTTGATTATTCTTTTGTTTCTTAAAAATTGAAAAAAACGTTCAATATTTTAATACATTTTAACGGTATTTCATATACCATATGTTAAAAACTACCCTTATCACGTCTGGTTTTATTTACTTAGCCAGGGCAGGATTACTTAGACAGATTTATAGGCAATTCTAAGAGAGGGTCTTTTAGGTCTTCATAAATTAATTGACTTTATGTATTTTTTTAAGAAAACATTAAAACGACAAAGATCATAAAAGTTAAGCTCGATAACTGATTTATTTTTCCTTTAGACTTTCGTGGATAGTGATAAAAAATATAACTACCCTGTTCCCACGGAATATCTATTCACAGAGTGATTATTTAATTATTTATTTTAACAGAATATAGTTGACATTGAACAATGAAAAGTAATTAACATTTGTTCCATTACAGGTGCAATACTAGGAGTTTAATAAACTTTATATTTTGGATACACTGTATTGATTCTTCAGTCGGTTTTTCGTAAAACACTTTTTAAATGTTTGCAAATAAAAGATAAATACAATACAATCCCATTAGACTAGACGTTTAATATTTCAATGCTCCTTGCTACAGATTACCCAAGAAACTGTCTGGTTTATTACCAGGTCTAATAAATTTTCAATCAATTTATTCCATTGAAACGCTAGTGGCAAAATCTAGCAATTAAGTCAGAAGAAATACAAGAATAAATTAATTAAAACTAAAGCAAAATTGCCTGAGTTTACTTGAAGGCTAGTATCCGTGCCAACGAGCAAAAATGCCAAATTAATCCCTATGCCGGAGAGAGGGGTAGGTTATTTAGGGCGCCACTACATCCACAGCTAGGCTGAATGCAGAAATCTTCCGTAATGTCGTTAGAAATTAGCTTTCAATATTACTTTTATGGATAAGCAACACACAAAAAATATACATACGCGACTAAGCATGTGGGTCAAATGAAACTCGTAAATAAATAGTAAAAATGAAAATCTTTAAGGTAGGTCACTTGCGACTGTCGTAGACAAAAGTATAGCCTTTAAGTAAGCTCCAAAAGTTAAAGATTCTCAGGCCCAAAGAATTTTATTTTTGTACGAAACTGTATCCAACACATGTTAATTTTCAATGTACATTCACATTCTAATACACTAATAACATTAAATATAATAAATCTGGCACCACCGCAAATGAATGGTTTATAGAGTAAACGTATGTATAGTAACGTTTATATAGTGTGAGTCTCAGACCTATACAGTTTGATATGTTGACATCCCAACACATTGAAAAAAATTAATAGGAATATCATGAAATATATTTAGAAAAATGTCACATTCTGAATAACTAACCTAATTAATTAACTTAGGTTTAAATTATCGCGCATTACCAAGTTGTGCTCACTGTACCCCACTACGCGTCAGATGTTTTCAAATTACTGTTATTTAAAAAATCTATATTTTCTAAACAAAACGGTCAAGAAATTCCGGGCTGTTCTAAGAAATTCATAATTTTTGAATCTATATTGCATTAGTTTTTAAAAAATATGGTAAAAACAGTTTTTGGGATATTCCAAAATGTATTGACATTTTGCTATATGTAGTGACGTCCAGCATGTTAATTATGCATATTTTAATTGTTAATATTTCGTCTCACAGACGATTAATTTTTTTTTAATTAAATATAAGACACTTTTGTAAACTCCATATTCAAATTCGACAAAATTACTAAGAAGAACAGTTTCACGAGTGAACTAACTTAATTGAATAATGAAGGTGTTGTCTAGTATCGAAACTGCTAAAAGTAAAACTGTCAGGTTCAAATAATCTTACAATGAAAGCAAAAGCAAATGAATTTATTAATCAACTGTCGCCAAAGTTTCAAGAATTTTAATTTAAAATTCTAAACTTCCTATTTATTCAAAAATAAAAAGATATCGAAAGTGATCTTAGTGAGTTAGAATAACATAAGAAACTAAAATATTAATTAATAACTGATTAGAAATAATTAAACAAATGATTATTTAAAGTAGTAACTGCCTAAACTAATAAATTCAAGATAAATAATGGTAACAATATTTGAGCGTACAATAAAAAATCGAGTCTGATTCCGAGTGATCAGCAATAATTATTTAAAAGAAATATTTACTATACAAAACAATTAATTATTCAACAAAATTAATCATCAAATAATAGGAATTAAAAATAAAATAAAATAGATAATATTTAGAATTTGAGACCACTGGATGATACTGCATGCTTAGTTTTATTAATATTATTTACTATCAAAGAAATTAGTTTAAACCTGGCAAAAGAAACACAATTCTCACTATGAGAAAAGCGAGGATACATCTTGGCATTAATTTATTAAGCAAATTAAAATAAATAAACTTCTTGCTGATAAAATTTAGACTTTGAACTTAATTTGGCCAGTCTGTAGTACCTAAACATTGTAATCGAACACAAAAAAATGCTGGAGTCAAACTGAAAGTCATCGAGCCAACACACATATCATTATGTTGTTTTATTCTATTCTCACTAATTTTAAACCCAGAATGAGACACAATAATTTAAGACAATTCAAATATTTTTTAAAATATAGAAGATGAATTAACTATTCAATAAATTTGGGCTATCGTGATATATTCAAAAAGCAAATACGTAACAAAATCTGCTAAATATTGACACTAAATAGTAAAGATGCTCTTAAAATTAGCTCTTACCTATATAAAAAAAATTTATTAGGGCAATTACAAAGTAACATATATCAAATACTAAGAAAAGTTAAGAAAAATTTGTCAATAATTATAAAGACACTTAAACAATTAGCCTTAAAACCCAACATAAAACTGAATAATAGACTAATGCACGTAGTAATGAGACTTCAAACAGTGTACTATGGCGAAATATAAATTAGACATTAAATTCATTCGGTATGAATTAATTTTGAGCTTAAATCTTTATAAATCAAAAATCTATGAAAAATTGTTTTATTAAATTGATGTTGTTATTGGGATTCAATAGAATTCCTTTGTTGAAACTTTCAGAACTGCTAAAATGCCTGTCTTCAGCTTTGTCCCGGTATAAATATGTCAAAAACGCTAAACAGGCCAAAGATATAGCAACCGATCAACTGAACACAATTAGGAGGATAATTCAACATGTTTTATAACTCAGAATCCCAAAACATGGAAAATAGAAATTGACATATAAAACTACTGCCTCCTTCGTCGCAGGCGCGGATCCAAGGGGGGGGGGGCGGTGGGGGCGATCGCTCCCCCCCCCCCCCAAGAGCTTTGAATTCAGGAAAATAGAACCGATTTTGCCTCTTATACTATAGTTTATTCAAGAACTAAAGAGAGTAATAAATCATTTTTTTTACCCTTTTTTTCTTTGCAAACTACCTGTGTTCTTTAGTCCGGTATCTGGCAAAATCTGTTAGACACATATATTTTTCATAGGAATAGGTTAGAAATTTTATAATAAAAAATACCGGTCTATAATAATGGAGTATTTGGGTTGAATAACAATAGATATTTGGAGGTGTGAATTGTTAAAAAAGGATTTTAATCCTTGTCATAGGAGGTTTCTTTTATCACTAAGTATTTATGGCATAGAATATTATTTCGGTTATCAACTTAAAATAAAATTTTTTTATAATATTATTTTATTTCTTATGGTTTCTTAATAATTCACTTACAGTAGAAAATATAGATAATTTTGACATATTTAACACAAATCACAACTGTATTTTTGTTATTTTTAATTTTGGCATAGAAGCGGTTTTAGGCACATTCAGACTTTCAAAAGTTCATTTAAATTACTAATTCTGTAAGTTGTGTTATTTCTAGCAACTCTACCTTTCACTTGAGGGAGATATTTTCTTCTCCAACGGACATTTTCCGAACGATCTATAATCTTTCAAAAGTTCAGTTAAATTACTCATTCTGTAAGTTGTGTTATTTCTAGCAACTCTACCTTTCACTTGAGAGAGATATTTCCTTCTACAACGGACATTTTCCGAACGATCTATAAGAACAGATCTCCTATCTGCGTTTCCCAGCAAGAATGAAGTTCTCTGAGCAATTCCAGAGCTCAGTTCTTTTAATTTCAGGTAAATCCTGATCTTCATTGATTTTGGTTAGAATTTTGTCGACGGTTGGGACCTGCTTCTCATAATAAAATGTATGTACAACTCCTTTTATTGCAGTTTACATCTATTCTTTCAACGACGTTTTTCGTCTGCCTATGATTGAATGTGGCTTGGAAGTACTAACAATTCCAGTGGTTTTTTTTCTTCAGTATTCCGTATATAGTAGAATTTCCAACTCCTGTCATATTGGAACACATCTCAACAGAGCTTTTAACATTATTATCGGGATATTGATGTCTTAAGGCATCATAAACATTCATTGTAATAAGTTTTTTGTTGAGAAAAAATTTCCTGGTTTAATGATTTTGGAATACATATGGAGAAGGAAGCCATACCTTTTGGCTATCTCACTAATTTCAAACAATATATAAACATTAAGGACACACTGTAAGGTGTACTTTGCTCACTGACAGAAATTAGATTGAACTATCAGAAATTTTATTGTTGCAGTAAATTTATAAAAGCTTATAATATGTAAATATTATTAAATATAATTAGATTTACGACAGTCCTCAGTGCCGCATTGGAGCAGGTACGTTAGAAGTTTTGGTAACAGTTTTATTACTCTCTCTAGTTCTTGAATAGAGTATAGGAATGTGTATGCTTGCTATCGTCCCTCCCCTTCCCAAATTTAGGAGATGAGAACCGATTCTGCCTTTTATATTAGGAATATGTATGCTGCTGGCATTCCCTCCCCGTTGACAACTCGTTTTTCTTGTGATCGCCTCTCCCCTTCCCAAGAGCTTTGAGTTCAGGAAAATAGACCCGATTCTGTCTCTTATACTAGGATGTGTATGCTGCTCGCATCCTCCCCCTATCGGCAACTCTTTTTTGTCTTGTGATCACCCCCTCCCCTCTTCAAGAACTTCAAATTCAGAAAAATAGACCCCACCCCGCTTTTTACACTAGAAATGGGAATGTTGCTGGCGTCTAGCCCCCCCCCCCCGTCGACAACTTGCTTTCGCTTGCCATACTGTACTTTTCTGATATCACCGCCCCCGCCCCCCCAAAGAGAGAGGCTGGATCCGCCTCTACTTCATCGATTCAAATAGGAAAAAGTGACCTCCATTTAATATACAAGGTCCATACTTGCGCACCACGTTTATTCTTTCTCACGTCAAAAAGACATTTTAAGAGTTTTGGCAGAAATGACAGCTCAAAAATTACCCTAAGCAATAACAGTCGACTGAAATAAATTTATGAAATAAGCCAATTCATTAATCATTACATTTTTGGCTCAAAATTTATAATTTAACATGTTTTATAACCCAAAATCCCAAAGGATGGAAAATATAAATTAAGATGTAAAACTATAGCTTCTTTCGTCGATTCAAACAGGAAAAATTCAAATGAATGCAAAATGGCCTCCATTTTATATACAAGATCTATACTTGCGCACGGCGCTTATTCTTTCACACATCAAAAAGAAGTTTTAAGAGGTTTGGCAGAAATGACAGCTCAAAAATTACCCTTAGTAAAAACATTCGACTGAAAAAAAAAATAATAAAAAAAGCCAATTCATTATTCATTACACTTTTGGCTCAAAATTAAATAAGTAACCCATCAAATACTTTTTTGATTTAAAGAAATATATTTTTCACCAGCTATTATCGACGCAGTCTAAGTCGCCTTCGCAAATTTCCTCCCAAAAATTACGAAAGAGAAATTTATGCGACTTAACCAGATAAAAATGACTATAAAAAATATTCGGTTAGTGGTGTAAAATGACCTATCGATACAAGTTCGAAAGCGACATATGATCTTAACCAAGGAGTAATATAAACAAAATGTAAAAATAATTTCAAGCAAACTGCTATAACAAGAATAAAAGGAAGAATTTCACTCGAATAGTACACAAAAAAAAACTAAGATTTAGCAAAAAAAAGCAACAATAAATTCAGTGTCAATAAAATTAAGACGTTAAACTGATAATCAAATGTAATTTAAGATCTTTCTTTGTAATTTAAAAATGTGGAAAATTTTAGGAAGATAAAAATAACCAAGTTGGAAAAGAAATTACACTGGAGACTCGATTATCCGGACCTCAGTTATATGGATTCGCGATTATCCATATTACCAACAATGAGCAAATATCTTTTTAACTAGTTCGTGCGTGCATATCGAGTTGGTACTACCCGCCCGCGCTCCGTACGACCTCGGTCATCTACCCTCCTGCGTTTCATTTTTGCTTTAGTTAGACAGTGGCTCATAACTACGCCGTTGCGCCGTTTCGAGTCTATTCTTAAAAATGTCAAAGCGCAAGAGAATGGTGTTAGCACTTAAAGATAAAATAAACATTATCGATTCGTTAAAAAAAAGGAGAAACCGGTGGTAAGTTAGTCGATAATTATGGTGTAGGTATTTCTACGATAAGCGATATTAAGAAGAATACCGATTCAATTTTGAGGTCCACCTACAAACTCGATAGTGAAGATGGGAGTAAATATCGAAAAGCGATGAAGAAATCAAAAAATTAATTTTTGGAAGAAACTTTGTATTGTTGGTTTTTATAAAAACGACCATCTGGATAGCCGATAACTGGTCTTTTGGTATGATTCGTTTGTGGCAAGTAACGAATGGTATATACAGATTTAAATCTCATCATGAAATTCGCGAATAGGAAATACAAGGTGAAGAAATATCAGCTGATGTAGATGCAGTAAATTCTTTTGAAGATTGCTTTAGAAAAGAATTGGGCGAAAATGACTTTGGCTTGGATTTTGTTTACAATGCTGATGAAACCGGATTAAATTGGAAATCATTATCGTCAAAGTCGTTAGCTTCTCGGCGAGAAAGTTCAGCTTCAGGATATAAAATTAGTAAAGAACGAGTGACAATATTAGTTCAAGCAAATGCTACCGGGGCCCATAAAATGCCTTTGCTCCTCATCGGAAAATCCAAAAATCCCAGAAGCTTAAAAAATATCAGGGTTCCCGTAATTTATAAAAACCAAAAAGCACTTGGATGAACACCGAAATATTTACTGACTGTTATGACAACACTTTTCCCTCAGTAAAAAAAAAATCAAAACGAAATTGGTAAACAAATAAATGTCCTACCTTTACTAGATAATGCACCAACCCATTCTTTGGCTGAACTGTTAGAGAGAGAAAATAAAATGTTTACAGTAGTATTTTTGCCTCCTAATGTGACATCCTTGTTACAACCAATAGAAAACAACTTTTACGTAGATTGTTATCTGTACGTGAAGATAAAGTAGAAGTTGTTTTGTCCTTGTTCAAGCAAATAAATTTAACGGAGTGTTGTTACATGGTTGTAGATGGGTGGAATTTGACTGAAAGGCATACTTTGAATAAAGTTTGGAACAAAATACTAAAACGGGAGAAAAAATTTAATAACCGATAGGGATAATTTTGTTTTGGAGGATATAAAAGAGCTAATGCCAAGCCTACAAATATGCCAAGAATGTGAAGCCAATGATATGAAAGAGCGGCTAATTTTTGACAGCAATAATCAAGGTTTTTAGATCATGTCGGAAGACAAAATTGTTGGAAACATTGCAGGAAAATGAACAACGGGAAATGCAAGAAGAAAAAACAAAAGAAAACATGATGCTGAACCATCTCATGTGGAAGCATTTCAAGCCCTGGAAACAGGTATTAAATGGTTTGAAAAACAAACAGAATGTGATGCCGTAAGTTTATTATAATTAAAGTGAATTCGTGATTTAGCAGCAATGAAGAGAAAAAACTTTAATTCAAATAACAGTTACCAAATATTTTAAACAAAATTAAACGAGAGTAACTTTCCTATGTGATTTATGATTAATATTGCAGTATTTTAGTGCACGATTTTTAGAAAGAATATGCGTACGTACGCAAAAGTGTCCTAAGTCTCTTAATAAACATCGATTTTTGTCGATTTTAATAAGTTTAATTTGTTCTTGTAGTTTTTAATAAATATCTAACATTAGGTATTAGCCCTAGAAAGAAAACCATATGATAACGTACCTAAAAAATAACTTTAAGCGGGCGACATAGGTTAGCTTTATATAGTTAATAATACAAAAATCGTTTTTCTTGATACATTCAATTATCCGGATGTTCGATTATCCGGATGACTTACGACAACAATTAGTTCGGTTAATCGAGTCTCCACTGGAAGTAGAACTATGAAAATCGTAATAGAGTAAAACCAAAAATGCAACGAATGAAATGCTTTTATTTAAAGAATTTATGAGGGATGCATGAAGAAAAAGATATCGTGTTTGCCCGAAAAGTGAGCATTTGCAAAAAAAGGGTAAAGGTAACTGAATTCGCCATAGTAAAATTAAATGGAGATTTAAACCGTGACACTATCAAGAACCGAGTACTGATCAAACAGATTTCCTTTACATCGATTCTGATAAAATAACTTACATAAATTGTGAATAAATTAATCAATGAATGATCTTTAGACCATAAAAGAACTGAGCTCCGTAATGCATTATGAGTTCGTATAGATCAAAACTCTTTCGAATTTTATAATGAAATTTATCAGCAGAATAGTGGACTCCTGTTGTTGTCCCCAATTTCGTCTGCACTATAGGAAATTTTCACAGCTACTTTAGAAAAAGCTTTAATTTGAACAAGTTAATCAACAAAAGAACTTTTGGCTTAGACATGAATATGTAGATGATATTTTTTGTATTTGAGATGAAACATGGGGAAATAAGGCTCTGTTTTTAAGCTTCTTTGCAATGGTTTAACGGTTGAGATAGATGACTGTTAAAGTACACAATGCGTAAGGTAGCTCATTTTTGCATGGCTAGAGAGTCGTGATTCCCGTAGAAACAATTAAAACTATATTTTTTTCTTTAATAGAGGGTGCTACTCATTTTTACAAGGTTAGAAACCGAAAACACTTACCGCATAGTCAGATGTAGGAAGCTCTGATAAAATACAAGAATGTCTGATACGTAACTAAATCTACATTGTTTCAATAATTTTAAGAATGCAGTTCATAAAGCACTAGCTTCTCTAGACTAATGACCAAGGTCATAGAATGACCTATAAATAATATTATATAAAAAACATCGGAAAGGCAAGATATGTAATTTAGGTTATCTTTTTCTAGGCGTTATTAAAAATAAGGTTATACAAGCCAAACCACTGTTAGGGCTCAATGCCAGCGACTGCCTTTCTCAAGCCTGCTGTCACTAAAACTTTACTACTAACCTTTCATAACACTATGCATTAATTACTATAGAAATTGAAAACAGGCAGGTCATCCTAATGAAGAGTATCAAAACTCTCCTTCAATCAACGAGCCAACATCAACTAGACTTGAATGGAGAGGAAGTGAAGCCAAAAATCAAATATGAAAAAATACGAAAAGGCCAAGTCAGCAGGATAAGACAAGTCAAGACAACACAGCAAAACAAGATAACCATAGAACAAATCGGAAAAAGAAATAAGAAAAATGAGCTTTCTCCTAAATAGAAACTTACCTCGAAAAGGGAATCGGCCCTCCAAAGAAGATTATGTGAAAGGGAAATGCTAACTGATTTGAAGACATGTATCGGGAGATGAATTATTGATTTTTTATTAATCCCATTCCCAGCGGCAATTTTAACAAGTTCATTTGAATTTCGTTTATCGGTCGAGCGATTTCCTGTTCGGAGTGCTAAAGAAAGTGTATCCACAATTTGATAAAGGATGACCCACCAGTGTTATTTATTACATGCAAAAAGGAAATAAGTACTTTTAACTAAACAGAACGTCGTTGCAATAAAGGCCAGATATATTAAAATACTATATCTTAAACCCATTAAATAATAGCTTACAATTTGCAATGAAAAAAGGCAAAAATAATGAAATCAACTTTTCCTATTTTAATATCATAAAAATAAATAATCGCTTGGAATTTGTCATTTATAAAAAACCCACTAAAGACACAATTATACATCATACATCAAGCTAGTCTTGGCAGATAAAATTATCTCTCTTTCATAGTTTAATAAATAGATTTTCCATTTTTCCATTATATAAAGGAAACTTTGATAAATAGTTCTATACTATTTAACAAATTGCAAGAAATAACGGTTATAAAGAAAATCTAATCGATAATCTGCTAAAGAAAAACAAAAAAAAATATTTGGAAAAGAATTCTATAGGCTTAATAACCCAAAAAAAAAGCTAACTTCATATTTTAAACTACACAACCCAGCATAGTTATAAAATTAGTAATTGATTAAATAATTTGGATTGTAAATATATATATATATATATATATATATATATATATATATATATATATATATATATATATATATATATATATATATATATATGTATAAATAATTCTTTCCTCCTAAAAATATATAATAAAAATACATCACATAAAAAACATATTTACAATTTCGAAAAACAAACAAAACACTTAAAAACAGTATTCAAAACTTTAAAATGCTTTAAAAATATATTTAATTTTACCGGTACACACCTTGACATTTTGCTGTTCTGTTACTAAATAAAATTCAAATTTTACATCGTTTATTGAGGATACGTGGAATGCGAATGTGTATTATTTTTTTAATATTTTTTATATTTTACAATGCATAAAAGAACAAATAAGATACATGTTTGGTTTTATGTTTAAGAGGATATTCAATTTTTGATTCTTATTTGACCGGATCGAATATTTAATATTTTTGTTTAAATTTGTGTTTGTTTAACGCTGTTGAACAGACTAAATGGCCATAAATATACGAAAAACGCCTCTTCAGTAATTGGCTCCTCATGCCTATATATTTTTTAGGACAATTTGTGCAAGGGATCGAATATATTATATTTGATTTATTCATTAGAGGAGTTTTACTTTTTAAATTTGTGAACAATGTATTTAATTTATTATGCGACCTGTGGCATACGATAATATCATGCTTTTTTAAAATGTATTTTATTTTTTCTGACAGTTCACTAGTGTACGGTAATGCCACATATTTTTGCTGTTTATGTTCTATGTTAGGGAGATAGCACGATCAGATAGACCGATTATAACGCTATTTTTTTGAGTTTTTGAATGATTGGAGAAATAGTTTGGATATTTACCTGACCAAGTTGGTTTGGTGTACCATTCAGTTAAAATTTTGTTTTTTCTGCATATAAGTGTCATATCTAGAAAATTTATTTTATTATTATTCTCTGTTTCGGACGTGAACTGTAATTTTTCGTTGAAACTGTTAAACTCTTGGGGAATTTCATTTATTTTATTTTGTGGTACGGCTGCTATGCAATCATCGACAAGTTTGAAAAATATTATATTAAAATTTAATTTTTCTAAAACTTTTTCCTCTAAAAAATTTTTCTAGATATGACACTTATACGCAGAAAAAACAAAATTTTAACTGAATGATACACCAAACCAACTTGGTCAGGTAGATATCTAAACTATTTCTCTAATCATTCAAAAACTCAAAAAAATAGCGTTATAATCGGTCTATCTGATCGTGCTATCTCCCTAACGTCTCCAGAATTCCGAACAAAAATACTGCAAAAAGTAAAAGAGACACTAACAAATAATAATTTCAACGAAAAGACTATCACCAAAATAATTGATAAACGAACATATAATTTTTATAATAACGTAAAAACAAAAAACATAGAACATAAACAGCAAAAATATGTGGCATTACCGTGCACTAGTGAGCTGTCAGATAAAAATAAAATACATTTTAAAAAACCATGATGTTATCGTATGCCACAGGTCACATAATAAATTAAATACATTGTTCACAAATTTAAAAAGTAAAACTCCTCTAATGAATAAATCAAATATAATATATTCGATCCCTTGCACAAATTGTCCCAAAAAATATATAGGCATGACGAGCCAATTACTGAAGAACAGATTAAATGGCCATAAATATACGAAAAACGCCTCAACAGCGTTAAACAAACAAAAATTTAAACAAAAATATAAAGTATTCGATCCGGTCAAATAAGAATCAAAAATTGAATATCCTCTTACACATAAAACCAAACGTATACCTTATTTGCTTTTTTATGCATTATAAAATATAAAAAATATTAAAAAAATAAAACACATTCGCATTCCACGTATCCTCAGTAAACGATGTAAAATTTGAATTTTATTTAGTAACAGAACAGCAAAATGTCAAGGTGTGTACTGGTAAAATTAAATATATTTTTAAAAAATTTTAAAGTTTTGAATACTGTTTTTACATGTCTTGTTTGTTTTTCGAAATTGTAAATATGTTTTTTTTGTAATGTATTTTGATTATATATTTTTAGGAGGAAAGAATTTTGAAAATGCCTTGAATAAAGGGCGAAACGTCAATCGTTTTGTGTATTTATTAAATATAGAACCTAAACCCAAGAAAAGACAAAATAAAGGAAAATGATATCTATGGTTCAAGAATCAAGAAAATATATATATATATATATATATATATATATATATATATATATATATATATATATATATATATATACTCTTTTTTGTTAGTCTTGCTTTCGAGAAATTTTATTTCCTTCATCAGGACTTCTACAAAAGAGAAAATAACCTTCTTTAATTCTCTTCTTAAGAAATAGATATAAAAAAATACCTACCAAAGTGAGTATGTATGAAAGGCCAGGTTTCTAGAATAAAAACATCCATCTCACTGAAAAAAAACTGGAACATTATTTATAAAAGCCCATGCCTAAATTGTGACCAAGTTTATATAGGCCAAACCTCTAGAAATCTTTCAGGTAGAATAGCTTCTCATAAAAGCGATTGTAACAGAGAAATGGTTTCTTGAGCTCTTGTGGGGCATGTGCTAAATAAGGGTCATATAGTGAACTTTGAGAGACCGGAAATCCTAGCAAAAGGAAACAATTTCCATAAAACAATCTTCCTAGAAATGGTTCACATAAACAACGAACCCCTTTCCATGAACAAAAGAGGAGACATAGAAAATCTTAGCGTAATTTACAATAACTTATTACAACTAGAAATCAATGAAAATCGGTTCCCCACTGTTTAACTTTTTCAGTCAGATAA
Source organism: Diaprepes abbreviatus (assembly GCA_034092305.1). Taxonomy (NCBI): domain Eukaryota; kingdom Metazoa; phylum Arthropoda; class Insecta; order Coleoptera; family Curculionidae; genus Diaprepes; species Diaprepes abbreviatus. The sequence goes on along the minus strand of JASJET010000193.1, from coordinate 103,673 downwards.
TTTTAACTACTGTTCTGAATGTTATTATAACACTTGTCCAACTGCGTGTGTAGGTCGCCTTTCTTCATACCTAAATCGCATTTGGCTTTGATTGTTGTTACAGATTTGAACCGTAATTTTCATTTTTCATTGCTTTTTCGCTTAATAACATAATACTTTTCAAGAACGGTTACCGCAGCTCCCTGAACAATTATTTGTTCTTGGGCAGTGCAAACTTAACCTATTCAAACTATCGAATATCGAAGTCATTCTTCAATTAAAAAGGCGTTTCGAAGATGTCCACGTGTTTAAAAATTATTTTCTTAATTAATTAGACAAATTTTGTTTTTTAAAACATTCTTTTCATGGTATGTGATTTTAGTGTTAAATGCTAATGACTGTATCTGTTGAACAAAACCTGGCATTTCATACATACTTTAGTAGGTCTTTTTCTTTATTTCTATTTCATAAGAATAGAATTAAGGAAGGAATAAAATTTCTCGAAAACAGACTAACAAAAAAGAATTTTTTTTTCAGGACAAACATCCTTCTAACTGCAGCCCCATAAAAGTGGCTTAAACCGAGAGGTTTAGTTGGTTATATATATATATATATATATATATATATATATATATATATATATATATATATATATATATATATATATATATATATATATACAGGGTGTCCAAGATAAGGATCCTAACCATGGGGATCTCGGAAACAGTTGGAGATACGAGGTCGGTTAAATTAGAGAAAAGTTGCGCAATTTAGTGCTAAATTAAACGCAATTTAAAAATTTTAAAAATTCAAAATACTTCCGGAGATTTCCGGAAAAAACCGAATTTTGGCAAAATCGTTTTTAATTTTTGTAGGCTTTATTTAAAGAGATATCAAAAAATAAAAGGTAGATTCTTCTTGCCACTTTTTATTTTTTATAATTTGGTCTAAACAAAATTTAAATCCGACGTTTCGTTTCTGAGATACCATCATGAACTTTCATTTTTTATATGGAACAAAAAAAAGTATCCCATGTATTTGATAGCATTTTTTATTACAAATTCAACGGTGTATCACACTTGCATATCAAGTGTGTAGTTCATTGGCTTTTATAAAACTGATATACCTTTCTCTCTCGCTCTCATGGAGCTCTTATGGAAAGTACTTGAACTACGTATTCGATATGCAAGGGTGATACATCGTTGAATTTGTAATAAAAAATGCTATCAAATACATGGGATACTTTTTTTTGTTCCATATAAAAAATGAAAGTTCATGATAGTATCTCAGAAACGAAACGTCGGATTTAAATTTTGTTTAGACCATATTATAAAAAATAAAAAGTGGCAATGAGAATCTACCTTTTATTTTCTGATATCTCTTTAAATAAAGCCTGCAAAAATTAAAAACGATTTTGCCAAATTTCGTTTTTTTCCGGAAATCTCCGGAAGTGTTTGAAATTTTTAAATTTTTTTAACTGCGTTTAATTTATCACTAAATTGCGCAACTTTTCTCTAATTTAACCGACCTCGTATCTCCAACTGTTTCCGAGATCCCCATGCTTAGGATCCTTATCTTGGACACCCTGTATATATAAGCTTTTGTCCGTGTAATTTAAAATAAAATAGAAATGAAATGTTGGCGAAGCGGACGTGAAATTTGTCAATCTACATGATTCTCGTGTTAAATAGTTCGGAGCACTCCAAAGTATGGAAAAATTCCGGGCAACAGCGCTGTTTCGTCCTAATATGGGACTCGTCAGGCCACCGCATTCGGTACAAACCCTTATATCGCCTTTGCATCCTGTAAAGCTGAATTTAAAATCAAAAAAGAGCAAACACAGACGACAGAGGCGACATCTAGATGGTTCACTTGATAACACAAGAATCACACAAACTAACAAAGTTTTTAAAAACCGTCATGTGGTGGTGTGACGGTGAATTAAAAGAGAAATATGTAAAATCGAGTACACGAAACGCACTGCCCAAAGGATAGGGGTCGCATTTTTCGGTGCTGGCAACCAGGTCTACTGCTAATTTCAGCAGCCAAAGCCACGTGTCGCACCAAACGATCCCCCCATTAGAGCACTGTTTAGCGTGTTTCAAAGCCAAACAAGTAAATAAATAAATAGATAAGTTTTTGTCCGTGTAATTCAAAATAAAATAGAAATAAAATATTGGCGAAGCGGACGAAACAGCGCTATCGCCAGCTTTCGGACCCGGAGTTTTTCCATACTTTGGAGTGCTCCGCACTTTTTAACACGAAAATCATGTAGATTGACAAATTTCACGTCCGCTTCGCCAATATTTTATTTCTATTTTATTTTAAATTGCACAGACAAAAACTTATCTATTAATTTATTTACTTGTTTGGCTTTGAAACACGCTAAACGGTGCTCTCATGGGGGGATCGTTTGATGTGACACGTGGCTTTGGCTGCAGCGCGTTTCGTGGACTCGATATTATATATTTCTGTTTTAATTCACCGTAACACCACCACATGGCGGTTTTTACAAACTTTGTTAGTTTGTGTGGTTCTTGTGTTATCAAGTGAACCGTGGAGATGTCGCCTTTGTCGTCTTGTTGGCTGCGTTTCGAGGAGGTAATTTCTTGGGCTGTAGGTTTATATATTTAATTTGGAGGGTTTTCTTGAGTTTTTCAGTCCTTTTTTAATTAAAAGCAACAAACAAAGTTGTCTTAGTTTGGAACATATATCCACATGTCAATGTAACGTTTCGACTAGACCTTCCCTAGTCTTTTTCTAACATTGTACATTCAAACACTGCAAAAAATATTACGTTTAAACACTATGCTATTATAGGGATTAAATAAAAATTGATCTACCTTATTTTGAACTCTCAGAACATCAAAATAATAAAACAAATGGAGACAGAACAAACAAAAACTCTTTAAAATTATAAATTATACTGATCTTGTATGCCGAAAGATTAACCTACTTCAATAGCGTTTTTACGTTTCTGTATTAATATATAAGGATAATATACTCAAAGGTGACAAAATAGTGGCTCTTAACTAACAAATGAGGATAGTTTTTATTTAAATAAATTATTATATATTTTACTTAACTGTCTCGTGTCAGTTTTTGAGTTTGAAGCGTTTTTATTTTTGATTTCTATCATCTCATAGAATTCTCGTTTTTTATTATGATTTTCGGTTTTTAAAATTTTTGTTTTTTTAAAGTTAAATGTATAAGTAGTTTCCGTCATGTGGTTGATTAGGGCTATTTTATTTTTTTTTTGTCAAACTTATGTCCGTTGACTCTATTTTTTATATATTGGCTTGTTTGCCCGAATTACAGTTGTTGAATGTAATTTCATATACGACATTACTCTTCTTGTCATTTGATTTTTTTTTTTTAATTTGGAAAAATCGTTTTTCAGTAAGTTATGAGCTTTTTGACATATATTAATATTTTCCTTTTTAACTATGTTTTGTATGTTATGCGAAAGCTTTGGAATGTTTTTGTCACCTATGAGTATATTATCCTTATATATTAATACAGAAAAGTAAAAACACAAGCATACAAGTTCAGTATAATTTATAATTTTAAAGGGATCGTGTTTAGTCTGTCTCCGTTTGTTTTATTATTTTGATGTTGTGAAAGTTCAATTTAAGGTAGGATTAATTTTCAATTAATATCTATAAGGGCAGGGTGTTCAAACTGTGCAACCTCTAACACGGAAAGGATATAGTTGGAACGAAGTTTGCATTTACTGTTCGCATTTTACTTCATATATATATATATATATATATATATATATATATATATATATATATATATATATATATATATATATATATATATATAAATAGAAAAAATAAAATCTTTGGCATAGCGGACCTGAAATGTGTCAATCTGTACTATTCTCATGTTCAAAAGTGCGGAGCATTCCAAAGCATGGAAAGACTCCGGGTCCGACAGATGGCGACAGCGCTGTTTCGTCCTAATGTGGGACTCGTCAGGCCACCGCAGTCGGTACAAACCATCATCTCGCCTCTGTATCCTATAAAACTGAATTTATGATTAAAAACAGCAAATAGGACGACAAAGGCGACATCTCGATGGTTCACTCGATAACACAAGAACTATACAGATTGACAAAACTTGTAAAAACCGCCATGTGGTGGCGCGACGGTGAATAAAAATAGAAATCTGTAAAATCGAATACACAAAACGCGCTGCCCAAAGGATAGGGGTCGCATTATTCGGTACAAAGCAACTAGGCTTGCTGCTAGATTGGCAACGAAAGCCACGTGTCGCACCAAACGATCCTCCTATGAGAGCACCGTTTAGTGTGTTTTTAAGCCAAATAAGTAGAAAATAAATAAATAAAGTTCTTGTCCGTGTAATATAAAAACAGAAAAAATAAAATCTTTGGCATATTACACGGACAAGAACTTTATTTATTTATATATATATATATATATATATATATATATATATATATATATATATATATATATATATATGTATTTGTATATATAGAAGTTAATCTAAACATACTTATCCCGGTGTGTGTTCGGCCAAACAATATAAAGTTCAGCAAAGAATGTGGATTTGCATTCAATAAAGCTTTTTCCTAAAAGACTATCCGAGAATCTCGAATTGCCTCATAAAAATGCCTTAAAGCGATCTGTTGGGAGAAAGTTTAATAAAGTTATGATAAGCTCTATTAGCTTTTGATATATTGTGAATTTTGTATTAAAATAAAAATTGTTATAGTTTCTCCTCAGTTTTACATATTCTAATTCCATAAAAAATTGAAATGAAAATTTATCGCTAAGCAAGATTTTCTAATTATTTAGCTTGAGAAGCCTAAATTATTGGCATGTAAATACTTATTATATACAATAGTTAAAATTTTCTTTCAAAGCAAAAATTCAATTATAACAAATTTACAACCACATAAAATAATATGTGCAATGATTATCCTTTTTTAGTTAAAATTGTCTAAATATCTAAATCGAACGATATGTAATAAATAAAAGTAGACAAAAACGATTTTTATCAAAACAAGTTTTAGTTAACACTGGACAACAGCCAAAAAGTATTTAAAATAAAATCGACTAAATCTTACATTTGTGTGTGGTAAAATCGAAAGTAAACTTATCTTTTTAATATTAATTCAAGTTTTAGAGATACGTAATGTCATGTTTCTCTATATTATAACAATATAACCTACAGAATGCTCGTGGTATATTTGTATTGTAATAACAATAGAGGGGTGTGACATTGTCAAATATACTTTATCCCCAAGATAAGAAAATTTTGAACAACTTGGCAACATTTCATAGGGGACCTCTAGAGATTACCCCATATATACGAAGTGTTAACCCTCATTGCTTAAAATAAGGGAGAAAGCTATTTAAACTCATGTAAATCTACTTTTATATCTACTTTGTACTGAACAGCCCCTGTATACAAACAAATGACACACGCCGCTATTGCGAATAGAAAATTCTTGAATATTTTTTATAAATGTAGTCGTATTTAGGTATATATGTAGTTACAAAGCAAAGGGGTTAGTCAGTCGAAGTTAGTGAGTTTAATCCAAGAGTTGTAATTGTAAGATGTCTCGAAAGTATGTAACAATCCAGATCACTTCTGTTATGTTTGTGGTGAGGTGACTTTTGCGTCTCAGAAGCGGTCTATTACCCCATTGATAAAAAAATGCATATTAGCTTTATTTCGGTTGCAATATTGGGGATCAAGACAAAGACAAATAGTGGGCGCCACATATCTGCTGTAATACACGGGGTTCAAGTCTGAGAAACTGGTTAAACAGTAAAAATCGGTCTTTGCGGTTTGCTGTCCCAATGATCGGGAGAGGCCTTCAAATCATATTAATGATTTCTATTTCTGCATGAAACTTCATGTTGGGCAAGGTACAGGTTTATCCAAAAAGAAAAGTTGGTTATCAACTATCCAAATACACATATGCTATGAGACCAGTGCCTTATAATGAAGAACTTCCTATTGCAGCATCCCCAGAAACATTACGAATTAGATAATAACGATACAGCGATTTGTCGAGAAGAAGATATGACATCAACATCAAGAGATCCTGATTTCACACCCAGAACGTTATACCGTCAATCGCACAAAATAATCAGAATTAAATGATCTTGTGAGATACTCAGAACTTCCAAAAAGTAAAGCAGAGTTACTAGGATCAAGATTGCAGCAATGGGACTTATTTAAAAACGTTGTTTCAGTATGTGTTTTTCGTAAACGCCATAAATGCCTAAACACCACTTATCATAGAAAAGAACTTGGTTTTCTGCAATAATATTAGCAGTTTATTGGCAGCTTTAAATATGAACGCCAAGCCAGAGTGAGAATGGTGATTGTTTATAGACAATTCAACATTAAGCTTAATAGCAGTACTATTGTACAGGGTGAGTCAACGATTGGATGAAGTAGGTTTGTGCCTTTTCGGTGAAATTAACAAAGAAACTATATTTATTGTTTGATACAGTTTATTTTTACGCAGATTTTAAAAATATTTAGGACTCTACAGGGTGAGCCAAAAAACTAGGACAGCATAAAGTTGTATTTTTTTAAATAGAACACCCTATATACGAATCGTATTTTCGATTTAGCTTATAATTTTAAATCTTTTTTATTAAGAGTTTACTATAACAAAACTTTATAGTTTCTGAGATAATTAAGTTTAAAAAAAAAAGTCACATTTTCAAGCATCAATTCAATCCTAAATAACGTTTTCAATTTTGTGACAAATATATTCAAATTTGGAATTTAGCAAGGCCAAGGACAAGTTAACATAATTTTTACCTAATATTTGCAATAGAAGCTACAGGGTGTTGAACACATCGGCTCAAATTTGAACAAGTTTAAATGAATAAATATCTTTTTTTAAATGGTACACCCTGTATATTTTCATGTTATTTAATAGAGTAATAAAAACTCTAAAAGTTTTGTTCAATATATCCTATACCTATTTATAATAGTTTTTGAGATATTTCAGTTTTTCTTATTTTCCATACTTTTTGACAGAAATAGTCTTCATTATCATAGTAGCCATGTAAAATAATAAAAAAAAACTACAGAAACAAACAGAATGTAGTTAAATATGATGAAATACATTATTCGTTATATTACAACGGCAATAGTTTAATTAAACATAATGTGACAAAATTAACACAACAATAACGACAAGGCAAATACATATTTACTTTTATACTAAATTGAAACAAAAAAATTACCTGAATACTGAGATTAATTATTTCTTTTTAATAAGTGTTCGAATAAACGACCCTCTTGTGCAATGCACAAATTTAGTCTTTTTTGCAGATTTTCTCGGACCCTGGACAAAATTAGTGGCGTTATTGTTCTACAGGTATCCCTAATCCTGTTTCGCATATCTTCCACTGTTGTTGGTGGATTAACATACACCTTATTTTTTATATAATCCCATAGGAAGAAATCTAATGGGGTGATGTCGCAAGACCTTGGTGGCCACTCAATGAAACCCCCACGTCCAATCCATTTTTGCGGATATCGTTGGTCCAAAAACGCACGAACGTCACGATGGTAATGAGGAGGCGCACCATCGTGCTGGAACCACATACTGTCGAGCTCATCCCTATCGAGACCTTGAAGCAGTTGAGGTAGTTCTTCTTATAGAAAGTTCAGGTAACTATGGCCATTTAGTGGTTCATTAAAAAAGTGGGGTCCAATAATTCGATTATGATGAATACCACACCAAACATTTAATGACCAGTGTTTTTGATGTTGCACCACTCTAATCCAAAATGGGTTTTTTGTGGCATAATAATGCATGTTGCGTCTATTTACGGCACCGTTACTTCTAAAAGTAGCTTCATCACTAAACATTACCTTGCATAATAAATTTGGATTTAATTGAATCTCCGCATTTATTGAACGACAAAAGTTTAGACGACTTTCAATTTCAAAATCCTGTCCATGCAATTCTTGGTGTAATTCCATGTGATATGGATGATACCTATATTTCTTGGTAGTACGATTAGCGGTGGATTGTGATGTTTCACATAATGCTGCTAACTGACGGCTACCAATATAAGGATTTTCCTGAACATTTAACAATACTTGTAGTTCTTTTTCTTCATTAGTTACTAGTTTGTTGACCCCTTTACGTTTTGGATAATCAACAGTACCAGAAGAATCAAATCTTTGCATTAAGTTTTGAAAAGTATGGGTATTAGGCTGGCGTCGATCAGGATACTTCATTTTGTAAATTCTTTGAACAAGAAGGCAATTTTTTTTTGATCTTCTCCTATTGTATAAATCATATCTATTAACTCATTCTTTGGAAAATTCATTTTACAATATAAGATGAATGCAAAAAAAAAAACAAACTACACTACATAAAAACCAAAAGAAGCGATTGCGGTTATAAATTTGACACACAGAAAAATGTTCTTTTATATTGTTTTTGCCATGGCTACTATGATAATGAAGACTATTTCTGTAAAAAAGTATGGAAAATAAGAAAAACTGAAATATCTCAAAAACTATTACAAATAGGTATAGGATATGTTGAACAAAACTTTTAGGGTTTTTATTACTCTATTAAATAACATGAAAATATACAGGGTGTACCATTTAAAAAAAAAGATATTTATTTATTTAAACTTGTTCAAATTTGAGCCGATGTGTAAAAAACCCTGTAGCTTTTATTGCAAATATTAGGTAAAAATTATGTTAACTTGTCCTTGGCCTTGCTAAATTCCAAATTTGAATATATTTGTCACAAAATTGAAAACGTTATTTAGGATTAAATTGATGCTTGAAAATGTGACTTTTTTTCTTTAAACTTAATTATATCAGAAACTATAAAGTTTTGTTATAGTAAACCCTTAATAAAAAAGATTTAGAATTATAAGCTAAATCGAAAATACGAATCGTATATAGGGTGTTGTATTTAAAAAAATACAACTTTATGCTGTCCTAGTTTTTTGGCTCACCCTGTAGAGTCCTAAATATTTTTAAAATCTGCGTAAAAATAAACTGTATCAAACAATAAATATAGTTTCTTTGTTAATTTCACCGAAAAGGCACAAACTTACTTCATCCAATCGTTGGCTCACCCTGTATGTAGGAAATATTTTACCGTCGATTCCTGTTGGATATATAGTTCACATGAAAGAATCATACGACAATATGAAGTATCAATTGACGAGTATAAAATACGATGAGCACCAATGTCAGATCTGTGGCAACTTAAAGGTGATTGCACTTTTACTTGGGTTGCAGCTAGGCTACACCAACTTTTGCTGTTTTTTGTGTGAATGAGACAGTCGGGCAAAGACACATTATTACAAAAGAAAAGAATGATCCGTCCGACAATCATTGAAGCAAGGTGAAAAGTATGTACAACATATGCCATTGGTAGATACAAAAAAGATTTTGTTGCTACCACTGCATATTAAATTCGGCCTAATGAAAAACTTTGTTAAGGCATTGCATACAGGTAAGCCAGCTTTTCAGCACCTGCGTCATCAATTCCCAAGGCTAAGTGAAGCATAAATTAAAGAAATTATTTTTGTATGGCCACAGATTCGAAATATTCTGGAAGACAAATATTTTGACAACATTCTGTCAGATATTGCAAAAAATGTTTGAAATGACTTTCGCCTCGTGGTCACTAATTTTTTCGGAAATAAAAAGCTGACAAATATGTTACACTTGTTGAAAATATTCTGTCATTGTTTCAAAAAATGGGTTGCAATAGGTCTCTAAAGATCCATTTCCTACACTTACATATGGACATTTTTCCTGACAACTGCAGAGTTATGAGTGATGAGCATAGCGAACGCTTCCATCAGGATATATCAACAATGGATGACAGGTACCAGGGAAAATGAGATGCTTCTATGCTTGCCGACTATTGTTGGACTCTTGTTAGAAATGCTTCAGAAACAATTCATAAAAGACAAGCAAAAAGAGAGGATATTTAATGTTTCTGCCGGTGTAAAAATATGTATTTTCGATTATTTCGTAAAAATAAAATTTAAAAAAAAAATTGTTCTTGGAAATTGCAACTAAGTTTTTAACTTCATTGTCACTTTTGTGTTCAGCTCCCCAAAATTAACTAAAAAGTGCACTTTTCTTACAAGATACACCACATAAAATAAAACTTGTTGCGTTGTGTAATCGAGGTAACAATTTTGCTTTAATTAGGTTTTGTAATTGAAAAATAAAACGAACAACACCTCTCACACTCGAAAAAATATAGAAAGACCCCGGTCGAACTTTATGAAAATTGGTTCCAGGTAAAGTTCTCGATAACTGAGGTATGTTATAGTTCTCGACATCCAGATGAAAAGTTACAATAGAAGCAACCCCCAAAATCAAAAGCTTCAGAGTTATCTGCAGGGTTACGTCCTTGTAATATTAGATTGGAGTGAAAATCCCTTCACAAAGTTTAAAGCCCACAACATATCGTAAAATTAATATCTTCCTTGACTTGCGAGGTGACAGCAATCTGAGAACAAACTTTACTTCTTGGTTTTTATGAAATCGTTCAGAAGAGTATAGATAATGATCAATCACAGGGCTTCACATGGCCCATACTAACAAACCATTGCTTTCGACTCTATAGTCAATCTCGTCCTCGACGAAACATTCTCAAAACAAGTGCAATCTAATAGTAAATTCGTCGTTATACTTTGTAATCTTCGTGGATTTTTCATGACCTTTACCGACATATTATCGCTTTTGATCTTATTCTTGATATCATCCTGAACAAACTGTTTTAAAACACCCTGTATCCTATATCGCATACTGTACAATATGGTCTAAAACTTATTTAACAACCTAAGATAGAAAAATAAATAAATAAAACCAGATGGACGATGTGGAGGGTAAGAGTATGCTTATAAGGTCAATTTATGATGCTGTTGAATGCGCTTCGTATTAGAAATTCCCAACACTATTTAAAACTGGCGATGGCGACAATTGTTATGCGCCTTTATTGACTATACTGATGACAACCTATCGGTAAACATGGCATGTGATCATTACGGAATTAAATGAAACTAACAGCATCTAATGCGTCTGTGTACGGGTGGTGGTAGGATATAAGGAAAAAAGCACCATTGCCCGTCTTCCGCAATGGCGGTAGAATGGAACACCATTGTCCGTTTTTATCGAGTTCTAGGAAATGTCGACCAATAACGGTAGGATATATGGAAAGGAATCGACATATAAGTGATCTAGACAGTATTGGTAGGATGGAACAACACTGTCCGTTCCTATTGGCTCATCGACAACGTTAGCCACTAGGATGTAAGAAAAGCAGAGCAAGAGAGAGCTAAAACACTATATACACACAAGCCTTGCCTCATCTACAATGATAAACAAGAAAGGCAGGGTCCTGCAGGTATCCCAAACATTTTAGACTCTGCGTTTGAGTGGAGAATGTGTAGCACAAAACACGAAATATAAGAAAGCTTATGTACATGCTAACTGATCGAAACGGCTGGGACATAAAAATCGATGGTATCGGCCCCAACGGTGGTGCTATAACTAATTCGCATGAGGGAAATTATTATTTATTTATTAAGGAATATTAATATTTCGACGTTTTTTACTTTTGTCGTATTAAAAAAGTTTGTTAACAGAAATAAATACAACGAAAGCTTAAAACGTCAAAATATTAATATACCACATAAAAAAATTACTTATTCAGGAAAATAATACAAAATAGTTTTTTATTAGATTTCTATTTTTTGAATATTTATAAATAATAGTCGTGATGAATTGATCAAAACTTGCAAAAATTAACTTTTCAATTATTATAAACAAAATATTTTTGCTATGTACAGGGTGAGTCAACGATTGGATGAAGTAGGTTTGTGCCTTTTCGGTGAAATTTACGAAGAAACTATATTTATTTTTTGATACAGTTTATTTTTACGCAGATTTTAAAAATATTTAGGACTCTACAGGGTGAGCCAAAAAACTAGGACAGCATAAAGTTGTATTTTTTCAAAATAGAACACCCTATATACGAATCATATTTTCGATTTAGCTTATAATTTTAAATCTTTTTTATTAAAGGTTTACTATAACAAAACTTTATAGTTTGTGAGATAATTAAGTTTAAAGAAAAAAAGTCACATTTTCAAGCATCAATTCAATCCTAAATAACGTTTTCAATTTTGTAACAAATATATTCAAATTTGGAATTTAGCAAGACCAAGGACAAGTTAACATAATTTTTATCTAATATTTGCAATAAAAGCTACAGGGTGTTGAACACATCGACTCAAATTTGAACAAGTTTAAATGAATAAATATTTTTTTAAATGGTACACCCTGTATATTTTCATGTTATTTAATAGAGTAATAAAAACCCTAAAAGTTTTCTTCAATATATCCTATACCTATTTATAATAGTTTTTGAGATATTTCAGTTTTTCTTATTTTCCATACTTTTTTACAGAAATAGTCTTCATTATCATAGTAGCCACGTAAAATAATAAAAAGAAACTACAGAAACAAACAGAAGGTGGTTAAATATGATGAAATACATTATTCGTTATATTACAACGGCAATAGTTTAATTAAACATAATGTGAAAAAATTAACACAACAATAACGACAAGGCAAATACATATTTACTTTTATACTAAATTGAAACAAAAAAATTACCTATTAAATACTGAGATTAATTATTTCTTTTTAATAAGTGTTCGAATAAACGACCCTCTTGTGCAATGCACAAATTTAGTCTTTTTTGCAGATTTCCTCTGACCCTGGACAAAATTAGTGGCGTTATTGTTCTACAGGTATCCCTAATCCTGTTTCGCATATCTTCCACTGTTGTTGGTGGATTAACATACACCTTATTTTTAATATAACCCCATAGGAAGAAATCTAATGGGGTGATGTCGCAAGACCTTGGTGCCCACTCAATGAAACCCCCACGTCCAATCCATTTTTGCGGATATCGTTGGTCCAAAAACGCACGAACTTCACGATGGTAATGCGGAGGCGCACCATCGTGCTGGAACCACATACTGTCGAGCTCATCCCTATCGAGACCTTGAAGCAGTTGGGGTAGTTCTTCTTGTAGAAAGTTCAGGTAACTATGGCCATTTAGTGGTTCATTAAAAAAGTGGGATCCAATAATTCGATTATGATGAATATCACACCAAACATTTAATGACCAGTGGTTTTGATGTTGCACCTCTCTAATCCGAAATGGGTTTTCTGTGGCATAATAATGCATGTTGCGTCTATTTACGGCACCGTTACTTCTAAAAGTAGCTTCATCCCTAAACATTACCTTGCATAATAAATCTGGATTTAATTGAATCTCCGCATTTATTGTACGACAAAAGTTTACACAACTTTCAAAATCCTGTCCATGCAATTCTTGGTGTAATTCCATGTGATATGGATGATACCTATATTTCTTGGTAGTACGATTAGCGGTAGATTGTGATGTTTCACATAATGCTGCTAACTGACGGCTACCAATATAAAGATTTTCCTGAACATTTAACAATACTTGTAGTTCTTTTTCTTCATTAGTTACTGGTTTGTTGACCACTTTACGTTTTGGATAATCAACAGTACCAGAAGAATCAAATCTTTGCATTAAGTTGTGATAAGTATGGGTATTAGGCTGGCGTCGATCAGGATAATTTATTTTGTAAATTCTTTGAGCAAGAAGGCAATTTTTTTGAGCCGCTCCTATTGTATAAATCATATCTATTAACTCATTCTTTGGAAAATTCATTTTACAATATAAGATGAATGCAAAAAAAAACCAAACTACACTACATAAAAACCAAAAGAAGCGATTGCGGTTATAAATTTGACACACAGAAAAATGTTCTTTTACATTGTTTTTGCCATGGCTACTATGATAATGAAGACTATTTCTGTAAAAAAGTATGGAAAATAAGAAAAACTCAAAAACTATTATAAATAGGTATAGGATATATTGAACAAAACTTTTAGGGTTTTTATTACTCTATTAAATAACATGAAAATATACAGAGTGTACTATTTAAAAAAGATATTTATTCATTTAAACTTGTTCAAATTTGAGCCGATGTGTTCAACACCCTGTAGCTTTTATTGCAAATATTAGGTAAAAATTATGTTAACTTGTCCTTGGCCTTGCTAAATTCCAAATTTGAATATATTTGTCACAAAATTGAAAACGTTATTTAGGATTGAATTGATGCTTGAAAATGTCACTTTTTTTCTTTAAACTTAATTATCTCAGAAACTATAAAGTTTTGTTATAGTAAATCCTTAATAAAAAAGATTTAAAATTATAAGCTAAATCGAAAATACCATTCGCATATAGGGTGTTCTATTTAAAAAAATACAACTTTATGCTGTCCTAGTTTTTTGGCTCACCCTGTAGAGTCCTAAATATTATTAAAATCTGCGTAAAAATAAACTGTATCAAACAGTAAATATAGTTTCTTTGTTAATTTCACCGGAAAGGCACAAACCTACTTCATCCAATCGTTGACTCACCCTGTACATTTTAACATTGTTTCGTTGTATTGCATTTTGAAGTTATATTAAGATAATCAAAACCATCTTATTAATAAAACTATTTAAATTGTTGAAATTAATAATTTGAAAGTGTATCATACCATCATATTTTTGTAAAGGTTAGGGCAGGTTTTATAAAATTTATTAAGAATATGTGATATGTTAAACAGAAAACAAAAAAATATAGAGCCGAAACAAATCGGTAGGAGGGTTCTATAAATTTCAACAAGTATGTTTTGTTACATATACAAAATATGTCTATATACAAATACAAAATATTCTTTATAACAATGTTAGTATGTGAACAAAGAAATAATAATTTCAATCTAGTTTTAGTAAAAACATAAGGCAAAAAATAACATATTAAGTTTTCTTAATCACTTACGAAAAATAATAAATGTTAATGCCTTGCTATCTTGCAAGAAAATGAAAAACTCAATTCCTTTAAATAAAAAAATCACATTATATGAATTGTCGAGTCATAAATACAGTCAGAGCAAAGAAAAGTATTTCACAACTGGTCATAAATTCCCCAAATGTCCACATTTAAAGTCTTATATAAATACAACAATATTTTCAAAAATATACATTAAACAAAAAATATTTTTTTCCAAAAAAATAACATATATATTTAATTAATATAAGCTTTTTAGGTTACTTATAAATAATAACTGGAAACAAAAATATACATTTTAAGGGACATATTGTTTCATATTAAAGAGAAAAACAGAATAATTAGATAAGGTCTACGGCTTAATACGCATATTATATTCACCGTTGATCGTAAATACAGAAACTCAAAGAAGCCAGAGCAAAGCAACTAATTTTCACAACTTTGCTCTAATTGTCTCAAATCTCCACATTTAAAAGCATATGTATTTATCAGAATAAAAAAAGTTCTTTGAAAACCTTATATTAATTTCTAGTAGCCTTTAGGAAAAATATTTTTCTATATAACAATGTAAATAATAATAATATAAAATATGTTTTAAATAACGATATAGAAAAAAATAAAATATTTTTAAAAACAAAAAGGAACTTGCATTCTTTGGCACCGCACAAATGTAAAGTCATAGTGGATGAAATAAAGGTGCAAAATCTTCATTAGGTGGAGGACTTATTCAGGTGCAGGTCCTTAGATCATGGTGGACTTCGATATTTAACATGAAACAAAAGAAAAATTGGGCAGAATCATCTTATCCGTTAACAAAATGAATAAATATCACAAATCAGGTACAAAAGTCAATATATAAATATCTAAAAAAATTAAGCTGAATTAATTATATAGCGTAATGGAAAAAATAGTATATTTATTTGAAAAATCGGTAAATTGTTGCTAAAGCTCTTATAAACATTACTACTCTGATACTTTATTAGGTATAGCCCCAACCACTAAAATCTCCCAGTAAGTATCTAAATTAATATTTTTATGGTTTTATATAAAATAAATTATTATTCTTTATAAACAATTTTGCAGTTTTTTTACACTGAACCTAAAGTTTCAACTCTCCTGTTCAACGATACTGGTGTAGTAAGTGAATACCTTAAAATTGATACTACTATATTTAAATTATGTTGTGTTAAAACATAACAATATTATTTGACTCATGTTTTCTGAAAAAAACGTAATTAAAATGTCTTATTAGCAGTTTCTACGGTATTTTCTTATCACAACACAAATAGCTTCCAGAAAAAAAGACAACAAAACTTTCGCAACTATGACATATTAAACGCAGCTTCGCGAAATGGGAAAAAAGTGTTGCCATCTTTGAACTATAATGCAACGACGTGATTGGTAAAATAAATTGACAATTTAAATTTGTCTTGAATTTTCTGATTAGTCAGATATTCCGATGGATGACAGTATTGACACCTGCGATTATTTTAATTAAGGTTGCATAGGCCTGATATGTAGTTTTCAATGAATTGGAGGTAAGTGAAGCCTTTTCAATCGTTAGTCGGTCGCTCTGGTGCTCCCACTACTATGCGCATACAGCATTGTGGTATATAGCTCGGTATTATCATATACAAGCGCTCCGAGAAACATCAAAAAATCCTATTTCTAGGCATGAAGCGGTAAAACTGATTAAAAAATGGTAACGTCAAAGCTTCAAATATTAATTTCCCGCAAGAACTACATATTTCTAGTGTATAGAAAGTAAGATACACCCCGGTAAATATAGTCATGTCTAAAAAATTAGTAAGGTCGTTAAAGTGATTTTAAATCTAAATCAAATGAAACAGTATTTATTCACAAAATTATTTTACAGTTTCATATATTTATATATATATATATATATATATATATATATATATATATATATATATATATATATATATATATATATATATATATATATATTATTTTCTTGTTTCTTGAACCATAGATTATATCATTTTTTTTTTATTTTGTCTTTTCTTGGGTTTAGGTTCTATATTTAATAAATACATAAAAACTGTTTGACGTTTCGCCTTTTATTCAAGGCATTTTCAAAATGTTTGCCTCCTTGACATTTTGCTGTTTTATTTCTGAATTTTTTTATTCAGAAATAAAACAGCAAAATGTCAAGGAGGCAAACATTTTGAAAATGCCTTGAATAAAAGGCGAAACGTCAAACAGTTTTTATGTATTTATTAAATATAGAACCTAAACCCAAGAAAAGACAAAATAAAAAAAAAAATGATATATATATATATATATATATATATATATATATATATATATATATATATATATATATATATATATATATTCAAGAAACGCGTAATACTTCTTTAGAAATAAAGAAAAGAGAAAGTAAATTAGTTAAATAGTCCATTGTCCAAGCTGACTAAAAAAGAAAGCTACCTGCACGCGAACTCCGTAATAGTATAGAAAAGAAATTTCTTTGCTATTTCTTTCTATTATGGAAAATCATTCAAAACTTACTCTATAAGCATATTCGGCAACGGTCGGGTATGTCCGAACAAGCAATCATGCTATAGAAATAGAAACAGTCTTTGCCTTATTACTGTTCTTCTATCTCTCTCAAAGAAATTTAAATGCTGTATAAGTTTGTCTCATTTTTTCCTGATATACTGTGTGAATTTGTGGTTATGTATTTGTTTCTAAGAATTAAATGAACTTCATAAATGTTTTTTTATATTTTATTTAGCTAAAAGTATAGATTTACCCGTTATATAAGAAAAAAATATCAAAATAGCAATAATTATTTTTATTTCTGTTTATTTCTTAACGTTAAAAATCAGAACAATAATTAATTATTAGGGCTGAATTAAGAAAAAATAAATAAATATATGCATTATATATCCAATTGAAAAAGTCTTTAATTCGTTTTACTGAGCTGCCCAAACTTCTGACAGGGTTCAGCTAAATGTCTGTTTGAGCCCACAAAATATCCCTCTACTCTTCAATATTTTATACAAAATACGTAAATATCGGATCCATATTTTCTAATAGGTAATTTATTAAAAAAAAAAAGTCTAAAGTTAAATACTTTAAAACATAATACTGATTTCACGATAAAAATTTTTGGCAAATTAACCTAAAAAATTACAAAGTAAATATGTTTAGTGTTTTTTTCTTTTAATTATAAATTTCCTAGTAAAGATAAATGTGTTTAGAGATGGTAGTTTGTAGTTATTTCTATGCGAACTAGCCCGAAGTTTTTAGGAAAATATCCTAGTGAGTAGGTTCCGTTGATAAAAAGAAATTTTCTTTCTCCTTTATTTCTTTTCCGTTTCTATTTCTATCTTGTTACGGAGTTCGCGTGCTGGATCTCTGACGTTAATATACGTTTATTAAAAATTATAACAATGTTGCCACCTCATTTTTGGTAGATTTACGGATCTCTTTTTAGCAATTTTTAGTTTAGTCGTTAACTATTATACCTAATTAACATTTGTGAAATACGATCTTACACTTATTTACTTAAAATTTTAATTGTAGTCGTAGTTTTTCTATTGCTTTTTTTTTAATATTTTTTATTTTATAGCGTGGGTTTAGATTCTTTTTGAAAGAAATATTTTTCTTTAAAATATTGTGCTCAATAATCGTTAACTAAATTTATAAAAGTTATTTCCCTATCACCCTGTATATGGGTATGCCTTAAAAGTATGGGTCATATTTGCAATAGTAGGTTGCTACTAGAAATCATTAAATTATAAAATCCCCAAGCTTAACAGAAAAAGGCCTTATCAATATGCAAGCTTGGGTCAGAAACCTTAAATGAAAATCTGTGTTTGACTATGCAAATTGGTTAATCTTGACATACTTACATGAGAGTGTTCGGTCAGGCAATTTAGATAAAGTTGGTTGAAAACTGGATTTGCATTCAATAAAGCTTTTCCCAAAAGAACGATCTCAAATTGGCTTATAAAAGTTCCATAAAAGAAATTCCTTGGGGAAAAGCATAAAAAAAGATAGCATGGTAAAGCTCGCAATTTTTCAATATCAAGTTTTCCCGTTAAACAAATAGGCATATTAGGATGGTCGTGTTTTTTGTATTTGATTTTTTTTTGTTAAAATTAATCTTGTGGAACAATCTGAACTCTTACAAGTGAGAAATAAATATCACAGATATTATTGAACATGTATATATGAGACAAAGCTAAAAGCAAATGAAAAATATATTCTAAGGAGTGATATTAAATAAACAGCTAATTAAAATATTATAAAGCAAACTACTAACAGCAATGAAAGTTAAAAAATAAATTTTAACTAAAAAAATTAGTAATTCTTTTTTCAATATTGATGATAATATAAAAAAAGTTTTACCCGAAATAACACAAAGTTTTACTTAAAAAAATACTCTAATATCTCTAATTTTAATTTTAAAAAGTCTCTATTATAGAAATACGGGGCATCATAGACCAATTAAAACAGAAACCCCCTAGTTTATTAACAAGATCTAACTGTGAAATCAGTTTAAACTGACACTAGATGGTTTAAATTGACAAGTACAGGGTGAGTCAACGATTGGATGAAGTAGGTTTGTGCCTTTTCGGTGAAATTAACAAAGAAACTATATTTATTGTTTGATACAGTTTATTTTTACGCAGATTTTAAAAATATTTATGACTCTACAAGGTGAGCCAAAAAACTAGGACAGCATAAAGTTGTATTTTTTTAAATAGAACACCCTATATACGAATCGTATTTTCGATTTAGCTTATAATTTTAAATCTTTTTTATTAAGGGTTTACTATAACAAAACTTTATAGTTTCTGAGATAATTAAGTTTAAAGAAAAAAAGTCACATTTTCAAGCATCAATTCAATCATAAATAACGTTTTCAATTTTGTGACAAATATATTCAAATTTGGAATTTAGCAAGGCCAAGGACAAGTTAACATAATTTTTACCTAATATTTGCAATAAAAGCTACAGGGTGTTGAACACATCGGCTCAAATTTGAACAAGTTTAAATGAATAAATATCTTTTTTTTTAAATGGTACACCCTGTATATTTTCATGTTATTTAATAGAGTAATAAAAACCCTAAAAGTTTTGTTCAATATATCCTATACCTATTTATAATAGTTTTTGAGATATTTCAGTTTTTCTTATTTTCCATACCTTTTTACAGAAATAGTCTTCATTATCATAGTAGCCATGGCAAAAACAATGTAAAAGAAACTACAGAAACAAACAGAAGGTGGTTAAATACGATGAAATACATTATTCGTTATATTACAACGGCAATAGTTTAATTAAACATAATGTGAAAAAATTAACACAACAATAACGACGAGGCAAATTCATATTTACTTTTATACTAAATTGAAACAAAAAAAATACCTATTAAATACTGAGATTAATTATTTCTTTTTAATAAGTGTTCGAATAAACGACCCTCTTGTGCAATGCACAAATTTAGTCTTTTTTGCAGATTTTCTCGGACCCTGGACAAAATTAGTGGCGTTATTGTTCTACAGGTATCCCTAATCCTGTTTCGCATATCTTCCACTGTTGTTGGTGGATTAACATACACCTTATTTTTAATATAACTCCATAGGGAGAAATCTAATGGGGTGATGTCGCAAGACCTTGGTGGTCACTCAATGAAACCCCCACGTCCAATCCATTTTTGCGGATATCGTTGGTCCAAAAACGCACGAACTTCACGATGGTAATGCGGAGGCGCACCATCGTGCTGGAACCACATACTGTCGAGCTCATCCCTATCGAGACCTTGAAGCAGTTGGGGTAGTTCAGGTTACTATAGCCATTTAGTGGTTCATTAAAAAAGTGGGGTCCAATAATTCGATTATGATGAATACCACACCAAACATTTAATGACCAGTGGTTTTGATGTTGCACCTCCCTAATCCAAAATGGGTTTTCTGTGGCATAATAATGCATGTTGCGTCTATTTACGGCACCGTTACTTCTAAAAGTAGCTTCATCACTAAACATTACCTTGCATAATAAATTTGGATTTAATTGAATCTCCGCATTTATTGTACGACAAAAGTTTACACGACTTTCAAAATCCTGTCCATGCAATTCTTGGTGTAATTTCATGTGATATGGATGATACCTATATTTCTTGGTAGTACGATTAGCGGAGGATTGTGATGTTTCACATAATGCTGCGAACTGACGGCTACCAATATAAGGATTTTCCTGAACATTTAACAATACTTGTAGTTCTTTTTCTTCATTAGTTACTGGTTTGTTGACCATTTTACGTTTTGGATAATCAACAGTACCAGAAGAATCAAATCTTTGCATTAAGTTTTGAAAAGTATTGTTATTAGGCTGGCGTCGATCAGGACACTTCATTTTGTAAATTCTTTGAGCAAGAAGGCAAGTTTTTTGAGCCTCTCCTATTGTATAAATCATATCTATTAACTCATTCTTTGGAAAATTCATTTTACAATATAAGATGAATGCAAAAAAAACCAAACTACACTACATAAAAACCAAAAGAAGCGATTGCGGTTATAAATTTGATACACATAAAAATGTTCTTTTACATTATTTTTGCCATGGCTACTATGATAATGTTCTGTAAAAAAGTATGGAAAATAAGAAAAACTGAAAATACGATTCGTATATAGGGTGTTCTATTTAAAAAAATACAACTTTATGCTCTCCTAGTTTTTTGGGTCATCCTGTAGAGTTCTAAATATTTTTAAAATTTGCGTAAAAATAAACTGTATCAAACAATAAATATAGTTTCTTTGTTAATTTCACCGAAAAGGCACAAACCTACTTCATCCAATCGTTGACTCACCCTGTACAACAGTAAGTCCAGCAAGTTTAGAACCTTAAAAATACAAGGATAAAAATAATTTTCTTTTATTACTAAAGCTGTAAAAACAAAATTTTAGGGATACAACTGTTCCTTCAAAATACTGTGCTACGACGACGATGCAGTGTTAATAGCTGAAAGCGAAGACGATTTTCAAAGACTACTGCACCAATTTAACATAACAGTGAAAAAGTTTAATATGAATATATCAGCGTCAAAAACTAAAGCCACTCAGATGCAAACTAGAAATAGACAACAAAATTATACAGCAGGAAATGAAGTTCAAGTATCTCGGAATAGAAATATCCAGATACGGGGATGTTGAAACGGAGGTGAGGGGACAAGCCATGAAAGCAGCAAGAACAGCCGCATGTCTTAACATTACCATATGGAGCAATAAACATATAGGAATCGAAGTTAAATCCAGAATTTATAAAACAGCAATAAGACCCATACTAACATACACTACAGAAACCAGACCAGAAACCTCGAAAACAAAATAAATACTGGAAACAACAGTGATGATTGGTGCGCAGGATAGCTGGCAAGACACTTATGGATCGGAATAGGAGCGAGCATATAAGAAGAGTGTGTAAAGTCGATAACATCAATGACTGGGTGTTACAAAGAAAAAGGGAATGGAACGAACACATCAACCGCATGACCGACGACAGAATAGTAAAGATCACGAGGAACAAATCACCAATAGGACGTAGGAGTACCGGAAGACCCCGTAAACGATGAAGCAATAGACTAAAACTAGGCAAAGAGACGAAGAATAACAAGCAAATTGCTTATATATAAGAAGGAAGAAGAAGAACTGTTCGTTTAACTGCTTTCAAGGTTTTATCTCTAGGTTTTTATTCTTAATATTCCAATATAAGCATTTATTTGTCAACAAATGAAACATAAATTAAAACAATATCGTAGGCAAAACAAAACTGGCCATCTAGAAGATTTAAGTTACATGCCTACGACTTAAATGTTCTTATTGCATCTGGATGATCAAGTCTAAAGACTGTTATAGCTGAAATGTAAATATAAATAAATCTATCAAGGGTCTTATTATGTAACCTTTAACTAGATAGCTAAACTACTGCATAGAAAAACGATTTTTCCGAAGTCTTTCAAGGATTGCTAGCAAAGAGAGCATAAGATAAAAAATCATTTTAAAGAAATTACAAAAAATTTTGTGTCTTCGTACACCTAAGCTATTTTAAATCGCTATTTTAGCACAAATTGTAAATCAACAATACTTGTTTTTAATAATATTATCAAGTAAAATTACACAGCTTTACAAAAAAAAAAGAAATTGATGCCTATTTGACCAAACGATTTTATTTTTATGCAATTAGGCGTCCTGAATACCTCTATCACGTCAGGTTCAAGATCATTTCAAGGTCAAATAAAGTAAAATTCACTAAATAAATCTGAAGAAGTAGATATGTGCGTTTTTGAGGTCGCTGAATCCAAATTTGCGATTTTTTTAATCCCCCAAAGTCGACCAGAGGTCATTTTAAGGTCATTATAAGGTTAAATTGAGGTAAAGATACTAAATAAATTTGAAAAAAAATATAGATTTTTGGAGTCTCTGAATCCGAATTCGTGGTTTATTCAATCCCCATAGGTCAACTAGAGATCATTTCAGGGTCATTTTAAGGTCAAATAAAGAAAAATCCACTAAATAAATCTGAAAATGAAGATATGTAGGTTTTTGGGGTCGCTGAATCCAAATTCATGGTTTGTTTAATTCTACAAGTTTAGCCACAGTTCATTTCAGCGTCCTTTCAAGGTCAAATTGAGAAAAATCTACTAAATAGATCTGTCAAAGGAGATATGTAGACTTTTGAGAGCGCTAAGTCTGAATTCGTGGTTTGTTAAATACCTCTAGGTTAACCAGAGGTAATTGCATGATCAAATTGAAAAAAATCCACTAAATAAATCCGTAAAATAAGAGAACCCACGCGCAGCTAAATTTTCGGATAAAAAAACTCAATCCGCTTGCCTGTCTGTTGTGTAAAGGATATTGATTTAGCTGTGCATGGGTTTTCTTTTTTTAGAGATTATTTAGTGATTTGAAATGACATGTGGTTAAGCTTGAGGTATTAATTAAACCACGACTTCAGATTCAGCGTCCTCAAAAATCTACATATCTTTGTTTACAGATTTATTTAGTAGATTTATCTCAGTTTGACCTTAAAATGACATTAAAATGGGCTCTTGCTGACCTTGGGGATTAAAAAAACCATGAATTCAGAATCAGCAATCCCAGAAACCAACATGTCTTTTTTTCAGATTTATTTAATGGATTTTTCTTAATTTGACCTTGAAATGACGCTGAAATAACTTCTGCCTAATCTTGGGAGAATAAACAAACCACGAATTCGGTTTTAGGGACCCCAAAAACCTACATATCTTTTTTTTTAGATTTATTTAATGGTTTTTTCTTAATTTGACTTTGTAATGACCCTGAAATGATCTCTGGCTGACCTTGAGGGATTAAACAAGCCATTAATTCGGATTCAGCGACCTCAAGAGTCTACATATCTACATCTTCAGATATAGTTAGTGTTTTTTACTCCATTTAACCTTGGAATGATCTTGGACCTGACGTGATAGAGGTTAGCGGACCTCAGATTTCAGGGCGTCAAATTATATAAAAATAAAATGATATAGTCAAATAGGCATCAACCTTTTTTTTTGTAAACATTGTGTTATTAATACATTTCGTGAGGGATAATTTCAAAAATCTGAATATCAGTTAATGAATAATCATTACCTTACTAAATATAATTATCGATTACTTGATCAATTAATAATTTTGGAAATAATATTATCATTTAATGAAGTAATTCGTAACTTGATTCCTAAAATTACCAACCACTGAAGTAATTGGTAATTTTATTCTTACAATTATCAATTAACGAAGTAGTTCATTAATTTCATTTTTTAAATAACCCATTACAAGAATAACACAGGCCAACAAAATTCGATTGATTTTTAGTTATAGAAAGTTTAGTGTATTTTTCCGAAAGATTTTAGTGCACTAAATCTAAATCTGGCTTCAGAATTGCTTCATCAGCTCAGGTTTTTGAGATATTCTAATTGAAAAGAATAAAAAACAGTATTTTTCAACATATTTGAGGTGTTGTAAAATCGCAAAATATTTTTTTTCAGAAAACTGGTAAAATAATCTAAAAGAACGATCTTTTCTCTTTAAGATCAATTTTAGAATGTCCGGATATCTTTTTTTTTTTCACTAGAACATGCTAGTTTGATTTTGTGTCTCACCAATCTACACGAATGCAAACCAAAACCTTAGCACAAAATACCTTTTTGAGCGTAAATTTCTAAATTCTGTTATTTTGATGAAAACTTTATAATGATTCTATGTGTTGTTGATTACAGATCCACTGTCGAATTTTGAAAATTAAAAATGGCTGATTCAATATGGCGGTCGAAAATTTAAAAAAGTTTTTAATTTTAGGAAAAATTTATGTAATTAGGTATTCTCGAGATTGCTGATTGCGAATCCACTGTCAAATTTTGAAAACATAAGCAGCTCAGAAATTTATCAGCTATATTGAATCTGTTGTTTCGGTCGTTTAAAATTTTCTGCTCTATTAATTGCCTACGTCAAAAAGAAAGGGTTTTTATTAAAATTAAAACGAAGACCTTGAATTAATTTTGAGGGTCATTGCTATGCTAACATTAACGTTAGGGTTAACTTAGTTTTTTTTTTTAAATCTGACCTTGGATTTGTAATCAGCAATCTCCAGAACACATCCGGAAACCTATTAATAATTTTTTTTAAGTTTAAAATGTTTTTAAACTTTTGCGCGCCTTATTGGATCTATCATTTAAAATTTGGAGAATCTGACGTTGTATTTGTAATTAGCGACCCCTAAAATACAAATAAAGTAATTTTCATTAAAATACCAGATTTCTGAAAAGTACACTCAAAGAGGAAACTTGTACTCTATTTTTGGCATGCATTCGAGAAGATCGGTGAGATGCAAATTTCAAATTAGCATATTTCTGTGAAAAAAAGGGTTATCTAGGCTTTATAAAATAAATTTTAAGGAAAAATGGTCATACTCTCAAGTACTTCTACTAGTTTTGTTGAAAAAAAATTACTTTATAATTTTAGATAACCTCAAATATTGCGAAACCAGAGTTTTTGGCACTTTAGGTTAGGATTTCTCAAAAACCTGACGTGATGTAGTAATTATTCGATAATGTTCTTTCCAATATATCTTAGAGCTAACCTGTAAATACTAATACTGATATACAAAATAATTAACATAAACCTTATCGATTTAGATAGTACTTCATACTCTCCATCCTGTCACTCCTCAAGCAGAACTAAAAAGTATTGTGCATAAAATGATTGCACATAATCTTGAACACCAGAATGTTTGTAACTCTTTTCATTTCGTTTTGATTCCCACGGAATTGGAAAACATTCTACAAGAAAATATTTATTCACTACAGACTAACCTTGAAAATCGGACTATTTTAAATATCAATTCGTCACCCTATTACAATAGAGTCGGAAAGTGCTATTAAAAAAATGGCTTAATTATTGGAGTTTAACTCTGATAAACAGAAACAGGATACTTTAAGCTTAAGTGTTTAAGTATTTTCTATCATGGAATTTAAGTCAAAATTTTTAATAAACGACCGTGTTCAAGTTCAATGGAAACAAACAAATCTATGTGAAGAGAAAAAAATAGAGAAGAAGGTAATAGTAACTCAAATTTCCCGTTTTAATTGTATTCCTAATTTAGATGAAGATACCAATAATGACTTGCCAGATAAAAAAATATGGCATTGAACCAAGCTTAGACAATAATGTTGCTTCAGGTATCATAGATTGTAGTGATATAAACGAGGGAAAAACGAAGACTAACTAGAATGGAAAGGAAATTAAAAACAAAAAACTTTGTGTAGAAAGTAAGCAAGACCTAGATTATACCATATCAAAAAATCAGTTATGGAATAAAATTAGATAACAGAAGCCAGGAAACGTAAGCCTGGATTTATTTGTTCGTGGAAAATCAAGTAAAAGAATGTGCAATAAATCTGCCGAAGAAGACAGACAATTCTTCTTTAACAAGTTTTAGTCTGATCTAAATTGGAACCAAAGAAAAATGTATGTGGTTTCTCATGTCAGCAGGATATCCTCAAAATGCAAAACAACTCCAGATTCTCGAAGAAATGAAACTTTAATGAATAAATTAACGTTAAACAACACAAAATAACCGATATGTATAAAAATGTTTTTAAATGCGCTTGCAATATGTTTTTTTCCGTTCAAGATTGGACAAAATAGGCACGCATGCTATGCTGGAAGGTGGTAACTTAAAACGTAAAAAAATCCTTCCTACACAGAATTTCCCAAAACAACTACCAAATTTATGTTACCTTCCCACTATAACAAAGCAAATTCACTTAAAGAGCTTAATAATTTATACATAAAAAATTATAGGGGAAAGATGAAAAAAAAATTTCAACAAAACATCTCACAACCAATTTATTGAGGACAATTTGGCCTTGTACTAATCAAAGAAACATCAATGCGATATTCTCGTAAGTAATTCAATTGGTAATAGTACATAGAATATATTAGGAAAAAGAAAGAGCACGTTTAGAGACAGAGATGGCTAAAAGATAGGCAAAAGAGGAAAAGTGTGCTGTTCTTACCATGAGCCTTCAAGTTTTCTCTGATATAAAAGACAGTAGAATATTTTTCAAAAATAAGTTATGCTGTCACAATTTTACGATTTATGATATCACCAACCATTATAGTACTTGCTATTTTTTTACCCAATATAACTGTGATTTAGTTGCTTCAGCATTCGTATTGTGTATCACAAATTATCTTGAAAAGTATTCTATAGCAAAAAATCTGTAATTTATTAGCAGTGGAATTGACTTTTTTAAAGACTATTCGAAAATATGTTTCTTAAGATATAACAGTATTAATTACTGATTAGTGCTTTGCATTATATTTGGAAGGGTTTATTGACTGCAACCTGAGTTTTTTTAAAGATTGGAAAGAATTTTCTCCAAGATCAAAATAAAAACTATCAACTGAGGTACCGATGTATCCTTCACTAAATCGATTAAAAAGCCAATTAAAAGAATTAAAATTTAAGCATGTACAAGAACTCAAAAATTTTAGACCGTATGACTGCCACTATTTTTACGATCTCTGTCAGGAAAAGATTATACGAACATTCATTAAATTTGTGCATTTTTATTCTTTTTATTAAAATAGAATATTAGGCATCCATAATACGAAAACCTCCTACCGTTAGAAACATGCATGACAAAATGTAATATCTTGAGTAGAGGTGAAATTAAAGAAATACTAAAATAATTTTAGAAAACGCAGCGGACTCTAATGTTACCCAGAGTGTGATAACAAGGAAATTATCTCCACAGACTCCCTTTTGTATCAGAGTATATCTGCAAAGACGAAATGTTTCCTGTAAGGGGAGAGAGACGATTGTATAATATGTATATACATATTTATGAATGTAACATTAAGAAAGTCCGGAAAAGACGCAACTTATGTATTTTATCAAATAAATGTATTTGAAGGCCATGGTAATGTAAATGCTCTTTAATATATTTTTTAATTGCAATGCAATAGAGAACTTCATAAAATATAACCGCAAAAAACCAGGAAATTTAATTTTCGGTACTTAACTTAAGGGAAACCTCGGGAGTAAATAAAGGTAGCTGCCTTTTGGAAAAGGCCCTTATTTTTGTAAACAAAATAACTAAAATTGTGATGAGGGATGTAATAAAACTTGAGTTGAGCTTGTCACTAACAGAATATAGTTAGGATAATTTTACTAAGTATATTTAAGATAGTTTTAGATAGTTGCGGAAAAGAGTTAAACAAGATATGTTTAATAATATAGTTAAATTGTTAGTCAGAAAACGAATATCTTGAAATATAGCTTACATTGAATTAGAACCAAAAATTTATTTTTGTTATAATATTATTTTCAAAAAGAGGACAACATATCTATGGAAGAAATAAGTGTATTTTTAATTAAACTTAAGTTAGACTGATAAGTTTAAGAGTAAGGTCGGTATGGCAACCGCCTCCCCCCCCCCCCCCCAAAGAGCTTTGAGTTCAGGAAAATAGATCCGATTTTGCCTCTTATACTATATTTTATTCAATAACTAGAGAGAGCAATAGATCATTTTTTTACCCTTTTTTTCTTCGCAAACTACCTGTGTTCTTTAGTCCGGTGTCTTTGGGAAAATCTGTTAGACACATATATTTTTCATAGGAATGATTTAGAAATTTTATAATCAAAAATAGCGATCTATAATAATGGACTATTTAAGTTGGATAACAAAAGATATTTGGAAGTGTGAAGTGTTAAAAATGATTTTAATCCTTGTCATAGGCGTCGGAAAGAGATTTATTTTATCACTAAGTATCTATGGCATAGAATATTACCTCGATAATAAACTTAAAATAAAAGGTTTTTATAATATTATGTTATTTCTTATGATTTCT
Source organism: Diaprepes abbreviatus (assembly GCA_034092305.1). Lineage (NCBI taxonomy): Eukaryota > Metazoa > Arthropoda > Insecta > Coleoptera > Curculionidae > Diaprepes > Diaprepes abbreviatus. The sequence continues at coordinate 74,339 of JASJET010000193.1, read as the reverse complement.
TAATAATTCACATACATTACAAAATGTAGATAATTTAGACAGACTAAAACGTAGCCTTATGCTCGTAAAAAATTCTTAGTTATAATTTAAATAATTACAAAATTCCCATTGTCAAAAATACAAAAAGTTATCGTTCATTTTTTTATTAATTAAAAACATTTTTAGTACATTTGACGTTTCAGTTATTTATTTCTTAAGTCATCTGCAGAATTACAATTAATCACTAAAAAGGAATTCAAATGTTAGTTTATATATGTTACAATTAAAATTAGAGCTACTTATTTTTATTTCTATTGCCCTGATATCTTAATTTAATTTATTTTATTATATCGAAATCCGATAGCCCCAAAAAAATAAAATAAACATGTAACTTCTACACGCTTAAGAAAAAGACACAAATACAATAATAAAATAATAAAAAACTTAAGGCTAATTGGAATTAAATATATATAAAATTAAAGAGTGGGACACACTAAAATAAAAAAATGTATATACAACATTAAACAATAAAATACAACAAAAATAAAAATTTAAATAATAAATTGTGTTCAAACTGGTAGACATCACATATCTAAATCCTAATCAAAGCCAGTGAAGCAGTCTTCGCTCAAATTAATTATAATTGGTTCGTCTATCTGACCGATCATGAGATCGAGTTTCCACATTTTCTTTTATTCTTTTATTATATGGATATTTCCCAATTTTCCGCAGGAACTTTATTCTAAAAAATCTTTCAAAAATTCAGTTAAATTACTAATTTTGTAAGTTGTGTTATTTCTAGCAACTCTACCTTCTACTGGAAAGAGATATATCCTTCTCCAACGGATAGTTTCCGGACGATCTATAAGAACAGATTTCCTATTTGGTTTATCCCAGCAAAAATTAATTTCTCTGAGCAATTTTCAAAACTCAGTTCTTTTAATTTCAAGTAAATCGCGATCTTCATTGATTTTAGTTAGAATTCACATACAATCACAGGCAGACGAAAAAACTCGTTAGAAGAAGATATGTAAACTGCAATAAAAGGAGTTGTACATATATTTTATCATGAGAAGCAGATCCCAACCGTCGACAAAATTCTAACTGAGATCAATGAAGATCGGGATTTACCTGAAGTTAAAAGGACTAAGCTCTGAAAATTACTCAGAGAACTTAATTTTTGCTGAGAAAAACCAGATAGGAGTTCTTATAGGTCGTCAGGAAAATGTCCGTTGGAGAAGGAAATATCTCTCTCAAGTAAAAGGTAGAGTTGCTAGGAATAACACAACTTACAAAATTAGTAATTTAACTGAACTTTTGAAAGATTATTTTGAATAAAGTTACTGCAGAAAATTGGGGAAAATCCATATAATTAGAGAATAAAAAAAAATGTGGAAACTCGATATCATGTTCGGTGAGATATAAAAATTAATTACATTTGAATCCTTTTTTAGTATTTAATTATAATTCTGCAGATGGTTTAAGAAATAAATAAATTGAAACGTCAAATGCCCTAAAAATGTTTTTAATTAATAATAAAATTATGGATAGCCCCAAAAAATTTTAATATTATTTAGACGAATTTATTTTTTTCTATATGTTTAAGTTCTTGTATTTTTGACAATGGGTATTTTGTAATTATTTAAATTAAAACTTAGAATTTTTTGAGAGAATAAGGCTACGTTTTAGTCTGAATGTGCCTAAAACGGTTTCTATGCCAAAATTAAAAATAATAAAAATACAGTTGTGATTTGTGTTAAATATGCCATAATTAATTTTTTTTTACAGAAAAAGACTACGTTCTAGTCTCAATGTGCCTGTGTTAATTGTGTTAAATATGTCAAAATTTTCTATATTTTCTAATATACATAAATTATTAAAAAATCATCAGAAATAAAATAATATAAAAATTTTTTATTTTAAGTTTATTACCAAATTAATATTCTATGCTATAAATACTTAATGATAATAAACCTCCTTTCGACGCCTATGACAAGGATTAAAATATTTTTTAACACTTCACACATCCAAATATCTGTTGTTATCCAACCCAAGTCCATTATTATAGATCGGTATTTTTGATTATAAAATTTCCAACCCATTCCTATTAAAAATATATATGTCTAACAGATTTTGCCAGACACTGGACTAAAGAACACAGGTAGTTTGCGAAGAAAAAAAAGGGTAAAAAATGATTTATTACTCTCTCTAGTTCTTGAATAAACTATAGTATAAGAGGCAAAATCGGGTCTATTTTCTTGACCTCTAAGCTCTTGGGGGGGGGGGAGGGCGATCGCCCCCACCGCCCCCCCTTGGATCCGCGCCTGTCTCCAATATCACCTGTTATAGCTAACATCTTCATGAAAGCTTTCGAAGAAAACGCCTTGTCTTCTGCTCCTCTAAAACCTAAATTTTGGTGCAGATATGTAGATGATACGTTCGTAGTTTGGCCTATATAATATCCTGAATCATCTAAATCAACAACACCCGAGCATAAAATTCACTATGGAAACTGAATGAAATGATGCTCTTCCCTTTTTTGATGTACTAGTACAAGGGAAAGAATGGCAAATTAAGACATTCCGTGTACAGAAAACCAACATATACAAATCGATATCTCAGTGCAACGTCACACTATCATCCTTCTCAAAAACGATCCGACATAAACAATGATAAACAATCACTGAAATCAGAAAGAGAAGAACTGACTAATGCTCTGAGAGGCAACAGATATTGCGCTGAAGATATAGGACGTTCTATTAATAAATATAAAAACCTAACTCCTCAACAAAATGTCATAAATGTATCTCCTGTGGACAGTGTTGTGTTACCTTACATACACGGAACCACCGATAAGATTACTCAATTGCCTCGAAAATCAAATGTTCGGACAATTTTCAACACATGTCAGAAATTTAGACAATGTTTGAAGTCTCCAAAGGACGCAATTCCATTTCAAATAGAAAAACGTTTACAAGATACCTTGCTCTTGTGGTAAAATGTAAATAGGCAAAAGAGGACGGTCTATATCCACTAGGCTTAAAGAACATGAGATATATAGAAAAGAAACAAATTTTACAATCTGCAGTAGCTAAACACCAGCATTGCTCAGGTCACACATTTAATGTAAGAGAAAATAAGATTCTATCATCAGTGTCTGTCTTCTTTAAACGTAAAATTAAAGAATCAATTGTAAATGTTCAAGTAATATTAACAGAGATGCAGGTTACAGTCTAGATCACACATGGAAATCAATTGTACCGCTGGATCACGGTTCACATTCTGGTATAAGTACCAGGCTTTTGCACCTCGATAGTCATTCAGTGTTCTAATCTCGTGGAATAAAGATTCCTGAAAATGTCTCGTGCAATCATAGGCGAAACGTCGGATAATAATTCTAATTTGACACGGTCTAAATGCAAAAACCATGATTTTTAACTTTACCAAAGCCATAAATGCTTTCATTCTTTATGAATATGTCCATAGTTTTCGTTGTGCAAGAATTTTATATAAATCACTTAAAATTAATTGAGTTACCGTTGCATACATTTAATTTCCAGTATATTCTACATGAACTGCATCAATTATTCACATCCAATGCCTTATTATCGTATGCCATCAAGGCATAACCTATTATTTATACTCAAGTAATTTTATATAATATGTAATCCAAACTTTGTTAGGCTAAAGTAGATAATTTGCGCCTGACTAAGCAATTCCGTTAATCCAAATATACTTAACGTTAGTATGTTTGTTCTCTAGATAATATTAAGAGCCACTAAGTAGATTTGCATTTAATTAAGCTTTTTTACATTTAAAAAGTTTTAGTTTTAAATTGAAGTTTTAACTTGATGAGTGTAAAAAATTTTAAGTAGAAAGGAATAAACTTTGTGACCTTTTAATGACATGTTTGCCTGTTTCCAAGGGACCAAACAGTTTTAGCTGTAATATTCCTCACTGCCACTAAAGGGTAGTGACCGTAGTTAATACTATAATTTAGTTTAAACTTTAATGATATTTTGGCTGTGAAAACTTAAATTATTCCAGGGCGGAATTCAAAGAGATTTTAGTTAAAAGCGAGACAGACAAAGATAAGGAAAACCCTGTTCAAAATTCTCAAAGCAACTAAATATTTCGTATCCCTTGAGTACTGGTGTAACCATGGTAACCGTTAGATAATCATTTGCCTTATTGTTAAGACCTCAATATATTTGTAAGAAAATACCAATTTTGTCACGGTTTAAATTTCAGTCTAAATTCATTTGGTTTTACTATAAATTTCCGTGGTTCTATTTCTTTGTCAATTTCTTTCCCAGTTTTGTTATTTTCTTTTCTGATTTTTGGCTACATTCTTATACTACAAAGTAACAGTTTTATGTTATATTCGATCATTATTGTTTAGCGCCTATTTATGTTGTTTTGTTCGGCATTCATTAGATTGTGAGCGGTTGTATTTATTTTTATTGATGTTGAATTTACTGTTAAATTTCTGTTTCCATGCATACTATTCGAGCGTAAAATTTCCTTTCATCCCTTCGCATGGCAGTTTTCTTAAAATTTCCTTCATGAATTCCGTTGATTTTCTTTTATTTATGATATTGTTTTCTTTTAGGTTAGGTTTTCCGCCACTGTTAAAATTGTATCGATAGACGTTATTTTTGAAAGTGTTGCTTTTTGTATTTCTTTATTTTGAGCTGTTTTGATCTTGTTATTTAAATCCATTGATTAGTAATCGTCATAAATTAAATAATTTTCTCCATGATCTAGTTTAATTTTTACCCTGTCGATGCTTTGGCTGGAGTTTATAAGTTGTCTTTTTGTGGAAAAATTTAAATTTTGTTTCGTATCTTGCCTTGTCGTCGTTGGTTTTTGGTGAAATTTGATTTGCGGTGTTGCCAAATTTTCAACAAGTCGATAGTTTTCGTTTACTTTGCCCTATAACCCAGTATTTGTAGCAAACTTATCCTTTACTTGGACTATGTTGATAATGGCCAAAGGGAAATAAATTTTCTTTTAAAAATAATTAATAGGTTATTTATCTAATTTTAAGCCGAAAATGTTAAAGATTAATGACTTGTCTTATTGAACAAATTTCAGCCGATTGTTGATATTTAGGAGCTCACATCTTTAGGCTGTAATCTTTTCAAATTTAGGGCACGTTTCATTTCAAAGTTATTTCATTATTGAAACTTAAACTTCACTAAATAAATCTGTAAAAAAAGAAAATCCAGGCGCAGCTTGATCGATAACTGTTACACAGCAGACAGGCAAGCGAATCGAGTTTTTGAGCCAAAACTCAAGCTCCCAAAACTACGTACTTTACGCAGGCATGTGAACGGAGCGAGTTTTCAGGGTGAAACTCAAGTTTCTAAAACCACATACCCCACGCGCAGCTAGATCGATATCCGTTACATAACAACTAGGTTAACGAAGTGTATCATACAAACCTCGAGCTCTCATACATGCTGTGCCTGGGATATATCGTTTTCGGAGATCTTAGATTTTATTTCATCTTCTTCTTCTTCTTCTTTTTCTTCTTCTAGGTAGAACCAAGTTCTGTTATCTACACAATGCCTCATCGATCCTCGTTTGAGGTCGAAATCCAGCTGTCTCTCCATCTTTTTGGGGGGTCGTCCAGGCGGCCGTTTGGTGTTTGGTTTCTCTCTCATCACGGTTTTTGCTAGTCTGTCATCGTCCATTCGTTTCACGTGATCCCTCCACTGCCTACGACGGTTTCGAACCCACTTCACGACATCCCCCACTCCGCTGTCCTCGCGTATTTTTACGTTTCTTATTCTTTCTTAAACTTGTTCCTGTGATCATTATCAGCGTTTTTATTTCTGTGGTTCTCATAATTTGTTTTGTCTTTGTTGTTTAATTTCTTGTTTATGCGCCATAGGTCAGTATCGGTTTTACACAGACCTTGTAAATTCTTGCTTTGCTCTCAACCGTCATATGTTTATTGTTCCAGATTATGTCTCTTAGTTGGCCTGATATCATGGCGGCTTTGTTGACTTGTGTGCGTACTTCTTCCGTTACTGCCCTGTTACTTGTTATATGTGCTCCCAAGTATTTAAACTTCCCAACCTGTTCGATATGTTTGTCATCAACCATTAGTTTGCATCTTACCCGTTCTTTTGCTATTACCATTGCTTTGGTTTTCTCCACAAATACCTTCATATTATAGTGTTTGGCTGTTCGATTGAGATGGAAAAGCATTTTTTGTAGGTTGTCCTCGCTATCTGCTGTCAAGGCAACATCGTCTGCAAAGCATATAATCTGAACGGTGTTGTGTCCCACTGGGTACCCAATATTTGTGTTTTTTACCTCATTGATAATTTCGTCCATGATTATATTGAAAAGTGTTGGACTTAGGCTATCACCCTGTCTTATTCCTATGGATAGTGGGATTTCCTCTGTTAAAGTGTTATTTGTTTTAATTACCATGATATTTTTGGAATTCAGTTCGTATATTGTGCGTATGATTGCTTTATCTACTTTATTTCATATACTCATAAATCTATGCCTCTATCTGCTGAGTAACGGGCATTGATCTCGCTGCGCGTGGGATATGTGGTTATGAGCTTATGTTTTGGCATATTTATAAAAACTTTGTCCGGTCGCCAGTCTACTGTGTAGTGGACATCAGTCTAGCTGTACGTAGAATGTGTGGTTATAGCAGCTTGCTTTTCGCCTTGCGTGGTGTATGAGGTTTTGGAAATTTGAGTTCCGGCTCAAAAACTTGATCTCCTTGCCTGTCTACTATGTAACTGTATTGACCTAGCTATGCGTGGGTTCTCTCCTTTTACAGATTTATTTAGCAGATTTTTCCAATTTGACCTTGAAATGACCTCTAATTAACCTTGAGGTATTAAACAATCCACAAATTCAGACTTCAGTAGATCTATTTAGATTTTTCTCAATTTGACCTTGAAATGACGCTGAGGTGATCTCTGGCAGACTTCGGAGGATTAAACAAACCACAAATTTGAATTCAGGGACCCCAAAAACCTACGTACCTTTTTTTTCAAATTTATTTTGCCGATTTTTTCTCAATCTGACCCTGAAATGACCTTGAATCTGACGTAATAGAGCTTAGCGCACCTCGGATTTGAATTCAGGGTATCTAAACATATAAGAATAAAACAGTCAAGTCAAATAAGCATCCATTTTCTTTTTTTTTTTTGTAAACCTGTGCAATTCTTGAAAATTATAGAATAAGTCTATATTTGGATCTTAAAAGTTATATCTAAGTTGTATTATATGCCAAGATTTTCTTAGAGAAATTCGCCATCCTTCTTTTATACTGTCTGGTGATACAACTGGAATTTTGAAAACAGAAATCCATCTTCCTGATTATACAGGGTGTCCGGGGAAATGTGGAAAATTTCTCGGATATGAAAAAACACTTGAAAAGAATATTACAAGTTTATATAAACTTTTTTCGCATAGGCCTCCTCTTCGAAGATATGGGCTCCTAAAGGGTTGCAATGGAATCAAGTTTTTTATACATAATTATTGAACCACCAGATGTATTTCAATTTTTTAAAATATGATGTATACCAGGTAAGATCCGTCTAGTTACTATTTAAGAAAGTGTTGAAGGGACGAACTAGATGTGACACTCATGACCCCATTTTTTGACTCCCTGTATGATAAGAACTTTGGACAACGTTTTTTACATACCTTTAACTACTGACTAAAAATTAGGTCCTCTTCATTCATGTCGTCATAACCTTTTTCGAAACTTTTATTTACACTATTAGTCCTTACTGCTTAGTTAAAAACTTCATAAGAAGTGTCAGCATCGGCTCTGTGAAGTCTGAAACACCCGATGACATGACAAATTGAGGACTGTTCTACCCGCCACATTAACTCATTGTTGTTCATTGTTCCTTATTTGATGACAATGAATCGTGATTCTCCATAGAAGTTCCTCCCTACTATTGACAAGAATGGTTTTGAACTGTTCCCACAGGTAAAAATCCAACGGCGTTAGATCCGGAGATCGAGAAGTTCAGGCAATAAGTCCTCCTCTACTTATCCAACGGTTGGGATAGATTTTATTCAGGTGCTTACGCACAGCAACTCTGAAATGAGGTGATGCCCCATCGTGCATATAATACATGTTTCGGCGAGTTTAAAGTGGTAAGTGCTCTATTAATTCGTGAAAAGCGTTCTGGAAGACCACTAAATTCAGTCTTGGCGGCAATACAAATGATCCAGTAAAGAAATTGCCAATTATTTCTGCCAGCGAACTGATGTTGATGATGCGAAACAATGGTTGCATGAGGATTTTCATCAGCCCATACGTGTGAGTTGTAGGAATTTATGATACCATTTTTGATAAACCCTGCTTCATTCGTGAATTCATTTTAATAGTTTATTCACAATAAACGACATTAACCATTTTGGCCTGTACATCATTATAATTAATTCTTTAACTTACATTAAGATTACATTCTTCTTTCCACTCTTGACGAGGGTTGTTACTGGGGTTCTGTTATTTGTCGACCTGCTCGGGACTGGGAGACGCTTGGGATTTTCGCTGCTTCCCTTACACGGGTTCACTAATTCCCAATAGATTGATAGCTCTGCATTGGATCAACTGACCCTTATATCTGACGACTGACTAATTGAACTGATTGAACCAATTGAACTGATTGAAAGGTTATAAAATTATAAAAGGTAAAGCGATTGTTATTGTTTTAATTTAAAATAAAAGATTAGTAAAATTTGGAAATGCCAATTTATAAAATATTATGTTTTTATGTTTTTCCCTATGTTACAATATTTTTCTCTAATTGCGGCGTGTTGTTCTTCCCAGACCAGCATCAGTACTTCTTTTCTCAAAATTTCCTAAAATTATGAAGGAATTTAACAACATTACCATGTTAAATGGAATCGCATACAATTCTCCCATAGACGTTGGTCCACTCATTGATCTGGAAGAATACGATTAGGATATCTGTCGTGATATAACCTCCTGGCTTCCAGAGCATTGCAAGATGCAGGACCATATATCGATGTGTCAACGATGTGAAAGTTGACTAATTCTAAAATGCAGTATGTTTATTTCTTTCGCACTTAACAACGTTTGCATCAACAATAATTTGTTTTTGATGCCGATAAAATAAAACGCACATGTCTTGCCAGCCTAGGTCGAACTGCAATTCACAGAATTAGACATTTTCAACTAAAGAGATCCATTCTAGTCTTGAATCGATTTTTTTTATCATAAGGTTGAAAGTTGAACATTTGATAGGAACAATATATATATATATATATATATATATATATATATATATATATATATATATATATATATATATATATATATATATATATATATATATCTTTTATTGAAATACGCCAAATATATGATGTAAATAAAATTACGTTTTTTCGAAAACGGTTAGGTTTAGCGACATGAATGAAGAGCACTTAATTTTTAGTCAATAGTTAAAATATATAAAAAAAAAACATTGTCCAAAGATCTTATCATACAGGGCGTAAAAAATGGAGTCATGAATGTCACAGCTAGTCCGTCCCGTAATTCACAACATTTTCTTGGATAGTAATTAGAAGGGTGTTACCTGGTATACATCATTAAAAAAATTGAAATACACGTAGCGGTTCAATAATTATGTATAAAAAAACTTGATTCCATTGCAGCTCTTTGGGAGCCCATATCTTTAAAGAGAAGGCCTATAAGAAAAAAGTTGATATGAACTTGTAGTATTCCTTTCACGTGTGTACGTACTTAAAAAAAAAATGCTTGAAACTAAAAATGATTTTAGGTAACTAATTAAATAACTTTTCTAAAATCGAAGATTAAAATATGATCAATTTTAATTTACTCCACACGTTTTCATGTCTATAAATGCCTTTTGTGGTAATCATAAGGAAAAATATTAAAATAAACTGAAAATATAAAAACTAAACCACAACTTTGACGGCTTTAATTTAGAAACACCCCTCATAAACCTAATATCATTTACCCCAAAAGCTTTATTACATTTTCAAGATGGTCCTTTAAGAGCTTTGGGCTCCATTTGGGACTCTTTTCCGCCCATTTTACCTAAATTGTCTGACCGAACACATTAATGTAAGCATGTCCAAATTACACTTTTACAAAGATTTCCACTTTTGCCCTTTTACTTGTGTTTTCCAAAGTTTTAATCTCCCTGGCAATTAAGAAGAAATATCATACAGTAAGAAAAATAATACACATAAAGCTTGTTATTGTGGTTATATACAACTTCTAAATATAATTCTAATTTTATTACAGGACAGTGTCTATCGGGCAATATTGGTATATCAAAACACTTTTCATTAAACCAATGTCAGCACAATTTCTACTTATTAAATTGACAAAATATAGAGTTTCAGTTTTTGAAAGTAAAAAAGGCATATACTGTTGGTAAGTATTTTTTAACAAAGTTTTATCAGGATTTGTGAACCGGAATATAAACAGAGAATCGCAAAATAAAAATGAAATTTGCTTTGCTATTATTATTAATAATAATAATGTTAAAACTTTTAATAAGCCAATGAAATGTAGTTACTACAAAACAAAAACAAAAACTTGTACAAAAGAAATATTAAGCAGCTCTCCACATGAAATTCACAATGTAGATGGTGTTGAAGTCATTAAGAAAAAATTATATCGCATCGATAAGTTATAAGAAATATTTTTGTGATTAAACTTTAACTATTTTATTTCGAGATATTAAAGATAATAAAAAAATAACACGAAAAAAGTTGGTTTATTTCTATTATCCTCAATACAGCCATAGTGTCGATTTCTGAAATAGTTAACAAATATTTCGAAAATAAGTAAAAAATACTTCGGGAAATGTTTAAAAAGAACTATTATGTTTTATACCAATAAATTTATTTAGAAAACAATGACTGCAGTTTCAACTCACAGAGTCATTTTTAAACTGAATTACAAAGGTAGACTAAGTATTCAATACAGAAACATGAGAAAATTTAACAATAAATAAAAACTACCTGAGACATTACATTATTACAAAGGGGAGGTACTAAATTTTGGGAACTAATTATTATTTGGCAACAACAAATAACGGGGAAAAACCAAGTTCTGTCTGGTTATTAAACAAATTTACATTTTTATTTTTACTATGTTTATATATTTCTAAAGATTCAAGAATATTTAACTTTTGGCCCTTTGTTGAATAATGTAATATGTCAGTGTTGCTTAAGTTAGGAAAACTATGGTTGTGTTCTAAGCAATGGGTGACAAAGCTCGAGTGTGTTTTTTGTAGTCTACATGATCGGTAGTGTTCTGAAAAGCAAGTTTTAAAGCTTCTACCACTTTGTCCAATATACAAGCTATCACATTCTGAATATTTTAACTTATAAACTCCTGATTTATCAAATTTATTAATTTTATCTTTAGCATTGTAAAGGATAGTGCACAGATTCTGTTGAGATTTAAAGGCTACTTTTATGTTATGTTTGGAAAGAGTATTAGCTATGTTTTCTGATAGGGTACCACAGTATGACAAAGATATATAAGATGAACTCTCTTTATCATTTTTTATTTTGGGATATATTGAATTGAAAGCTAGTTGTTTTTGTTTTTTAGTTATTAATTTCTTTATAGTTTGTTGGGAGAAATTGTTTGATAGTGCAATTGTTTCAATGATATTTAGTTCCTCTTGAAGATCTTCTTCAGAGAGAGGCAATAAATTTGATAAATCAGGAGTTTATAAGTTAAAATGTCCAGAGTGTGATAGCTTGTATATTGGACAAAGTGGTAGAAGCTTTAAAACTCACTTTTCAGAACACTACCGATTATATAGACTACCAAAAACAGATTCGAACTTTGCCAACCATTGCTTAGAACACAACCACAGTTTTCCTGATTTAAGCAACACTGACATATTACATTATTCAACAAAGGGCCAAAAGTTAAATATTCTTGAATCTTTAGAAATATATAAACATAGTAGAAATAAAAATGTAAATTTGCTTAATGAGCAGACAGAACTTGGGTTTTTCCCGTTATTTGGTGTTGCCACATAATAATTAGTTCCCAAAATTTAGTACCTCCCCTTCGTAATAATGTAATGTCTCAGGTAGTTTTTATTTATTTTTTAATTTTCTCATGTTTCTGTAGTGAATACTTAGTCTACCTTTGTAATTCAGTTTGAAAATGACTGTGTGAGTTGAAACTGCAGTCACTGTTTTCTAAATAAATTTAGTGGTATAAAACATAATAGTTCCTTTTAAACATTTCCCGAAGATGATTAACTACCACATAGTAACGGCTACCAGCATCAACTTTTATAGTAAAAAGTACCTTTTTTACTCCAGAGTATAGACGATATAATATAATTCTGAAAAAAAATTTGAACTAACGAAGGAAAAAACACAAATCCCAGGAAAGGCTGATTTTAGAAATGAATCAATAAATGTTACTGAAAACCAACAAAAAAGTTATTTTTTTATTTGGATGCATAGAAGATAAGAGAAAAAAAGATTTGCTAAAAAAATTTGGTTCATTTTAACGGCCGTAACACTGCCATGTTAACCAGCGAACGCGATAATATCGAACATATACAGGGTGTCAGGTAAGTACCTCCTAATATCTCGGAAGCATACAGGGAAGGTCAAAGTAATTTTACTTTGTCACAGAGAAAAAGTTCCTAAAGGGCCCCTTAACGGAGATACAGAGCCGTAAATGGGTACACAGCGATTTACCTTATCAATTCTAAATTGTATAATTTAATGAAATTTTGATATATTATAGAGACTATGAAGCCTCATTATTCTATACTACAGTAGATGTTTTAGATCATCAGAGAAGTCAGAAACGGACTTGTTATCAGGCTCGCTGGGTCTAATTTTTGACAGGTGTCTCTTTACAAAGCTAAAAAATGATTTTTTAAATAATTTTGTCATTCCTCTTCAAAAAACGTACTCTTAATTTTTTTCTAAAAAACTGACGGTTTTCGAAATAAATCGGTTTTTGTGCGAAAAACTCAAAAGTTATTAATGCTAAACAAAAACAGGTAAAAATGAAATATGCAGAATGTGCTTTCATTTATAGGGAAAAGCGGTCTAACTCTTTGAAGGCAAAAAGATGTTATGCTGAAAGTTTTCCGGGTCAGAAATTGTCAAGTCCAGAAACCATTCATGGGGATGATCGGGGCTCAATAAATTTACAATGTTATTAAAATGCAAAAATAGTGAAAATATTTAAATGTTATTTTGAAACAATGTTCAGTATGGTCTCCACGTACTTCTATATATTTTCTTATTCTTCAAATATTTTCCCGCTGCATTTGCAAATAATATTCCGGCATTACTATGAACTTCATTAGAATGCTGTGCTATTCTCACTAGTAGTTATTCTTTAGTACTTACTGATGTTGAATAAATAGTTTTTTTAGATGTCCGCAGAAGTAAAAGTCTAAGGGATTTAGGTCTTGAGACCTTGGTAGCCATAAAACAGGCCCACCTCGATCTATCCATCAAGGGCCCAAAACATTAGTTGAGTGTTGACGTACTATACGGTTAAATTGAGGTGAGACATCATTATGCATGCACCACGTTTGGATTCTTCTATCAAGAGGTATGTCTTCCAATAAATTATTTAAATTTTGCTGTAACAATTGTAATTAAATTTCACCATTGTGTCTTCCTTCCAAAACAAATGAACCTATATATCGGTAAACAAAGTAAGGTTAGAAAAATTTAGATTTAGGTTATGTTGCTGCATAAAGCAGTTGGAATATTGAAGTCTTGCGGGATAATTATCTGGAGACATTTTCAACGTGGTACGGGCGAAGTAACTATTCTGTTAGAGTTTCATTTGCTATCCATTTTGTAAAATTGTTTTGTGTCTCGAGCTTTTTTTATGCTGCTTAAAGGGTTGTCAGCAATATCTTGCAAAATTTATTCCTATACTTGAGGGTCTCGTGTTCTATTGAGAGAACCCTCACCGCCACGTCGTGGCAAAAATGACTCTGAATAAAACATGTAAAAAATCAATCTGTTAACTCTAATAATTATTTTCTAATGATATTTCATCTGTTTCTCTTACGCTTCGATCAACCCTTTGAAAAATTTTTGGATTTGGAATGTTTGAGCTAAAAATCTTTCAGCATAATGTCTTCTTGTCTTTGAAGAATTTGACAGCGCTTCACCATAAATTAAATGCATATCAGCATACTCTGCGTAAGACTATTTCTCCATTTTTAAAATTATTTTTTGAAGGCGGTTTTGACAAGATTCGCCAATAGTAATTCATTATGTAGGTATTAAAAATGACAACCTGATTTTTACCTATTTGTGTTTAGTATCAGAAACTTTTAAGTATTTCGCACAAAAGTCAATTTATCTTGAAAATCGTCAGTTTTATCGAAATAATTTAAAAGTGCCTTTTTCGAAGAGAAATGACCAAAGTATCAGTTTTTAGCTGTGTAAAATGACATCTGTTAAAACTTAGGCCCAACGAGTGTGGCAGCCAGTCCGTTCCTGACTTCTCTTATGATCTAAAATATCTACGGTGGTATGCAGCAAATGATAATTGAACACCAATACAGCTCAGCGAGATTAGGTTTCAAACTAAATGAACAAGAAACCAAAGTCATGTGAAACGCGGAAAATAACAGTGCGCTAGAATATGTTAAAAAATTCATCTATTAAGGGCAGGTAATAAAGTAGGGAAAAGCTAGCCAACACCAGAATAACCTGAAAAAATTGAAATCACAACAACAACCGACTCTACCTGAAACAACTTCAAGAAAAATCATCATAAATGTATCTTCAAGAACAGTCTCAGCAGCAAAAGAACAACAATTAAGCAAGGGTCTTAAATTCGTAGTAACACCTAAAAGCATACCTGTTTTAGATATCCTAAGCTTTGTAGAATCCATAGAAGTCGACGAAAACAATTCCAACAAGTTTAGGTGGGAAATAAAATCAACTTTGGGAGACGAGAAAAATCACATTCAAAATCTCTCCAAATTAGAAGCATCAGCCTTAAACAAACTTTGTAAAGATGAATCCATAAAGATTCTAACAGCAGAAAAGGGAAATGCAACAGTGATCGTGTACGTCATAACACACTACTAAAAAGTAGGAGATATACTGGAAAAAGGAAAATATAGACAAATAGCTCGTGATCCCACTAAATCTATAAAGTCAAAAATCTAAAGTACACTAAGGAGATACCAAGACCATATACCTGACAATGTACGATATACAACCACGCTACAGTAAGCCACCACATTTTTATGGACTACCGAAAATTCATAAATCGAACATACTATTGAGACCAATAACCAGCTCCAGAGAATTACCAACAAGTCGACTAGCGAAAATTCTTTTAAAAATGATACAACCTTTGACAGATATGGCAAACATATGTGTGAAAAAATTCACACATTTCGTAAACATTGTTAGTAGAATAGATAGTAGAGCCAGACGACAGACCATTAAGTTTGGATATGGAAAATCTGTATACTAACGTACCATTAGGGGAATCACTAGACATAATCAAAACTAGACTTTCAAATGATTCATTATCAGATGATGAAGCACGTTACCACTGGACGAGGGGATGAACCTTATGAAGTGTTGACTCCGGAGTGCTTAGTTTTAAATAAAGGACAAGTTCTACGCTCAGGATGACGGGCTTTCGATAATATATATATATATATATATATATATATATATATATATATATACATTTGTATCTTAAACCTTTTGTTAAATATTTTTTTTCCATTTAGAGAAACAAAGGACAACAATTTTTCTTGATGTTTCGCTTTACATGGTGAGCTTCTTCAAAAGAGCTGGTATATTTATTTTACATCTACAAAATTACAAAGTTTTTTTATAATAAACATATATCACAGTAATACACATTTATATTTTTAATTTAATTAAAATTAATAAAAATAAAACAGATTTTAAAATAGTCTTAAAGTTTAAAATTTTAAAACAACAAAAAATATTTTTAACATCCACACAAAACTACTTTCAAGGTATGTACTATTTTATAATTTTCACTATTTTAACCTATTTTAACCTGTTGTATTGTATATGTTTATTATAAAAAATGTTTATTATGAAAAAACTTTGTAATTTTGTAGATGTAAAATAAATACACCAGCTCTTTTGACGAAGCTCACTATGTAGAGCGAAACGCCAAGAAAAATTTTTGTCCTTTGTTTCTCTAAATGGAAAAACCTATACCCAAGAAAATATTAGAAAAATATATATACATATATATTTATATATATATATATATATATATATATATATATATATATATATATATATATATATATATATATATATATATATATATATATACTCAACAAAAACGTGACTGAAAATTTTAACAAAACTTAACTTATTGTGATATTGAGGATATTGAGTGTAAAAGCAAAAGATAGAGTAAGAAACGAATAAATAAGACATAGAATAAAACTGACAGTTATCGTAGAAAATGCAGCAAATCTAAAATAAAAATTGGCCATGCGTTATCCAGGCAATAGTTCAAACAAAATCATTGAAGAATCAAGATCCTGAACGGTAAGAGATCGAGAGGAAGATCGCAAACTAGGTGGAAGGATAACATAAATAGGACCTTCGGTCTAACATAGACATAAAAAACAGAAAATTGTCCTATATTGGATGAGCGAAGACTAAAATGATAATGATAATAATGAATAATTGCATTATTAAACATTTTTTTGCACTCATTGTAACCCTCTTACCTGAAGAAACTTTTACTCCAAAGCTATTTATAACGGGTACTTCGCAACTTTATTTCTAGATATTTCTATAATAAAATTTAATATAATTAATAAATAATCTAACGCAAAAAGTGCAAACTTGTCGAAAAAAACATATAAAAACCACAAGGCAAAAAGAGGGAATGTCACAAAATATCCGAAAATGAGTTAAGATCGCCATATAGACAGAAAATTTTATATTTTATAATAAATATATCTTTACGGGAAAAAGGGTACACAGAACGCTAAAATTCGCATCTAAAATATTAGACACAGGAGAAAAACAACGAATATCCATTGATGCTCATGGCGCTTATTTTGGGTAGTTCTATTTTTAGTGCGTTGGTTGGTTTGCTTGAATAAAAAAAGTCATTTGCAAGTTTCATTTGCTCATAATTGCATATGTGTGAATGAAAAGTGGTGTTTAAAGTTAATAAGCTTAAGTTTAATGAAAATAGTCAGTGTCTCATGAAAGAAAATGAAAATAGTAACACACAACAATAAAGTTTAATCACTAATGACGAGGGACAGACACTATAAAAAAAATTTAATTTGCTTGAATCAAATAAAGAACAAAATTTACATTTGTATGAACCGATAACATGTAAAACTATTCAAGGAAGAAGTCCTCGAAAAGACGAAAATGTGGCATTATTACATGATAACTATTTTTCATATATTGTCAAAGTCGTGAGAGATAATGGAGTGTGCTACAAAGCATTTGTGGCGTTACATGAAATTACGAAAACTAAATTGCACTATGTACAAAAATCCCTAAAAAAACTGGTAGAGCCCCTGTCGACCCCAGAAAATATCTGATTAGACTACCGAAAATGTGATGAGTCACATTCAATAATTTAAAGGAAACAAAAGGTATTACAGCTTTAAAAAATTAGATCTACTTTATTTCAGTGAAGGGCTTAATATTTCAAAAATGCGTCAATTATATAAAGAAACATTTTCGGATTATTCTGTTTCATACGAATTCTACAGAGATATTTTTAACACAAAATTCAACATATCTTTCGGTTATCCTCGTAAAAATACCTGCTTTAGTTGTGATCAGTATACTGCCACCAAAAAAGATCTCACATTGAAATTGGAAAATCACCACTTTCCATTGATGATGATGATGATTAAAATTGGAGAATGAAAATAAAATCCACAAAATTAGAGCTCAAGTATTTGATGAACGAAAAAAAAAAAACTACAAAAATTAGATGTTATTAGATGTCTGTGGGCGACGACGACACAAAAACCGAAAAAATAAACGTTATGAGAGGTGTACGTCAGGGAGACGTCATCTCTCCGAAACTATTTACGCTAGCTTTGGAAGATGTCTTTTAAAAACTTAATTGGGATGAGAAATGTTTGAGAGTCGGCTGTTCTTATCTTAGTCATCTTCGTTTCGCCGACGATGTTGTCATGTCTAGCAACCCAGAAGAGCTAAAACAAATGCTTCAAGATTTCAATGAAGAGGCGAGAAAAGTGGGACTTAAGATGAATTTGGGGAAAACTAAGTTAATGAGCCCTGACGCAAATGACAAATAGAGATTCAAAATGAAATCAGAGAGAATGTCCAAGAGTACATCTATTTAGGCTACGTCATGAAACTGAGCAAAGAAAATCAAACGGCGGAAATAATAAGGAGAATAGAGCTGACATGGGTGATCTTTGGAAAGTTGCAGTACGTATTAAGAGATAAAAACACACCAATCAACCTTAAACGGAAAGTGTATAACACGTGTGTCTTGCCTGTTGCTACTTACAGCATGGAAACGATAACACTAACCAAACAAAATGCAAATAGGCTCCGAGTCACTCAACGCTTCATGCAGAGACAAATGTTAGGAATTTCGTTACGGGATAAAATACGAAATCAAGTAATAAGATCAAGAACCAAAGTAGTTGACGTCATTGAACGCATATCACGACTAAAGTGGCAATGGGCGGGGCACATAGCTAGACAACAGCCCGATAGGTGGACGAGTAAATTACTGCAATGGCGACCGCGAGAAATGAACCGAAATTGTGGCAGGCCACAACGCAGATGGGTAGATGATATAAGACAGTTTTCTGGAAAAGACTGGCTCCAGAAGGCGAGAAACAGATCCCAGTGGAGGACCATCGGAGAGGCTTATGTCCAGGAGTGAACGTCAATGGGCTGAGAAAGAAGAAGAAGAAGATGTCTGTGAAATTATTTCTTTGGATTTCTAAATGAATTTACCCGTTTCAAATATAACAAGGAACGATGTATACTATAAGAGACAGTTGTATGGGTATCTGTTTAATATTCTCATATTAGCAAATGGGGAGTCTCTCTTCTATGTATATCTAAAAACCGTGGCTGGTAAGGGAAGCAACGAAGTCGTATCAATGCTCTTTCACTTCATTGAAAATTATCTTGACCCCGAAATAAAACACCTTGAAGTATCTTACGATTCATGTGGGAGTCAAAACAAGAATTATACTATGATCAAACACGTGCATTATATTGTTCATGTCAAAAAGAGATTGGAGTTCCTCAAAATCACATTTCCAGTTAGGAGACACTCTTATTTAGAGTGCGACAGAAATATCGCCCTGCTACATCAAATACATCCTGCTGAGTTGCCAAGTCCGCGACTCGAAAAAATAGAAAAGACTAGAGTTAAGCCGGCAGATTTCAAACAGAAGATCTGGAAAAATGTCAGGAAATTATAAAAAACTGGGATATTTTTTTGTCAAGCTAGATTATAGCAAAAAGTATACATTTGCAATTCGCTCTGTAAAGGAAATGAAAGTCACTGGCATGCACCCACGCCTCGTTTCGTATAGATGCTCTATTATGGGGTTTGGGACCAAAGCTCAACTCTACCACCACAACAAAAAAGAGTTCTTCCTGTACACACTGTACAGGAAGAATTCTTTATATCCTGAACGAAAGTACAAAGGTAAGCCTTTTAATTTTGTTAATTTAGCACATCCAATATAAAATTTTTATAAAAAAAATTGAACCGACTTCTAAAAGGGCGTTTAAACAGATTTGTAATTGCTTTCTTACTATAATTTGTATATATTAGTACTTATTTATTTTATTCAGAAATAATTTGGCGCCGACTTCAAAAATTTCAATTTCATATCAAAATCTATAGTCATTTTTTATTTTTTGGTCCACTTTTAGAAGTCGGTTCAATTTTTTTTAATAAAAATTTTATTTTTCGATTTTTAGTTTTGAATTCATTATGATATCCATAAATTATTTGAACTAAGTACTAATCGAGATTAGTGTACTTCGTAATGACTTCAAGGCAGCAAAATAGTACCCATCTTATTCAAAGTTGCAAATCAGCCTAAAATGAACTACTAAAAACTCTTTTATTCTTAGAGTTCTCCAAATACCAATGAAATTGTGTCAAACAAATATTTAG
This sequence comes from Diaprepes abbreviatus, assembly GCA_034092305.1. NCBI lineage: Eukaryota > Metazoa > Arthropoda > Insecta > Coleoptera > Curculionidae > Diaprepes > Diaprepes abbreviatus. The sequence continues at coordinate 54,169 of JASJET010000193.1, read as the reverse complement.
TCTGTCATAGTGGATCCTCTATCTTAAATATCAAATTAATTTTAGATTGGTAATATAGGCCCCAAAACCTTCCAAAATCGATATCTGCAGAACTTGAAACGTAATTTCTTGGCCTGATATATTTTATACTGCATATTCAATGTGTATACGCCCCAAGAAGCCCGCAATATCAATTTTAGACAAAATGGGAAAATGTAAAATTTTCCGTCCCTCATATTGTATTTTATCAACCTAATAGCTGTAAAAAATTAAATTCATATTCGTAATACACGACCCCAAAATCCCCCTAAGGCCAAATTTGATAAAAAGAGAATAAAGTAAAATTTTTCAACCTACCATATTGGATCCGTCATATTAAATTTCAAAAAAATAATTTTAACATCTTAATCTAATCTAAATCTAAACTCTTCAAAGCCCCTAGCACCAATTTTGGATGAAATCTGGAAATTTAATATTTCTAAACCGTTATATTGCATCTAACATATCATATTTTCTTAAAACAACTTTATATTCACTATTTATATCCTCAAAAACGATTCAGTCCCACCTTTAAACAAAATCGAAAAATGTAAAATTTTTAGTTCGTTATATTGTAGTCGCCATATTGGATCATGAAAAAATACTTTTAAAATCATAATTTACACCTTCGAGAATGCCATATATCAGTTTTGGAGAAAATCGAAGACAGCATATTGAATCTGCCAGATTCAGTTTTTAAATTTTTAATTAACACTAATGAAAATCCCCCAATACTGATTTTAGACAAAATCGAGAGATGTAGACCCTTTAATCCGCCATCTTGGCTTTTTTATCCGCCATGTTGGATACGCCATATTTAATTTTTTTTTATAATTTCTGATTCGTAATGTGCGATTTCAAACAATCTCCTATATCAATTTTGAAGAAAATCGGACAAAATTAAGTTAATATCCGACATATTGCATACGCCATATTGAATTTTTAAAAAATAAATTCGGATTCGTTATGTGCAATCAAGAAAACTCCCCCATACCAATTGTGGAGAAAATCGGACAAAATTAATTTTTTCGTCTGCCATATTAGATCTGCCATATTGAATTTTTTTTAAATAATTTTAGATTTGTTATCTGCGACCCAGGAAACCACCTCGTACCAATTTTGGGGAAAATCGGTCAAAACTTACTTTTTTGTCGGCCATATTGTATCCGCCATATTGAATTTTCTAGAAATATTTTGGATTCGTTATGTGCAACCTCGAAAACTCCCCCACACCAATTTTGGAGAAAGTCGGACAAAATTAAGTTTTTTTGTCCGCCATATTGGATCCGCCATAGGAATTTTTTTAAAAATAATTTCAGATTCGTTGGGTAAAACTCCGAAAATTTCTTCATACCGATTTTGGAGAAAATCGGCCAAAATAAATTTTTTTGGTCGCCATTTTGTCAGTGCCAACGTAGATTTTACTGGACCAATTTCGTCTAAAAAATATGGGACCACCGCAGCAATTTCCTCAACATCAACGAAAAAAATTTCATTCAAATCGGTGCCGCCGTTCCAAAGTAATCGGTGTACATACATAATATATATATATATATATATATATATATATATATATATATATATATATATATATATATATATATATATATATATATATATATATATATATATATATATATATATATATATATATATATATAATATATAGTCGATGAATTGAGAACCTCCTTCTGTTAGAAGTTGGTTAACAAAACTATTTTAGATCTTGTCCCAATCTCTACGGAAAAATTTAAACAATTGCACAGTTTGAAAGTCTCTTGTTGCAAAGAAGCATAAAATTACTATGATATCATACCTTATGCTATGAAAAAATATATAAAAGTAAAAATTGATAATTAAAAAAAAAATAATTACACGCAAAAAGTTAGATTGGAAAAATCTTCTTTTTTCTCGTGAAAATTAAATTTTTTTGAACATTCTATTTTTTGTCTTTGAAGAATTGTTACTTTTAAGTTTGTTGTGCATTATTTTTTGTAAAAATATATTTTTAATAACAATATTTAATTTTATAAATTTAATAACCTATTTAAATGAAGGTTAATATAATTAATTTCCATTTATTTAGTCGTTAAAGAACATAGAAGTTCCAAATTTTAAAACTGATTTTTCTCGTTTCATTCCGTCTCTTTCCCCTGTGGTCTTCATATTATTGAACATTTCCATGTAATTGGTTAGCTTCACTAGATCGATATTCCCAGAATAGATCATTTATTTAAATCTCACTGGTTGTGTTAAAGTAGATGACATGGACGATCAGCTTGATGGCCTCAATGCGACCCGAAGGTAAACTGTATTTATTAAATCGGTAGTTACACTGGAAGTTAGTGTTGTAATCTTGAATGTTTTGATGATAATTAAATTTATTAGTAAACTTATCACTCCAATTATGATGCATATTTGATCAACTAAGATATTATACAAATACGACAATCTTAGCATAAGGCTATAAGAAGAAAGTTTCTAATAGAGTAATTGACTACTGGTTTAAAATTATTTCATATCATTTTTAATTACGTCAAAATGCAGTTTAAATAATGACTCCTGTTACGTGACACGTATGATATCAAATCATAGGAAACGACAACGCCAAACAATAGTTTGATTAATTTCTTGAGATTTCTATTTGTTTTTTGTTACATAATGGTTTATATTAGGTGCATAGTACGACCATGCATATTTACGTTCACAAGCACTGCAGGAAGGTGGTTGTTTATATTTCAGTGGATCTTAAAATGTACAAGAAATAGTAAGAAACAGCTTGTAGAGACTCCAGATGCTTATAAGTTAAAGATCACTTTAGTGTGACTACATTTGGGTTTTTAAATTACTATAATATCTTATAGCTGAATTGTTATAAATTTTGATCAGTATTCCTTGTCTACAATATTATAATTTATACATAACCTATATACAGGGTGTACCAAAAAGGTTGGAAATAAATTAAATCCTAGTTAGCAAAAAAATTTTTTTCATATGTCATTTTGTTCTACGAATATTCGGTTCTAAGTTACAGAGTGTTTTAAAAAATCGTTTTAGTGTAATAACATTCGAACGCTAGAAGATAATAGAATGACTTTCTAGCCAGAGATTAATTTGATACTGTCCAAATAATAGTAAAAAAATTGACCTCGAAGTTTACTCAGTATCTTTCGTAAGGTTATTACCATAGCATTTTAAAAAAAAATGTGCTACGCCTCTGGTAACATTTTTTTTATCATTTCCTCAAATTAGATTTTTTTTTTGAAACAAAATTTTCCTCTTGCATTTTCTTTGTATTTCTCATCATTTTTCCGTAATTCAGCCGTTTGTAAATACCATTTTTTCCATTGCATATACAGAAAAATGGAGAAAGCACAAACATTATTCAGTATGCAATGACCATGATGTTTATCTTTGTTTTCAGATAAAACGTCATTGTAAGTTATGATAAGCTTTCATTGCGCGTTTTTAATTTAGTTTTATAAAAATAAACTGCGCATTTGAAAAATAAGCAGATATATATTTTTTTTTATGGCCTTGCAAACGGGAATACAGTATTAACTGCGAATTTGTATGCTGAACGTTTTCCATTTCGACGCATTCCAAATAGGAGGACTTTTTAAAGAATTCACGCTCGATTACGTAAAACCGGCTCCTTAAAGCCTTGTACCTCCAGCGAAAGACCTCAACATGTAAGGGCAGTTCAGCTCCAGGAACGAATAATTTAGATGGTCGAGGCAAATCATGATTTAAGTACAAGGTCAATTGGAAGAATGGAGAAAGTAAGCCATATAACTGTCCAACGATTTCTCCATGATAATTTGTTCTGCCCATACCATCTACAAAGTGTGCGGATACTTTGTGCCGAAGATTATGCTTCCTATCTCAGATTTTGTAACTCTTTTTTAAATAAGCTCAACCAGAAATTTTTGTTTCACTTATCTATCTTATTTACTGACGCAGCTAGTTTGACAAGGAATGGTATAATTAATTTCCATAAGAGTCATGTATGGACCGATGAAAATCCGCATGGCATAATACAATCCTGGCACCAACAACTGTTTTCTAGAAATGGTTGGGCAGGAATAATTGGCGATTCTTTATTGGTCCCGTTGTAGTACCGAATCGAGTTGGATTTCCTTCAAAATGGATGGCAACCTTTATTAGGGGAAGCCCCATTTGAAACAAGCCATCGGATTTAGTTTATGTTTTATGCATGACTGCGTTCCAGCTTCCGTTAGACGAAAAGTGTGTGAATACCTTAATGAAACGTTCTGGAATAAATGGATCGATCATGGAAAGCCAAGAATATGGCTTTCTCGTGCTCTTAACCTTAATTCTTTGGATTATTACGAATGTCGGCAAATTCGAGACATGCCTTTTATTTTTACATGAGTAAGAGCATCCATAAGGAATTGTATTGAAAAATGTATTGCAGCTGGGAGACAACATTTTCAGCATCTTTTGTAATGTTTTTTGTTTCAACAATTTTTGTTAATTAGTAATTACTTTGAGTTTGTAAATTAAAAGTACGTTTATTATTGTTAAATACTTACTAGTATTTTTGTTCCTAACGTCTAAGAGTCTTTGTTAAATGCCCATGGGAAAAGTTTTTAAAAATGTTTCAAAACATATCGAATAATGTTTGTGTTTTTTACATTTTTGTTTATGTTTCTGCATTTTTCTGTATATGCAACAAAAAAAAATGTTATCTGCAAAAGGTTTCACTACGAACAAATTACGAGACATACAAAGAGAAAATAGAATTTTTTTTTTTAAAACTAAAAATGAAATTTGAGGAAATGATCAAAAAACATTTTTACCAGAGGCGTTCCATATTTTATTACCCTGCAGTAATATCCGTATGCACGCCATTGAGTATAATACGAAGTTAATTTTCTTACTGTTACTAGGGCAGTATCAAATTAGGCTCCGGCTAAAATTTTGTTCCATTATCTTCTTGTGTTTGAAAGTTATTACACTAAAATGATTTTTTTTTTAATTATTTGACACCCTGTAACATAGGAACGATTATTCGTAGAGCAAAAAAATGTTTACTAAGAAATCCACTATTCAGTTTATTCCCAACATTTATGTTACACCCTATATATCTCAATTTATTTGTTCCAGGACAAAGGCATTGGTATTCTTTTATGAATAACTCAGGCTCAATCTGTGCATACATATAAAACCAAAGAAATTTGTTATAATTACGTGCAAACTTACTCAAATTTTTGACATGATTCTTGAGTGTTTTATTGGAATAAGCAAGTTGCAAAGTAATACTTACTTTGCCGTTTTTAAGTTCCGCAGTACAAAAATCAGGATGGAAGAAACGAATGAAAAACAGTGGCAACAATTAATCTTTAACTGAGAACATGATCTATAATTTCGTCCTCCTCAAGATCATCTTCATACAGGGTCATCTTATGAAGATTACCTCTTAAGTAGTAATGCCTTGTCATTAGTTCAACTACGATCCGTAGTTCTTTTATCTCGAGGAAAAGAAGCTCTCTTGTAGGAGAGTCCGACTTGTTACATGTTTATGCGATGTGGGGCTGATTATTATTATATTTTATTCATTATCTTTAAAGTATTTTACCACCTACTTATTGCTTTGTACGCGCATATAAAACACTTCATTTATTTCCACGGAAAGCTAACAACTAGGACCTATAAATTATTTGGTTAAACTTACCGAAACTCTGGAAACTAAATAGCGAGCTAAATGCCGGTGGCGAAATTAAAATTAATTAGAGAGCCCCATAGACCAATAATTTGGTAAATACCTAATTAACTTTAGGTGAGCAAATATTTGAACGAATGCTCTTAAATGGTGTGGTTTTTCATTTGAATAATTATTGGGTTTAAATCCATTCTCAGTAATTAAATAAGAAAATAGATTTTATTACTTCTACACAACGATATAATTTCGATTCGAAATATGTTCAAAGTAGCAGTTACCAGTCACGGCTTCGCTCGCACTTAAAACCCCTGGGAATTTTAAGAAAGACGCCCAAAGAAATTTTATTGAACTCTATTCTTACGTGCTTTTCCGCACGTAGGTTTCAGTGAAACAACTGTTCTTTAACAGCCTCAGCGCAAATAGATCAGATGTAATTAATTACCTCATTCAACTTCTCAATAATGCAATAAAATCAAAGTAATTAATTACAGTGTCAATATTTCAAATTCATCATTAACTCACAATAATAATGCGTCTTGAATCATAAAAATCGACGTAATTGAGAATTGAGTAAAAATATGCTATTATAGAGTGATTTTTGCAATTTTTTTGTGAATTAATACGCTTCTCAAATATATGCGTTATGATGAATTATTTTAGTTTTTACATTATTATAAATTAATAAAATTTGTTTTAGGTGTTTAAAAGCATCTCCTTCTTTATCTAATGCTTTAACGAAATTTTTAATTAATCCCAGTTTAATGTGTAATGGAGGCAGGGGCGAATCCAGCTCCTCTCTTTAATGGGGGGGGGGGGGCGGCGGTGATAGCACAAAGGTGCAGTATGGAAGCGTAAGTAAGTTGTCGACGAGGTAGGGGGAGACACCCTCAAAGTTCCCATTTCTAGTGTAAACGGCAGGGTCGAGTCTATTTTTCTGAATTTGAAGCTCTTGAGCAGGTCATACACAGCGATCCCAAGAAAAAACAAGTTGCCGGCTGGGGTTGGAGGATGCGAGCAGTATACACATTCCTAGTATAAGAGGCAGAATCGGATCTATTTTCCTGAACTCAAAGCTCTTGGGGGGGGGGATATCGCAAGAAATACGGGAGGGGGGGCAGCATACACATTACTAATATAAAAGGCTAAACGACTAAATCTGGATTTGCCTGTAATTATCCACGTAGGAGCACCAAGACAGACTAGATCTAATAAAAAGTTTATAAATTGTCAATTTGTTTTTCAAATTTAGTTTGCTGTTACGGTGTAGCAACGAGTATAGAACTAACAAGAAACTTTTGGCTTTGAACAATAAATTGCCTCCCAGAAAATGGGAGTGTTGCAAATGGATAGCCGATCTTTCTGGAATCGGAAATCTTGATTTGGTAAACGTAGCTTCAGTTTTATTCGAATTGAACTTAATTTTCCAGTCGGCTATGTATTTCTCTAACTTATCAATATGCCTTTAAAGTCTTCTAATAATAAGGCGTAATGACCCTGGGGATGTTGCAAATGCAATACAAATAAACAATTTCACCGTCTACGTATTTGAAAAAGAAATTTTGTTCTCTCTACGACCGTTAAGAAAGGGAACAGACAGTATATTATCTGCGAATTCCACTCTATTTCTCTCTCCATACTAGTTTAGACCACCTAATGATCTCATCAATGAGACTATAACGAACCAAGAGCAAAATGCCCAGAAAACAACTGTCTACTTAAAGTCCCCATATTGTAAAATATCAGCAGGATATTACCCGCACAACTTGATGCCGGACTGTTATCTTAAACAGTATAGATACAGATCTGACAAATAAGTAATATACAGGGTGTCCGAGAAAATGAGGAAAATATCACAAATATAAAAAAAAAAACACGTGAAAGGACTATTACAGGTTCATATAAACTTTTTTTGTATATATCTCTTCTTCGGAGATATTGGCTCCCAAAGAGCTGCAATGTAATCAAGTTTTTTTTACACATAATTGCTTAACCACCAGGTATGTTTTAATTTTTTTAATATGATATAGACCAGGTCGGATCTTTTAAATTACTATCTAACAAAGTGTTGTGAATTGCTCGCAGCTGCAAGGACGGACTAGCTGTTACTCACCACCCTATTTTTTCAGGCCCAGTATGATAAGAACTTAGGACAATGTTTTTTACATACTATTAACTATTGACTAAAAATTAAGTCCTCTTGATTCATGTCGCTAATCCTAGCCGTTTTCGGAAAAACGTCACTTTATTTACACTGTTAGTCCTCTGACTTCGGTCGGGTTGAATTTGAAAAAGGAGAATTTTCCCCTGTCATTACAGTCTCAATAAAACGTTAAACTGACTGCTTCGGTAAAAACTTCGTAAGAGGGTTTGACATGGGCCCCGTATAGTATGATACACTAGCGGGCATGATTGCTATACCCGTATTAACTCAATATTGTTACTTATTTGATCACAATGAAACGGGATTGACCGTAGTGGAATATACCAAAATTTTGAGGTGTCCCCACAGGTAAAAATCCAACGGCGTTAGATCGCAAGATCGAGGAGGCCAAGAAATAGGTCCTTCTCAACGTATCCCAACGGTTTGGATAGACGTTATTTAAGTGCTCTCGCACAGCAACGCTGAAATGAGGTATTGCCCCATATAGTACATGTTTCGGCGGGTTTCAAGTGGTAAGAGCTCTACTGTATCGTGAAAAGCGGTATTAATGAACTCCAGATAAAGTTCTCCATTCAATCGTGTCGCAATACGAACGGGCCAATCAAAAAATTGCCAGTGATTCCTGCCCAAACATTAACTGATTGGAACTGATGTTGATGATGCGAAACTATACTTACATGAGGATTTTCATCAGCCTATACATGTGAGTTGTGTAAATTTATGATACCATTTTTGACATTTTGACATCTGTGAAGAGAATACTGCTAATAAGGTTTACATTATTTCGTTATAGATCCAATAGCTAGTGTGCTAATTACATTCTATCAGGAAAACCTTCAGCAATCAGTTCACGCGGTTTTTTCAAATGATATGGATATAACAGTTGTTCTTGAAGAACTTCACGTACCATTGTTTTCTACATATTAAACTGGGCTGATAATTTTCGAGTGCTCCTTGAAGGAGTATCATCTACAGCATTTAAAATATTTTCCTCTAATTGCGGCATACTCAATATTCTTCCCCGATCAGCATATGTACTTCTTTTCCCAAAATTTCCTAAAATTATGAAGAAATTGAATAATATTCCCTTATTAAAAGGAATCGCCTACCATTTTCCCTTAGATGTTGGTTTACTCGTTGAAATGTTTTCTGATCTGGAAGAGTACGATTAGGATCACTGTCGTGATATAACCTCCTGGCTTCTAAAGCATTACAAGATGCAAGACCATACATCAGATGCATATCTGCATACACAATAAACGTGTATCCCATATTTCGAATTATTTCACAATTAATTTCACCACGAAATTTAGAATTAGTAAATTAACATCCGAGTAACGAATCAATGTGTTAGCGTTGGCAAATTCTAAAATGCAATAACAATACTTTGTTTTTGGTGTCGATAAAATAAAACGTACTTTTATTGCGAACCTAGGTCGAAGTGCAATTCATAGAATTAGACGTTTTCAACTAAAGAGGTAAATTTTAATTTTGGATCGAATTTTCTTTATCCTAAGTTTGATGGGAACAAAGATGTATCTTAAATCGAAATATGCTAGATAAACGATGTGAATAAAATTACACTTCTATTATTGCACTAGTTCTAATAACTGAACCGTACCCAATATTGTATAATCACATAAGAAATGGTTACTTCAAAAATAAGTCTTTTTTGCGTCTTCGTTTCCACACTTGATGCACTCAGTATCTTCTATTTCTGTTATTAATATTTGCAACTTGTAACAAAGCAAGTGCATTTTCATCCTCCAACGATGAGTTTAAATTATTACTGAAAAATCAATGACAAAAAGTAAACTTTTATCGCCAGATTTACTAAGAAGGTTAAAAATTTTAACCTGACCTAGTTTCCATGGAAGTTAGATCTTCTAATCGGTCAGTTTTGTTTTGCTTATGATGGTGCTATTAATAACGTTTGCAACAATACTTTATTTTTATTTAGTTACAAATAATATATAAAGATACTAAAGACAAAGATTTGGTCATTAAGCCTTAAAATTTGTAAATAGTTGTATTACGAAAATACAAAAATCTTTATTTCTGTCGGTAGCGCAATAAATGGAAATTATTTTTTATGCTTGCCCTTTTAAAGTTCGAAAATGTTTGTCATTAATTTAATACCTTAAATAGCAGAAAACGCCAACAGAGTCTGTTTTTTTTTCTGACTGGTACATAGGTAAAGGCATATTATAGGTAAGGGCAGTATTGGAAATTATCAATTTTAAATTTTTTGTATCAAACATATCGCCGTGTTCTATCATATGATAAGTAATAAATTTGTTTTCGTAAATCTGGCAGCAGATAGAATTTAAATCAAGAATAAGAATAGAAGCATGCTAATAATGTTGCTCTAAAAAATTATAATTAAAGTAATATACAGTCCACTTAATAAAGATTTTTAATAACCCAAACAAGATACTAAGAAAGATATTTTTAAGACCCATAATTCAAAAATTTTTCTAAAATTAAATAGTGATAGAAAGTAGATTATAGAGCGTAACAATAAAGAATATAATGTAGTGCTTTAAAGAGAGGAGATTTATTAGAAAGCGAATAATATTTTCTTTGTTTTTTTTTTTTAATTTGAAAATTTATTTAGATATGTAGATCTATTAATAGAAAAAAATTGGTAATTTGTATTTGCGCCCATATTACAACTTTGCTACTTCATTAATTGATTTACACCGCTCGCTCTGCAATTTCAATGAGGATAAGCAAACAAGTAATGTACTAAAATAAAAGTTTAATTTGTTACCTAATAGTAATAAATAAAACAAGTAATTATCCATCAACCATATTACAAAAGCCTCTTATTCACTGTCCATGGTTTAATGTGCGGAGTTTGCTATTCGACGAACCGGGAAATTGTGGGTCAGAATATATCATTTTATACGAATTGGTTGATAGTTAGGGTGACCGTAAGTCGCGTTGTTGTCTCTGCTTTGTGTCGACTTTAGGATAAAGGGATCGAATCATGTAGAGATCTTATTTAATTTGTCCTTAATTAATTATCCCACAAACTTGGTTCCTAACATTCATTTAAAGATGGGGATTAGATATTTATTAAAAAAAGATACAGAATGTTTATTTTAGGGTTCCATAGTTAGCTAAGAAAGTTTTCATTGAAATTTTGTAGCCATGGTGTGAAATTGGCAAGTAATCTCCTTATGGGAAGAGTAGGTTTCATTTTTCTTTTACCCCATTGAATTTAATGTCATTGTCTCTAAAAATGCGACTAAAAATGAAATACTACAATACAGTATGAGCAATCAAAGTTTTTCTTCTCCCTCTTATTTTTTAAAAGTAAATTTTTAAAATCATAAAAATTTGGAATGATGGCACTTCATAAATATGTGTTTGCATATATATATATATATATATATATATATATATATATATATATATATATATATATATATATATAAAACAAAACACTTTAGAAACAGTATTTAAATTTATTAAAAATATTTAATTTTACCGGTACACACCTTGACATTTTGTCACTTTGAAGAACGTTTTTTACATACCTTTAACTACTAACTAAAAATGAAGTTGCTAATACTAACCGTTTTCGAAAAAACGTCTTTTTATTTACTTAATGTATTTGGCGTATTTCGATAAAAGATACACCTTTGTTCCTATCAAATGCTCAACCTTCCACCTTATGACAAACAAATTTGATCGAAAATTACGGTTTATATCTTTGGTTAAAAGCGTCTAATTTTGTGAATTGCAGTTAAATTTAGGTTCGCAAAAAAATGTGCGTTTTATTTTATCGGCACCAAAAACAAAGTATTGTTTTGCAAACGAAAGAATAAATATCCTATATTTTAGAACTTGTCACATCGCTGACGAAATGATTCTTTACTTGGATATTAGTTTACTGATTTTTGGATTTTGTGGTGAATTTAATTGTGAAATAAATCGAAATATGGAATACTCGTTTCTTGAGTATGCAGATATGCATCTGATGTATGGTCTAGCATCTTGCAGTGCTTTGGAGCCAGGAGGTTATATGTATCACGACAGATATCCTGATCGTACTTTCCCAGATCAGAAGACATTTCAACGAGTTGATCAAGGTCTAAGGGAGAATGGTAGGCAATTCCATTTAATAAGGTAATGTTATTAAATTTCTTCATAATTTTAGGAAATTTTGGGAAAAGAAATACTGAAGATTTTCCTTGTAGTTGCTGATCCAATAGCAGTTTGCAAACTGGCTATTGGATCAGCAACGAAATAATGTAAACTTCATTAGCACTATTCTATTCACGGATAAAGCAGGGTTTACTAAAAATGTTATCATAAATTTACACAACTCACATGCATGGGCTGATGAAAATCGTTATGTTTCGCATCTTCATCAGTTCCAATCGATTAATATCTGGGCACGAATCATTAGAAATTTTTTGATCGGACAATTTGTATTGCCGGCACGAATAAATAGACAACTTTATTTGTGGTTCCTCCAGAATATTTACTACGATTTAGTAGAGCACTTACCACCTTATTTCAGCGTTGCTGTGCGGGACCACCCAAATAACGTCTATCCAAGCCATTGGATAGGTAGAGGAGTCTTCTCGATCTCCAAACCTACACCCATTGGATTTGTACCTGTGGGGGCACCTCAAAAACTGAATGTATTCCACTCAGGTCTATAGTAGGGAGGAACTTCTACGGGGAATCACGTTTCATTGTGATCAATTTTTAAATTATATTTATTTAACAGGTTTCAACATATCCAATAAAATGGCTTTTAATCACATTGTTTTGCGGTCTCTTCGAGGTTACTGCAGGGCTCAAATTTGGGGCCTCTTTTGTTTCTAATATTTATAAACGATTTCGCTGAATCGATTGATGTTGAATTCCTGATGATTTAAAAATGTACGTCCTAGTTCAGTCGAAGGAGGATTATGATAGATTGCAAAATAGTTTTAGTGCAGTTCAGAGATGGTGTGTGAGTCATCAATTGTTATTGAATGTAAGCAAATGTTCAGTAATGTCTATAACTCGTAACATATCTCCAATTCTATACAGCTATCAAATAAATAATGACTTACTTAAAAAGTTGAGGCAGCCAAGGATTTGGGTATTGTATTGGATTATAAACTTAGCTTTAACCTTGATTATGGCAGAATGGTGTCTGAAGCTAATCAAATGGGTTTAATTATTAGAAACTGTAGATCATTTAAGAATATTGAAAGCCTTAAATTATTGCTTTAACATTAGTAAGAAGCAAACTTTAATACGGTTCACTTGCTCGGACTCCAATTTATAATAGATATGTTTTGGCTATGGAGAACGTTCAGCGAAAGTTTATGAAGTATTTGTGGTTAGGAACTGAGGAAGTGTACTTACCAGTTGGGATAGACAATCGAATGTTATGGGGGTTCCCGTGTTTGCCGAGATTAGAGCCCTTACATCTAATCTAATATTTTCGAGGAGTGAATCTTTCGGTTTTTAATGATGTAACCTATGGTCGATTTTTGCTCTCTGGTGTTCTCAAAGGTATATTTATGTTGTTGTTTATGGGGATAGAATGTATTATTAATACGCAGCTCGTTACGTGCGCAGAATTGGATTAGTGCTTCCCCGCTATTTTTTAAAGTTTCTTCATTGAGTCGGTTTTGGATAATTTCGTTACTTATAATATCGGTCCTAGTTGCCTCCCTAAATTTAATCGCAGCTAGCAGCAGTCTATTGATAATACAGATTATGTATTTTATGTTTTCTTAGTATTTCTCATGCACTAGTAAACCTACTTCCGAAGCTGCTCTGCTCATCTTTTGTATATCAATATATACTCTGCCATTTGTAAATTCCACTTGCCCTTCTTTTCCGCTTCCCACAATGCACATATATCTATGTTATGGTTCTTCATCTGTTATTATTTCCTGTTCTTTATAGGTTAGTGATGTAACATTCCAAGTGGCTATTCGTAGTTTTCTCGTTTCCAGAATCATTGTTTCCTTAATCTCACAGGGTCGTTATAGGTTTCATCACTCCTATCTGAGAGTACTATCTTTGTTCTGTGAGCGCTTTGGACTTTTTACCCTAGGGAGATTGCTCGCCTTACCTTGAAACCCTTCTTCTTTATCCGGCTTGGCACCAGCAACACAGCTACTGAGCTACTCGATCCACCCAGCAACTATGCAAGCTCGTTATCGATAAATTTTAAAAATCTAATATTCGTAGAGCTACAAAAGTATTTAAAATAGTAATAGATATAATAAATTATATGCAGAACTTAAAACAACTTTTAAATACTTTTTCTAAATATTAATAGTTAGAAAAACATGCCAGCGTATTGAAAACATAAGTGAACCGCTTTATTTTCTTGCCTACTATTAAAATAAAAGCCTAAATGTGTAAAGATATTAAGTTAGTAGTTAAATAAATGATAACTTCGTCCCTTCTAGGTAAATAAATTACACTAAATAAACTGTCCCTTTTGATTTATGAAAGCTACTGTTATTATAAATCCATTTTCAGGGGCTGGCGGTTTTGATTTATGTATTATTAAATTAGAAATGTGGTTTCTGTAACTGTGAACTACTAGCTTTAAATTAAGTCATATTTGAAAAATACAGGATGTCGCAAATTCAATTGAGTTCAAGGTCATCAATTACATGTGTTTAATGTTTATAATATTTAAAAAAAAATTCAATTTTTGGAAAACTAGTAAAAAGTATTTCAATAAAGGCAGGTTCATGTTGAAATGGAATAAAACAAGCTGTGTGTGAGGTATTAATAAAATTAAGAAATAGACGGGTTTTGTATTTCAGTGTATGTTTTATTAATATCGGCAAAGCGCTTTCGGTCTAACTTATACCATCTTCAGGGCTCAGACCCTAGAAACAAGAGAATATGGTCAGCAAATAAGCTTACTCAGTACTCACCAACCATACTCACTCGTCAAAGGGCACACCTTAACCCTGCCAATTTGAGAGCAGTCGCCAGCGTAGCCTCCACACAGAACAAATCGTATACAATTAAAATTCTTTAAAATATTTTGTCACAAATTAAAATTAAAACTAAAACATTCAACACACTAATACATTGACATTATTAAAACAATAAACCTTTTCAATAAAAATCCAAAAGAGTGAGGTTATGCCACCCAGTCATAGCATAGTATAGCAATAAAACTGTCCAAAAATTAAAATTATATACACGTATGTGTAAGCCTGAGAAGAGATTTCTGTATGAGTTTTATTTTAATTTCTTGTCAATTGTATTTCAAATCAATAATTCATTGACAATGAGCAAAAAGAGAAAAAAGGGCAGAAAGAAAGGACAGTAAAAGTTTATTAATCTACAGCGTTACTGTTATCGGTCATTCTGTGATATATTTCGAACACTTGGGTTCAGCGGCGTGAAATATTTTCCATTTTTGTAAAAAAGTAACAAATTATACGAACATAGGCGTAGTTGAAATTTGTTGAAATGTGTTAACTATTAATATATTTTTAGAATGAAGTGTCTGAAACTGAAAAATATGATTAAAATTATTATAAGATTGCAACCCCATGCAATCACAGCTCCCAGACATTTAAATTGTTTAATAATTTAAGGAAAAAGTTTGAAAATGGGGTTGCGGTCATACACGTTGTTCATTCTTATATTGAGGCAATGGTCGGGGTTTCTCTTTATCTCCCTGCATATTTCAAGATCCTCTCTGTAATCCAAGGTTTTAGAGTTATTACCCCTGGAGTGGTATAAGATTTTACTATTATGAGTTGGAGAGAAACTGCGTTTGTTAAAACTAATATGGTGTCCAAACACAGAGGCCTGAGGTTTGTTAATATGTTCTCTAATTTGGACTGCTAATGGTCTAATAGTTTTTCCTTTATACGTCGAAGGGCAGCCTGGGCAAGAAAGTTGATAAACCCCACTTTTTTGTATATGAGATATCAATTGTTTGTTATTGACCAGATGGGAACTGAGTCGATTTACACTCTTAAATGAAATCTTCACATTTTGAGTGTGGTTTGTTAGAATCCGTGCGTAAAATCTTATACCACTCCAGGGGTGATAACTTTAAAACCTTGAATTACAGAGAGGATCTTGAAATATGCAGGGAGATAAAGAGAAACCCCGACCATTACCTCAATATAAGAATGAACAATGTAAATGACCGCAACCCCATTTTCAAACTTTTTCCTTAAATTATTAAACAATTTAAATGTCTGGGAGCTGTGATTGCGTGGGGTGCAATCTTATAATAATTTTAATCATCTTTTTCAGTTTCAGACACTTCATTATAAAAATATATTAATAGTTAACACATTTCAACAAATTTCAACTACGCCTATGTTCGTGTAATTAATTACTTTTTTACAAAAATGGAAAATATTTCACGCCACTGAACCCAAGTGTTCGAAATATATCACAGAATGACCGATAACAGTAATGCTGTAGATTAATAAACTTTTACTGTCCTTTCTTTCTGCCTTTTTTTCCCTTTTTGCTCATTGTCAATGAATTATTGATTTGAAATACAATTGACAAGAAATTAAAATGAAACTCATACAGAAAATCTCTACTCAGGCTTACACATACTTGTATATAAATTTAATTTTTGGATAGTTTTATTGCTATACTATGCTATGACTGGGTGGCATAACCTCACTCTTTTGGATTTTTATTGAAAAGGTTTATTGTTTTAATAATGTCAATGTACTAGTGTGTTGAATGTTTTAGTTTTAATTTTAATTTGTGACAAAACATTTTAAAGAATTTTAATTGTATACGATTTGTTCTGTGTGGAGGCTACGCTGGCGACTGCTCTCAAACTGGCAGGGTTAAGGTGTGCCCTTTGACGAGTGAGTATGGTTGGTGAGTACTGAATAAGCTTATTTGCTGACCATATTCTCTTGTTTCTAGGGTCTGAGCCCTGAGGATGGTCTACGTTAGACCGAAAGCGCTTGGCCGATATTAATAAAATATACCCTGAAATACTATTTCTTGATTTCTTCGGTGTAAAACCTGTTAATAACTTATTAATAAAATTTTTTTTTTATTTGAAAGGCCCATTTATGCCATTATGAATGAAATGTAACATCGTTTAAATATCCACCACGGCTTCCCACGATGGCACAGATTCGAGTGGTCCAACTTTCAATGACTGTGCCGCATAGATTTTGCTGAATTTGAGCGATGACATTGGTTATGTTCACTTTAAGGGCATCGGTCAATTGTTGGTTATTGGCATAGACCTGCGACTTCAGGAAACTCCACAAAAAAAATCTAGCGGGGTTAAATCGAACGATCTTGGTTGCCAATTCATGTCACCTCTGCGAGAAATTACCATACCCTCAAACGGCTCATGCAGAATATTCATTGTGACGTTCGCTGTGTGACATGTAGCATCCTTCTGCTCGCCATTGACGGTGATAGCCTCACCAAGGTCGTTTTCAAAAAATACGGAGAAATGATTCCGCCTGCCCAAAATCCGCACCAAACAGTGATTTTTTGTGGATGCATTACCACCTGGTGAACCTCGTGTGGATTGGCGTCGTTCCATATAAGGTAATTGTATTTTCATTAAAACATATTTTAGAAAAATCTATAAACACCATTCGTCCGGGATATGTGCAAATCCTAATTTTACCATAACACTATTTTGATTAACACAAACACACATTTTATCCTGCAGAGTAAAAAAGAGGATAGCTCCTGGTTACGGTTCCTAAACTGCAACCTGCAACCTTGGTTCCAGTGGCTAGCAGATTACATTGTTGTAATCTAGACTGTAATACTTCATCATGCTCTATGGACAAGTGGCGGTCCCGAACTAGGTCATCTAATTCAGGTTCGATTAAATGGGGTGCTTTTCCTTCACTTTCGGGAAACTAGGAATTGTCCTTTTCTGAATATCTGGATATTCAATATTACGTTTGCTCTTTCTTGGAAAACTAGACACTATTGTCATGCAAAAGTAACAGCTCTTTAAAATGATTTGTTGGGTTTTGCCAAATCATTGGAACTGAAAAAGGTATTGAAGAGCGTTTGCCATTTAATCAGTTACTTACATTTGCTGCACAGATTTGGCAACATATGTGAAGAAGCTTCGACACTAGAAACTATTTCTCCCACTGATATGCACCTTGGAGTGATGGCGAAGTTCTTTCCTTTGGATAAGATAGTTTTCTCTGCTTGAAGTCACCAAAGGACGGAATAACATTTCATACAAAAGTTATTTACAAGATACTTTGCTCTTATGGTAAAGTGAATTTAGGTGAAACAAGACGGTCTATATCCACCAGGCTTCAGGCACATGAAAAATGTATAAAAAAGAAACAAATTATACAATTTGCCGTAGTTGAACACCAGCATTACTCAGGTCTCACTTTTAATGTAAAATAAGCCAAGGTGCTAGCATAAATGTCTGATTTCTTTAAATGTAAAATTAGAGAATTAATCGAAATGTGTAAACATCCAAATAATATTAATGGAGATACAGAGTACAGTCTACATCACACGTGAAAATCGGTGAATACCAGTCGGGTATAAATATCGGGCTGTTGCTCCTCGATAGTCATTCAGTGTTCTAATCTCGTGGAGTAAAGGTCCCTGAAGATGTCTCATGCAATTGTAGGCGAAACATCGGATAATAGTTCCAATTTAACACGATCTAAACTCAAGAACCATGATTTTTAACTTTACCAAAGCCGTGAAAGCTTTCATTCTTTGTAACGAATATATTGATATCGGTATCGGTCGATTGCTACTTTTAGTTCAAAGATTTTTCGATTAACTCGATGATCACTGATCTAGGTTACGTAATAGTAAATTGGAAATTTCATATACATAGTATGAATACATTGTCTTATATTTGATATTGAATTCTGTCTCATATTCTCAGTCTTGTTAAAGATGTAATGCGTGATCCGTTGATACTTCCTTACCTAACGATATCTTACTTAATTCTACTGTCGAAAACGTTTTTTTTTTTTTGGTTTTTGACTTCTTTGTATTCCCCGTCGTAAAAATTCTTTTAAACTGCATTTTAATAGTAGAATAATTAAAACTAGTTTGCCTTTTTCCATCTGCCGTCTACTTAAAAATTCTCATTAAACGCGTATTTTCGATGCTGAAATAAATCTGAACGGTTGTGCAAAAAGCGAACTTCAAATAACTTAAAGCATTACCAGTCGCTAAATTGTGTGCATTTGTTATGTTTAATAGTTTTGATGTTTTACTATGTATATTTTTTAATTGAAAAGTAACTGATTATTTCATGCTTTTTAGAAAAATTTTTGAAATATTCTTTAAAAAAAGGGAAAAATTTAATGTATAAATTTTAATCTGCAACTGAATTTTTATACTCCACACCAAATTAATACATAAAACATCGGATCGCAATAAACGGTACTTACAAGTAACAATTTAGTAAAAAAAACCAAAACTGTTTTATTTTTTTTTTTTTTATTTTTTTTTTACTCTTTGTGGCGCTAAGACTGAGATGAAATTAATTTCAAATCCGTAATATGCGCCCTTGAAACCCCTTAATTCCAATTTGGGAAGAAATCCGAAAATAAAACTTTTTTAGTCCACCATATCTTTTAGTCTCACGATTCGATATGCAATGTTCTACAACGACAAGACTCTGAACCGACAATAGTCCCATGGATCAGAGCAATGGTAACTAAGAAAATAATATATGCTGAGCTTAACAATATAACTGATAAAGCACTGTCAAGTAGGGGCTATCCGCAGGGAGGAGTTCTGTCACCTTTGCTGTGGAGCCTTGTGGTGGACAGCCTGTTGAGTGAACTGAATGATGCCGGTTTGTATACACAGACCTATGTTGATGACCTAGTCATTTTGTGCCCTGGTCACCATGTCTCGGAACTAGAGAGGCTAATGATGCGGGCCCTCTGGATCACGGAACGATAGTGTCGCAGGGAGGGGCTCGGAATAAATCCAAACAAAGCCGAGATAGTACTCTTTACAAAAAAGAGAAAAATGGGAGACTTCCTACAATTACATTGGTGGGAAGGACTCTTCAACTAAAGGGACAGGTAAGTACCTGGGAGTAATTCTAGACTCACGACTGAGCTGGAATGATCATATTGAGGCTCGATCCAAGAAAGCCATATGGGCTTTCGGTGCTTGTAAAAGAGCCTTTGGGTGTACATGGGGACTGACATCTAAAGTGCTATTTTGGATATACACTATAGTGATCCACCCCATGATAACGTACGCCGCTGATGTATGGTGGCGTAGTACAACAAAGCGCAAACACATTCTTCAACTTGACAAAGTTCAGAGAATAGCTTGTGTGGGAATATTGAGTACGATAAAGACTGCTCCCACCAGGGCTCTGGAAGTCCTGGCGAACCTGCCTCCTCTTCCCTTATACATAAGGAACGAAGCCCTGAAGACTGTTTATCGTCTCAGTTGTCTAGGACATCTTGGAATTGAAACGGGCGGCTACTCAGGTATATGGGAAAGCACAGTGGAGAGGTGTCCATCACTCCCCATGCGGACAAATTACAAGACGCCGCATTTAATACCCAACCTCTCCCTGGAGATATTTCTGCAAAGTAAAGAGGATTGGGAGGAAGAACAAAATCTTCCAAAAAATGGATCCTGATGGTATACTAATAGATCTCAACAAGATGGAAGAGCTGGAGCTGGAGTATTCGGCAGAAGCACGGGAGTCAGAGAGTACTACCCTCTCGGACAATGTGCGACAATTTTTACAGCGGAAATTTATGCTATTCTACAATGTGCTCATATTTGTGAGAGGGGCATAGACAGAAATAGAGTAATAAATGTATGCTCAGACAGTAAGGCTGCGATATTGGCACTGAAGTCTAGTGTTGTGACTTCGGTACTGGTGTCTGATTGCAATAATGTATTAAACAGTATGACAAGGAAAGGCTGCACAGTATGGGTCCCGGGCTACTCAGGCATACGCGAAATGAGGAACTAGACCATCTGGCAAAGTTGGGTTCGGCGACTGAACCATATGGGCCCCAACCAATATTACCTGTCCCAATTGCTATTGGCAAAAGGGAATTAAAATCGTTGCTGGAAAGCAAATTTATTGAATCGTGGAGGGGAGTTCCTGGAATGAGTTGTACTAAGGAACATATAACTGGCCCCAGTGCACGGCGTACTAAGGAGCTTCTCTCCTTGAGAAGAAAAGAGCTGCGAATTGTGGTGGGATTGTTGACAGGATATTGTTACCTCAGGGGCCATCGTCATAGAATCGGTGTCGAAGACAGCCCGACATGCAGATGGTGTTTGGAGAAGCATGAAACTATTAGCCTTGTTCTCAGAGAGTGCCCAGCACTCAACAGACTGAGGCAGAGATATTTCGGAGATACAATTTTGTTATCAGAAGCAGTTAGGCAAGTTCAACTAACGAGGCTGATTGGATTCGCAAAGGCGATCGGCCTCGAATAACCTGCAGATATGATGGGATGTAAAGGGCCTAATGGAGGCCTAAGCATCGATAATCTATTATCACCACCCCTTTTTCATTCATTCATTCATTCAGTCTACCATATTAAATTCACCATATTTAATTTTCAGAAAATAATATTAAAGTCTTAATCTGCGCCTCGAAAAAAACCCAATAGTTTTTATTTGTTTACTATACAGGGTGTCCCACGATGAATTGCCACCATCCACTTCACGAAAAAGAGACTTTGGAAAATTTTTAAAATTTGGCAGTCTACTGAAGTCGGTTTAAATAAAATACTCTATAGGCTATTTAATAGTGGCCAAATGGCAAGAAATAGTGACATTTCTGTAGTGCTCTATTGTTTTCTTTTGTCACGTTTCACCGTCATGGTCAACTAATAAAACTTAAAAGCCTTATAGCATTTTTACAATACAAAAATGTTAAATTGCTTGTATTTCCAAAACTATACATGTTCCGATAGACAATTTTATTCAAAGTCACCCTTATTTTTAATGCTAAATAAGACAACGTTATAAAAATAGGAGAATAACATTTAAGAAAATTTACTTCTAGCGGTTTTTTCAGGTAAATATTTATTGTCAGTTTTTGATTACCCAGTATTTACTTATTATCAAAATATCAAGAAAAGACATTGAAGTAGATCCCCTTCTAGAAGGAACCCAACCAATTAAATATTAAAGGCTTTCATACAGGAGAGATTTATAGTTATGTTTAGGCCTGCCAATGCCCAATCGATTCCGGTAGTCATGATCATGGAACACACTGTATTGTATCTGGCATATTAATTTTAAGGAATTAACTTTAGTTTCGTGATCGAGACCCCAAAAACCCTATAATACCATTGCTGAAAAAATTTTAAAAAAGCAAATTTTGCACGCGCTCTGTTGGTCGCCACATTGAGTTAGAAAAAAAAAAGATATTTTAAATTCTTAATCTATACCATTAAAAGCCCCTTAGAAACAACTTTGGAACAAACTATGCTGTGTAAAAGAATCATGGAAGTACTCCTAAACGTCACACCTCTACATATATTTCTAGAGAACATGGCGAAGGGGACGATTTATTAGATAAAGAGAGATGAGGTCATAATCTCTCATCCAGAAATCCAAGATCAAAGGAAAAAGAAATTCAACTTTGTGACAAAGTTTAGTCGCAAGAGCGAATGGGACAGAAACGTCATTGAGAAACTCGGCAAAAAATTCACTGCATGGTTTTTTTTTTATATATTCCCGGGTCCGTCCTAAAGCCGGATGCACTGCGACCAGAGTAGGCCTATTGTGCTCACCCTAGACATTACAGCCACTCTGTCAACTTAGCCCCCTGGCTCAATCTGTACAGTCCTGCTAAGGAGTGAGTGAGTATTTCTACCGGCTCCAATTTTACTGACCCGAAAGTTTGTTGTCTAAATCTCACCAGTGACTCACAGTCACATATGATATGCTTCACCGTTTCCTCGGCTTGTCCACACAATCTGCAGCCGAGGTTTCCGTTATATAGATTCATTCTATTCAGATGTACTTTGACGGCCATGTGTCCCGTCATTATACCTGTAATAGTCCTTAATTGGTTCCTACTCATTTGTAGTAGTTTCTTTGCCAGTTTCGGGTCCGGATTCCCAATAAATAGCTTGCTGTGGTTTAAACCCTGTCTGGTCATCCAGTGGTTTTTATGTTCTCTTTCGATCCATTCTTTGACTGCTTCTCGTGCTGCACACCGCGACACACCAAAGGCCGGTTCTGGACCAATGTATTGAGATGCTGACCCTGCTCTAGCTAGTTCGTCAGCTTTTTCATTTCCATGTATGCCTTCGTGTCCTGGTACCCACTTTAACATAACTCTGTTGTCTTTTGTCAGAGTTTCCAGCTCGCTCTGACATTCCCAAACCAGCCTCGATGATACCTTTTGGCCCTTGAGGGCCCTTAGAGCTGCCTGGCTGTCAGAGTAAATGAGGATTTTCTTCCCTTTGTAAGCTCTCCTATTTATCTCATCTGCGCACCGTAAGATTGCGTATATTTCTGCCTGGAACACTATTGGGTATTTCCCAAGGGGAAGGGTTAGTTCCTTCCTCGGTTGTAACCCGTATATCCCAGCTCCAGTACCCTCACTAGTTTTTGAACCGTCAGTGTACCAGATACTTGCACCCGAGAATGTTTCCGGTCTTTCTTTTTACTTGCCATTCGATCCTCTATTGTGACTTCAAACGGTATATTATAGCGGTAGCTCGAGTTCATATGGTCCGTGTCCATTTCCAACTCAGGGCTCCTGATTTTTTTACATATGTTTTTATGTCCTGACATCGTCATTTGCGATTTTACTGTTGAGTGATTTAGTCGGTGGAGTCCCATTCTTGCCTCTGCCTGAATCACTATGTGTAGCGGAGGCAGATCCAGAATACACTCCATTGCCGAAGTGGGCGTTGATTTCATGGCCCCAGTAATACATAAACAGGCGACCCTTTGTATTCCACTCAGCTTTGTCATAGTTGCTCTCTGCATTACCTTGGGCCACCAGACCAAGGCTGCGTAAGTGATGGCTGGTCTCACAACACTGGTGTATAACCAATGTACCATTTTCGGTAAGAGACCCCATGTTTTCCCACATAATCTTCTAACAGTCATAAGAGATGTTTCCGATTTTCTGGTTATGTTTCCAGTTGTCTGTTCCAGGTCAGCCTGGAGTCTAAAATCACCCCCAGATATTTTACTTCTCTGGCAAGTGGTATTGTGTTTCCTTGGAGGATGATGGGACCGAGATCCTCTATCCTTCTCCGTTTTGTAAAGGGGATTAGGACAGTCTTTTGGGGACTTATATTGAGTCACTCCTGCCTTACCCATCTTTCTACAACTTTAAGAGCCCTCTGCATTCTCTCTCTCTTACTGTTGTATTAAATTTGCCTTGGGTTAAGATTACCAAGTCATCTGCATATCCCAGCACAGAGTGACCCTCCCCACTCAGGGTTCGCAGAAGCCCATCCATTACTAGGTTCCAAAGCAGTGGGGGGAGAACCCCCCCCTGCGGACACCCCCCAGTTACCCGTGCCACCAGCGACTCTCCGAGCAGTTCTATATAGATCACTCTGTCTTTTAACATATTTTCAATCCACCTGCAACAGGTCTCTTCCAGATTGATGTTCCTTATTGCAGTGATGATTGATTGAAAAGACGTGTTGTCGAACGCCCCCTCTATGTCTAGAAATGCTCCTAGAAGCACTTCTCCATTTTCCAGAGTGTTTTCCACCTTGCTGACCAAGTCGTGGAGCGCTGTCTCTGTGGATCTCCCGATTCTGTATGCATGCTGGCTCCGATGAAATGGACTGTTGACCATTAAATCATCTCTGACATGTCTGTCCAACAGCTTCTCGAGAGTCTTAAGGATAAATGACATTAGACTGATTGGTCTAAATGCCTTTGCTATAGAATAGTTGGGTTTCCCAAGTTTTTGAATGAACACTACCCTGGTTAACCTCCAAACCTTTGGTACATATCCTAGAGCTAGAGTGGCTCTTAATATGCAGCAAAGTCTGTTGATCAACAGGTTTGGACCCTGTAGTAACATTGCTGGATAAATCCCGTCCGGTCCCGGCGATTTATATGGTTTAAATGAGTTTATGGCCCATTTTATCTTTTCATAGGTAATCACCTTTTTTGCCGTTTGCCAATTGTCCTTGGTGGCTCTCACAGCAGTATTTATCTCTGCTCCAGTCCTCCAAGTATCCGGTGATTTCTCAATTATTGTTGACCCTGGGAAGTGAGCCCGAAATAACTCGGTCATTGTTTCTTTCCCAGTATAGGTGTGCTCCCCTGTATTTGTTTTTAGAGAGTTTATTGATGGTTGCGTATCCTTTGAGACTATCTTTCGGAGTCTGGTACACTCTGGGGTCGTTTTGATCTCCTCACAGTGCTTCCTCCAAGATTCTCTCTTAGCCTTACGCAAGTTCCTGTTGTATTCAGTCAGGGCCAGTCTATATTCGTTCCAGTTTCCTGTTATTTTCGCCTTGTTCCATAGTTTCCTAACTTGTCCTCTTTTCGCCTCTAATTTCGCATTCCACCACGGCACATTGCGAGTAGAATGTTGAGTGATCTGAGGACAGTTAGCTTCAAAGGCTGAGACTGTGGCTTCTGTTAGTTGTTCTGCCATCAGTTCTACTTCTGTTATGTTGCCTACCGAACTTTTGATTTCCGCTAGTCTTTGTTCTAGGTCTAGGCAGTAGTTTCCCCAGTTTGTCCTTCGCGGATTCCGGTAGTTTAGTTGTTCCCGTTCTATACCCGTTATTTCAAACCTGATGCACCTATGGTCAGAACAGCTTGCCTCCCTAGACACATGCCAGTTTTTTATAAAGTTGCCAAGATATGTTGTGCTTAACGTTATATCAATGACCTCCTGCCTTTGTCTGGTGACAAAGGTAGGTTCATTGCCTTTATTCATTATGTCCAAGTTATTTACCATTATGAATTCAAAGACTGACTTACCTCTTTGGTTGATGTTCGTGCTGCCCCAAGCATCGTGATGTGCATTGGCATCACACCCAATGATCAGCTGCGATCCATTTCCTCTGCAGTCTCTCACCAGGTCTCCCACTGCTCTTGGTGGTGGTTCTTCCAGGTCATCATAGGGGAAGTAGGCTGAACCGATAGTGATGTTTGTTGGTCCAGCTCCCCTTGTTGCTATTTTTGCGGCAACAAGATCCCTAGAAATATGTTTCGTTAGTGCAAGCACTTTTAGGTGTTTTTTATACAATATAGAGGTCCTTGGGTTATCGGCTGTTCTGCAATATATAAGCTCACATCCGATTCCCGTAATCCCTTTTACTTTCCCCTGGTGTATCCAGGGTTCTTGAATGAGGGCGATGTCACAGTCCTTCATCTCCCTGCACAGAGCGGCCGAAGCCGCCCTACTGTGTTGGAGGTTTACCTGTATCACCCTCACTTTTCTTCCCGGTTCCCAGACTACGGAAGGTCACCTTCCCGAACTTATAGAATGCCTTGAACTGGGTCTGCTCAAGGCATTTGAAGGATGCCGTATCAACCAAGAAGGCCAGTGTTTGACCTTTCTCGTACATTTTGCGGCTTAAATTCGTCCAGTCACCCACCTTCAGCCCTGGGTTCTGGGTTCCCAGGCGTGTTCTGGCTTTTTCTAGCTCGTCTGTCCCTGGTAGCCAGACGAGGACTTTAGGTCTTTTGAGAAACTCGGCAAGAAATTCACTACATGGTTTACAGATGGATCTAAAACAACGGAGGGAACTGGAATAAGAGTGTATGGACCCGGTACCAGACACTACAAAAGCTTGGGTAAGTCACAAAGCATTTTTCAGGCAGAAATACATGCCATTAGAATGTGAATTCAATTTAACAAGGAAAAAACTATCACGGCCAAGGGATAGTCATAGTGACGGATAGTCAAGCAGCCATCAGTGCGCTGAGCTCTCAAGATATCAGTTCCAAGTTGATCTGGGAATGCCTAGAGGAACTGACTGATTTGAGTAAGAATAATAAAATCACCCTCATGTGGGTACCGGGATATACCAGGATAGAGGGGGATGAAATAGTACATAATCTCGCGAGGAAAGGGGCTGAGATACCTTTTCTAGGGTGAGAGCCTTTCTGTAGAATCAGTAGCAGCGTAATGCTAGAAGAACTAGAGATAGAGAAGGAAGCAGGAGATCCAAATAATGGACAGAGCTACAAGGATTGAGACAAGCGAATATAATTCTGGGAACTACGACTAGACGAGATTCAAAGAATGCATAGGTTTGAGTAAAAACCAGCTCAGAGTTCTGACAGGGGTCCTGACGGGGCATTACTACCTGAAGGGACATCTCAGGAAACTCGAACTGGTAGAAAGAGAAGAGTACAGATTTCGTGAAGAGGAGGACGAAACCTTCATTCATATCCTTGCAGATTGAAGCACTCTAGAAAACTCTAGAATGCGGTTCTTAGGAGCTGAAGAAGGGGAGCTGCCCACCTTGAAGCCGTCCAACATCCTGAGGTTCCTGAGGGAAACAGGACTGGAGGACCTGCTCTAGCCGATAAGGTAACTCTCACGACTGGGCAGCAATAGAGGGGCACAATAGATCTACTAGGTCCCAATGTATAGATCCCCAACTCTACGCACATACATACATACACAAACTGTGTAAAGTTTTTGGTCCGCCATATTGAGTTTTTCCAACATAATTTTAAATTCGTAATTTACACTCCCGGTACCGATTTGGAAAAAATCGAGAAATGTAAAATATTTAGTTCACCATATCCGACATAGATAATAGATATCGAATAATATTAATTTATTCGCCCGCCATATCATAGGCTGCATCTTAGATTTTACTGGACCAATTTCAATCAAAATAATGTGGAGCTATGGCAACAACTTCCTGAATATATCGCAAAATATTTGTTTCACGTTAGGGAAGCTGTTTCGAAATAATGGACGTACATATATAAAAAAATATACATAGAGTACATATTGAGAACCTCCTTCTTCAGAAATCAGTTAAAAGGGAAAATAACAGCAATAAAGATATTAACAAAATGAAGGTCATACAGAAAATCTAAAAGAGAAAGAATGCAAAATGTAAAAACAATAAAAGTAATTAAAATATACAAAACCGTACTGAAAGAAGTGGACAGAGCACAACTAATATAGCTAGCTTACCTACCGGAAATGATTTAAGATGGACTTTCAAAATACGCAAGAGCATGAATACCCCCAGAAAAGAAAAGAAAGTTTAAGGAACTTATGGATCTCGGAAACCAGAGAGATAATACAAGCAAAATACAAACTAAGAGCAATTGCAGGATAGGACATCCTGGAGGCGACAGTTAAAGCGACGATAGATGCTATAAATCGATTACTACTACTACTATTACTAATCTTTCTGGCAAGGAATTAAAAATTAGCAAACTTTTAATACTCATGTTGTTAAAATAACTCTCGATAACAGTAATCACAAACAATGTCTTTTATCTATTGTCAACGAATCAAGTCTGTTGCATTGACAACTATACAAATAGACACAAAAGCATTTAAATCCATCAAATAAAAAGTTCTAAAATAATTAAATTATTCTAAACGAAACGATCGATTTTTCAAGTTTTAAAATTGGTTAAAATTTCAGTGAAAAGCGGACTAATTTTGTGCTTGAACCCGGAGGCACTATATTAGCTTTGCAAATTCAAATTCAAACATGACTTTTAATCCAGTCGACAGATTGGGAGCAAAATTGCAGGGATTTGTTTAAAACCTACTAACAAAATTCGTTTAATTTATGGTTTTCAATAAATGAGTTTTCAAAAATAAAAAAGAGGAATTTAATTTGGTAGTTGGAAAGCATAAGTTCATTTTACAAAATGATGGCAATTTTGTTCGTAAGCTGAAATTTTAAAATCGGGATAATTAGGGCTTTTGCATGACACAAACTTTTTATGAAACTACCATTGGATTAAAATATATAGGGACATTTCAAAGCAATATCAGTAATAAATTTTTGTCAACATAAAAGAGTAGATGATTAAAACCATAACCTTTTCAGTATGTAAAATTTTTTGTGTTATATCTATCTTCTTTCTGTACACATAGCGACTTGCCTGCGCAATTCGTTATCGGAAGTAGTTGTTTTTGAAATAGTATAAATGTGACAAGTGATGGATTGTTATTAATACAATGATATATTCTTTATTTTTGACATTATGTATTCCTGGAAGAATAAAGACTCTACACCGTGAATTCATTTAAAAAAAAAAACCTCAAAGTAAATGAACGTGGGTATCACCGTAAAGCTGGTAAGAGTTTTAAATAATTTTAACAAGGGTAAGTCACGATTGTTCATTCAGAACAAAAATAGAAATAAATACTAAAATAAAAACGTATGTAATAAATTATTTTAAAAAATCCAGTCGACTTTAAAAAATTGTATCAAGAAATAAAAAATAAAGGAGACACTGTTTTGAAATGTAAACGATTTATTAATTGTTGATACTTTACTTTTACGTCTGACAATTTTCTGTCGGCTTATTTTTTTAAATTTATTTCATCCTTTTTACTGCTTTTTAGTGCTTTAAAGTGGATAGCACTAATAATACTGTTACACGAGTACTCGGAGTTGTATGTATTTTGGGTTGCAAGAATCTTCTATTTATCTATTAATATGTGTTTTCCGATTTAAAAACAACTAATGGGATATTAATTAGAATCAGTTTTGGAAAATGCTAATGATTAACGAATTGGCTTAATTAACATATGCATTTCAGCCGACTGTTGTTACCCAGTGTCATTCTTTTTGAGCTGCCGTTTCTTTCATACGTGACAACTGAACACGCCTAACCGAAGTCCATTAGTGCGCAAGCTGGGAGGTTCGTATCTTTTTTTTTCAGCAAGTTTTTGAGGAAGATTTATTTGATTATTGTTATGACACGTCATATTTATTACCAGTTAAAAACTAGTTCACTTACCTGAAATAACATTTCTATTGTGGGCCTATTATACTTGAACTTTCATCACCAAAACATTGAAATTACACCACAAAGAAATTTGAGACCGTTACTATGCGTCTCTTATAACAAAATACAACTGTACTCCAGTCTTACTCTTAAATTTGTAGCGATTTCATGTAAAATTTTTTTGCAGATATCTGAAAGTTTCAAGTTGTAGGGGAATCCAGTAGATGATAAATACGTAAAAGAGTACAGCTAGATCAGCCCTGTTTTTTTTTATAAAAAACATCCAAAGATGGAAAATTCGATTTTTTGTCCAATATATTTTCCGGTTATATTTTAGAGAAAACTTGTCCAAATGAAAGTTGTGGGTATTGAAAAGACCTTTAACTTCATTTTTTATACGTCAAAATCGATAAATAATTTATCGAGATAATGGCGAAAACCAGCTTTTATGCACTATTTTATAAATGTTAATAACTTTTGTAATAAAGGCCGAAAGTGATGTATAACCTCTTGATGATAAGGCCATTATGTCCCTTTATAACTGTGCGAAAGCTGGACCAAATCGGGTTGGTAGTTTATGAATAATCTTAATTGTTTATCCCAGACACTGAATGTTCACACAATTTTCCTTGCCCTGAGGATGATTCTACAGATATTTGCAAAAGCGGAAAATATCCTTTGAAGTTGGATGTTATTTATAAAAAACAGGGCTAATCTAGCTGTACTTTTTTACGTATTTATCATCTACTGGGTGTCCCCTACGACTTGAAACTTTCAGATATCTGCAATAAATTTTTTCACCTTCTTTCATAGGAAGACTGGAGTAATGATAAATAGTAGAACCAAATATTCAAAACATTGTAACACCGTTCTGTACCTACACTTTTAAAAATTTTGAAAAATATACAGAAGCATCCAATATTAAAGAAAAAAATACGAAGTAAGGTAAGTTAAAGAGCGAGAAACTGAAATGATAAAATGTCATTCATTGGTGCCAACTTACAATTGATGTTTATTAATGTTTTCTATTGTTATTTTTATTAAAAACATTTTGTTAAAATATGTTTCATAAATACTGTTAAATGAATCAAAAACTTTATAGTTAGCTCTAAATAGAAAATTCCTGTCTCACGCCTCCAAAGTGGACCAGCAAACCCTCAAATTCTATGTTGCCATTCATTTGTTTCTAAGTGATACGGATCTGTTGACGAGAGCTAATAATCGATCTGAGGGGGTAGTACATTACTAATGAGAACATGGAGATCTCTATTTGGTAGTTTCTTGCAATATGAAGTTATGCTTTTGATTCCCAACTAGAACAAAACACACCTGTCTTTATAATATAAGACTATTTATCTCCTGTATGTACAGGGTGGATCCTTTTGGATGTTTGTGTAGCCTAAGTAGGAAACCGTAAAATATTTTAAAAATCTGATAAAGTAGTCCCGAGCTCTTTTTTTTGAGAAAATTATAATGGCGAAAACAAATTATGGCTTTCGCTATCGGTTTCAGATTTACAGGGCGATTTTCGAATTTTGCTATTTTCTAAAATGTTCTATATTTAATTTATCAAAGTAACTACGATAAAGCTAATAAGGCATGCTAAAAGATGTTTTCTGTAGAATCCAGTGGCGAAGTCAGATTTTGAATTTTAGTTTTAATTATGAAGATATAATACCAAGATTAAATATTTTAAATGTATGTATTTTTTTACATCATTTTTTTTGCATTTTGCATTTTTTTAAGAAAATATTATATTTTCAATATAAATTGACAAAAAATAGACTAAAAACAGTTTTTGCTTCAAATTGTATCAAACAAATATTTAGTCTGTCAGTAAATCCACTGCTTTAAATTTCAAATTAATTTTAGATTGGTAATATAGGCCCCAAAACCTTCCAATATCGATATTTAAAGAGCTTGAGACATAAATGTCTTAACCCGATATATTTTATACTACATATTGAGTTTATGTAATAACAATTTTAGACAAAATTAAAAAATATAAAATTTTCAGTCTCTCATATTGTTCCTTGTCAACCTAATACTTTTAAAAAATTAACTTCATATCCGTAATACGCGACCCCGAAAACCCCCTAATACCAAATCTGAAAAAAGGCGAATAAGGTAAAATTTTAAACCCACCATATTGGATCCGCCATATTGAATTTTGAAAAAATAATTTTAATTTTAATTTAATCTAAACCTAAAGTCTTCAAATCTCCCTAGTACCAATTTTGGTTGAAATCTGTCATATTGCATCTGACGTATTAGATTTTCTTAAAATAATTTTATATTTATATCCTCAAAACCTATTCTGTCTCACATTTGAACAAAATCGAAAAATGTAAAATTTTTATTCGCTATATTGCGTTTGCCTTATTGAATCCCGAAAAAATACTCTTAAATTCATAATTTATACCTTCAAGAACCCCCTATATTAGTTTTGCAGAAAATAGAAAAATGTAAAATTTTTAGGACACCATATTGAATCCGCCAGATTGAGTATTTCAAATATTGATTTTAGATAAAATCGAAAGATGTAGAATCTTTAATCCGTCATCTTGGATCGACTATATTTATTTTTTTTTTAAATAATGTCAGATTTGTAATGCGTGATCCCAAAAACTCCCTCATATTAATTTTGAAAAAAGTCGAACAAAATTAATTTTTTATCAACCAAATTGGATACGCAATACCGAATTTTTTTAAAATAATTTCAGATTCGTTATGTGCGATGCCGAATACTCCCTTGTACCAATTTTGGAGAAAATCGGACAAAATTGATTTTTTCGTCCGCCATATTGAGTTTTTTAAAAATAATTTTAGATTTATCATATGTGAGCCCGAAAATTCTCCCGTACCAATTTTGGAGAAAATCGGGCAAAATTGATTTTTTGTTCGCTATATTGGATCCACTATACTGAATTTTTTAAAAATAATTTTAGATTTATCATGTAAGCCCGAAAAGTCTCCCGTACCAATTTTGGAGAAAGTCGGACAAAATTGATTATTTTGTCCTCCATATTGAATTTTTAAAAAATATTTTGGATTCGTTATATTCGATCCCGAAGACTCTCCCATACCAATGTTGGAGAAAATCGGACAAAATTAATTTTTTTGCCGCCATGTCAGCTCCATCTTGGATTTTACCGCACCAATTTTATCCAAAAAAATATGAGACCACCGCAGCAACTTCCTAAATATAACGTAAAAAATTTCATTGAAATCGGTGCCGCCGTTCTGGAGTAATTGGTATATATATATATATATATATATATATATATATATATATATATATATATATATATATATATATATATATATAATATAATATATATAATATATATATATATATATATATATATATATATAATATAATATATATAATATATATATATATATATATATATATATATATATATATATATATATATATATATATATATATATATATATATATATATATATAAACATAATCGACTAATTTAGAACCTCCTTTTTAGAAGTCAATTAATAAGTTTAAATGTTAGGAAGCAAGAAAACTCGGCTTCTTCTCCCTAGTTACGTAACTGGCATCGCCCCTTCAAATAGTGAAGTGTCGCCGCCACTGGAACCACGCGTATTGGTATAGATAAAGACTTAAAAGTGCTGAAGTGAATTTTTTCCAAGTGTTATCTCTTTACACAGTTAAACTGATAAGTACCTAAAATAAAGGTGATTAGGATTTATATCGAAATTTATCAGTTATTATTTTTTATTATAAGCATTTAACTAAATGATACCATGTTATAAAAGGTATTAATTGCATTTATTTCAGAACTTATCTTGTTATACAATGAACAATCAAATTGAGGACTAGCCTAAAATTAAGTTCTTATCTTTATAAAAACTATAAATACAATGTTCCCGTAAAATCTTTAGACAGTATAATTTAGACCGTATAATATAAGACTTCTTCATTGTTAGTTGATTATACTTGTTTCAAAAATTCAATAAAGTTGTTTAAGGACGCCCGTATAGTTTTCTTAGGCAAAGTTTGTTGAACAAAAAATACAGGAGCTTCTACGAACCCGTAGTCTGCTGGAAGCTCAACGTAACTCCCTGGCGACCCTGAACGAAGTTAACGTCTGTAATTGGTACATGGACATGTTACGAAATGATTATTTGTTCTTTAATAATATTGTATAGATAGATGAGTCAAGAATAACCAGTGATGGTATATTTAATCGCCATAATGATCATCTATGGACAGATTAGAACTCTTACCAACAAACAAATAGGGTAACACAAAGATGATTTGGATTCAATTTGTGGGTTGTTTTGTTGCGTAATAGAATAATGTCCTACGAGATATTTGAAGGGAATTTAAATATTCAAGCCCACCTAAACGTTTTTGTAAGACATATCTTACCATTTATGGATAATTTGCCTTTAGCGGAAAGTAACAAATTATATTTTCAACACGACGGAGCTCCGGCCTATAACAAGTGAAAAATTGGAATGAAATATTAATATTTTACGATGAAATATAGTACAATATTTCAAACTATAAACGCCTTACCAAATCCTGTACATTAGTTCAGACTTACCCAATGTTTGTCTTAATGCTGACTGGAGTCTACCTATACGCTACCTCATCTCAGGGTAGATTCGTAATTTTTATATTTTTCCACTATTTTTAATATATTGTCTGTGTAAGTTTTATAACTGTCTAATTCAGGAAAAAGGCGCCAACAAATTTTACTTTAAAATGTGCCCTAATGATTATACTACGAGCAATTGTAGTAGAGAAAACTTGGAAAAGAACAAATATATATCATATCTGGGTAAATAAATCACAGAGTTTAATTACTTAATAATATCCTAATTTAAGATTATAGGAAATAAAATCAATTAAATAGAGGCCAATACATTTATTCCTCACGGTATACGCCTTCCCAGAAAATAAGCACAACCCCTGGAAAAAGTTATCACCGGTGTGAATTATTGCAAGCTCCTCTAATGGGGCTATCTAATAGAAATGCGATTTTGAATGGTAAATTGCAATAAATAAAAAACTTTGTTAACGACGTAGTCGAAAGTTATTGACTTTCTATGACATCAAAAAAGTGAAAATTAAAACAAAAGAGAGTAAGTTAAACTTGACAGTGTCCTGCATAGTGAATGACAAACCAATCCAAAAGTAAACAAATCAACTACTACACTTGGAAGGTTTACGTCGACATAGCATAGTCATAGAAGATAAAAACACTCTCTATTTCAAACCAGACTATGAAGTTCCATAAGCCCAATAATGCAGGAGACTATCAATCTTGCAGTAATAAAAAAATTAAGCAATATAAAAAACTACAAAAATTTCTGCAAAGAGTAAGAATTAGAAAAGTGAAAATGCGAGAGATAATGAGTATTTAAGCTATAGTTAGTTAGAATCCAAGTAATAGATAATTACAAAAAAATAAAGTGATAGATATTTATAAAAATTAGATTATAGAAAGGAACTTATAACTGTCTTTCAAGTGGTTAGAATCTTAACAAATTTTTGCTGAAAATGTATGTTACAATTTGTGCAAATTAAAATGTCTCAAATCTTAAAAGATAATAGACCACATTGGCGGAGTAAAATATCTAATTTCCAAAATATTGAATTGTGAAACAATTAAAATTTTCAATAAATTTATCATTACTTTAAACAATTATTAATTGGCCACTCTTGGACTATAAAAGGGAATTCTAATAAAAAATCTCAATTACAGTAGGGTATCGCAAAATAAAACATTAATATTTGAAGTTTTAGCGCCACGTAGTCGACTTCGTTATACTTTACAAAGTTTATTGGTTCGCTGCAAAGACCTACTTCTTTAAATGATTTAGTAATTTTAACAAAAGGTAAATATGATCACAGAATAATAATAATGTCCAAATATTTAAAATCTGTCAATTAAAACGGTTCAAAATCATGTACAAAAGAATCCCCTACCTGTTAGCCCTCTAGGTAATCGAAAAGAAAATTTTGCTCAGAGAACTAAGCGATTATAAAAACTGGTTTAATACCCATCGGGGTTAACAATCAGACATTCTCGTGTACATGTTCTTGGCTAAAACTAGGCACTTTGCTGAGTAACTCTCAAACATCTGATTAAACAAAACCTGTGTCGTAGACGGCTTTACTAGAAAGAATTTTGACCTGACTTAATATGGAGATTGTCTCTTTCAGAGGCTCACAATCCCAGAAGTGCAGCACTATAACCCAAACTGCATACTATTTCCTAAATGCTGTACAAACAACTGATTGTTTCAAAAGAAATATGTACATACCTCGAACTCAAGAAAATGGTGGCATCTGATAAATGTGAAGCCATTGTTTCTGGCTGGCTGAAGAAAAATTATCGGCAAACTGGCTGTAGGCTGAGACGACAAAATCACTAAAAAAATGTTTGCACCCCGGCCCTTCGGTTTATTTAATCGACCCTTTAGGGCCAAATCCCATAATTTGGAATAATAGTAAAACGAACCACTTCTTCTCGGTCTTGCGTCAGATAGCCAAAAGAGAACGATTTTTCTCAAACCACTAGCACATTCGTTCTAACGGAAGTTACCAAAAAAACTTAATAAAAAAAGTCCATCAAAAATCCATCCAAAAAAAAATAACCCTTTAAATTTATCATACAATTTGAACTAGTTCCGAAAAATATATACCAAAATTCTTCCATCTCATTTTCAACTGACCAGTACTCAAATCAGACAGAGACAACCAATATCCTAATAATCTAAACTGCCTCGTCCTACATAATGAATTTCCTATGAACAAAGTACTTTACGGTTTCGAAATATTCACAATAAAATCAAATCAGCTCGAATTGGTTTATATTAGTTCGAGGGTCAAATTTCAAATATTATGATTACTAAAAATTCTAATTAGTAAGGTAGAGGAAAATAATCTACTAATAAACTAAAAACAACATAATGAAAAATCTATTCTATCTGATTTCGAATTTAGCATTTCGATATATTCAACAGATGTGCCATCATATAGGCAACCATAAAAACTTTCCATGCAATCGAGTGAACCTGGCTATTTATCTGAAACAGAAAATCAACAAGAAAACAAATAAACACTGTTCTTATTTATCCAGTCATCATGAAAACACTTTTCTCAATCTGTGATACATTGTCTCGAGTAACCCAACGAAATTTACAAATTACGGAAATAGGTTAAGTTACGATATCAATCAAAATTTCAAAATGTAAACAAAGGATAGGATCTGATTATAGATGAAAACAATATTAATGAATGAAAAACAGAAGTTAATCATTAGTTTTATAGTAAGAAACATAGTTTATGATAAATTTAAATTTCAGGTTATGCATGATAACCGTTAAAGCAAAACGTACAAAACAAAAATTTGTTTATTACATTAATAATATGAACCTGTTATTTAATGTAGAAGAATGTAAATGAAAATATTTATTATTTAAGATCAATTTCTAACCGTAACACACGGGAATTATTGACGAATGCGTTAACTCTAATTTTGCACAGAAATGGATAACAAACTATGGACCAGGCGGGTGGCCACCTAGGTCACCTGATCTTACCCCCTTAAATTTCTTTCTTTGGGGATATATGAAAAACAAAATAAACCTAAATAGAAATGGAAAATTTTGTGGCGGCTACGCTCAGTATTACTGATATTTATATTAATAAGGCTGTGAGTAGAGGAGTGCAAAAACGTTGCCAAATGTGTCGAAATAAAAATGGATAACAGTTTGAACATTTCATTTAGTTAATTTAGGTTTTTATTGATATTTTTGACTTTTTGAGTTTTGTTTAAGTATGTTTTTTATTTGTGTTTTAACAACTTATTGGTCTTTTAAACTGTGTTAACATAGACATTCACAACTTGGCTCCTCTGAGCCGCCAGCTCTTATGAGCTAGTCTATGAGCTTATTAAAAAAAAATAAAAAATATGTGTTTAGTATATTAGTTGTCAATTTATTTTAGCAATATAATATATTCTTAAAGAAAATGCAAAATGCAAAAAAAATATTTAAAAAATTCAGGGTGTTCTATTTAAAAAATTTTAACTTGATATTTTATCTCCGTAATTTTAACTAAAACTGAAAAATAAAAGATAACGTAGTAAAACTAGATTTTCACTTAAATTTCACTTTAATTGAAACTTGAATAACATTCAATATGTTTCACTACACGGTAGCTTTATCAAAAATGAATACAATTTCCTATGTCTAGGTAAGGTAAACCATTTTTGGATTTTCCCATAATAAACAGGTAATTGAAATAGGTCATTAAAATAGGTTCAATAAAGGAGAATTGTTAAGGTCTAATTGACAATTTAATAAAGAAACAGTGTTTTTAAATTTATGTATTTCTAGGGGTTCCAATAAATTTAATTTAGTGCCTTTATTTTCTGTGTGTAAAATTTGAAAATTTTAATCAAAATTATGATTAGATTCTCTTAAGTGGTTTGAATAATGAGAATCTGTTTTTTCTTTAATAAAACTACTAAAGTGTTCCTTAATTCTTGTTGAAAAACTTCTGCCTGACTGTCCTATATAAAACTTAAGGCAATCTTCATACCTGAAGAATGCCTTATTAGTTTTATCGTAGTTGCTTTTATAAATTAAATATGGAACATTTTAAAAAATGGAAAAATTCCCAAATCGCCCTGTAAATTCGAAGCCGATCGCGATAGCCGTGTTTTGTTTTCGCTATTATAATTTTCCCAAAAAAGAATTCGAGACTACTTTATTAGATTTTTTAAATCTTTTGCGGTTTCTCAGATAGTATATAAAATATCCAAAATTATCCACCTTGTACATTTATTTATTGATATATACTAGCAGGAATTATGTCGTTTTATTACTCACTATTTATATTTTTTTGTAATTTTTCCACGTGTTAAAGTACTTTATCTAGTAAAAATTTGTTTCAAAAATTCGCTGTATAACAACACTATAACAGAAATATTTTCGAGAAAGTTTTGTAAAAACAAATGCAGGATTTGGATTTTTGTTTAGAACCAAAACTTTTTTGTGCTCTGTTAAAACACCAATACAATTAAAAAATACTTCGCTTTTAAATTATTTCTATGAAGTAGATTTTTAATTACCCAGTCATTAAAAACGTTCATTAAATACAAGCGTACAAAGCTAAAATATGGCACAAGAATCGTACAAAAGGCAAAGTTCTCCTTAAGGAGAATCTGAAAGGAAACGCAGTTAGTAAATTATATTCTATTCACTCTCATTCAATGGTAAAATATTTTGAATTAAAAAACAACACTGCATTTTTTTACATATACTTTTCTTTTGAAAGCAAATAATGTTTTTAAATAACGAGTCTTTGTGTTCTTTTTGAATTGTAATAGACCAAATCAATATGATATTTTCATTGAGCTTGAGTACAATACGAACGAAATAAATAACGATTATACTACGCAACAAATTTTAGTTTATTTGTTGTATCTTGTACTAAATGAAATTAAAAATTTAGTTGCAATTTCCAAGAACAAGACTTTTTTATTTTATTTTTAACAAAATAATAAAAAATACATATTTTTACACTTGTAGAGACACTAAATATCCTTTTTGCTTTTCTTTTGTGAATTGTTTCTGGAGCATCTCTAGCAAAAGTCGAACAGTAGTTCGCAAGCATGGAAGTACTCCACTATTCCTGGTAGCTTTTCTCCATTGTTGATATATCATGATGAAAACGTTTGCCGTGCTCTCATCACTTAAAGCTTCGCAATTGTCAGGAAAAAAGTCTATATGTAAAGGTAGGAAATGCATCTTTACAGACATATTGCAATCTAATTTTTGATACGATGGCAGCATATTTTCAACAAGAGTAACGTAACTGTCAGCTTTTTTTTCCGAAGATATTAGTAACCACGACGAAAGTCATTCCAAACATTTTTTTCAATATCTAAGTGCTGTCAAAATGTTTGTCTTCCAGACTATTTCGAATTTGTGGTCCAACAAAAATATCTTCTTTAATTTTTGCTTTACTTAGCCTTGAGAATTTCTGACGCAGGTACTAAAAAGCTGGCTTATTTGTATTTAGTGCCTTAACAAAGTTTTTGATGAGGCCCAGTTTGATATGCAGTGGTGGCAGCAAAATCTTTCTGGGATCTACCAATGGCTTCTGTTGTTCATTCTTTTTACCTGACACTAACGATTGTCGAACGGACCAGTATTTTCTCTTGTAATGAAGTGCCTTTGCCCGCCACAGATCTGCCATTGATGCTCATCGCATTTTAGACTCATCAATAGATACTTTATATTGTCGTATGATTCTTTCATGTGAATATATATATATATATATATATATATATATATATATATATATATATATATATATATATATATATATATATATATATATATATATGGTAATTTTATACCTAGCGAAATATGAAATGCTTTTATATATCAAGAAGTGCAGAATCAATTGAAACTAAAGAAAAAGACACAGAATAAACAAAATTATTTAAAATTTTTATCTATTTGACTTTATCAATACAGTCGTTGGCATAAT
The DNA here is from genome assembly GCA_034092305.1 of Diaprepes abbreviatus. NCBI lineage: Eukaryota > Metazoa > Arthropoda > Insecta > Coleoptera > Curculionidae > Diaprepes > Diaprepes abbreviatus. Next base: position 13,849 of record JASJET010000193.1, on the reverse strand, counting down.
AAATTTTAGTTACTGATCGCTGAAATGTAAACTTACCCTGGGTAAAATTATTCAAAAAAAAATCTTTAATACTATATTTAATTATCACCAAAAAACTTACACCAAAAATTTAATTTTTAATGATATGTGCTTTTATTCTCGAGTGTATAAGTTGTCTATGTTTAAATGATGCATAGGGTGAGTCAACGATTGGATGAAGTAAGTTTGTGCCTTTTTGGTGAAATTTACAAAGAAACTATATTTATTGTTTGATACAGTTTATTTTTACGCAGATTTTAAAAATATTTAGGACTCTACAGGGTGAGCCAAAAAACTAGGACAGCATAAAGCTGTATTTTTTTAAATAGAACACCCTATATACGAATCGTATTTTCGAATTGGCTTATAATTTTAAATCTTTTTTATTAAGGGTTAACTGTAACAAAACTTTATAGTTTCTGAGATAATTAAGTTTAAAGAAAAAAAGTCACATTTTCAAGCATCAATTCAATCCTAAATAACGTTTTCAATTTTGTGACAAATATATTCAAATTTGGAATTTAGCAAGGCCAAGGAAAAGTTAACATAATTTTTATCTAATATTTGCAATAAAAGCTACAGGGTGTTGAACACATCGGCTCAAATTTGAACAAGTTTAAATGAATAAATATCTTTTTTTTTAATTTTACACCCTGTATATTTTCATGTTATTTAATAGAGTAATAAAAACCCTAAAAGTTTTGTTCAATATATCCTATACCTATTTATAATAGTTTTTGAGATATTTCAGTTTTTCTTATTTCCCATACTTTTTTACAGAAATAGTCTTCATTATCACAGTAGCCATGGCAAAAACAATGTAAAAGAACATTTTTCTGTGTGTCAAATTTATAACCGCAATCGCTTCTTTTGGTTTTTATGTAGTGTAGTTTGGTTTTTTTTTGCATTCATCTTATATTGTAAAATGAATTTTCCAAAGAATGAGTTAATAGATATGATTTATACCATAGGAGAGGCTCAAAAAAATTGTCTTCTTGCTCAAAGAATTTACAAAATGAACTATCCTGATCGACGCCAGCCTAATACCCATACTTTTCAAAACTTAATGCAAAGACTTCATTCTTCTGGTACTGTTGATTATCCAAAACGTAAAGTGGTCAACAAACCAGTAACTAATGAAGAAAAAGAACTACAAGTATTGTTAAATGTTCAGGAAAATCCTTATATTGGTAGCCGTCAGTTAGCAGCATTATGTGAAACATCACAATCCACCGCTAATCGTACTACCAAGAAATATAGGTATCATCCATATCACATGAAATTACCACAAGAATTGCATGGACAGGATTTTGAAAGTCGTGTAAACTTTTGTCGTACAATAAATGCAGTATGTGGTTCCAGCACGATGGTGCGCCTCCGCATTACCATCGTGAAGTTCGTGCGTTTTTGGACCAACGATATCCGCAAAAATGGATTGGACGTGGGGGTTTCATTGAGTGGCCATCAAGGTCTTGCGATATCACCCCATTAGATTTCTTCCTATGGGGTTATATTAAAAATAAGGTGTATGTTAATCCACCAACAACAGTGGAAGATATGCGAAACAGGATTAGGGATACCTGTAGAACAATAACGCCACTAATTTTGTCCAGGATCCGAGAAAATCTGCAAAAAAGACTAAATTTGTGCATTGCACAAGAGGGTCGTTTATTCGAACAATTATTAAAAAGAAATAATTGATCTCGGTAATTAATAGGTAATTTTTTTGTTTCAATTTAGTATAAAAGTAAATATGTATTTGCCTTGTCATTATTGTTGTGTTAATTTTTTCACATTATGTTTAATTAAACTATTGCCGTTGTAATATAACAAATAATGTATTTCATCATATTTAACCACATTCTGTTTGTTTCTGTAGTTTCTTTTTATTATTTTACATGGCTACTATGATAATGAATACTATTTCTGTAAAAAAGTATGGAAAATAAGAAAAACTGAAATATCTCAAAAACTATTATAAATAGGTATAGGATATATTGAACAAAACTTTTAGGGTTTTTATTACTCTATTAAATAACATGAAAATATACAGGGTGTACCATTAAAAAAAAAGATATTTATTCATTTAAACTTGTTCAAATTTGAGTCGATGTGTTCAACACCCTGTAGCTTTTATTGCAAATATTAGGTAAAAATTATGTTAACTTGTCCTTGGCCTTGCTAAATTCCAAATTTGAATATATTTGTCACAAAATTGAAAGCGTTATTTAGGATTGAATTGATGCTTGAAAAATGTGACTTTTTTTCTTTAAACCTAATTATCTCAGAAACTATAAAGTTTTGTTATAGTAAACTCTTAATAAAAAAGATTTAAAATTATAAGCTAAATCGAAAATACGATTCGTATATAGGGTGTTCTATTTAAAAAAATACAACTTTATGCTGTCCTAGTTTTTTGGCCCACCCTGTAGAGTCCTAAATATTTTTAAAATCTGCATAAATATAAACTGTATCAAACAATAAATATAGTTTTTTTGTAAATTTCACCGAAAAGGCACAAATTTACTTCATCCAATCGTTGACTCACCCGGTACATACGTCGACCCCTTCTTAGTCTGTGAGTATGACTGGAGTACTTTAGGATGACCATATTAATCGTGGTAATCGTGGCCAATGCATTTGACAACTTATTAATATATAGGTAACTTTTTTTCCTGACCTGACCAAGTATTTTTTAAAACTTTTAAATCGTGTTTTGGCACACATAGAAACTTTAACATACTCAGATAGATGGATTGTGAGGTTGATTATTCCTGGCCATCTTTAAATTACATATATATATATATATATATATATATATATATATATATATATATATATATATATATATATATATATATATAGATAGTATTTATACCAGAAATTCAATCAATACATTTACATAGTGTCAGCAATGCTATTTATTGACTTCTTCTCAGTTACTGGACTCTATTTTCTTGTTACTTAAAAATAAAAAATCATTATTTGAAAAAAAATTTCTTTAGAAACATCATAATTATTAACCATTTTTATATAGTTGAATAGATTTTAATAACTTAGTTTTTTTCAACCGTTTTTATGTTCAGCAGAGTGTTAGCTTGTGTGAATATATAAATCAGGTTTTATAATTGATATAACTTAAATAAATGTTTAAACTGTTTAATATTTTGATATCAATAATTAAATGTATGAATAGTCCTATCGCAGAATAATTGCCTCCTGGTAAATTACTGAAATTAATATAAAATATTTACTGCTTGTTGGAATTATAAATTGTTTCGTACGAAAACACTAAAAAATTTTTTTTTCTTATTTGTTTTATTAATAACCAGTTATTTGCATACGATAACGATAATACGAATCTTAATTGGTACAGAAATAAAGAAGAAATAAACATAAATGAAATTTGAGTACACTTTCGCCAAATTGGTATTTCACAACCAAATTTAATAATTAGGTGTACAATTTGCACAAGTTCATACAAGTACGTTCGGATCCAATCAAAGACTCCACCCTAAACTCATAGTGTTCAAGCTTCCGCAGAAGTATTGTATAACTCACCCAATCAAAGGCTTTGGTCAAGTCACAGAATACAGCCGCGATTACGTCACCCAGCTTAATGTGCAAATGCAGGTCTTCAGAGCAAGTAAATATGGCATCTCAGGTTCATCTTGAAGCCTGAAAATCTAAGTGGTGTCCCAAGAGAAAAATATGCATTGACAAGAAAGCAACCAATTTCTTTTAAACTAATCTTCCCACTATTTTGGATAGAGCAGATAAAACCAAAATTAGAGGTATCATTATAATCGTCAGTATTTTTTCTTTAATATTTTAACCTTTATTTTCTTATTGAAACTGTATTTTTATATCATAAAAATTATATAGAATTTTTAATAATCCAGTATTGAACTGTGGCTATAATGTCAAATCAATAAAGAATTTAATAGGGAAAAACTTTTTACAGTCAAAGTTAATCCTAATTACACACACTACGTATTTCGATGTTCTTAGCTCAATTGAAGTTGTGAAAGTGGCAGATAATCCATAGATTAGTCCGAAAAATAGATACTTGATGTACATTAAGTTTGTTAATATAAAGGAAATAACTTTAAATGAGAAAAGTTTGTAAATAAATTGGTGTATTATTGCATTTATCTGCTACAACAAGTGTCAGACTCGTCTATGATACTGAAAAGTGTAGAATAGAAAAAGGTTTATGCTAAGATGACACATTTCTCTAAAATTATTTATCTTTTGAGTCAGAAATTGCTGAACCATTTAAGATGATAGAATAATTAAAAGCTTACTAAAAGGTGATTGTCGGGCTTGCATTATCTTTATTTTTATTTGTTTGTAAGATATTTCGACAATGTTGTTAGTATAAAATATAAACTAAATATTTCGTCATTAGACTAAGAGTTTACACAGGGTGTTTCTAAAAGGAAGCTCAGATATGAAGATCTTACCCAATTGACCTTAGTCCAAAAGTTGAGAGTGTCAAAATTACAATTTTTTTTTTTAAACTCTATTGCAAATATTTTTCTCAATAATAACTTGATTTATACTAAACTTGGTACTTTAGTGTTCTTTGGGATTTAAAATCAACATTACAGAGAACACTATCAGCAGCACTTCACCTTCATAATTTTTCTGTGCCTCGATATATTAAATTTTTAATCAAAAATTCTAATTTCCTAACATCTTTTGTCTAAAAAAGTTATACTTCGTAGGTATAGCTTCGATCAGATGTTTCTGAGATAATCAAATTTACATGTTTTATTATGAGTTGACACTCATTGTGGTCCTCTTTCACACGTTTTCCGTGCTTAGAACTGGTCCACAAAACAAGGAACGTGTTTGAAGCAGGAGCGGAGGCAGCCTCTCTCTTTAGGGGTGGGGGGGGGGGGCGGTGACATCACAAAAGTACAGTATGCCAAGAGAAAACAGTTGTCGACGAATGGGGGGGGGGCGACACCGGAAACATTCCCATTTCTAGTGTAAAAGGTAGGGCAGGGTCTATTTTTCTGAATTTGAAGTTATTGAAGAGGGGGAAATGCCAGCAACATACATATTCCTAATATAAGAGGGAGAATCGGGTCTATTTTCCTGAACTCAAAGCTCTTGGGGGGCGGTTATCGCAAGAAAAACAAGTTGTCAACGGGGAAGGGAGTGCCAGCAGGATACACATTCCTAATATAATAGACAGAATCTTACTTCTGAGCTCTTGGGACGGGGGGGGGGGGGGGGGCGATCGCAAACATACACATTCCTATACTCTATTCAAGAACTAAAGAGAGTAATAAAACTGTTACCGAAACCTCCAAAGTAACCTGTACCAGTGCCGCAGGTAACTGAGGACTGCCGTAAATCTAATTATATTTAAATATTATAAGCTTTCATAAATTTATTCCAACAATAAAATTTCTGGGTACTTAATGTTTACCACTGTAAACACAATTTATTATTTAAATTTTTGTTTTTGTTGTGTTTTATTGTTTAATATTTGTTTATATATTTTTTTTTTATTTTAGTGTGTCCCACTATTTAATTGTATATATATTTAATTCCAATTAACCGTATTTTTTTAATTATTTTATTATTGTATTTGTGTCTTTTTCTTAAGCGTGTAAAATTAACACTTTTATTTTATTTTTTTGGGGCTATCGGATTTCCATATAATAAAATAAGTTAAATTAAGATGTCAGTGCAATAGAAGTAGAAAAAAGTAGGTCTAATTTTAACTGTAACATATAAAAATTAATTACATTTGAATTCTTTTTTAGTGTTTAATTGTAATTCTGCAGATGGTTTGAAAAATAAATAAACTGAAACGTCAAATGTCCTAAAAATGGTTTTAATTAATAATAAAATGACCGATAGCCCTAAAAAAATTTTAATATTATATGGACGAGTTTATTTTTTATATATGTTTAACTTTTTGTATTTTTGACAACGGGTAATTTGGAAGTATTTAAATTATAAATTAGAATTTTTTGAGAGAATAAGGGTATGTTTTAGTCTGAATGTGCCTAAAACGGTTTTTATGCCAAAATTAAAAATAATAAAAATACAGTTGTGATTTGTGTTAAATATGTCAAAATCATCTATATTTTGTAATGTATGTGAATTATTAAGAAATCATAAGAAAAAAAAAATTAAAACATTTTTATTTTAAGTTTATTACCCAAATAATATTCTATGTCATAAATACTAAGTGATAAAATAAACCTCCTTCCGATGCCTATGACAAGGATTAAAATCCTTTTTAAAGCTTTACACTTCCAAATATCTTTTGTTATCCAACCCATATAGTCCATTATTATAGATCGGTATTTCTGATTATTAAATTTCTAATCCATTCCTATGAAAAGTATATGTGTCCACACCAGACTAAAGAACACAGGTAATTTGCGAAGAAAAAAGGGTCACAAATGATTTATTACTCTCTCTAGTTCTTGAATAAACTATATTATAAAATGCAAAATTTAATTAAACCATAAGTAAATGTTAAAAATCACCTCCGTTTCAATGTACAATAAGTTTAATTTTACGAAAAAAATTGAACTGTACCCTTTTAATCATCCCGGCTTTTACCAGTGACCATAGAAGAAGAAGTATACCTCATCGATGCTGTGACACATCAGCTGATTTCAGGGTATTTTTTTTACTAGGGTTTTATTTTTAGTAATTTCTTGTTTTGTACTTTTGATATTTTTGACATTATGAAGATGACGTAATGTATTTTTGATTGGTTTTATTAAACCACTAAGTAATGTTAATGTTACTTTAAAAGTTAAATGGACATAAAAGAATTAGTACTTCTATCGATGATTTTGTGAACTAATAGTTATTTTACCTAAGTAACGTTTATAGTGGGTTACCCCTTGCCACTGTAGAACGCAGGAAATTTATGAATTTGATGATGGTCCCGAGAAATGCCTTTATCGTATGGATAAAGCCCATCTGAAGATGCTGACGATCAAAATTTTGGATTTGTATCTTGTGACTTCTCAGTATGGATTGCACTTGTTTTGCAAGCATCCTTTTAATTGTTAATTCATACTGAAATAATGGCTAACTTAAACAGCAAGTATTATACATTTCTGAAATCTGGTGAAAATGGGCTTTTATTCTAGCAGATAATATATAAGATGTCTCATTTAAATAATTTAAATTGCTTTTCAACTTTATCATGTGTCATTTTTTTTTAAATAAATCTGCTGATGGGTCAGAGCATATACGAAGTATACTTCTTCTTCTATGATCATTGGTAAAACCGGGGTGGGCATCCATTAACGAGAAAAGGCCTTACCATATGGTTAAAAGTTCCCCATAAAAAGTAATCCATAGGCATTAAATCCGGTGAACGGGGTGACCAATTGTATAAGCATCATTTCCTTAATCCATCCATCGGTTTTAAAAATTATTATTAAAACAATTTGTAACATTTAATGACAGTTATTGAGATGCACCGTCGTACATCCAATGGCGGATACAAGGAAGGGGCGGTGAAGAGATCGCCTTCCCCAAAAGCTTCGAATTCAGGAAAATAGGTCCGACTCTCCCTTTTACACTAGGATTATGATTGCTGTTGGCATCTCCATCCCCGTCAACAACTCATGTTCGCTTGTGATCGCCCCCCGAAAAATAGACCCGACCTTGCCTCTACCTAGGAATGTGAATATTGTTGGTATCTCCGTACCGTCGTCAACTCAAGTTAGCTTGCGATTGTCGCCTCCCATGAGCTTTATATTCGAAAAAATAGACCCGACCCTGCCTCTTACCTAGGATGTGAATGTTGTTGGATCATCCCCCCTCTCCCTCAAAAATATTTTAAATTCAGAACTGCTGTCATCTCCCCCCACCCGTCGACAATGCCAAACTGTATTTTTATGATATCATCGCCCTCCCCCTAAAGAGAGAGAATGGTTCCGCCGCTGGCATTGACTACATTTTGTCTAGTAGCCAGTTGAAGATCATCCAATAAATTAGGCAAATTTGCTAGACATTCTAGATTATTTAAACGATGTGGTAAAATAACAGGACCAATTATAAATCTGTGAATAATCTTAATGCATACGTTAATTTTAAATTCATATGGATAATGTACCCCTTCATGTAAAGCGACACATCGGAAATTAAATTTTTTTTGAAAATTTACGTATTGTGTAAACCGTTTATTAGTGAATTAATAGAAGCTTAGTCTCAGTTCTAGGTCGAGAAGTAAAAGCTCTTGTCTGTCAGGAGGTGGAATGTAAATGTAACAGCTATTCTTTTAAAGTGCTATTTACTGTATTTCTAAAAACTCTAAGATGCAAAGCTAAGTGTCTGGTGCTCAGACTAGGATTTTCTTCAACTCATTCTAAAATATCTTCCTGAACCTCTAGTATCGTAGTTGTAGGATTTCGTTCATAATGAATCGTTGCCGAAAGAAACTACCGGTTTTTTGAAGATGCAACCATTTCCTTGGCTGTAACAATAAACTAATATCAAATTGGTCATTTCTGTGTTAGTATTATGGTCAGCCCTAACGAAAAATTTAAAAACTAGATCATAAATTTTAAAATTAGACGGTAAAGCTTTGTTAGATATAATTTTTTGACATTATTCTTTAGTAATTTATAACGATAGTTATCATTATTAGCTCGTTGCGTATTTTAATTGTTGTTGGCTTGTTGTTAAATACGCTGCAAATTTCATGGACGAGGCCTAAGCCTAGATAAGGTATGAAGGAGGGCTACGTTGGTTTCCAATATGCAAAAAAAAATTTAAAATCACATTCACTAGACAAGTTTAGGACTTAGACCCGATCTAATTGCCATGGAAGTTAAAGCTTCTAGATGGTTAGTTTTGTTTTGCTTATGATATTGTTATAATTTATGTTACATATCAACAAATGTTTAGACAAGGTGACTCACTTTAAATATCTTGGATGTTATATCACCGAAAATTTAAACCCAGATAAAGAGATAAGGTGTAGAATAGAGACTGCTAGAGCAACTTTTCAAAAAATGAAACCACTTTTCTGCAATGATAACCTCAACCTAAAACTACTACAGAGAATGATAAGATCATACGTCTGGCCAGTGTTACTATATGGGGCAGAGATCTGGACAATTAAGGCTGCCATGATTAATCGGTTGGAGGCTCTCGAAATGTGGTTACACCGGCGAATGCTGAGAATACCTTGGACCGCTAGGCAAGCCAACGAAATGGTATTTAATTGGGCCGACACAACTTGTCTACTATTAAACACTGTGAAGTGTAGAAAAATCTCATATCTTGGACATATATTCAGAGGGGAGCGATATAGAATTCTTCAGCTAATCATGATGGGTAAAGTAGAGGGACGTAGAGGGGTAGGAACGAGACAGGCTTCCTGGTTGAGGAATATTCGTGAATGGACAGGTAAACGTAGCGCGGGGGAACTGTTCTAGGTAGCGCAGGACCGTGAAAGACTTGCCAATGTAATTGCCAACGTCGGAGGGGACCTGATATATCACTTGAAGAAGAAGAATGTCAACAAATAAATACTTAATATTTTCATACTAAAGATAAAATTCCTTGAAATCGGTAAGAGAAACAGTTGCATTCCTAAAATTAACAAAGTTTTCCATTTTTGACGATTAAGTAATAAAATAAAATGATTTTTTAGTCTTGTATTTTTAAGTTTCAGAATTTGCTTGACTTACACGTATCAATTTAAACTCCCTAATGTCAATTCGGACCGATGTTACAGTTAGACGTTGTTAGTGAATTAAGAGGTTAAATTTAATTATCTCAGTAACATCTACTGGATGTAATTTTTTGGATAAAAGAGGTCAAGAAATAAGAATGAGAGTGTTTGTCGACCCCTGCAATATATATTGAAACCGTAACCCAATCTTATTTTTCATCCTAAAACATCCCAAAGTACGAAACTTAGTGCAAATCAAACTATTATCAAAGTACAGATTATCTCATGATACCATATCTTCTCGTTTTCATCAGCATTTACGAGAAAATGATACATTTCTAAAACAAACTTGTGATTGTGGACGTCCTCAGAAGATAAGAGCCGTAGCGCTAGAGGAAGCTGTTTTTAATTTAATAGAAGGTTTTCTTAAAACAAGTATGAGAAAAATTGCCAATATATTAAATATAAGCATTTCCACAGTATTCCAAATTTTAAAAGAACACTAATTGTATCTTTATCCTGTTCAGCGAGTGCAGGCGCTTTTACCTTGAGACATTTTGCCAAGTATAATTTTTTGCCAGTGGATAGTTCAAATGATCGCCAAATCTCCCCTTTTTAAGGGAATCCATAAGAAATTTTCAGGATAATCACATTTGGGCTGAAGAAAATTCGCATGCATTTCTTGAAGCCAATTATCAACAATAGTTTTCATTAAATGTATGAATTAGTGTTATAGACAATTATCTAATTAGCCCATGTTTCCTTCCATTAAGATTAAATAGCGACATATACTGTCATTTCCTCGAGGAAGAGTTATCTGCCCTTCTTGAAGAGGTTCCTCTTTAAGTTAAACAAGAATTTTTAGCATGCACATTTTAGTGTCATTGTATGCCGTCACTTAGAGGCAGTGTATCTAAATCGTTGGATAGGTTATGGAGGTACTCAACGTTGGCCTGTCCGATCTCCGAATCTAAATCCTTTGGATTTTTTCGTCTGTGGTTTTTTAAATCTTTGGTTTTTGCATCTCCTGTGGAAGATGTTGAAGATTTTAGAAATCGCATTATTGTATCTTGCAAAAGAATAAGAAATACTCTAGAATTATTTCAACGAATACGCTATTTAACGAGACGAAAATTGGGTTTCTGAATTATGGCTGAGGGTGGTTATTTTCAACATTTGTTGTATTTTCTCTTATTAATATTTTGTTACTGTTGTTCAATTCTGTTAATATTATGTTGTTTTTTTTTCTTAATTGGTTAAAATAAATATGAATGGAAATTGATGAAAACAAATACATTATGATTTTATACTTTTGTTTCTTTTTTTTATGAAAAAACCATGAATTTTTTGAGGAGAACTTAAGAGACAAGAAAATTTCACAATAAGATGGGAAACTTAACTGAGTATTCAAATCGAGTCAGTGGCGCCCGAAAAAAGAGTTTGATAGAGTAAAATTTTTCAAACCCGGAAAAAAGTGCCACTTTGTATATTATTTCACATAATAATAATTATTCTTATGAGGACTGTAAAAAGTATTATGTGTTCCAAATTTGACTAATTACCTTTAAAAGCACTTGATATAAATTTATATATATTATATATATATATATATATATATATAATATATATATATATATATATATATATATATATATATATATATATATATTGCGGGTTTTTGCAACTTATTGTCGCTTGTCGCATCACAGACGCCATCGTTTCCTATCGTTCCAGTCTCCTTCGTGGAGTCCTTTACTTTCCATTTCAGTGCGGATATTTGAAATCCATTTTTTCCGCGGCTTCCTCGTTTTATTTCTTTGTGCTGGTGTTCAGTTTCAAACCTTTAATGGTATCCGTCCATTATCGTATTTTTTACTCCCATTCGTTCTCTGATGGTCTCATTTTTTACATGATCAAGTAAAGTTAAACCGGAACATCTTTTCCAGTTCATCATTTCGGTTGAAAGAAGTTTTTGTGACATATTTTTATCTGTAACCCACACTTCTGACCCATACGTCAGTACTGGCTGAATCATTGCTTGACATATTTTTTTTTTATTTTCTTTGTTTGGTTCTTATTCCACAAGATTGGATGTAGTGCTTTAATCATATTTTTTCGTTTTCCTATTTTCTTTAGCATATCTTTATTATTTTTTCCGTCTTCATCTATTGTCACTCATAGGTATTCGTATTGTCTAACATTACGTTAGTTAACATTATTCCGTTTTCGATGTCTTGTCTTATGCCTGCTATAGTAATGTATTCTGTCTTTTGAATGTTTATCTCTAAACCCCATTTAGTGAATTCTTCTATGAGTTTATTTATCATGTAAGTCATGTCTTGCTGGTCTTCTTCAATCATCATCAATCATCTGCAAAGAAAATTGAAGACAAGTGATTGTGCTCTATCTATATCCCCATTTTTATTCCTACATTTTCTTGTCTACTATTTAAAACGCCTGCAGAGATAAATTTTAAACAAGGTTGGAAAGAGGCAGGAGCCCTGTTTAACCCTTCTTATTTGTGAGAAAGCCTTAAAAGTTTGATTTCCGACCTTAACAACCGCTCGGTTTTCTCTATGCAGTGCTTTTACGACATTTATATATAAACTATTTATGCCTGCTTCTTGCATAGCAATCCATAATTTCTGCAAAGGGATGGAGTCGAATGCGTTACGAAGATCTATAAAAGCATGAAGCTCCATTCCTCTCGCAAGTCTCTTTTCTACTAGTTGTTTTATTATAAATATATTGTCCACGCAGAATCTCCCAGGTTGAAATCAATTTTGTTCTCCCATTTTCGTGGCCTTGCTCTTCTATTTGGGCTGTTAGGACTCTTTCGTAAAACTTTCCAATGGACGATATAATGTAATGATATAAATTTAAAAACTAAAAATAATAATAAGTTTTAACACCCTGAACCTTAAAAACTAAGCATTATCAGACATATGTTTATATGAACTGTTACGTTTAAAATTAACTCAAGAATAACTTGTTTGAAAATACCGTGTACACTGTAGTCAGATAAAAATAAATTATACTGGTAGGGTGAAATCAAAATTATTTATAATTATCATGTCATGAAACGTTTTATATAACTGACTGATAATGTAATTTGAAATATTTTTAGTTAATTTTTTAATTATATATAATTTTAGACCAATTATCCAAAGGAAGAGAATATTATTTTATTTTCGTATTTTTTTTATGAAAATAGAAAGGTCTAATTTAAATGTAATTATAAACAGTATTTCTGTGTGCTTTATTTTTGATACAAAATAGCCTTTTCATTTCCTGATTCTACTACCCTGAACATACAAAAGTAAAATAGCTAAAATATAAAGTGAACTTCTCTTTTCAAATAACCCAAAAGCGTAGGCAGTTGCTAAATTAGGCGCCATTCATTAAACCTTAAAACCAGTTTATACAGTCTAAATTTGAAAGCAGAAGATTTCAAAGTTTCACATGTTTAAAAATAAGACTCCTCTTTCAACTTAAAAACACGTTTCTGTAAATAGTTATTTTAAAGGTTATTTTTCTTTAAGTTCTAATTGTTAAAATTCTATTTTCTCGAAGATTGTGGTACAGAAAATTTTAATTTAACCGTTTCTTAAATCAAAGTTCACAGTGTATACGGGAACTTATTTGTTTCGGAGGCTGAAAGTCGTGAGCCTAGTGATAATAATTCAAACTATATTTTTTTTATTAATAAAGACCGCCCCTCAGTTACATAAGGTTAAAAACTGAAGGAAACTTATCGAATAGTCGTGTGTTGGGAACACCAATAAAGAACATGAAACATTGTTATGTAACTAAAACTATATTAATTAGCTATATTAAATGATCTAAAGTTGCGATAGTATAAGGTACGAAGAATTTTTGTATTAGAAGAGTATTTAAGCTTTTCTAGACCGAAACTCACTCTAGCCACACAACAAAAATTCTGTTTACTCAAACATTCTTTGCCGGCCCCATAAAAACCGAAACTAAAACTGGGAGGTCTTTCCGAACCGTCCGGTTCTTCTAATCTACTAGCTGAACCCAACTGAATATGAGAAAGAATAAATATCAATATATATATATATATATATATATATATATATATATATATATATATATATATATATATATATATCCTTTCATTGTTAGAGGTTGCAC